>JAINUV010001453.1:0-743075 GCA_020205505.1 Panax japonicus
AAATATCGGGTTGTCACATTCACCCTTCCTTATAAGGATTCCGTCCCCGGAATCACCACTTTAAAAATCTACACATACCAGACACATAAGATACACAATCCTTGCGAATAGATCTCGATCAACTTTGATCGAACTAATCTTAACTAATCACATAAAGCTTGTCTTTCTGATTAAACGGAAATTTGATTCCTAAAAGAACTCAAATTTCTCCCTCAAGATTTCTTTATAAAACAATTTACTATAACTAGAAACATTCTAATTACACAAATAAAAGTTATTTGAATATTACCTGGAACTGCATTGCCCACTGCCACCGTGTCTCGAACCATCATGTTAAAGACCCTTGATGTTGACTTTGTTGGCTTGCTGGATGCTGTTGGTCCTGTGATTGCTAACGTTCCACTACCCCTGCCCGTATGCACACTACTGGTTTCTTCCCTCTTTTTCGGACATTCCTTCACCTTGTGTTCCATTGAACCGCAAACAAAACAACCACTATATTTTCTAGGATTTGGGCAATTAGGAGAGATGTGGCCCTCCTGCCCACACTTGAAACACACAGGTTTCCCTTTCAAACATACACCTGAATGGTTCTTCCCACAAGTTTTGCATTGAACTGCCTGCTTTTTCACACCCTCTTGTTTTACCTGCACATTTTCTAAATAGTTCACCTTTCTCTTTTCGCTCCCTCCCTTACTTCCACTATTAACTTTCCCCTTCTCAGCTGCCTCAACCTTAATTTTGTTCTTCCTCTCTTTGTTATAGAGACTCATGATCTCACTCCCTTCCTCAGCAATTATCGCCTTTTCCATAAGTGCTGCAAACGTTGGAATCTGCAACACTGCCACTTTGTTATAGATCCAGGGTTTCAATCCTAACTCGAATCTTCTCGCCTTCCTAGCCTCCGTATCAACTTGATGCGGAGCAAATCTAGCTAACTCATTAAATTTAGCGGCGTAATCCGCAACTGACAACTCTCCTTGTTTCAACTCTAAAAATTTTACCTCCATCCTAGCTTGCATACTAGTAGAAAAGTAATTTTCGAAAAATAAGGTTTTAAACCTTTGCCAAGCCACTACACCCTCTCCCGCTCTCGCCTGATTTGCTTCCCACCAAAAGTTCGCCTCACCCTTCATCATATAGGTGGCAAAAATCGTCTTCTGTCCCTCATCTACTCTAGCTATTACAAACGCCTTCTCAATTTCTTTAATCCAGGTTTGAGCTTCTACAGGATCAGTTGTACCTTTAAATTCCGGTGGTCCTACAGCTTTAAAATCTTTGAAATTTGCTA
Source organism: Panax japonicus (assembly GCA_020205505.1). Classification (NCBI taxonomy): domain Eukaryota; kingdom Viridiplantae; phylum Streptophyta; class Magnoliopsida; order Apiales; family Araliaceae; genus Panax; species Panax japonicus. The sequence goes on from JAINUV010001453.1 coordinate 1,292, forward strand.
AGTGATTTCCCGGCTGATTCCCTGCTGCTGGTGTTCCTTGTTGCATGGTCTGAGCTATTATATTCGCAAAATGTTGTATTGGATCTACTGGTTGCTGTCCCGCAACGTTGTTGACAGATCCTTCTGCCCTTTGATTTCGAGTTTGACGTCTTGGCAGCATTTTCTGATTAAGTAAAAAAAATCATAACTTAATCTTACATTCCACATCTTATCATGCGAGTTTATACCTTTTTGAACATAATTCAAACTTAGATTCATATTACTTTAATAGATAATTTATATATCATAGCATAACTGCTTAAAGCATCATTCATCCCTTGGTGATTATAGGAATCAGGATTTACAACCTTACTAACACAAAAGTTTTAGAATATTACATCACACAGACATATTAAACACACATATTACATTAATTAAGCCTTCACAACGGAATCTATAATATCTAGTTAATAAGCTCTTTTTCTTGGACAACTCTTTGCCTGATGATCTTTCCTTCCACAAACAAAGCATGCTCCCCATTCATAATCAGGTCAATATTGAGTAGTATGTCCCTCATAGCCACATAGATAGCATATTCTTTTCCACTTCTTCTTACTAGGTTTTCCTAAATTATGGTCTTCTATTTTTCTCTTTCCCTTATCTCTCGGAGTTACACACGAAATGTTACTTGAAGCCCCCATCTGATCAATTTGAATTTTTAGTTTATCCTGCCCTTCCATCGTTTCTATTAATACCTGACGTAACTGGCTATTCAGCAGCTTCTCTATTTCCCACAACTTTTCCAGAGAAGAAATCTGGTTCTTCAAATTCTGTATTTCCATTAATGCTTGTCCGGCTTCAATTTTTGGATCTGTATCACTATCTGTCAGCTCTACCATTTCTGGATCTGGTGCTACATTTTCCACGATAACCACCTCATCCGAGTTGGTTTCATTGCGAGCTTCTATTTCAGCTATTGGCTGCGATATTAGCTCTGGTGTATGGGTTTGATTATCCTTCATGTTATAGGCATACAGCAGACCTTTTTCTCCAGACATCTACATACATAAATCATCCTGATTAGCATATACATGTAACAAGTAATAGTTTTATTTATGTTATCTTTTATTTCTTTATAAACTCTATATGAGCCATTTATATATTCATATACCATGGTTTAAATACAGACCGACTAAACATCTTACATACTTCTATAAACGCTTAAGACATAAACTGCTTATCACCAACTATCCTCTAATAAACAAAAGTGAGGTTCACGACTACATACCCTTTACTAAACTATAGATTGGGGTCTACTACTATCCCATGCATTTAACAAGCATAAGGATTTATATCAACTAAACAGTCCCTAATAGAAACACAAAAGTGGGACTATGACTAACATAAGTACAACTCAACGCTTGCTCTCACTACTGGAGGACAGCTCCATCCACTCCGTGTCAAACTTCCTAAAGGCATTGTCTATAAATTTCTCCAAGGTATCTATTTTTGCATCTTTCGCCTCCATCTCAACTTTCATCTGCCCTAACTGTAACTCTCTCTGCTTCAACCTCCTTCGTAACTCAGCTATCTCTGCCTGTGCTTGATAAGCGGCGTCCCTATACTGTTGTTCTGAGATCTGAAGGGTCTGGTTCTTTGCCTCCACATGCTCAACTCTGCTTTCTAGCTCAACATTTCTAGCCAACAAATCTCCTATCATTGCAAGCTCCATGGACTCGCTACTAGAGTCCCTTGACTCTTGGTTCACCGAGTAACTATTTGAACTCTCGCCAGCCATCCTATGATCACAATAATCAACAACAACATTAGTACCGCAATAAAATATATTCATTGATAAAATGAAAAGATATTTTATTCAGTACTAACCCTCTCCCCTAACTAACTCTTTCTATAAAAGTTTTCTACTAAGGTTTAAAATCCTAGGCTTCACATTACTAATGTTTATAACCTACAGCTCTGATACCATCCTGTAAAGTCCCCGAACCCGGATACTTGAAACCCGAACTCGGTACTTCACGATATCATTTCTATGAGCGGAATCTACTAATAATAATAACAATAATATATAAACAAACATCTTACAATACTTAATCATCAGAGTTCACTTCCCAGGTACGTAACCTTTAAACATACAATAACAGTCATAATAATAATAACATATATCATAGTCTTCATAATCTTAAATATTACAATTAATATCAACTTCAGTCAACCAGCTATTTTCCCTTTTCCTTTGTTTTTGACAGAACCTTCAGGTTGTTCGCTCTTAACTGAAAACATTTAAATTAGCAAGGATGAACATTTGAGTGCCCAGCAAGTATTTTTATATATGAACTGAAAGCATTTAAATTTTTTCTATATACTATTCTTCTACAACAAGGCAACAGTTGTGAAGTAATCTATATCAACAATAACGACATAACTATTTCAAATTTTTGAAACTACGTACAGACTATATAAAGGTTTTATATGACATAGTATGAACATTATTTTCATTTTTGAAAAGGTTAAACAGAATATTCATCTGTGAACCGTCATAACTTACGAACACGGGGGTGATCAGCCCGTTGTGTCCTGCATTGATCAATACTACATTACAAAAATGATGTTACCATTTACATGATCCGCCTTAGGCGCATAAAAGTTTTCCTTGATAAGGGATGTTCATAATTGTCAGGGTTCCAAGTCAAAGGTTTCATCTTATACAAAAAATATAATAATTTAACATACATGTATATCAAAGGAATATCAGCATGCGATTTAATACTATGATCATCCAAGTGGGGACACTTGTATAATCATTTATAGAAATTAACGAACAGAATACATATATGAATTATCATATACTAACATGCTGATAATCAATAGACTTATATAATATAGACTTTAAAAATCTATACAATAATAATATAAGTTTGAAACATTCTTACATATATCCAATGCATAAAGAAAATGCAAAGGTAGGGTACTTGCCTGATGCGCTGCTACAATTTCTTAACTTAATTCTACCCCTTTTTATCACAACCTATCATTAAGCAAATCAATTATTCAATTAGAACATTATATCATAACACATATTACTGCATATAGTAGTCAGCACATTCCTAATTACGTTGTCACATAACTTAATGACCATTATATCATAATTAAACAATTTACAAGTCAATCCTATCTAGGTTCAGATCAATTTCTGAAACACGTCGACGTATCGACAGCCTTATAATATAATAATCGAGTCTAAGACTCTATTCTGTATCGAAATATCAAAATAACAGTCACACTATTTTTCATGACCTCATAATAATTTTAAAATAATTATTATCATTTATTATAATTTTTGAAATATCAGAATCATTATCAAATGATTTAAATATTAAGCAACTCTATTAAAATATTAATTTATCATTATCCAAATATTAAAAGTTATGAGTTACAACTTAAAATATTTTTAATTCACTTATATCCTTTTTAAATGATTTTTAAATAAATAAAACCATTTTTAAACTATTTATTTAATATAATTATTAAATAAATTTAATATCATTATTATATCATTAATATGAAATTACCTTTTTAAATATTAAAAGTTATAGTTTATAACTTAAAACACTTTATTTTCATTTAAAATGATTATTATAATATATAAATCATTTTTAAACCAAATTATTTAATATAATTATTAAATAACTTTAATATCAATATAAATCATTAATTAATGAAATTAACCATTAAATATTAAAAGTTATATTTTATAACTTAAAATATTCATAATTATCTCATTATTATTTAAAATGATTTTTAAAATAATAAAATCATTTTTTAATTTATTTATTTACTTTATTTTAGTAAATAACTTAATTATCATTAATATTAATTTATTAATGAAAATTATCAAATAATATTAAAAGTTATCAAAAATAACTTAATTTATTTCTCATACCATAATATAATTTAAAATGATTTTTCAAATATTAAAATCATTTTTAAATAATTTATTTAATATTCTAATTAACTAAATTAATTACTTTTAATATTCCAAAAATATTAAATATTTATGAAATATATTTAAAATAATTAAAACTAATTTTCAGTATTTAAAATAATTTTTAATAATTTATTTTGTATTTTTAATAATTAAAAACTATTTTTTTTCTATTTTTTTATTAATTTTCGGAAAAATAACTGATTTCCGTCGCTAAAGACCACCTATAGCGACGGAACTGTCGCTATAGGTGTTCTTCATGTTCTTCATTCAAACCCAGAAATTCATACACAGAACCAAGTGGTCCTGTTTGACTGCGATTAATTTTGTGTGTGCTGTGATTCTGGGCTTGCTTTTGGTCATATTGTGTAGTACTTTTACAAGACTATAAGACACAACAATAATCATGCATAAAACACATAACACCGATTAGATCTAGCCGTCCAAACTTGTTGTCAGAAGCTGTTCTTCATTTCTGGGTTTCCCAGAATTGAAGAACATTCCGAGTGACCACTTTTGATCGCTAGTAACTTGTTATACGTTAACTGTTTGTGAGATCTAAAAGCTTTAATATGTAGACCACATGTAGGAATAATTATTCATTACATAAAATACACCAAACATCAACACATCAAACAATTACAAGCCGGTCAAACTCTGACAGAATCAATGTTCATACGTTTTCTGGGTTTTCCAGAAAACCGAAAATATGGATTTCACTACTACTTTGACCAGCCACAAATTTCAGTATAAGTAATATTTTAACAATGTAAAGGCATGTATCTATAGTCATTATACTAGACTACAACCTAGCTTCAACAAATAAAACAAAACAACAACTAACAGAAAGATCTGAAGCACCAAACATGCTGTCAGACGCTGAAGACCGGTTCTGGGTTATCCAGAACTCAGACGGTCAAGCTCGGTCAACGTGCTTTGACCTTAAATAACTTTTGATCTATTATAGATATGACCTTACTTCTTTTTACAGATTAAAGACAACATGCAGGACTACTATTAACAACTTAAAAACAACACAAAACATTATCGATCAAGGATCTGTGGCCACTGACATTCATTGTCAGGCCACAGAATCATGCTTGTTCCGGACAGTGTAGATCTTCAATTCTGAGTGTCTAGATGTTATGGATCTAACATCTAGCAACCCATATCATCACTAGATACTAAAACTAACATAATACAACACTTAAACACATAATCTAACAACAAAACATGGACAGATTTTCTAGCTTAGGTTATATACCTTTCTTGGGTTTGATCTTGATCTAAAGCTACTGATTTGATATGGTTTTTCGTGGGGCTTGATTTATGGGACTATATTAGCTCTGCAACTCGTTGGTTTTAGAGAGAGAAAGGCTAAGAGAATGTTGGTGATCAATATGACAAAATGAGCATTCTTTTTCTCTTTCTAAATCTTATATACTAACTTTAGGGGATGATGAGCTGAGTTTAATTGCTGCCAAGTGTTGCTAGAAATCTGAAAATATCAATAGTTGGTGACCAACTAAAGTTTTAGCAAGATTTACACTCCACCATCTAGCACATGCATAAAAAGGGCATAAAAGTCATTTTATAATTAATTTTTATGGAACAAAAATGATTTGGACAAAGTATTATGGATTTATAACACTAGTATATTTAATCTAGCTAATCTTAGCAAATTAGGGTTTATCAATTCCATAAACTAGAATTTCTAAAAAACCAAAATAAGATTTCTAATAATTAGAAATTATAATTATAATTAAAGTCTTCTAATTTAATACATTTTAAATACCACATAAATTTATATCATATGACACAGATATATACCGTATTAAATCTTATACAGTGAAACTAGGGTTTTTGAGTACTATAACACAATTGATCAATTATTATCAGCTCGCTTACATGCAATTCATATTATAATACTTAAAATATTTAAATATCATAATATTATTATTATTCGTTATCTAAGACCAAGATTAGGTTCTGTAAAAATACTATTAGGGTTTGGTCGTACAATAAAATCGTTCCACACATTAACATTGATCACATAATCATACACATCTATAATACTAATAAATAATAATATAATATTATTATTCTCATTTCCTGATAAAAATCTGAAATTAGGGTTTGGATAACATCATTAACTTAATCATCTAAACAAACTTCATTTAATAAAATAATTGTTATAATTATTCTAAAATAATTTCATAGATTATTTAAATAATAGTCAATTTTATTTTCATAGAAAATAATTGATAAAAATCTTTCCAATATGGAATTAATCATTATAAAATTGTATTTGAGAATAAACCATGATTCTAAATAAAATCATTTACAATTTTTCATGTAATAAATATATTTTATATTACCACATAAATACATATACACAATATCTTGTACAAATCCTCATCCATAATATATAAAAAAAAAATTTATACACAAAATTGCTTATTTATTTATATATAAAATATCGGGTTGTCACATTCACCCTTCCTTATAAGGATTCCGTCCCCGGAATCACCACTTTAAAAATCTACACATACCAGACACATAAGATACACAATCCTTGCGAATAGATCTCGATCAACTTTGATCGAACTAATCTTAACTAATCACATAAAGCTTGTCTTTTTGATTAAACAGAAATTTGATTCCTAAAAGAACTCAAATTTCTCCCTCAAGATTTCTTTATAAAACAATTTACTATAACTAGAAACATTCTAATTACACAAATAAAAGTTATTTGAATATTACCTGGAACTGCATTGCCCGCTGCCACCGTGTCTCGAACCATCATGTTAAAGACCCTTGATGTTGACTTTGTTGGCTTGCTGGATGCTGTTGGTCCTGTGATTGCTAACGTTCCACTACCCCTGCCCGTATGCACACTACTGGTTTCTTCCCTCTTTTTCGGACATTCCTTCACCTTGTGCTCCATTGAACCGCAAACAAAACAACCACTATATTTTCTAGGATTTGGGCAATTAGGAGAGATGTGGCCCTCCTGCCCACATCGACGTACGAAAAGGATGAACTAACGATGATTGTCCAAGATCAAGAAGTAAAATTCAATGTTTTCAAGGCCATAAAATTTCCTATGGATGAAAAAGATTGTTTCCAGATGGATATCATTGATCAGATAATCAGCGAAGACATGGGAAAGAGTTTGGTTAACGATCCATTGGAAATGACATTATTAGGAGAAGAAGAATCAGATGATCCAGAATTTGTGGACTACTTGCAAATTCTAGACTCCCTGCCACGAGTTAGTAGATTTAGAGCACCATTTAAACCATTGCACATGGATGAAAAAGCCAAAAAAAAGGATAAAATCGTCATTGGAGGAGCCACCAACTCTTGAACTTAAGCCACTCCATAAACACCTCAGGTATGCATACTTAGGCCATTCTACTATTTAACATGTTATTATTTCTGCAACACTTAACGAATTGTAGGAAGAAAAGTTGCTGAGAGTGCTTAGGGACCACAAATCGGCTATAGGATGGACAATCGCGGATATCAAAGGAATCAGTCCATCCTTTTGCATGCATAAAATTCTGATGGAAGACGATGCAAGACCGACAGTGGAACAACAGAGACATCTTAACCCAATCATGAAAGAAGTGGTCAAGAAAGAAATCCTGAAATGGTTGGATGCAAGTATCATTTACTCGATTTTAAACAGTAAGTGGGTCTGTTCGGTGCAATGTGTGCCGAAAAAGGGGGGAATGACCGTGGTTCAAAATAAAATGCAGTTTTTTTAATAAAAAAATGCAGTTTTTTTAATAAAAAAAAAATTAAAAACGCAGTTTTTATTAATAACAAAAAATTATTATTATTTTTATTAAAAACAAAATTAAATATATTAGCAAACTTTTAATTTTTATATTTTATAACTGGCATAATTATATATAAAATTTTGTTTGATATTAATTACAAAAAGTAAATATAATTTTTATTTATTTTTTTATTTTTTGGCTTATTTTTTAAATTTATATTATACTTTAAAATATTTTTTCCTATTTTGTCATAAACTTTTCCCTCCAAATCCACATCATCATTGCCACGTCACATACTAACTGCCACATATGCTTTTTTTGGACAACTCAGCAGCCGACTCACAAATTTTCCGTTAAAGTCAACAGAGTTAACGGTTTTTTTAACTTTTTGTTAGAAAAGCCGAGTACAGTTAGTTGACTGTAAGAAAAAAAAAGTTGAGTTATCCATATTTAAGTCGATCTATAGTACAGTGACTGAAAAAGCATTTAACCCGCATGTAAACATTTATACATTCCCTAAAACTAAACTATGCCAGTTTTTCAGAGGGAAACAATTGGACCTATTACCCGTTCAAAGTCCAAAAAGGCCACGAGCCTATAACCAACTATGTCTTCATCTGACTAGGCTGATCCTAATCATGTCTGTCGTGAAGAATTTGACGGATTAAGTAAACAAATTACAGATTTGGCTGTTCTGCTTAAAGAACTACACCAATCTACTGAGGGTACAAGGATACCCATACATAAAGAATCTTCTGTACATGGAGGAACACAAGGCACGAACAAAGAAAATCCCATATCAGATTCTCAATTGGATAAAACCAATAAATTCCATGATCCACCCATCTCAAGGAAGATCTAGACGCTGAGTGATATTAGAAAGAAAGTCCTTCAAATGGAAGAGGAGGCGATCCGTTCTATCAAAAGGATTGGAGCACATGGAAGTGTTTCATATGCGAACCTTTGTATATTCCTTGGTGTGCATTATCCAGAGAAGTTCAAAACTCCTGACTATGAAAAGTATGACGGGTTAGGAGAACCTTACACACATTTGAAGGTATTCATCGGAGAACTCGGATCTTATGCTGAGTATGAGAAGCTTAGAATGCAGCTGTTCCAGAAAAGTCTAACTAGAGAAGCCCGATCGTGGTATACCAGACTAGACAACTCCAAGATCCATAGCTGGGAGGAGCTAGCTCATGCCTTCCTCACTCAGTACAGCTTCCAATATCAGATGACCCCTAACCGGTTCCAAATTACTAAAGTCAGGAAACAAACCAATGAATCTTTTAGAGAGTATGCTCAAAGGTGGAGGCGCCTTGCTGCTCAAGTTGTTCACATTATGAATGAGTCGGAGATGGTGATGACCTTCATAGACATACAAGAAGCTCTTTTCTATGAGAAAGTCTTTTAGCTAGTATTGGCAAACCATTCTTTGAAATGATTAAACATGGGGAGATGACTTGGATGGGATTGAAGTAAGGAAAGATTCAAGAGCTAGATGCCATTAAAGCTGTTTCTGAACAAATCCAGTCCGAAAATTATGGAAATAACCCCCGAATAGACCATAAAAAGAAAGAGGATGATGTTTCCTAGATACTACAAGGTTAGAAGGGCAGTCAGAATATGCCTATCCAAAGGAGAAATTACTCACCCTTTCAAGCACAGCCTTCGAACTCTTCATTTCCAAAAGTTGAAGAAGTCAGATGCACTCGAGTGTTCACACCCTTAGGGGACTCACTTGAGAACATTCTGAATCTTCTGACCACTCAGAAAAAAATTACTCATCTTTTTCCACCAGCCAACCCGAATGGGAAAGGTTTCAATGCTAGTCGGAAATGTGCTTATCATATTGGAGCTTCATGACATGATACTGAAGACTGCTTGGCTTTGAAACACAAGATCCAGGATTTGATTGATAATGGTGAGATCGTGGTAGCTAAACCCAACTAACCCCATGTGCAAGATAACCCTCTTCCTTAACACCAAGAATAATAAGTTAATATGATTATTTAGAGTAGTGGACAGAGTTCCAATAATGGTGGTGGATTCTCACAAACCAGCAAAGATAGTACTGACAAATGGGATTTTGCACAGTTCCAACACTAATACAAAATCATAAAAAGACTACACTTAAAAGATGATGTTTTTATAAAAAACGTTGTGGTTTTTTTTACAAAGCTTTTTAACAAAACGTTCTTGATACATATAAAAAAATGTTATTTATTTATAAGGACAATTTTTGGTTTTAAATAGATAATGTTTTTTAGATAAAATCGTTATGTATATAAAAAACATGGAGAAAAAAAATGTGGAAGGCGAAATTTTGGAACTAAAATTGCGTAAGTGAAAATTTGCCTAGATTTTAACACACTCCCTCTAGCAAGCCAAGAGCTCTGTGAAGCTAGCAGCATCAAACCCCTCTTTTCTAGGGTTTGATATGAAACAGAAATAGAAACCAGTAAAATCTAGCGAGCCAAGAGCTCTGTGAAGCTAGCAGCAAAATCTGGTCTCTTAATCTCTCTCCTATTTGCAATCATAGCGGATACAATTTCTATGGTGAACATCCGAGCCAAAATTGGTAGCCTCGGAATTGACCTCTCCAGCGTTGATTGGGACTCAATGGCGCATCCCCGCTTTCATCTCGCTTTAAATTACTGATTTCAATGGCGATTTTGTACAGACTCATATCCTTTGTTGTTTACTCCGTCCTCCACATGAAGTTTATCAAACCCCTCGGCATCAACACTCCTCTTGATGACAGAAGAAGCTCGAAATCGAGGACGACCTGAAATTGTGAGTTTTTTTTTATGAACTCTATTTACTTTGATTTCTTATTGTGCTGGACAATTTTTTTTCATTTTCCAATTTGTTTACCTATTAACTGTAGTGTATTTACCAATGTATATTTTTTTCTCCTCTTTTAATGATGAAAGCTGTAGTAAATGAAGATTCTTCTGGAGATGTGATTGCACTACAACACCAGATACGCCTTTTAAATGTTCTTTTTAATTTTCAAAATTATTACAAGTCATACATGAAACATGTTTATTTTATAAAACTAAATGCATTATGAGAGTTTATTCTAAACAGGTATCCTACGTTTGTTTACATTTTTTTACATTAGTGATGGAGTAATTTTGATTTTAGTAGTATCATTTTACGCAGATAATTAAGATGTTAAAATAATCTTCAATTTGCTTATTTATTCTTGTTTTCAGATTAAGAATCTGGTAAGTTTACTTATGGTGGTTTAACTGTTGGCCTATCCATACACATCTCATTTTGTTTTAGATATAATGTTACAGCTATATTATTTTATGTTATTGCACGTCTTCATTTTTCAAGTTAGGTGGCATGTATGGACATGGTGTTAGTAATACTGATTGATATTCTAATGTTATAAGTTATGGTGCTTTATAGTATTTCACTTTCTAATCCCATCTTTCTATCCCATTTGTTTTTCTTGTTAAAATCTCTAGAGACTACACTTATGGGTTCCTTGAGGAGAGAACAAATGGAAGAAACTTCTTTAAAACACCTTGAAGCTGAGATTGAGCAGTTGAACTGTTTGGTATTATTCCTTTTCCCCCTTAAATCTCTTATGTGTTTGTTTATTAATCTTTTTTGATGTCTATTTGTGCTAAATAGGGTAGGTTATAGGTTGAAAATGAAACACTAGATGGTACTGTTATGAACTGCTAATTTGATTCAAAGACCATAATTGTTTATTAGGTTCGTGAAAGAGAGGAGGACAATAGGTGTAAAAAGATGATGTTGAAATTTAGGGAAGAGAATCATCTTGGTGGTTTAGTACCTGCTGATTCTTACTTACTAGAAGAAAACAAGGCACTCTCTGAAGAAATTCAACACCTTCAAGCTAAAGTCGATAAAAACCCAGAAGTAAATTGTTTTGCCCTGGAAAACATTAGGCTTTTGGAACAACATAGAAGGTAGTTGCTTGTGAACAAAATCCATCCTTGCAAGGCTTTTATAAAAAATTGATTGCAGCAGAGTGGAGGAGTTTTCAAGGTATGAAGCTTCCAAATAACTAGTCCTTGATTTTTATTTTGCTTAATGATTGTTCATAAATGAATTCTAAGTAGGTCCATATATGTTTTCTAGCTTAGTATGTTGTTATGTTTGCAGCCCTTACAGTGCAACAGTTCTACTGTCTTATCCTCAGCAAGAAAAACTGACCGTCAAGGCAGATCTGATTTTTGATGACTTCCGTAAACTTCCTTCATTATATGAAAGATGTTGCAAGTTCATACTCTATAATTATGTACTCAATATCATCATACTAATATTTATATGTTCGTGTAGTTGGTATTGATCTTCACCAAAAGGTTATACTGATGAAAGAGACTGGCCCAAATGTGATACATAAACATGGAATAAAGCACATTTCCTCGTTTGCTCTGCCCAATGATGTGTACATTGTAGAAGATGACAATGACTGTTTATCTCGATGTCCAACTGAACAGCCTCACAAGTCATCTACAAAAGAAGAAAATTACATGTTAGTATTGATTTTTTTGGTTCTTGATGTTGATATCTAGTATTATGTGAAAGTTAATATTTATGATTGTTAGTTTTTACGTTGCTATTAGATCTTGTTTCATTTGCATAAATTTACTATAAACTGTATTTCTATTATCAGGCTAAGTTTCAACTTCCTAGATGAAGAGTTGGAAAAAAGTAAGAGGCCCAGTTTGAAGCTTGTTGATGAAGATTTAGAAGAAGGTAAAATTACTAGACTATTATATGCATTCGACATATTTTCTCCATCTCCTTCCAGTTAGTAGTAGTACCGCTGCCATGAATTTATGCAGGTTTGCCTGCTATTTTTATTGAAGACGACAACTGCAAAATCATAACTAAAAGAACAATATTTGATCACATTCGGAATAAGGCCAACACACTGTGTGAGACCCCGAATTTTATGAAATAAAAGTATTAAATTTTTCTATTTTGGTAAATAGTTAAATTGATAAAAGTTTAAAGTTAAGGGTGATGTGTGAAAAATTTTCAAAATAGACAAGTTGTCATAAAATACTCGGTTATTATTTAATCTAGTATTGTTCACTCGAGTTTTGGGACACTTTTTGTGTCAGAGTACTATTCACGAGTTACTATTTACGGGTTACTATTCACCTAAATTACTATTCACCCGAATATTATTAACTCGAGTATTTGGGGTATTTTTCGTGTCGAAGTACTATTCACGAGTTACTATTCATGGATTAATATTCACCCGATTACTATTCACTTTACTATTATTCACTCGGGTATTTGGGACACTTTTTGTGTCGGAGTACTATTCACAGGGTACTATTCCTGAAGTACTATTTACGGGGTACTATTCACCTAAAAATATATTTCTTTTCGGTCTAAATCATTTTTGGGTACAATATTATTCCATGAGGAGATGTGCTAATTTTTCAGACTGTTGGTTGAAATTATTATAATAAATCAATATAGATCGTTGGTTTAAAGTTTTAAAAGTAAAATCTTTTTATATAAAACAGAATACTTTTATAAATTTATTCTATAAACAGAATATATTATATTCTATTATGCATAATATTTTGCATAGTAAAATTTTTTTATATAAAATAGAATACTTTTATAAAGTTATTCTATAAATAGAATATATTATATTTTATTATGCATAGTGTTTGCATAGTAAAATCTTTTATAAAGTTATTCGTTTTATTATATTATAAATATAATATATTATATTTTATTTAAAAAAAATTTCTTTAAATCTGGACCATCCGATTAAAGTAAATCAATCTGGATCGTTCATGAATTAGTTACTATACAGTCCATTCTTCTATAAATAGAAGCTCATCAATTCATTATTTCTTACGAATTCACTAAAACTCTAGAGAGAGAAACTATAGAGAGAATTCTTCTTCTATAATCTTGAGCGTATTTCTTTAGAGTTTAAGAAAGCTTTGAGCGTAGTACAAGTTTTCTTCGAGTATATCCTCGCTCTACTAGTCGGAATACTCTTCTTTCAAAGGTAGAGAATATTATTTATTGTACTTGTAGGGAATATTATTTGTTGTACTCATAAGGGGTATTCTTTCTTTCTTATTCATGAAGAGAACTTCTGTTATTCCATTCTTTATTATTCTGTTGGAATAACCTGTATACGCGGGATACCCTATACTTGGTGAAATTATTCTGTTATTCCATTCTTATTATTCTGTTGGAATAACCTTTTTATGCGAAGTACCACATACATGGTGAAATTCTTCTAATATTCCGTTCTTTATTATTCCGTCGGAATATCATGTCTGTCTGTTTACACCGGACCTGGTTCCATTATTTATTATTCTATTGGAATATCATGTCTGTGCGTTTACGCCGGACCTGGTTCCATTATTTATTATTCTGTCGGAATATCCTGTCCGTGCGTTTACGCCAGACCTGGTTCTATTATTTATTATCCTGTTGGAATAACTTGTATGTGCGATCTATCGCATGCATGGTGAATTCTGTTGTTATTTTATTCTTATTTATTCTGTTGGAATATCTTGTCTGTGCGATTACGCATGACCTGTTTCCATTATTTATTATTCTGTTTGAATAACCTGGCTGTGCGGATTACGCACGCATGGTGAAATTCTTCTGTTATTCCATTTTTTATTATAATGTTGGAATAACCTGTCTATGCGAAGTACTGCATAAATGGTGAAATTCTTTTATTATTCCATTCTTTATTATTATGTTGGAATAACCTTTCTATGCAAAGTACTGCATACATAGTGAAATTCTTTTATTATTCCATTATTTATTATGTTGTTGGTTATTGGTTTTACAGTTGCATGTCTTTGGCCTGTAGTGCAAAGATGATATGTTGTTAAATATCTTTGGCATGTAGTGCAAAGATGATTTGTTGTTTGATAGCTTTGACCTATAGTGCGAAGATGGACAGGTGTATGACATGATCATGACTATTAGTGATACTAACGAATATCATTGGCTGTAGTGCATGAATAATTCAATGTTGTGATTGGCAAGATCATGACTATTAGTTAACAGTTGAATGTCTTTGGCCGTAGTGCACTGGCAGACAATTGATTGGTATGATCATGACCATTGGTTTTATAGTTGAATATTTTTGGCCCGTAGTGCAAAGATAGACAACTGATTGGTATGATCATTGTTATTACATTTGAATATATTCAGCCATTGGGGTAAGGATATTGAGTAAACGTTCTATTAAGCCTTTGTGGCAAAAAGGAACTGTTTATTCATATTATTATAAATATGAATTGTGAATTAAACTAACATCTTTGGTGGTTCAGGTGAAGACAAGTGATGAAAGTTCTATTTGTCTTAAGTATAACTGTGAGACCTCAGATTTTATGAATAAATATTTAATTTTCTCGAAATATTTTTTTAAAATATTATGGTGTGGATTTGATATAATGTTATAGTTGTGGGTATTATTTATAAATTTTGAAAAGTATACAAGTTGTTGTATAATATTCTTTTTGTCAAGGAATATTTGTACGATAGTAGAGTCATTGGTGGACCCCGTAACAGAATTATTGTCGGATTGAGAAAACGACAAAAATATTTTATGAAAATAACGGCGGAAGTTTTACCGTTAAAACTGTTGAACTACTAGGTAGTAAAAATACAGTAATACATGTGGTTGCATTGTAGCACACGTATTGATTATTGATGCTTACGTGAGAAGTCACTCAATTTTATTCAATTATTTTTGTAGTAATTATTGCATAGTATCTCACGTTATTTGATTCAATTATTGTCGATATTTTTTATATTATTAAATCAATAATTGAGACGACTAAGTTATTAATATTATTATTTGCAATATTAACGATGTATAGAAGTTCTGTCAAGGTGAGGTAAAATATATATATATATATATATATATATATATATATATAACACATTCTCTTACACACACACATTCATTATATATACACTCAACCTTTTCTACCATCCTCCACTAACATATATATATATATATATATATATATATATATATATATATATATATATATATAAATATGATGACAAGTGGGGACCACATATTGGTGGAAGTTGAAAAATGGGGTGGGGGAAGGAGACGTATTAAGGAGGATATATATAACATGTGTGTGTTGGATGTTTATATATATATATATATATATATATATATATATATATATATATATATATATATATATATAATATTGAGTGAGTGGAATTATATTGAGATGTTTGTATGATAATAGTAATATGAGAGTGTAGTGAAAGTGATGTGTGGGTGGAAAAGTGAATATTGTGTATTAATATATATATATGATGAAAGTGATTTTTTTTGGGGGGGGGGGAGTGGGGTATTGATGTTGGTTATGGGGGAGAAAAAAATCAAGTGGTATATATATAATATTGATATATATTATTTAAAAACATGAGTTTATATATATATATATATATATATATATATATATATATATATTGTATTTTATATTTTTTTGGTTTTGTTTTTATAGAATGGTTGATTGAATTGTGAACATCCGTAAATTTGCAGAATTATTTCTTCTATGAACAGTGCTCTTCAATTCTCCTATAAATAGAAGTTCATTCCTTCATTATTTCTTACGAATTCACTGAAACTCTAGAGAGAGAAAATTTTAGAGAGAAAGAAGAAAAGTATTCTGCTACTTCCCTACTCTTATATCCAATTTCTTTTACGGTAAGGAATATTATTTGTTGTACTCGTAAGGGGTATTATTTCTTTTGTATTCATGAAGAGAATTTCTATTATTCTATTATTTATTATTCTGTTGGAATAACCTGTATACGCGGGCTACCATTATACTTGGTGAAATTCTTCTGTTATTCTATTCGTTATTATTCTGTTGGAATATCCTGTCTGTGCGTTTTACGCCGAACCTGGTTCCGTCTTTATTATTATTCTGTAGGAATATCTTGTCTGTGCATTTTACGTCAGACTTGGTTCCGTCTTTATTATTATTCTGTTGGAATATCCTATCTGTGCGTTTTACGCCGGACCTAGTTTCGTCTTTATTATTCTGTTGGGAACATCCTGTCGGTGCGAATTTCGCCTGACCTGGTTCTGTTATTTATTATTCTGTTGGAATAACCTATATATGCAAAGTACCGCATGCATGGTGATTTCTTTTGTTATTCCATTCTTATTATACTCAGTTTTTTAAAGTTTTGACTTCTATACTTCATGAAATTAGTGGAATATCCTTTATATTTGCGCTACATCCAGTATCTTTTCATGGAAATATTCTTTTGAGCTTTCTTGAATTTTACTCTACAAAGTAGTAACATGTTGACAATTTGGTCGTTATTGGTTCCTGGATAAATCAATTCTTGAACTTGTTTTATTGAATTCTTATATCATTGTCATCATCCTCGTGTTTATATTATGTTGAAAGTTATCTGTGGCCTGTAGTGCATAGATGGACTTGGTATGATTATGACCAGGGATTATTCGGTATAATCATGACCGTAATGTTACAAATGATGTGGAAAAAGTCCTCATTGGCCCGTAGTGCATTGATGAACACTTTTTGGTATGATTATGGCTATAGATTCTCTTTAGCTGTAGTGCAAAGATGAATTGTTTTATGGCATGATCAGGACCGTTGATAAAAACACGATTATTTTTGGCCCATAGAGCATGGATAATTTGTGGTCATGATACTAAAGAATATCCTTGGCCGTAGTGCAGGGGTGATTCAATGATGTGGATTATTTATTAAACTGAGTCTCAGTGATAACAGTGATGAAAAACTTTTTAAATCATAAAAGATAGCATATTTTATTTTCTACTTGACTCTTCTAATAGATTACTTGTTCCGCTGCAGTTAAACTTGATGTTTGTTATATTTTATCAGTTTAACACTGTTGAAGGCTAACGATAATTTATTCTGCATTATCTTTGTCATAATATTTCTTACTGGGCTAGTTGAGCTCACCCTTTCTTTCATTGTTTTCTTCAGGAAATGAGAACGTAGCTGGGACTAGTCGGGGAATAGAGTGATGGTCCTAGATACTGCATTAGTAGTCCTCACTATTATGTGAAATAGTGTAATAACAAATGTAATGAGGACTCCATTGAGTTTGGATATTGTCTAAATGATAATATTTGTATTAAAACTCACAGCCTATGTTTTGTCGTATTTTACATGACTGTTGTATAATTAAGTTGTATTTGAATTTTGTTCCATGTATTTGGCAACTCAAGATGGGTGATGTATACCTATTTTGGGGGCAACACAATAACAAAGAACTGTTGATGAGTATTACAAGAATAAAATATCAACGATGGACTTTTAATCTAGAGGATATGACATTATGTTCTACTTGACTTTTCCAATGGATAGTTAAACTTGATGTTTGTTATATCGTATCAGTTTAACACTGTTTAAGGCTAATGATAATTTATTTTGCATTATCGTAATCATAATATTTCTTACTGGGCTTGTTGAGCTCATCCTTTCTTTCACTGTTCTCTTCAGGAAATGAGAATATAGCTGGGACGAGTCGGGGAATGGAGTGATGGTCCTAGATGGTGCATTAGTAGTCCTCACTATTCTGTGAAATAGTGTGATAATAATTGTAATGAGTACTCCTTTTGAGTTTTTATACTCTCTAATAGACAATATTTTTATTCAAACTCATAGTTTATGTTTGTCGTATTGTACACGACAGTTGTATTATTAAGTTGTATTTGAATTCTGTACCATGTATCTGGCGACTCAAGATGGGTGATGTATACCTAATTTTGGGGGCGTCACAGTTGGTATCAAAGCTCAGGGATTGATCCATGGCTGAGATGTGAGACAATAACTAAGAGGGGAGAGACGGGAAATTCCTTCGCTAGTATGACCTAACTAAATTTATTTGTTATTTAATTGGTCGGTCAGAATTTAGGGGTATTATGTGGTTTGTCAATTAACCCTTATTTTGAAACTATATTCTAGAATAATATTTGAAATACAGAAGATGAGAAATAGAAAATCATGATATAGAGGAAATAACCGGGAAGGTACAATCTGAAAAGAAAGCAATGTATTCTAATCTCTTCGAATATTAGGTACGTATGTAAATTTTGAGGGCAAAATTTAATAAGGATGGGAGATTGTGAGACCTCGAATTTTATGAAATAAAAGAATTCAATTTTTATTTTGGTAAATAGTTAAATTGATAAAAGTTTAAAGTTAAGGGTGATATGTGAAATTTTTTCAAAATAGACAAGTTGCCATAAAATATCAGGTTACTATTTACTATAGTATTGTTCACTCGATTATTTGGGGCACTTTTTGTGTCGAAGTACTATTCACGGGTTACTATTCATCCAAATATTATTCACTCGGGTATTGGGGTTATTTTTCATGTCGGAGTACTATTCACGAGTTACTATTCATGGATTACTATTCACCCGATTACTATTCACTCTAGTATTATTCACTCGGGTATTTGAGACACTTTTTGTGTCTGAGTACTATTCACAGGGTACTATTTCTGAAGTACTATTCACAGGGTACTATTCACCCAAAAAATATATTTCTTTTCGGTCTAAATTATTTTTGGAAACAATATTATTCCATGAGGAGATGTGCTAATTTTTCAGACCGTTAGTTGAAATTATTATAGTAAATCAATATGGATAGTTGGTTTAAAGTTTTAATAGTAAAATCTTTTTATATAAAACAGAATACTTTTATAAAGTTATTCTATAAATGGAATATATTATATTCTATTATGCTCAGTATTTTGCATAGTAAAATCTTTTTATATAAAACAGAATACTTTTATAAGGTTATTCTATAAATAGAATATATTATATTTTATTATGCATAGTATTTGCATAGTACCTGCATAGTGTTTGCATAGTAAAATCTTTTATAAAGTTATTCGTTTTATTAGATTATAAATAGAATATATTATATTTTATTTAAAAGATTTTTCTTTAAATCTGGACCGTCCGATTAAAGTAAATAAATCTGGACCGTTCATGAATTAGTTACTATGCAGTCCATTCTTCTATATATAGAAGCTCATTCATTCATTATTTCTTACGAATTCACTAAAACTCTAGAGAGAGAAACTATAGAGAGAATTCTTCTTCTATAATCTTGAGCGTATTTCTTTAGAGTTTAAGAAAGCTTTGAGCGTAGTACAAGTTTTCTTCGAGTATATCCTCGCTCTACCAGTCGGAATACTGTTCTTTCAAAAGTAGGGAATATTATTTGTTGTACTTGTAGGGAATATTATTTGTTGTACTCATAAGTGGTATTCTTTCTTTCTTATTCATGAAGAGAACTTCTGTTATTCCATTCTTTATTATTCTGTTGGAATAACCTGTATACGTGGGATACCCTATACTTGGTGAAATTATTTTATTATTCCATTTTTATTATTCTGTTGGAATAACCTGTTTATGCGAAGTACCGCATACATGGTGAAATTCTTCTAATATTTTGTTCTTTATTATTCTGTCAGAATATCCTGTCTGTGCGTTTACGCCGGACCATGTTCCATTATTTATTATTCTGTCGGAATATCTTGTCTGTGTGTTTACGCCGAACCTGGTTTCATTATTTATTATTCTGTCGGAATATCCTGTCTGTGCGTTTACGCCAGACCTGTTTCCATTATTTATTATTTTGTTGGAATAACCTGTCTGTGCGATCTATCGCATGCATGGTGAATTCTGTTGTTATTCCATTCTTATTTATTCTGTTAGAATATCATGTCTGTGCAATTACGCATGACCTGTTTTCATTATTTATTATTCTATTTGAATAACCTGGCAGTGCGGATTACGCACGCATGGTGAAATTCTTCTGTTATTATATTTTTTATTATTATGTTGGAATAACCTGTCTATGCGAAGTACTCCCTCCGTCCCAGGATAAAAGTCCTTATTACTAATTTGGGTCGTCCCATGTTAAATGTCCACTTTCTTTTAATAACCAAACTTTTACACATTTTTTCCTATTATACCCGTAGCATTAAATATCTCATATTTTTCTTATTCTAATTCTCTCTCCATATTTAATGACATTATTATGGGTAATTTTGTCATTTTATTTCTCTTCTTAATATGCGTGAAAAGTCCACCAGGACTTTTATCCTGGGACAGAGGGAGTACTAAATACATGGTGAAATTCTTTTATTATTCCATTCTTTATTATTATGTTGGAGTAACCTGTCTATGCAAAGAACTGCATAGATGGTGAAATTCTTTTATTATTCCATTATCTATTATACTGTTGGTTATTGGTTTTACAGTTGTATGTCTTTAGCTTGTAGTGCAAAGATGATATGTTATTGAATATCTTTGGTCTGTAGTGTAAAGATGATCTGTTGTTTGATAGCTTTGACCCGTAGTGCGAAGATGGACATGTGTATGGCATGATCATGACCACTAGTGATACTAATGAATATCCTTAGCCGTAGTGCATGGATAATTCAATGATATGATTGGCAAGATCATGACCATTAGTTAACAGTTGAATGTCTTTGGCAGTAGTGCACTGACAGATAATTGATTGGTATGATCATGACCATTAGTTTTATAGTTGAATATCTTTGGCCCGTAGTGCAATGATAGACAACTGATTGGTATGATCATTGTTATTACATTTGAATATCTTCAGCCTTTGAGGTAAGAATATTGAGTAAACGTTCTATTAAGCCTTTGTGACAAGAAGGAACTGTTAATTCACATTTTTATAAATATGAATTGTGAATTTAACTAACATCTTTGGTGGTTCAGGTGAAGACAAGTGATGAAAGTTCTATTTGTCTTAAGTATAACAAAGAACTGTTGATGAGTATTACAGGAATAAAATATCAACGATGGACTTTTAATCTAGAGGAGATAGTAGACATTATGTTCTACTTGACTCTTCTAATGGATTTCTTGTTCCATTGCAGTTAAACTTGATGTTTGTTATATCGTATCAGTTTAACACTGTTTAAGGCTAATGATAATTTATTCTGCATTATCGTAGTCATAATATTTCTTACTGGGCTTGTTGAGCTCATCCTTTTTTTCACTGTTCTCTTCAGGAAATG
Source organism: Panax japonicus (assembly GCA_020205505.1). NCBI lineage: Eukaryota > Viridiplantae > Streptophyta > Magnoliopsida > Apiales > Araliaceae > Panax > Panax japonicus. The sequence goes on from JAINUV010001453.1 coordinate 23,159, forward strand.
AGAATATAGCTGGGACGAGTCGGGGAATGGAGTGATGGTCCTAGATGGTGCATTAGTAGTCCTCACTATTCTATGAAATAGTGTGATAATTGTAGTAGCCCCGAATCCGGGCCCCAAATCGCCGCGGATTCGGGGCTACTACAGTTCGTATCAGAGTTGTTGGTTATGAAGCTTAGGTAGGAATACCTGAGACCAATAACCGCAGTGATTAGGATAAGATCTAACTCACATAGAGTTAGTTGGTCGGTAAGATTCAAAGACGACTCTCGGCGAGTGTAAAGCACTGAGTTCCCTAACTCTGATAATAAAGTTGAACAGTAACGGTAAATAGATCGAGTCTAAAAGACTTAAAATGCAGGGATAGAAGATCGTAAAACAAAACGATCATATAGTGTATGGAATTGAATCGTAATATATACGATAAGATCACCACGTGATCTGATAAAAGTTATGATATGGGAAATGAATCAATCTTATGATTGAAAAGTTTACAGCAAGATGCTGTGTGAAAGTTGTACTATGAAATGGTACTATGAAAACTCATAAAAGAGTTATGGATTATGAATACGAATTGAATTCGTATTGAAAAAGGGGGTTAAGATTAGGTGGGGATTTCAATGAGGACTCGTGTCAGCAACTGAGTTGTATGATTCCTTGTATGGGCGGGGAATTGTACTTGGTGTAAAAACTACTTAGTTGGTGGCATTGGTAATAATTGAAATGTTGTGTCACGCTAGTTGTTATATTTAGATAAATAGGTCATAGGTAGAGAATATAGGATTAAGTACGAGTTCTTAGAACTCATACTTATGTGACATTCTTGACGCATAGTTATATGAAATGTTTATGAGCCCCTCAGCGAACGGACGCCAAAGGTCAGACTAGGGTAAGTTCGTAAACTCATATAATTATGGTCAGGTTATGAACTCATAAGTGTGGTTTTATGAACTGGGTATAGTTGTGTGTGAATGGAGTGTTAAGGATTATAGGAACAGATAGATTGTTAAGCATATGATCATTAGTGGAGACTTATGTTTTCCTAAACCTCTATCTATGCTAGATTTCAAAATTTTTACAACAAGCTAAATACGCACTATGTGCCTTTAAAAAAAATTATTTTTATCACTTATGTACCATGTGACCTGGTGCAAAGATGATAAAAATGGAGTCATCAATGCATTATTACTTAGTGTGAATTTGACCTGAAGTCACTATTCTACTATGGTATGATGTAGTATGATAAAATCACCAAATGACGGAATCCTCAACGGACTGTAAATACAGTGCGGCATCATGACGTCATTCTCGAAAATATTTTCAAAAATTTTAATTTGCCAATGGGGTTTGGCTACACCTAAATAATTCGATTGAATTGAATTATTGATATGAGTCTATGCTATTTGATTCAGCTAGACTAATGTTATAACAACTCCAAGTGTTCATTGAAAGAATTTTCCCGAACCAAATTATTTTGGTGCGGAATCCTATGATAAGACTGAGGTGAACGATAATGTTTGGATAAATAATCCAATCTAGTAGCGTAAATATTCGCTAAAAATGATTAATACGTTATGCATGACGTAACTGTACGATGGGCTGATCACCTAAAGTACTAGTAATGGTAGTTTACCTTCTTTGTGATTGTAAACAAACCAAGTAATGTATTGTTTTACGGTATGATCACTACCGTTAAAACTAAATGTGTTCATGGTCTTTATGACCCCTCAGCACAATTTGAAAACTTTTACTCTTGTGAGTGGTGTATTGGGTAGCAAGCTAATGTGTGTGAATGGTGTATAATGAAAGGTGCACGGTGTAAGGTGTAAGGTGAATTTCGGGGACGAAATTCTTATAAGGAGGAGTGAATGTGACAACCCGAGAATTTAGACAATTTATTAAAATCTTAAATGATTGATTTAAGGTCAAATAATAGACCTAGGCAGGAAATAAGTGTATGGAATTGGCAGTTATGTAATGAAATTCTAAGAATTTCAAAAGTTTTGGATAAGACTTGAATTATGTGATAGACTGTAAGTGATAGTCTAGTAATGAGGTATAAGATTATGGTAGATTTAAAATTCTTTTGAAGAATTATCAGTGATAAGTATCGAAGTGAATACTAGTCGGTATATTTGGTTACATATGTGAACCGTAATGATTTGAGATCAAAGATTGATCAGATAAGTTATAACTTTAGTAAACCCTAAAGTTATGTTAATCATATGTTTATTAAGTTAGAAAAATCTAACGTTTTGTTAGAAATCCCTAACGTCTGATAAGAAATCATAGAAATCGGTTCTGAAACCCTAGTTTCTGTTCCGGGAATCCGAAACCCTAAGTTCATGATATGAATATGGTGATTAAGTTAGAAAACCCTAACGATATATTCTGAAACCCTAATTTCAGTATCGAGAATTTAAACCCTAATTTGGGAATCCTAAATGCAAAGTATTAAACCCTAAGGGTTAAAAAGTTGTGTGTAAGGAATATGAACATTATGTGATGGTTTATATTTGTTTATTATATAAACAAACAAAAGAAACTAGTGTAACCCTAATTATATTTTAGGAATGAAGGATTTAATAACTTAAGGGTTATGGAAAAAGAGAATTGTGGTATTTAGGATACTTACTAATTCTAGGAGATTTATTTTATATATATCAAATGATTAATTTTATAACCTAATTATAGCAAGTCTAATTGAGTTAAGGAAATAAGTGTGCATGAGCAAGGATTGATGTTTTAATGGAGAAGTGAAACCCTAATTAAATGAATTGGGTTGGATAAAAATTTAAGGTATTAGACTATGTATATTTTATAGCTCAAGTATTGGCGAATGAAATTGGTTAGAGGACCAAGCAATACATTAAAAGGAATTGAAGAATGGAAATTTTCTGGAAAAGTTAAACTTTTAAAAAGTGTGATCAAGCTTTTGGATCTTTGAAATCTATGATGGATATTTGTGATTTATGTTCTTGGGATGCTAGATCTATGTGTTAAGGGTAAAATCCCTTTGGAATTACTCAAATAGGTTGAATATTGAACAAGATATGGGATTTCTCCCAAACTACTCAAAGTTAAGAAAACTGTTAAAAGGACAGCTTTGTAACAGCCACTTCCGGGCTGAATTCCGGGTGCTTAACATATCCAAATATTGATTGTGATAGATGAAAACTGTAGTTCGGAAAGATACGAATCCAACAAAATTAACTGATCATTAATCGGAGTTATAGATTTCATTTTATTTAAGTTTTGGTGAAGGACTCCGAAACTGCAAAACGTCAAAAAGTTTCTGCCCAAAATTTTCCAGGGGCTGTTTTGGACATTTATTTAATGAGAAAAATTCCAGGCTTTTGGGAAATGAAAATAAATGGTATTATGTAGCTCGTGTCCAAAAATGAGCTGATTCCGAGTTAAAACGACCAAGTTATGACCATTACAATTTTTGTGATTTTTCGACGGAAATCGCTATAAAACGGAGTTCTACAACTCCGATTGCCACCAAATTTAAAATGGAGCATCACGTTAACATATATAAGGTTATCCCAAGAGATGGGAATATTTGGAGTTAAGCATGAGGTAGCTAATTTTTTTAGCTACGCACTAGTATTAATTTTTGAAAAATATCAAAGGAAGTTGGAAAATTATGGAAAAATAATTTTTGTGTATGAAATACATGTATATATGTTTGACCAAAGGATAGAAAAATAATAAGTTGATTTGGAATTTTCGTGAAGAAGAATAGTGAATTCAGGTTGCTGAAATGGAATTCAGGTTGCTAAAATGATTTGGTCTGCTGAAATAGTAACTTCAGGATACTGAAATGAAATCTGATTTAATGAAATGATATTTCAATTTAATGAAAGGTTATCTTGCTTACTAAGATATCTTGGAAAACTTATATGTATAAGTTATGAAGTGATTAAAAGATTATCAAAGTATAACAATAACATTAAGACTTAAGCGTAATGACTAATACTTAACTACATGTTTAAATGCTAGACACTTTAATATACGATGATAAAATTGTGTCGGTATCAACTCAAACTTAATAGTCTAATTTGATGCTAAGTCTTATGTGTATTATAGACTGATAGGATTATGTGCTATGTGTTTAGGTTATTCTGTGGATATGTATATATAACAGTATTATACTGTGATGATATTATTCTAATATTGGAGATCTATATTACTAATATTAGGTCTTCGGGTAAAGCGTTATAAATTGCGTTGCGGTAATCAACGGTTCAGGCAAGTTTCTTTGTACTTAACTCTAATAAGAGTGTTTTATTCAAGCTTATGGTTAATCATTGCTAATTGCCACGAAAATTGTATTCTGTACATCTTGCATGTATAAGTCAGGTATGAAAGGCTGATCACCTTCATTACCAGTTGGTTCAAAAATGTTTGTTCATGTATAATACTTGCTCAGTCAAAAATTTGTTCGTGCTAGTTCTCAATTATATTGATGAATTATAGCAAGCTCATTATTCATACTCTTCAATCATGATATATCGTTATATTGTTGTATATAAACTTACTGAGCAACTTTCATGCTCACCCTTGCTATATCATGATAAAACATTGCAGATAAGGCGAATGCGTTCGGATACAGGAAAAGGTTAAAGCCAAGTTCAGCTTGGGATAAAATATGCGGGTATTTGTAATAGTATAGTTTGATAAATGTGTTATATGTTAGAAAGTTTATGATTTGTGTTTAAGTTAAGGTTACTCGACCTTGGGGAATAGTGTCTAATGTATTGTATAAACAATTTATGTTTATATCTTCCGCAAATAGTTAAAGATTTAGTGTACCGAATCCGCGGCGATTTGGAACCCGGATTCGGGGCTACTACAATTTAATATTTTTGAAATATATCCAAAATAATTAAAAACTATTTTTCAAGCTTTAAAATAATTTTTCATAATTTATTTTGTATTTTTAATAATTAAAAACCATTTTTTCTATTTATTTATTTAATTATAATATTAAATAAATAATTTAAAAATGGTTTTAATTCATGAAAAATCATGAAAAATAATATTATGGTATAAGAAAATATTTTAAGTTATTTTTGATGACTTTTAATATTTTGTGAGGAAATTCATTAATTAATCCATATTAATGGTAATTAGTTTATTTAATAATTATATTAAATAAATTAAGGAAAAATGGATTTAATGCTTTATAAATCATATAAAAATGATTTAAGTATTATAAAAATATTTTAAGTTATAAACTATAACTTTTGATATTTTGACATGAAAATATTAATATTCTAATATTAATATTAATTATCGGATAATGGATTAAAGTGTTGGAAAATCATATAATTATGATTTTAAAGTATTAAAAATACTTTGTGATATTATAATTATATTATAATATTATGTAAGGATTTTCATTAATATTTTATATTAAATGAATATTAATGATTAAGGTATTAAGTAGTATTTAATTCATTTAAATACGGTTTTAAGGATTGAAAAATGTTGATAAATGGTAATAATTATTCAAAAATTATTACGAGCCTGGGAAAAATGTTTTGTCTGATTAGAAATTATCTGTGATAATTATTAAGTGGTTAGACAGAGTTTAATTGAACTTAAACTTGATAAAAGTCCGACTAGACCATCGGGATGTTAGAATTGTGTCGGATTCAACTCAGACTGCAATAGTTTGACTTGATATCTAGTCTTATGTGCTGTATAGACTGATAGGCTTATGTGATAATGTGCTTAGGTTATTCTGTGGATATGTATATATAGCAGTATTATACTGTAATGATATTATTCTAATTATTGGAGATCTATATATTAATATTAGGTCTTCGGATAAAGCGTTATAAATTGCGTTGCGGTAATCAACGGTTCAGGCAAGTTTTCTTATACTTAACTCTAATAAGAGTGTTTTATTCAAGCTGATGGTTAATCGTTGTTGATTGCCATAAAAATTGTACTCTGTACATCTTGCATGTATATGTCAGGTATGAAAGGCTGATCACCTTCATTACCAGTTGGTTCAGAAATGTTGTTCATGTATTAAACTTGTTCAGTCAAACGTTTGTTCGTGCTAGTTCTCAATTATATTGATGAATTATAGTCAGCTTATTATTAATACTCTTCAATCATGATATATAGTTATGTTATTGTATTTAAAACTTGCTGGGCAACTTTCATACTCACCCTTGTTATATCATGATAAAACATTGCAGATAAGGCGAACGTGTTCGGATATAGGAAAAAGGTTAAGGCCAAGTTCAGCTTGGGATATAAAGTGCGGCTAGGTTGTAATAACGTATTTTGATAAATATTGTTGTATAATAGATATTTTATGAATGGTGTTTAAGTTAAGGTTACTCGACCTTGGGGAAAATAGTGTGTAATGTATTGTATAAACAATTTATGTTTATATCTTCCGTAAATAGTGGTAGTAACAGTGTACCGAATTCGCGGCGATTTGGGGCCCGGGTTCGGGGCTATCACAGTTGGTATCAGAGCTACTACAGTTGGCTCTGATACCAACTGTAGTAGCCCCGAATCCGGGCCCCAAATTGCCGCGGATTTGGTACACTAATTCTTTAACTGTTTGCGGAAGATATAAACATAAATTGTTTATACAATACATTACACACTATTCTCCAAGGTCGAGTAACCTTAACTTAAACACAAATCATAAACTTTCTAACATATAACACATTTATCAAACTATACTATTACAAATATCGCACATTTTATCCCAAGCTGAACTTGGCTTTAACCTTTTCCTGTATCCGAACGCATTCGCCTTATCTGCAATGTTTTATCATGATATAGAAAGGGTGAGCATGAAAGTTGTCCAGCAAGTTTATTTACAACAATATAACGATATATCATGATTGAAGAATATGAATAATGAGCTTGCTATAATTCATCAATATAATTGAGAACTAGCACGAACAAATTTTTGACTGAACAAGTATTATACATGAACAAACATTTCTGAACCAATTGGTAATGAAGGTGATCAGCCTTTATACCTGACTTATACATGCAAGATGTACAGAATATAATTTTCGTGGAAATCAGCAATGATTAACCATAAGCTTGAATAAAACACTCTTATTAGAGTTAAGTACAAAGAAACTTGCCTGAACCGTTGATTACCGCAACGCAATTTATAACGCTTTACCCGAAGACCTAATATTAGTAATATAGATCTCCAATATTAGAATAATATCATCACAGTATAATATTGTTATATATACATATCCACAGAATAACCTAAACACATAGCACATAATCCTATCAGTCTATAATACACATAAGACTTAGCATCAAATTAGACTATTAAGTTTGAGTTGATACCGACAAAATTTTATCATCGTATATTAAAGTGTCTAGCATTTAAACATGTAGTTAAGTTAATTCATTACGCTTTAGTCTTAATGTTATTGTTATACTTTGATAATCTTTTCATCACTTCATAACTTATACATATAAGTTTTCCCTTTTCATGATATCTTAGTAAGCAAGATAACCTTTCATTAAATTGAAATATCATTTCATTAAATCAGATTTCATTTCAGTATCCTGAAGTTACTATTTCAGCAGACCAAATCATTTTAGCAACCTGAATTCCATTTCAGCAACCTGAATTCACTATTCTTCTTCACGAAAATTCCAAATCAACTTATTATTTTTCTATCCTTTGGTCAAACATATATACATGTATTTCATACACAAAAATTATTTTTTCATAATTTTCCAACTTCCCTTGATATTTTTCAAAAATTAATACTAGTGCGTAACTTAAGAAATTAGCTACCTCATGCTTAACTCCAAATATTCCCATCTCTTGGGATAACCTTATATATGTTAACGTGATGCTCCATTTTAAATTTCGTGGCAATCGGAGTTGTAGAACTCCGTTTTATACCAATTTCTGTCAGAAAATCAAAAAAATTGTAATGGTCATAACTTGGTCGTTTTAACTCGGAATCAGTTCATTTTTGGACACGAGCTACATAATACCATGTATTTTCATTTCCCAGAAGCCTGGAATTTTTCTCATTAAATAAATGTCCAAAACAGCCCCTGGAAAATTTTGGGCAGAAACTTTTTGACGTTTTGCAGTTTCGGAGTCCTTCACCAAAACTTAAATAAAATGAAATCTATAACTCCGATTAATGATCAGTTAATTTTGTTGGATTCGTATCTTTCCGAACTACAGTTTTCATCTATCACAATCAATATTTGGATATGTTAAGAACCCGGAATTCAGCCCGGAAGTGGCTGTTACAAAGCTGTCCTTTTAACAGTTTTCTTAACTTTGAGTAGTTTGGGAGAAATCCCATATCTCGTTCAATATTCAACCTATTTGAGTAATTCCAAAGGGATTTTACCCTTAACACATAGATCTAGCATCCCAAGAACATAAATCACAAATATCCATCATAGATTTCAAAGATCCAAAAGCTTGATCACACTTTTTAAAAGTTTAACTTTTCCAGAAAATTTCCATTCTTCAATTCCTTTTAATGTATTGCTTGGTCCTCTAACCAATTTCATTCGCCAATACTTGAGCTATAAAATATACATAGTCTAATACCTTAAATTTTTATCCAACCCAATTCATTTAATTAGGGTTTCACTTCTCCATTAAAACATCAATCCTTGCTCATGCACACTTATTTCCTTAACTCAATTAGACTTGCTATAATTAGGTTATAAAATTAATCATTTGATATATATAAAATAAATCTCCTAGAATTAGTAAGTATCCTAAATACCACAATTCTCTTTTTCCATAACCCTTAAGTTATTAAATCCTTCATTCCTAAAATATAATTAGGGTTACACTAGTTTCTTTTGTTTGTTTATATAATAAACAAATATAAACCATCACATAATGTTCATATTCCTTACACACAACTTTTTAACCCTTAGGGTTTAATACTTTGCATTTAGGATTCCCAAATTAGGGTTTAAATTCTCGATACTGAAATTAGGGTTTCAGAATATATCGTTAGGGTTTTCTAACTTAATCACCATATTCATATCATGAACTTAGGGTTTCGGATTCCCGGAACAGAAACTAGGGTTTCAGAACCGATTTCTATGATTTCTTATCAGACGTTAGGGATTTCTAACAAAACGTTAGATTTTTCTAACTTAATAAACATATGATTAACATAACTTTAGGGTTTACTAAAGTTATAACTTATCTGATCAATCTTTGATCTCAAATCATTACGGTTCACATATGTAACCAAATATACCGACTAGTATTCACTTCGATACTTATCACTGATAATTCTTCAAAAGAATTTTAAATCTACCATGATTTTATACCTCATTACTAGACTATCACTTACAGTCTATCACATAATTCAAGTCTTATCTAAAACTTTTGAAATTCTTGGAATTTCATTACATAACTGCCAATTCCATACACTTATTTCCTGTCTAGGTCTATTATTTGACCTTAAATCAATCATTTAAGATTTTAATAAATTGTCTAAATTCTTGGGTTGTCACAATAATAATTGTAATGAGTAATCCTTTTGAGTTTGTATACTCTCTAGTAGACAATATTTATATTCAAACTCATAGTTTATGTTTGTCGTATTGTACACGACAGTTGTATTATTAAGTTGTATTTGAATTCTGTACCATGTATCTGGCGACTCAAGATGGGTGATGTATCCCTAATTTTGGGGGCGTCACAGTTGGTATCAAAGCTCAGGGATTGATCCATGGCTGAGATGTGAGACAAGAACTAAGAGGGGAGAGACGGGAAATTCCTTCGCTAGTATGACCTAACTAAATTTATTTGTTATTTAATTGGTCAGTCAGAATTTAGGGGTATTATGTGGTTTGTCAATTAACCCTTATTTTGAAACTATATTCTAGAATAATATTTGAAATACAGAAGATGAGAAATAGAAAATCATGATATAGAGGAAATAACCGGGAAGGTACAATCTGAAAAGAAAGCAAGGTAATCTAATCTCTTCGAATATTAGGTACGTACGTAAATTTCGAGGGCGAAATTTGATAAGGAGGGGAGATTGTGAGACCTTGAATTTTATGAAATAAAAGAATTCAATTTTTTTTATTTTGGTAAATAGTTAAATTGATAAAAGTTTAAAGGTAAGGGTGATATGTGAAAAATTTTCAAAATAGACAAGTTGCCATAAAATATCAAGTTACTATTTACTATAGTATTGTTCACTCGATTATTTGGGGCTCTTTTTATGTCGAAGTACTATTCATGGGTTACTATTCATCCGAATATTATTCACTCGGGTATTGGGGGTATTTTTCATGTCGGAGTACTATTCACGAGTTACTATTCACGAGTTACTATTCATGGATTACTATTCACCCGATTACTATTCACTCTAGTATTATTCACTCAGGTATTTGAGACACTTTTTGTGTCCGAGTACTATTCACAGGGTACTATTTCCGAAGTACTATTCACGGGGTACTATTCACCCAAAAAATATATTTCTTTTCGGTCTAAATTATTTTTGGAAACAATATTATTCCATGAGGAGATGTGCTAATTTTTCAGACCGTTAGTTGAAATTATTATAGTAAATCAATATGGATAGTTGGTTTAAAGTTTTAATAGTAAAATCTTTTTATATAAAACATAATACTTTTATAAAGTTATTCTATAAATAGAATATATTATATTCTATTATGCTCAGTATTTTGCATAGTAAAATCTTTTTATATAAAACAGAATACTTTTATAAAGTTATTCTATAAATAGAATATATTATATTTTATTATGCATAGTATTTGCATAGTACTTGCATAGTGTTTGCATAGTTAAATTTTTTATAAAGTTATTCGTTTTATTAGATTATAAATAGAATATATTATATTTTATTTAAAAGATTTTTCTTTAAATCTGGACCGGCCGATTAAAGTAAATAAATCTGGACCGTTCATGAATTAGTTACTATGCAGTCCATTCTTCTATATATAGAAGCTTATTCATTCATTATTTCTTACGAATTCACTAAAACTCTAGAGAGACAAACTATAGAGATAATTCTTCTTCTATAATCTTGAGCTTATTTCTTTAGAGTTTAAGAAAGCTTTGAGCGTAGTACAAGTTTTCTTCGAGTATATCCTCGCTCTACCAGTCGGAATACTGTTCTTTCAAAGGTAGGGAATATTATTTATTGTACTTGTAGGGAATATTATTTGTTGTACTCATAAGTGGTATTCTTTCTTTCTTATTCATGAAGAGAACTTCTGTTATTCCATTCTTTATTATTCTGTTGGAATAACCTGTATACTTGGGATACCCTATACTTGGTGAAATTATTTTATTATTCCATTTTTATTATTCTGTTGGAATAACCTAGTTTATGCGAAGTACCGCATACATGGTGAAATTCTTCTAATATTACGTTCTTTATTATTCTGTCAGAATATCCTGTCTGTGCGTTTACGCCGGACCATGTTTCATTATTTATTATTCTGTCGGAATATCCTGTATGTGTGTTTACGCTGAACCTGGTTCCATTATTTATTATTCTGTCGGAATATCCTGTCTGTGCGTTTACGCCAGACCTGGTTCCATTATTTATTATTTTGTTGGAATAACCTGTCTGTGCGATCTATCGCATGCATGGTGAATTCTGTTGTTATTCCATTCTTATTTATTCTGTTGGAATATCCTGTCTGTGCAATTACGCATGACCTGTTTCCATTATTTATTATTCTATTTGAATAACCTGGCAGTGCGGATTACGCACGCATGGTGAAATTCTTTTGTTATTATTATGTTGGAATAACATGTCTATGCGAAGTACTGAATACATGGTGAAATTCTTTTATTATTCCATTCTTTATTATTATGTTGGAATAACCTGTCTATGCAAAGTACTGCATAGATGGTGAAATTCTTTTATTATTCCATTATTTATTATACTGTTGGTTATTGGTTTTATAGTTGTATGTCTTTAGCTTGTAGTGCAAAGATGATATGTTGTTGAATATCTTTGGTCTGTAGATTAAAGATGATCTGTTGTTTGATAGCTTTGACCTGTAGTGCGAAGATGGACAGGTGTATGACATGATCATGACCACTAGTGATACTAACGAATATCCTTGGTCGTAGTGCATGGATAATTCAATGATATGATTGGCAAGATCATGACCATTAGTTAACAGTTGCATATCTTTGGCCGTAGTGCACTGACAGATAATTGATTGGTATGATCATGACCATTGGTTTTATAGTTGAATATCTTTGGCCCGTAGTGCAAAGATAGACAACTGATTGGTATGATCATTGTTATTACATTTGAATATCTTCAGCCTTTGGGGTAAGAATATTGAGTAAACGTTCTATTAAGCCTTTGTGACAAGAAGGAACTGTTAATTCACATTTTTATAAATATGAATTGTGAATTTAACTAACATCTTTGGTGGTTCAAGTGAAGACAAGTGATGAAAGTTCTATTTGTCGTAAGTATAACAAAGAACTGTTGATGAGTATTACAGGAATAAAATATCAACGATGGACTTTTAATCTAGAGGAGATAGTAGACATTATGTTCTACTTGACTCTTCTAATAGATTTCTTGTTCCGTTGCAGTTAGACTTGATGTTTGTTATATCGTATCAGTTTAACACTGTTTAAGGCTAATGATAATTTATTCTGCATTATCTTAGTCATAATATTTCTTATTGGGCTAGTTGAGCTCACCCTTTCTTTCACTGTTCTCTTCAGGAAATGAGAATATAGCTGGGACGAGTTGGGGAACGGAGTGATGGTCCTAGATGGTGCATTAGTAGTCCTCACTATCCTGTGAAATAGTGTGATAATAATTGTAATGAGGACTCCTTTTGAGTTTGTATACTCTCTAGTAGACAATATTTGTATTCAAACTCACAGTTTATGTTTGTCGTATTGTACACGACAGTTGTATTATTAAGTTGTATTTGAATTCTGTACCATGTATCTGGCGACTCAAGATGGGTGATGTATACCTAATTTTGGGGGCGTCACACACTGACAGATGAACTTTTCTCTGAGAATCAACACACTTTTAGTGGCTCTAATTTCGACAAGTTTGAAAAGGCACATTCAGATAAAATCTTGTAAGACCATGTGATTATTTTGGATTCGGAACCCATGAAGCTAAAAAAAGATAAAATTCTTGCAAAGGTCAAACACGATGGTGTGTATGAAGAAGTAAATAGTCCTTCAAAAGTTCTCAGAATCGACCTGAAATCATTCAAAATTCCTTCTCCTAATAATTTCTTCGTAAAGAAGGAACTCCAGTGCCCAAGAAGCTCCATTAGAACTAATGGGAAGCAACTGTATTCACCAGTTCTAGCCAAAATGAAAAGTTGTTCATCTCAAACAGCGGGTGAAATCAGGGAAGCAGATTATTTCCTTGGGTTCAAGAGTGTTTTTTCATTTCTTTGATTTTTTTTCTTGTTTCTTCAAGTAGATTTCTTTTCCTTTTCCTTAACCTTAATTACAGTACTATTTTAAGGGAAATGTAACTCGTGCATTAGTTTCTCATATTGAAGGTATGTTTCTTAGATGAATCAAATGTAGTTCGAATGGCGCCGCTCAGAAACATGTTCCCAAATCTTCTAAGTCTATTTAACTGACCTTCATAAATACTTATGTTACTTTTAGAGTGTTGAGTTGTTGGATTATTGCTATATGTATCATGTCATTATAAATGTCTTGCTGAATATATCCATCTTACCATCAAGCTATCCTTGTATCCTGTAACACAATTCTTATGATTGGGTTTGTTTTTCTAAGCGTGCTTCGTCACTTGAACATTTCTAGTATATGAAGTATGTACTCGGGTTTGCTGTTCTGTTGACTTGTTAGAAACTAATAGAGTTTTTTAGATTCTTAACAAAAACATATATGTAATTCATGTTCATGTATGTTAACTGTATACCACATTACTCCTCAGAGTATATTATGAACTTATATTTGTAGCAAGGGTTGCTAGGTAACTTAATTAGCAAACAGAAAAGGTTTCTATGAAACTTTATTTGCTAGGTAACTTAGTTACCAAATAGAAAAGGTTTATGTCCTGCTCATGCCTACTCTTGGGTTATGCAATGGGGCCTGCTCATTCCTGCTGCTGGTTTACTTGCTGCTGCATGTGGTATGCTCTGAAGTCTGCTACACATGGTTGGCCTGGAGCTGTTGTATGTTGGCCTACTGATGCTGCTGTTGCTCCTAATTTTCTTATTGTGGCTGAAAAGCTTTATTGATATAATTGCTCATTTCTTAACATACAGTTAAGAAATGGTTCTAATGACATTTGTTACTTGAAGAAATAGGCTGCCAGATTCTTTTGCATGAGTTTCATTTCTATGTCAGATTATTCACTTGAGTTGTATCTTTAGTCCTGCATAATTTTAGAAAAGCAGTTAGTTTCCAATCTGATTGAAATTAGTCTCTTGTTATGTTACATTTCTTGGGTAGTTGGATGTATAGGCTCATGTTATTTTCTGACTACTGTAGTGAATTTTGACTGTGAACAAGATGGACAGGTGTTTCCTGGATCTGCAGGTTGACGATGAGGAGGCTTACTAAACATATCAAAGAGTTATTGGAAATGCAAATGTCATTATGGCAACCTACGAGGATCCCCTCCTCGGTGATGTTCAAGTTTACCCAAAGAAAGGTACTGTTGCTTTCTGTGTCACTTGTTGTGCATGTTGCGGTTCAGTGCAAGGTTGCCTCTGACCTTCCCAAACTTGTTGAATGACTGAACTGATCGACAAAATCTGATCCCATGGTTGTCTGTAACATTGATATAAAACAATGACAAACATGTTTGGTATAGAAAGATCAGGGATGATGACCCGTGTGATATATCAAGATGTTACAGGTGTTGTTAAGCAAACTGGAGATGAACTATTAAGGTGCCATTATTGTTCTTTGTTCTTTTGTCTTTGTGATATAACTCTATGCCGTCAAAAGCCCAAATTGTTAAGGCGGATGAACTACCATATTTTTACATTTCATTGATATATTTATATATTCCCCTTGTTTGTGTTGCAGCGAGTTCATGAAAACTGCAAAAAGACTGACAATTCTAATGGATTCAAGCATCACTATTATTGGAAGGTAAACTAAATCTTTTGTTTAACATTAGTTATTGATAATTAAACATTAAGATATAATTTTGAACCTTATGACCAAACTTTTGAATTTCGAATAATAGCATATTTAGAAACCCGACTTTGGTGTTTTGACCATTAGGCTATAATTTGGTGGTGCAAAATTGTTTGCATGTCTAAAGACTGTTTTTTGTTCAAGCAAGCTATTGTGACTAAAATTCTAAAGTTTGTATATTTATTTCCCTTTGGTCAGGAAATGGATTACAGGTATGGGAAATGCTGATCATGGTCTAGATTCTTCGAACCAGACAGGCCCCTTGAGCATATTTGGTTAGTTGCAACTATGAGCTATGTAAGCATGGGATTAGATTGGTATATATTTGGTCATATTGAAAAGTGAATTTGAGATGTATATATGGATAGTTTGGTATATATTTTGTGGATGTAGTAATTTGAAACTGTAAACAAATGATATTATTAGGATGTAATTTGAATGGTTGATACATTTTGGCTTTATATTTAAATGAGAATTTAGACCTTTTAGCTATATATCATGGCATTAGCAGATTGCAGGTTCACTGGTAATATAGGTGAACCACAACTTTTCTTTTCTTTTTTATCTTTTTCAAGTCAATCTACAACATTTTAAAAATGATGTATATTTGTATAAATAAATGACACTATCTAAACAGTTGTTATATGAATGTATTACAACATTTTTAAGTAACACTACAACATTTTAAAACCGTTATATAAATTTTTTTAAATAGATGACACATTATAAATGTTGTGTAAATGTGCCTAAACGTTGTCTGATATATTAAACTACAACATTTTTAGCCAGAAAACGTTGTGGAATCATACCTTCTACAACATTTTCAAGCATTTTCTAATTTATGGAAAACAAATCTACAATATTTTTTTCTTAAAAAATGTTGTATAATATGCCTAACTACAACGTTTTAAAAACATTGTGTAAGGGTGTCAAATAGATAACACCCTTAACCACAACGTTTTTCTGATTTAAACCACAACGTTTTTTCTGCGTTACCTATTTACTGTTTTGTAGTAGTATAGTTTATAATGGAATGAAAAATGAAGACTCTCTATGAGCAAGTTTACCAATTGGCAGAACTTGTGGTCCATCAGCACCAAGTCACACACCAATTATTTAGTCAAGAACATGTTAGTCTCCTTCCTCTTGTTACAAACACTCCACCGCATACTCCAGAAAATGAAACACAAGAGAATAAAATTGCAAAAAGAGCAAATGCCAAAGCCCGTCGAGATTTTGCCAACAAAAGGGAATTTACGTACCTAGGCCAACTGATGGAAGAAATATTGCAGGTGCTGATCAATGAAGGAAGAATCACAGCTCTGCTACCACCAATCAGCCCTCGGTCAAGATGGTTTGATTTCAATGGAGAGTGCCAATATCACTCCCACTCTCGCTGTCACAGTACAGAAGAATGTTGGGAACTCTGCCACCTTATTAAGAATTTAATTGACAGCGGTGTCCTATAGATGGCAGACGATGATGCTGTAGTACTAGAGAGTGGGGACGCATTTCCTACAAAGTAGAAGGAAGTTGTAGCAGTCACATTAAGTTTCCATACTGGACTCAGTTTTCTCTTTCGAAGATCACATGAAGGTATTGCTCAGGGTGTTGGAAGAAGCCCAATTTCCTAAGTCAATAGATCTTGAGAAATTCCAGTATCTGGTGGGTCACATTTTCAACAACAATGTGATATCTTTCACTGACGATGATATACCTCCCAAAGGGACCGGTCATTGCAAGTTGTTGCATATAGCGGTTTTGTCTTTAGGATACATGGTGGGAGGAGTTTTTATAGACGGAGGATCATCCTTGAATATCTACCCTTATGCCACTTTGGTGAAGATGAATATCAATCTCCACAGAATCCGAAGAAGCCATACAATCATTAAAGCTTTTGACGGATCACGACGAAATGTTGTCAGAGAGATTGAACTACCAGCGGAGATTGGTCCACATACATTTTGCATATCTTTTCACTTGCTCAAAATAGATACTGGATATAACCTGATATTGGTAAGACCGTGGATTCATATGGCTGGAGCCGTCCCCTCCACCCTTCACCAGCAACTTAAATACATTATCAACAATAGCCTAGTCAATGTCAATGCTGAGCTGGAATGTCCTTAACAAGGTGACATACCACTCATCAGCTTCAATTCAAAAGTTGAGCCGGTCAGTTTTCATGCCCTGGAGGTGAGAAGCACTCACTACCATCCTGTTGGGGCGCCGCCTCTTATACCCTAGATTTCTGCCGAAGTAATATCGGCCACTCAAGAAATGATGTCATTGGGTTATCAACCTGGACAAGGGTTGGGCAAAAATCATCAGGGAATTAAGTGCTCAATTCTAGTTCCCCATTAAATAGGGACATCCGGACTAGGCTATACTGCAAGTTCCATTCGCAGAAATCCTCATAACCACACACAAGTTCCTTCATCTTCAGCCATACGACAATTGCCTGCACCTACAGTTCCTAATCCTGTACGGTCTCCGGTAAAGGTGCATACCCATATAATGGCTATGTTATTCCCTAAACCGATAATGGTAAAGGGAAAAAAAGTCCTAGTTCCAGATCCCGAAATGGAAGAAAAGTAACGGAGACGTAAACAAGACATCGTCAGGATGATGTCAAACATACGCATCATTGTCCATGATTATCACATAAATAGAAACAACCCAGACGATGATTGCCTAGACATAATGGTCATCATTCGGGAAAAGGAGGACAATAATAGACCCTCCATCATTGCAGTCCATCACGGCTTCACCGTTGACAATTGGAGCAGCACTCATTTCATTGGTCGACAAGGGTAAAACGGGCAGAAACTCCTTCTGCCCTATAGATAACAATAACTGCATACTTTTCTGTACAGTATTAGCAGTTGTTTTGTCAGTACATGCTAACACTTTGTATGATTGAACAATTTCATATATTAAGTGAAAGCATATTTTTTTTCAGGACTCTGAATTTAGATGTGCCTAAACTTGCTGATAAGGTGCCTTTTCTCCACAAGGATTGTAACTTTGATGAAAAGTTGGACTCAGACTTGATGGAAATACAAGAGGACATTCAGATACCTTAGGAGATCAAAGAATGGGTCAAAGATAAACCCAAACCAAACCTTGATCAAACCACCTCATTCAATCTCGGAACCTTAAAAAGTCCTAAACTAATCCATATTGGTATCGACCTCACTCTAAACCAAAGGAATGACATGGTTACACTATTAACCAAATTCTAGGATATATTTTAATGGTTTAATGAAGCCATGGTGGGTTTGTCCACTGACATTGTCATTCATCGCCTCCCCATTAAAGAGGGATTCAAGCCAGTCAAGCAGAAGCTCAGGCGATTAAAACCTGAGTGGTGTTTAAAGGTTATAGAGGAATTTATGAAACAATTTCAAGCATGCATCATCATGGTGTCCACATACCCTGAATGGATATCTAACATAGTCCCCGTGTCTAAACCCGGAGGAAAGGTGCAAGTTTGCATGGATTACCAGGATCTGAATAAAGTTTGCCATAAAGATATCTTTCGCGTGCCAGTTATCCACAATCTCATTGATAAATACTGCTCAATACGACATGTACTCCTTTGCGGACTGCTTCATGGGGTACCATCAAATCATGGTTGATGAAGAGGATCATGAGAAAACTGTATTCATCACACCATTGGGAACTTTTTGTTATAGACGGTTGTCTTTCGGCCTCATCAATACCGGAGCTATTTACCAGCGAGCCATGATGGCCCTTTTCCACGATTTAATGCATAAAGAGATATAGATCTACGTGGATGACATCATTGTTAAGTCCCAAAGGGAGGAAGACAACTTAGACCATCTCAAAAAGCTCTTCAACATGTTACGTAAGTACAACTTGAAGTTGAATACAGTCAAGTGCGCCTTTAGCGTTAAATCAGACAAGTTGCTAGGATTCCTAGTCAGACACAAGGGGATTGAGCTGGATCCCACCAAAATCCAGGCCATTACGAAAATGCCCATTCCTCAGATACAGAAGGAAATACGGGGATTTTTGGGAAGAATCAACTTCATTAGCAGGTTCATTTCTTAACTCATAGCAACCCGTGCGCCTATTTTTAAGTTGTTTTTTTTTCGCTAATTTGTTTGTATATTGAGAAGAAAAAGAGATAAAACAATCACAAAGGGCATACCCCAGAAGTTTTAGGTGAACCACATGGGACAACCCCCAAAATGGACAACTAAAGACTAACAACCAAGCCAAAGCAACAAGGAACATTAAAAAACAGAGCTGCATGCAAAAGAAGCAAGCCGAGGCCTAAACAACTAATCAGCTAAAACTAAGCATCCAAATGAAACAATCTGGTGAGGAAATGAAACTGCAAAACTGCCATTTGCAGACAGAACTGCAGAAGACAACAGAATCAACCGAACTGAAGCAGCTGCTGAACAGACTGAAGCTGTCGGCACCTAAGAGGCTGAACTGAAGATCTCGAAGCCTAGAAGGAGCTGCGGGGCAGAGAGGCCGAACCATATAAGCCTAACCTACCAGCCCAGTTCCCCCAGCTTCCCAAGGCTAAACCAAGGAGCCGAAACCAAGCTACAAAACTAGCCATTCACTGACCCCATGAGTCGAAACATTAACCAATTCGGAAGGAGGCAGCATCCGAACCAGTCCGGACTAAAAACAACAACGAACCAATCCGAACTGAGCGCCAGCCGACACCCGAAGCAGTCGAAGATGAGAATGCTAAACCCTTGAATGAACTGCGAGTGCCATGAAGCCGAAACCAATGAACACACACCCCCACCCCCCCAGCTTCAAATCCGTGAGCCCCGAAGCCCGAACCTCTCAAGACTGGACTGTCGTGCCGAAGAAGGAGCACCAAAGCCCGAAATCGGAAGACAGTAACTAGCGCTCTATCAAACGAAGCCCCCCCCCCCCCCCCCCCCCGAATCCATTGAGGAGTCCCCAAGCCCCAAAACTGAAACCAGCGAACCCCCCTAGCCGGGCCACGTGACCGTGCCAAGAGACCGAGCCAGCCCGTCATTGACCTAGGAGTCGAACCCTACTACTGAAGAGACCGAACTACCAGAGAAGCCAAACTACCATCGCAAACAGCAACGAGCTGAAGATGCTGCTAGAGCCAGCAAGCCGAACCCTACAGAAGAACTGAAACCCACAACCTCGAAACTAACCCCTGAGGTCGAACTCCCTAACACCTGACCTGCCCAACCCTTAGGCAGACCCCAAAGCTTAGGCAGACCCCGAAGCTGAGATTGAACCAGTGGCCAGAGGCGCGTAGGCCATCCCTATAATAACCAAGCTGAGTAACATGGGCGAGTGCCGGAGAGTCACTGCCAACTCTGATCTTGTCCAAAGAACCCCAGCCGAAGCAATAGCTAACATTCGCTACTGAGACGGGCCCAGCCACCTGCTCTCCCGGCAGCACCGAAGCGGCGAAACTGCCGACACCCCGTGAAAAAGAACCCAACCCTACAACCACCCCTAGAGGTTGGGCTTATTTTGGACTTTTTTTTAGAAAAAACAGAGGAAGAAGATAACCTAGCCTTAATGACATTGGTTATCTCCCTAGAGAGAACCCCCATAAGCATCTTGGTTTTGTTATGGACAATGGAGTTCCTGACTGACCAGATTTTGTATACTGTAGTGGAGAGAACCAGCTTTAGAATATCTGACCTGAGTTTTCTCCCTCGATATTGGATAATGTAGTCCACAAGGTTGTCCCAATTCATAGGAGCATTAGTCCAGGCACCCACTGCTAAAGTAGAGGAGAGAACATAGGAAGAATAGGGGCATTCGAAGAACAAGTGAGGGAATGTTTCCACATGGGAATCACAGAGGGGGCAAGTCAGCTGGCAGAAGCTGGAATAGCTAGAAAATATGTCATTCGTGGGTAATCTTTGCCGAAGAGCAAGCCAGAGAGTAAAGGAAAATCTTGGAACGTGAAGAGAATGCCATAGCAGAGCAGCCCATGGAACTAGCGGAGCACGTGGCCGAATAGATTCCCAAATGAGAGAGGCCTTGACGTATTTCAGCTCACAAGATTCCCATAAGATCTTGTCATCGGCAGCAGTCGGTGCAGGAAGAGAAGTAATAAGGCCTCGGAGTTGTTGCACTTCATGATGGTTGCTTGCCGGTAATGCCCAGGCTCCCGAGGAAATGACAATAGAGACATGAGCGTTTACTAGGATTCGTGAGTTGGAAAGCAGATACGGAGAAGGGCTTAATGCCTGGCCATTCAACCATGGGTCATGCCAGAACCTAAAAGAATTGCCATTCCCAACTTTATAGATAAGAAAATTTAAAGCTAAAGGCTGCAGTTTAAGAATCTTACGCAAAATCCAAGAGCAGTCCGATGGAGTAGAACAATGCCAGAAATTAATCTTTGGAAGAACTGATGCTTTGACCCACTTTGCCCATAAGGAAGTTGGGGAAGGGGAAATAACTCTGAGCAAATGGGATAAAATGAGGGCTGAGTTCCAATCGGCAAGATTTTTTAAAGCCAGGCCTCCCTCCGTATAGGGGGTAGACAAATCCTTCCAAGCGACTTTAGAACCATACCTTAGAAGAGAGGAGCCCTTCCAAAGAAATCTGCACATTATAGATTGGATTGCACGCATTACCGATTTAGGCAAGATAAAGTGGGCTGCCCAGTAGGATTGAATGGCAAATAGCACCGATTTTATCAACTGAACTCTGCCGGCATAGGAGAGGTAGCTGGAAGTCCATGAAGTGACTCTCGCGGTGATTCTGTGAATCAGAGGCTGGCAGTCGGAGTGTGTAAGTTTAGAAGAGATGAGGGGAACTCCAAGAAATCTAATTAGAAGAACTCCAATCGGTATACCCAGCAGCTGATTTATACATTCCTTGACATCATTTGGGACATTTGCTAGAAAGCATAGGCTTTTAAGAGCGTTGGGGATTAATTCGGAGAACATTGAGAATGATTGGATGCTCGAGTGGATGATGGAAACAGATGGTAAGTCTCCATGGCAGAACATTATAATATCATCCGCGAAACATAAATGAGTAATGTTGCATGGTTCTGTTTTCCAATGGAACTTGAAATTCGGCAGGAGAGTTTCCTTATTCAGAATCATAGATAATACTTCCATGGCTAAAACAAACAGGTAAGGGGACAGAGGATCTCCTTGACGAAGACCCCTTGCTCCCTTAAAGTAGCCGGCAAGGGAGCCATTGACTTTAACAGAATACATTGGCGTTGTGATGCACTCTCTAATCCAGTTTATAAAAATGGGTGGAATCTGAAGCAAACTCAGCAGGTCTAGAAGAAAACCCCAGTCAACTGTGTCAAAAGCCTTCCTGATATTAATTTTTAGAGCACACCTTGCCGGACCAGATAGGCGATGATAGTTTCTGAACAGCTCCTGAGCAAGGAGAATATTATCGCTAATACTTCTACCCGAGATAAAAGCTGACTGAGCATGGTCTATAATGAACGGGAGGACTAGTTTTAGCCTATTGGCAAGAATCTTTGCTATACATTTGTATATTGTGTTGCAACAAGAAATGGGTATGAAGTCTGCCATATTGGAAGGGTTTTCTGTCTTCGGGATCAAGGCTACGACCGTAGCATTCACTCCCCTCGGAAGGAAACCGATTCTGAAGAAAGAGTGGACAACAGCAGTGAAGTTTCGACCGATTGTATCCCAGCAGTGAAGGAAGAAGTTAACATTGAAACCATCAGGCCTTGGGCTCTTATTCTGTTTCATGGACTGAAGGACCGCCTTAATTTCAGAATCAAGGATTGGAGTGGTTAAAACAGCTGCCTGGGATGGAGAGATCCTCTTAGAAATAAATTTTTTAAGATCATCACGCCCCGGATAGGATGAAGGGGATGATCCCAAAAGATCCTGGTAATATACCACCGCTACCTTCTGGATACCTTGCTGCTCCTCAATCAAGTCACCCGAGTTGTTGAAGATAGAAAGAATTTTGTTGTGGTTCCAGTTACTCTTAATGACAGTTGCAAAGAACTTAGTGTTTTTATCTCCCTGGGCTAGCCAAATTGCTCTAGATTTCTGGAGCATGAGGGATTCTTCAAGAGCCATTGCTTTCCATAAAGATTGGATAGCTAACGATTCTTGAGCTAATAAAAAAGGGTTCAAGGGATTAGCCTGGAGAGACATTTGGACGGAGTCCAGAAGACCTTGAAGCTTACTTACATTGCTTTTCAGATTACCTATAGAAGAATTCAAGGCAACAAGAGCTCTCTTGGTTCTCCTCAACTTCTCATTAAGGATGTAAAATGAATTCCCATGGATACTACTGGTCCAACAATCCGAAACAGTTTCTTTGAACCCATCTAACTCGAGCATGAAATTAAAGAATTGAAAGGGGTTTTTAGGCCGCCTCAGATGATAACCTGTGTTGAGAATAACTGGGCAGTGATCGGAAAGGCCACGGGGACCAAAGGTGGTTTGGGAATCAGACATGGTGCTAAACCAAGAACTGTTGCCTATAGCTCTGTCTAACTTCCTGAAAATTGGGTTTCCTACCTGGCAATTGCACCACGTATGCAGAGGCCCAATAGCTCGAATGTCATCTACTCCGATAGTGTCTAAACAGTCATTGAAATCCGTCATGCCAGCGTCCCAGGAAGGATCACCTCCTTCAGATTCAGAAACCCGTTTGACAGTGTTAAAATCTCCCAGGATACACCAAGTGTCCGAAGAGGATATAGATTTGAGGTCATCCCACAATTGCCTACACTCCACTACCGAATTCAAGCCATAAACTATCAAAACCAGAATAGGGGTATCTCCATGAATAGGGGTAAGTTTGAAATGGGATAGTTGAGAAGACTGAAACAGGCTATCCACTCTCCAGATATTAGGATCCCACCCCACCCAGATCCTCCCGTTCGGATGGTGATCATAGTTGAATGTCCAAACCCAGTTACGGCACAAGGCTCTTGAGATCCTGAGAGCCTTTGGAGCTTTGATTCTAGTCTCAATAAGTCCCACAAAAGAGATATGGTTGTTTAACAAAAGGTTACGAACGAGCGCCTGCTTTGGCTTCTTATTTAAACCCCTGACATTATAGGAACAAAAATACGTCATAGTGAATGGGGGATAAGCTTAATCAAGAAGGGGAAGACCCCCTTGGACCTTTATTTCGCTTCTTAGAATTTTGAAGTGTCTCTTTCCCAGGCCTGGATTTATGCTTCAGGTCCATACATTCCTTTTCGTCGACCTGCTTGAGCCTATCCACCAGCGGGTTGGGGGGAACAAGAGATTCAGAGTTGTCGTTGGGAAGAAGGGGAGAAGCAATAGGGTTGAAGGTATTTGAAAAAGGAACTGGGTGGACAGCAGGAGGGGAGGATGTTTTTTAGGTCCTTTAGAGACAGCTGTCCAGGAACCTTCCGGATCAAGGGGAGGAGAGGCATTGGTAGCAATTGAGATGGGCGGACAAGAGGCCTCAGGAGGACAAGGCGCAGCCTTGGGTACCCACTAAAAGTTTGATTTAGGACATCAGAGCAAGGAATGACCGAAGCAGTTATAATTTGAGCAAGAAGGAGGTCTGCTCTAATACTCCACTTTCACCTCAACGGTATCTTCAGCCAAGTCCGTTCCATTGAAAACAACTGCTTTAATTAAGGCCGGGAACTTCGACGAAGCATTCATCTCAATGCAAATCCTAGAATAGCTCATTGACTCAAGCTTAGATGTCATATCATCAGCGAATAAAGGACGACTGACAGCACTCACCAGGTAGCTCAAACCCTCTTTTGTCCAGTAAGAGAGGGGAATGTTGCTAAATTTAACCCAGATTGGGACTTTGCTACAGTCGACATTTACAAGTTTAACCCCTTCATTCCAAGGCTGCAGAAGGAGAAGCTTTGATGCTATATACCATGGGCCTGTTGCTAGAACATTGTCCCTGTCAGCTTCTGAGTCAAACTTGAATATGAAATACCCCTTGTCATGGAGATAAACTTTAGCCAAACCCAAGTGTCCCCAAAGCTTCTTTGCCGAGGTCTCGACAAGCTTGAAAGGCAGTTTTGACTGAATGAAATGACCAACTAGACTGGTGGACCATTTATGCAGGCCAATCTTTAGGACTTCAACTGGCGGGTTCACCTTAACACTCCCTTCAGCCAAGGCAGGGGGAAAGAAGCTCAGACCCAAGTTCTTCTCTGGGATAGAGTTTGAAACAATCGAGCTCCAAGATTTAGGAAGAATGGGCTGGTTGCCGGCTATCTCCGGGATTGGAGGGGGAGGAGCCACAGACTTCGGAAGACTACCCGAAGTAGTGGCAAGGGAGGTATGGGGAGGAGACGATGCTTCCTTTGGTAAACTCCGTCCAAATAAGGGACCGAATTCGAGAACCTTACGGGCATTAGTTAGAGCAGTAGAAGCCCCTATAGTGGAAAGGTTATTAACATCATCTAAAGGGAGACCCAAGGAAGATATATATTCCATTAACTTTGCATTCTTCCTCCTTTCTGCTAGGGCCTCCTCTCGGGCATTTCTAGAGAAGAAATGAGCTGCTTTAAAGATATCTTGAGCTTCCGAACTAGTGGCTGGGCCAAAGTTCTCTCCAAGCTGAGCTTCAAGAGCTTTTGATTCGCCCGAGCTTATAGAAATATTCGAGGGGTTAGGCTTAGACTCCACCATTTCCACAGATTCAGTGGGGGAACTCGGCTTTGAAACTCCAAATTCTGTAAAAAGATCGCGGGACGGGCTACTCACGGAGTTTCTGGCTGAGAGATGGGGGTGGTCGACCATGGCTCTGGATAGTAGAGGCACCGCAGAAGTCTAGAGGAAGGACAGGGGAAGACGGGAGAAAGGAGGGTGACGGTGGAGGACGGGGAGGGAGAAAGGAGGGTGGAGGAGGAGGAAGGTTCAAACGGGTAAACAGAATGTTTGGTGAAGATGGAAAAAGTAGGTGAGGGAGGGCGGGAGGCTGAAAAAGGAAAGAAGGAGTTAACGATAAGAGGAAGAAGCAAAAAGGTGGGGGAAAGGAGCCTAGGATCCTAGTGAGAAGGGAGAGCACATTTCTAGAGAGATAAACTAACCCATGACTTTCCTGATTTCCTTTGATACCCTATTTTTAAGTTGTTAATAAAGAACTCCTCCATGAAGTGGAATGATGAGTGTCAGAAGGCCTTCCTTACAATCAAAGAGTAGCTAGTCAAAGCTCCTATTTTGGTACCACCCAGGGATGATGTTCTCATGTTCATGTACCTGTCCATAAGTGACAATGCCATGGGCTGCATGCTGAGAAAGAAAGACAATAAAGGCCAAGAGCGAGATATCTACTACCTCAGCAAAAGATTTAGCAGCAGTGAACACATGTACACTCTAATTGAGATGACTTGGTATGCTTTAGTATGGGCTTCCATAAGGTTACAACATTACCTCCATGGTCACACAACCCATCTTATATCTCGCGTGGATCCTCTCACGTACGTGTTCAATAAACCCATGATGAATTGCGGACTGTCTAGATGGTAGTTGATCCTATAACAATTTGACATCGTCTACGTGACACAAAAGTCCATTAAAGGTCAAGGAATTGTGGATCAACTGGCCACGGGACCTTCAGGGGATTTCAAACCCTTGAAAACCTACTTCCCCGATAAAGGGTTAATGACAGTTCAGCAATACCATCAGGACGATACACACCAATCATGGAAGATGTATTTTGATGGAGTTGTAAACATGGAAGGTTATGGAGCTGGAGCAGTTCTAGTGTCCGTTACGGGGGAGTAACATCCCGTCGCCGTCAAATTGTAGTTTACCAACACCAACAACACAGCTAAGTATGAAGGTTGTATCATGGGGCTAAAACTTGCTCAATCAATGGGTATTAGATGGTTAACTATCTTTGGGGATTTCGAGTTGGCAATCAGACAAACCATAAGAATCTATCACACCAAAGGTTTACACTTGCTGCCTTACCATCGGTAGGTTCTACAGATGGCTTCAGAGTTTTAAGAAATATCCTTCCTCCATATTCCTCGGAATAGCAATGATTTTGTGGATGTGCTAGCAACATTGGCCTCCTTGATCTACAAACCTGACAAGGAAAACATGCCAACCATCACACTTGCCTAACAAAAGGTTTCAGCCTATGGGAATTACATTAGAGAAGTATCGAATGAGCTACCTCACATCCAACACCCTTGGTATCAGCATATCAAGGAGTATTTACAAGATGGATCTATACCCGCTAAAGCGAGCTTGACTGAAAGAAGGGGGATTCATCGACTAGCTATGAAATTCTACCTAAATGGTGATGCACTATATAAAAGAGATGCAGGACTAGGTCTCCTTAGATGTCTGGACAAGGACCAAGCTTAGAGGCTTATGGATGAGATCCGCGGTGGAGTATGTGGCCCACATATGAGTGGCCCCCTATTTGTTAAAAAGATCCTCAGAACAGGTCATTGTTGGCTATCTCTCAAGGATGACTGTGATGATCACGTCAAGAGATGTTACAAATGCCAAATTCATAGGAATGCTATCCACACCCCCTCCAAGGGAACTGTACAATATGAGTTCTCTCTGGCCCTTCTCAATGTGGGGAATGGACGTGATCGGGCCCATCGAGCCCAAAGGCAGTAATGGGCATCGGTTTATCTTCACTATGATCGACTACTTCACCAAGTGGGTAGAAGTAACCACCTTCCCCAGGGTTACCAAAGAAGTCATCATTACTTTCATCAGAAACAATGTCATTTATTCATATGGACAACCAGGGGTTACTGTATCAGATAATGCTAAGAACCTCAGCAACCCTCCAAGGGAACTCTACAATATGAGTTTGAAATGACCCTTCTCAATGTGGGGAATGGACGTGATTGGCCCCATCGAGCCCAAAGCCAGTAATGGGCATCAGTTTATCTTCACCATGATCAACTACTTCACCAAGTGGGTAGAAGAAGCCTCCTTCCCCATGGTTACCAAAGAAGTCATCATTTCTTTCATCAAAAATAATGTAATTTGTCGATATGGACAACCAGAGGTAATTGTATCAGATAATTCTAAGAACCTCAACAACAAAATGATGGAGGAGTTGTGCAGTAAATTCCATATCAAGAATGGTGCTATTGAAGCGGCTAACAAAAACATCAAGAAGATCATGCAAAAGATGTCTGCAAACCACAAAGGATGGCCTGACTTGTTGCCTCTGACTCTGTTAGCCTACAGAATGTCAATGCGCACTTCCACATGGCAACCCCCTATGCATTAAACTATGGGATGGAGGTAGTGCTCCCCATAGAAGTGGAAATGGAATCCCTTAGAGTGTTAATAGACGCTCAGCTTGATGAAGACCAATGGGTACAAGATAGGTATCACCAATTGTCTCTAATAGACGAAAGGCGAACCTCTGCTATCTTCCACGGTCAGTTATACCAATAAAGGATCTCCAGATCCAATAACAGAAAAGTCCGGCTATGCCAGTTTAAACAACACGACTTGGTTTTAAAAAAGATCATTGACAACCAAGATCAGTCCAAGGGAAAATTTTCCCTTAACTGGGAAGGCTAGTTTATTGTTAAAGAGGTATTGACAAGAGGTGCTCTTAGATTACAGGAAATGGACGGCGATGAATTTCCATAGCTTATTAACTCGGACACCGTGAAGCGGTATTATGTCTGAGGTCACCATCATACACACATCTTGGTTTTGGATAATCAGATCCCCAGTCATTTCAGGTTTTCTAACCCTTCACGACATACAACTTCTCTTAACACTCATCTGCCCCATCAGGGACAAACACATTTTCTAACCAGTAGCCTGGTTTTGGATCGACAGATCCTTTTCTCAACTTTGTTTTGAACCCTTACTCAACTCCGGTTATCCTACCAGGGATTGAACCTTTCACACCCACAGTTTTACCCCACTAGGGATAAGACTTTTTACACCAGCAGTTTGTCCTGTACATGGGATTAAACTTTCTCCCCTGTAGTTTATCCTGAACATGGGATCAAACTTTTCATTGGCTGCAAACTATCCTGAATATGGGTCGAACTACGCTAACCTGATCTCCTTGATACACAAGAGTACGTAGGCATCCATTTCATATGGTCTGGTCATAATAAAATAAAAACAACATAAACATTTATACACCCTTCCCATTACAAAAACAAAAATAACAAAAACATTTCTACACCCTTTTAATATACAGCATTGAACCTCTATGTCAGGTTCGAACTACGCAGACTTGATCTCCTCTTGAACAGGAGTACGTAGGCAATAATTCATGGTTTGGTCTAACCCCTTACCAAAACACAAAAACTTGTCAACGATACTGGGATCAACCTTCAATCCAGCACATTTCATTGGCTTCAGACCAAAGGGATGGAACCACCTGACCTCCTCATGTAAACGGGAGAATCGGCGACCATCTAAGCTACTGTTGACTCCTCAAAGAGAAACACCAATCCATAAGAGATTGAACTAATTGGGTTCCCCTATACAAACGAGTACTGGTGGCCATCTGTGGTGTGGTCAACCTCAAAGAGGAAAGCCACATTCCTCTCCACATCTGCAAACAGAAGCAAGACCCAAGACACCAAAGAAGGTAGGGGATATATACAGATCAACGATCCATTCTGAAAGATCATGAGACATTTCAATGTCCATCCACCAAGGAGGAGTTCAGGATACATCGAGATCACAAGCCCTGAAGAAACAAACATAAATTAAGCAAGTAGCAATGCATAGCCAAAAGGTCAAAATATGTTTTCCTGCTATATATAATGTTGTTTGATATATACAATATAAACTGTACATGACAAAATGGCTAAGCTAATCTGTGCAGGAAAACACAAGCTTGTCTATAAATCAGTGTATATACGAGCTATCAAGTCCAACATAGCATCTCTCTTAGAGGAAGGGGGTAACGATATGATCTCCTGTACAAGGGTCTCTACGCGAGCTAACAGATCTACATCCATCTGCATAGTGACACTATGCTCATCAATATACGTATTCATCTCTGCAATGATGCCAGTAGTAAGGGACTTCACTGTAGTATTATCTATGACGACTGCATCTCGGGCAGATATGGTGCTATCCTGCTCAACTATCATGGCATCTCTAGCTGATCTAGCCTCATCCCACTCAATAATAGCAGTATCTATATGAGCTAAATCATTTTTTTCTCTCTAACATAGCGACATCTCTCCCGTCAAGAGCTGTCAACATCAGGGCTCTAGCCTAATATCTCTTGAAGGTCATCAAATGGAGACTTTACTCAAAATACTATTTTGAAAGCTGAATCACAGTAGCACTCATATTGGGAGAATCTACAAGAGCTGCTGACAACCAAGTGAATGGCTCCTCCTCGGTGGGAGAATCAATGTCCTCCGTGGACTCAATACTCGACATTGTGGATACTACCGCAACCGATGAAGTCTTTATCTCCATCCACGCAAAATACTCTGACGAACAACACAGATGGCTAACAAAAAAATTAGCTCTCATACACTGATCCCAACATGCATATACACAGGATCGGTCCTTTGCTGATAGATGGCGAGAAGCCACACGCTGACCTAAAGCCCCCTCAAAAGGATGGAAGTCCTGGAACTGGTCAAACTGTGACATCACAGCCAGTGGGTGGTAGGTAGTCATGCCCCTCAAACTATCCAGAGGGAGATAATCCATGCCAGGAGCGTGGGTAATGAAGCTGTAGGGTGAACTCCCTGTACACGACAGGAAGCTAAAAAGATCTACGATCACTGCCAAAAATAATGACCAAGACATAGCGTCTGCACACTACGATGGCTGAAAAGAGTAAGACATAGCTATATCATGGGTAAAGCAGTACCCGTGTCGTCGGAAAGTGCCAATCGGTCTCAAGATTGACATAAACCACACATATAACATGACTGAGCTGCCTGTAAATACCCCTATAGGGTAGGTGCTGCAAAATGTGGTCGACCTCAACGTCTCCGCCATAATCATCAGGATGATGGTATGACCCTCCTCGAGAGCTCCCACTTCCATGATAACACTGATGTCCAGCTCATCTATATATCGTGGAATGTATACATACGCCACTGCGCACATCACGAGTACATCCACTCTGGCCACATGCCACTGATCCTCTGGTGTGGTAAAATCCTCGGACTATCGAGCATAGCTGTACACGAAGCAAAATATTTTTATCAAAAAATGCTGGGACAATACATGGCCGGATGTAATCTCATCCTCAACTACTCTACGTCGCA
This sequence comes from Panax japonicus, assembly GCA_020205505.1. Lineage (NCBI taxonomy): Eukaryota > Viridiplantae > Streptophyta > Magnoliopsida > Apiales > Araliaceae > Panax > Panax japonicus. The sequence continues at coordinate 54,550 of JAINUV010001453.1, forward strand.
ACCCGGTGAGGATCATGAACTGTCAGCGTATATCTTCGACAGCCATCCGATAACAAGATTTGTCTAAGGAAAAAGCCATCATCCGCTCATACTACTCCAAGGTAGGAGTCAACTCTTGGGTCCCAAATCGAAAAACCTACCTCTCTGGTACCCAATGCTCCAGCATACCCTCCACAAAGCATGCGGGAACGAGAAACATCAAGAGGGTCATGGAATGCTGTAATAGCTGATCTACGGTCACCCTATCTGGGGGTGACATACTATCATACCAGGATCTCAGACGGGATGCCACCAATACTTGTGGGGTGTGATCTATGCGGTTGACTGTTGAAGAAGACATCTGTGTGGGTCGTATCATAAGACCATCCAGGGGTCAATGCTGAATATACCTGGACAAACATACATATACATAACATGATAAATGCATGACAAGCAATAGATGAAAATATAATTTAGGGAATATAAAATATTACATACATTCCTAAGTACATCACCAGCTATATACATCATCTCTGTACAGCTAAAAATATAGGGAAATGGGGCACATACGCCCTACTACTAACAGACGCCTTTCAAAAGATATTGCGAGTATGTCGCACAACCACTCAATATCTAACAGAGGTCTATTAAAAGAGATAACGAGAATACACATCAGAAGAAGACAATGGTGTCAATATCTACATCATCAATCATGTCCACATGATGTAACTCCTCCTGAGTCACTGGATCTCTATCAATAGGAATGTCAGGCCTATACAATGGAGGATCTGCATTGGCAAAGCCATATGGGTCACTTGAGGGGCCAGTGCCTGAGCTGGAAGTATCAAAAGTATCTGCCACTGAAGGATCTCTGCCCAAATGCCGGATGAAAAAATGTACCCAGTCCAACTGCTAGGTAAAATTGTCAATCTGTGTCAAATGAGTCAAATCTCGGACACATGTCAGCCAATCCGTCTTCATCACGGATCCAGGAACCATATCCCCATAAACTGAGTGGCGTGGGTCTGGGCTCCGATGGTACGAGGGGACCACTAGTGATAGAACGTATCCTGAGTATGTGAACCCTCTGACAAAGTGTAGTCATCAATATCTATCAATGGGATGTCATCGACGATCGACTATAACACATGCCAAAAATGCCCCGCAAGAGGCAAGATCGGTACACTAATCTCTCATGTGGTGCTCCTAATAACACACTCTCCTAAATAGGGTTCCCATCCTCCTTTTGTGAAGAGAGGAATCCTACGGGTGGATATCACATGCTAGACACCAGTCGGGTATCCATCCTCAAATCCAATGGTCAAATGTTCCCCAGAGTAGGGAACCCAAGTGATGACATCAGCTGTCAACAACTCCAACTATAAGCGACAATGAGTGTAACCCTCAGCTACAAGAACCTCCGCTAGAACGGAGTGATGTCATTGTCATCCTTGTGGATAGGTATCTAAACCTAACACACTCATAGGACGTAAATATGGAAGAATCTCATAGGCCCAAAACTGTCAACACAAAGGTAAAACATCTACTGTCAGTGAACACTCTTAACCTGTACATAGGAAATCAAAAGAGAAATACTCACCAGCAGAAACAGGTCAAATCCTAGTCAAGCATCTGTCAAGACATGCGAACACATGCATATTCCCCTTAGGAAATAGGCAAAGGTGTAGGAACCCCAATCATACTCTCTAATACGGTCCACCTCTCGAGTGGCACTATTCATAGTGAATAACACTGTGGAAGAGTTGTCTGCTATGAAATAACCCCTGATAATAACCAGAAACAATCGCTGAAGAATGTGATCCCTGACACTCACATCAGTGGGTATGGGCTCACTCAATAGCCCACTCATAGCATCTACGCTCAAAGGACCCGTACGGATGGTCCTACCCTTTAGCGCCTCAGCTGAAACTCCTAGCAAGGATCTGACGACAGTCGGGGTAATATTTGTTATAAACTAGTGCCCCTCCAAACTCCATACCGGTTATAAACTGCCAATCCATCTACGTCATCATCACCTCACAATCCAACAAATGGAGAGCTGAGTCTGGGGAAACCAGGGCTCGGACAATGCCCTAAGGTAACCCCAGAGACAATGACGTGGAAGAATGGAAATGAATGCCCCAAAGCCCCAACCACGCACAATACCTCGGTAATCTGGATGTAGAGCCTAATACAGGGAGTGTATACTGAACCAGTTCCCTCGAGGCTGTGTAAAGCCGGGAACCTACATAACATGCAAATTAATGTCAAAATCCTTAATCCTCCTCAATACGAAAAAGGAAGATCAAATTCAGTTGTTACCTCATTTGCATACAAGTAAACTGAGGGGTGACGACTCAAATCACCCAAAAGCTCAGGAATAGCCACCTGAATGCCTAAAAATCCCAACGAGGAACATTAGTAGTAGGAGTTGGAGCCGCTACCGATACATACTCCTCCTCGTCCTTGACATCCAATACATCAACCCGGATAGGACGTATTACCTCCTCCGCCAGACAACGAGGCTGTCTAACTGAACGGGGTCGAGGCACTTCAGAAGCCCTCCTCCCGCACACCTGAAGTGGTCCTGCATGAACTACTTGGCTGATCCGGATCCATAATATCTGGACACAAGTCTCTAAATCACCTCAGAATGGGTGTGGTAATTTCTAACCTGGAGCATTTTTATGACTATATGCATGCATGCATTACTTTAATATACGCCTACAGTAGAGTTAAAAATGCATGTCTACCCAATACTTAGACTTTTGGAAATAGGATTATCCACATGCACATTGGCATGACTAGGTGGCCATTCAGTAGCACACCTACCCACAGTCATAAACATCATATAATGCATGAACATGTCAAAGTCCCAATCCATGATGGCATACTATTTACCAGGATTGCTTTGTTTTACTACCTTTGTTCATTTGTCCTCAAATAGGATAGAAATAGCAGAAAAAGGGTACAAATTTGACTATTTTAAAAGTCAATTGTTTTCACATCACTATGTTCAGCATAGTTTAATACTAACACTTACTATGATGAATATTTTTTATCAAGACATATGAGCATATATATTCACTACTATGTGTTTAGACGCATTTCATATAAAAAGTCATTTTCCAACAGATAGAAACTAAAAAAAAAGACATGCATACGTTACCAAGACAGTGTAGAACACTTGTACGGTAATAGAATTTGCAGAAAGATGTCCGAACTCAGCAGATTTGAAGAAGAGCTCTTAGATTTCCTGTGCGGCACAACTTGAAAATGACTTATAAAAGCCACAACTGCCTTAAAGGTAACCCATGGTTAGCCGCAGGTGTACCTACGGCTCCCCTGGGTGGGGCCCACCCCTCCGGCTCAATCCCGTTTGAGTTACAAAAGAGTTCTCACAAGCTGAAAAGGCCAAATCTAGAAAAAAGATGCTACGCGATTGAGCGAAAAAGCCTGAAATCCTTGTTTTCAAGGACCAAACTACAGGTCAGCAGGTCACTCATTGGTATTCACCCGGACACAGGCTTACTATACCAATGATCACAACTGTTGCAAATTATATTCGGGAATACCTCACGAAGGTTCAATGCCGTCAATTCTGGGTCATCACTCCAAAACACTTCTCCCTAGCGGAAACTACATACATTTCAGCCGTAAAAGCACTTTTCAACAAAGGTCAAGCAACCTTGACGACAGTTCAGCCATTGGTAAGTAAATCCATCGAAGCATCAGTAGCCATTCGATGATTTTAGCCGTTGATACACACGTCAACGAAGGTCGAGCAGCCTTGACGTCAGCCCCAGCAAGGATTTCATCCGTTGATGTACATTTCAGCAAGGATCAGACAACCTTGACAAACACAGACTGTTGGAAATAACTCCAACAGAACACTGGAAAGACTTGGTAATACAAAAAAGGGAAGAACATCCTCATCGGGGAGGACTGATGATGAAATATGTTATACACATCCTCAAAAAGAAAAGTACTTCCCCATGGAGTATCTTGCACATGAGAGGAACATCTATGGCAGAAAATCTGTACCAAGGATTAAGGTATTTGGTGATAACCCCAACATCAACACCCTTGAAGTTCCTAAGAACTTTAGAACACACATCCAAGCAGTTCGTCAGGGTTATCAGTGATAACTCCAGTCCTCGTCACAAGTTATGGGAGCAAACAGTCATCACATCCCATTGGAAAACAAACCATATGCATCATACATTTGAATCATGCTGTAGTACATTACATCATGAATATGTTGTTGCATTTCAAGTGTCTAGTATTCTTTATCCTATCCATGCTGTTACACTGCATGAATATGATAAAGAGGGGCATCTGTAGAAACTCAAAATTTTGCATTCCTGATACTAACCTAGTTTGAGGGCATAATCATCTTTCAAAGATAACCCTGGAGGACAACTCAACTCTGTCCCAGAGACAACCCCGGGATAGTTAGTTTTCCATCTCAGAGACAACCCTGAGATATTAAGTACAGTCCCGGAGACAACCCTAGGAGATTTAGTTTCAACCTGTGAGATAACCCCAAGGAATGCAGTTACAGTTCCGGAGATAACACCGGAATCCTCATTTCCATCTCAGAGACAACCCCGAGATGTTCAGTCCAAATCGCAGAGACAACCCCAGGATCTTCAAACCAACCTCAGAGACAACCACGAGGAATGTCGTTGCAGTTCCCGAGATAATCCCGAAAATGCTTTTTTCTGCTCCTAACAATCAGCTTCAACACTCGATGACATCCCTGAGGCAATCCCCAAGCCCAGAGATAACCCCGGGAGGTCAGGCACACCTCAGAGATAACATTGAGGACGGTCAACACTTGCAGCAGTCCAATCTCAAAAATAACCCTGAGCAACGGATGTTGAATTAGCTCAAACCAGAGATAACCTTGGTGAGGGGAAGAATCGTCATTTTGCCATCTCGATCCCACACTGCGCTGTCTCCACAACATTCAAACATATATTCTACACAGAAATGTTCTACTAGAACTAAAGAGCTCCAATCTCAAGTGACTAATACACAAGACAGCACACCGGATAGAATTTGAAGCCTGAATACCAAGGGTATGGTCCCATCTTCCTGACTTTGTACAACCTCTAATCCAAAGTCATTGTGTAACTGTCGACAACAACATGCCATTAAAGGTCTTATACACCTCAATCAGATGCCCGGATTGAAGTTTTAAAAGTTCGAGCGGACATCACATTGCACTCATGCACATACTTCGAGATGGCGGGACCTGTGGAGCCCGGGGCACCCCGGGCAGCCGCAGGTGCATCTGCGGCTACCACAGGTACACATGTGGCTCCCCCCCCCCCTCTATAAATAGAGGGCTTGGGGCAGCCATTTTGAATAGAGAAAAGGTGAGAAAGCCCTGTCCAAATTTCTCTGTACACACTATAAACTGAGTGTTCATCCATTTAAAGATATTGAAGTCTTCTTTGGTAGTTCACTGTAAGCCTTCTTACACTTTCTAAAGCCTTTCCCCACTACTGTGAACACACAGTTCTTCACGTTGAGAGTCGTGTTGCGTATGTATGCCTAGACTTTGATCCGTGGCTTTTATTTCTTTTTGTATATATATATATATATATATATATATATATATATTTATATTTATATATATATATATATATATATTATATATATACTAACATTATCGAGTTATGCCTCGATTGAGCCTGGATTTACATCTGGAATGTTTATTGCTTATATATATATATATATACTTATATATAAACTGTGGTCGAACTCTGTTCGATGAACTTGGATTTACTTTCGGAGTGTTTATTGCTTATATATATACTTATATATAAATTGTGGTCGAACTCTGTTCGATGAGCCTGGATTTACTTTTGGAGTGTTTATTGCTTATATATAAATTGTGGTCGAACTCTGTTCGATGAGCCTGGATTTACATCCGGAGCGTTTACTGCTTTTATGTATATATATATATATATATATATATATATATATATATATATATATACATTTCTGTTTGGCCTAGAGTTTATTTCGTGGCCTTTTACTGCTATATTTACATTTCAGTTTGGCCTAGAGTTTACTTTGTGGCCTTTTACAGCATTATTTACATTTTGTCCCACCTGGAGGTTACTTCGAGGCGGTTGACCGTTTTATTGATTTATTTATATTTTCTCAATCCCCCATGGAGGTGCTTCGTGGTGGTTGATTATTTTTTACTACTTTATTTACATTTTTTAATACCCCAATGGAGGTGCTTCGTGGTGGTTGATTATCTGTATATATATATATATATATATATATATATATATATATATATATATATATATATATATATATATATTTAATGCTCATATATATAATTGTTTATAGCTTTCATACAAATTGCTACATCATGTGAACCTAGGAATCATGTGATCATAGATTCAGTCTACTGAATCTAGATTCTGTTCCCGTGATGGACATTTCCAGCTGTACACGGCTTGCAAATTATTCACGGTGTTTGAAAGTGCTTAGACGGCTCTGATGTCCACAAGGAGTTTGGCATTGCTATGTATATTATTTTCTCGAAGATTCTTCGCATCTCGAAAATAAAAGCAATCAAGCCGAACACATAATAAAATTGAAGTTTCAAACGCCTCAATTACTATTGAGCACACGAGTTTGGAAAACCACTTTTTACAAAACATCACTGCTACATCTTGTTAAAACTAAATTTTTATATAGAAATTCAAACTCTTTGTATATAGGTACGAATTAGGCATAGCACTACTTCCAAAAAATTGCACATTGATCTACACACACAGACATTCATATAACAGGTTAAATGAAAAGTAGCGGTCACTGTGGCAACACGGATGTCGGGGGGTGCCTAACACCTTCCCTTCGCATAATCAAGTCCCCGTACCTTAACGAATTTTGGTTTCACAGACCCATTAAGCAGTGTCACATCATTGGGTCAATGTGCAAAACTTTTCTCGGTTGTGTTGGTACAACAATTAAAAAACCAATTGTCAACTTTTATAGTCCAATCGTCGACATATACATGTCGGACCTTTTCATAACTTGTTTTTTCAAACAAATCTCACCTAACACGAGAACACCAAAAGACAAGAACAGAAAAGGGACAAATAAAAATCCTGATGTTGACAACTACTTTATTTTACTGGACTATTGAATTCAGCTTACCGGATTAATTGATTTAGTTTGCTAACTTACTAATTCAGTTTGCTGAATTAAACGTATTATCAGATAGACAACTTATTATCTAAATTCTCAAAACACATAACATAAGAGTGCATTTATATTCATATACCAAATCTTTGAGTCTTACACCTTCATACATGGAATATTACTATAAATGCTACTATTCCATTTTAACCACAAAAGATGAGATCTACTCAAACTGATACTCCCTTACATAGACAAATGGGGATACCACATAACTACATACTACCTCACACATGCTGAGGTTTACATCAACATAAAACCCTAATAAACAAAAGGGGTACTAATGCATCTATCTATATAACAACTGGTCTATCTCATAACCTCACTGACGGCATTGCTGGGTCACATGTACATGCTATTGAGGAAACACTTCCTCCATGACTCGACGTTAAACTGATCGGCTCGAATCCCCTATCTCTATGGGAGACCTCTCCCGGTACCTCCTCGCTGACCCTCAAAGTCTCAATCCTGACCTCTTTAGCCTGTAACTCAATCTCTAACTGGTCAACCCTATGAGATGCATCGGACCATGCATTCCCAATTCTGGCCCTCTCAACCTTCTCTAGTTCAAACTTAGCAAGTATCGCCTGATGCTCCACCCTTAGCATTTCCAGCTGCATCTATGATTGCTCTAACTTTCCTTTCAGCTCGACTATCTCCATCTGGGTCTGGTACGCCACATCTTTGAATTTCTGCTCCGTGAACTGTAGTGTGTGATTCTCCACCTATAACTTCTCTATCCTACCCTTCATCTAATTGTTCCTCATTAGTAATTCCCCTATCAGAGTATCCTATGGGGTATCTTCCAAAATCTCATGCTCTACTGGTCCCTTCTCGACACTATAGCTACCATGCCTGTCTTTCGACATCCTATAATCACGAAAAAAAATAATTAACATCAGTACCACAATAAAATATATTCAATGATAAAATGAACTAATATTTTATTAAGTACAACCAAAATTCGATGAATTTTCTCAATCCATCTCCTTACATACTCAATAAGAATTTTCTTCTAAGGTTATAACTTAGGTTTCACATTCCTAATGTTTATAACCTACAACTTTGATATCAACTTGTGACGCCCCCAAATTCTGGTTCTCTAACCTCAGATCCAGTGCTCATGATCCATAAAAAACATACACATTCAATAGCTAATTTGTAATAATAAACATACATTGTTCATCATAATAAAGTCTTACAACATAATTCAAAGGTCTTTGTAGACACTCAAAATTTTCTGCACACGTGTCACTAACAATACATGAGGGCAGATTCATCTTTCAGAGATAACCCTAGAAGATAGCTCATATCCAGTCCGGATACTACCGAAGGTTCAGTCTCAACCTTGGAACACACACCTGGAGTATCAGTTCCAACCTCATAGAACCCCGAGGCATGCAGTTCTAATACCGGAAATTCCACTGGAGAAGACCGATTCATCTCGGAGATAACCCCAAGATATTCAATCTCAGTCCCAACACTGGGAGTAGCAGTTACCAACCGTGGAGATAACCACAAGGAATACAGTTCTGGAGATAACCCTGTAATTGCTTGTTTCAAATGCATCCAATCACCATCAACCTCGGCACTCAGTACAAGACCCAGAGATAACACCGGGAAGACATGCACACCTCAGAGATGACACTGAGGACCTTCAACACTTGTAGAAGTCCAATCTCAGAGATAACACTAAGAAACGTCTACTTTATCAGCCCAAACCGGCGATAACCCAGGTGAGGGGTAAAGTCGTCATCTTGCTACCTTGATGCCATATCGCGCATTCCCAACATTTCATACATACATTTCTACACAGCAATGTCCCACAAGAACCAAGGAGGTCCAATCTCTAGTGACTATTATGCAGGACAACGGATAGAATTTGAAGCTTGAAGACCGGAGGGCGTGGTCTTATCTTCCTGACTTTGTACAACCTCTAATCACATGTCATTGTGTAACTCTCAACAACGTCGGTCCGAAATAGGTCTTACATACCTCAGACAGATGCCCATATTGCAATTTTGAAAGTTAAAGCAGACATTACAGTGCATACGTGCACGTACTTTGAGGCGGCGAGACTTGCGAAGCCTGAGGTAACCCGGGGAGGCGCAGGTGCCTGCGACTCCCTCCTCTATAAATAGAGGGCTTGGGGTGGCCATTTTGTAAGAGAAAAGGCGAGGAAGCCCTATCAAATTTGCTCTGTACTCCCTCTACACTAACTGATTTCTCATTTTAAACACTTGTGAGCTCAAATATAGTTTCTATTTTGTATCGGCGGGAGCCGAGTGTTCATCCCTTTAAAGATATAGAAGTCTTCTTTGGCAGCCCACTGTAAGCCTTCTCACACACTTTAAATCTTTTCTCTTCATCTTTGCACACACCATTCTTCACGTTGAGAGTCGAGTTACGTGTGTTTGCCCGGACTTCGGTTCGTGGTTTATTTTCAGTTTATATATATATATAGCTTTTCTATATATACCTGCTTATTGCTTTATTATCAATTGCAGCATCATGTGATCCTAGGAATGATGTGATCACAGATTCAGTTTACTAGATCTAGATTCAGTTCCCGTGATGGACATTTCCAGCTTTAAGCAGCTTGTAAATTTATTCATGGTGTTTGGATTTCCTCAGATGGTTTTCATACCCACGAGGAGTTCGGCACTATTTTGTACATTATTTTTCTCGAAGATGCTTCGCATCTCGAAAATTAAAAATAATCAAGCCGAACACTTAATAAAAATGGGAGTATAAAAGGTCTCAATTACTATTGAGCACAAGGGTTTAAAAAACCTCTTTTATAAAACATCACTGCCATAACTTGTTTAAAACTGAATATAGGTATATAGGTGCGAACGAGGCCTCGCACTACTTCCAAATAAATAGCACATTGACCCACACACACACATTCATATAACAGTTTCTTGAAAAGTAGCGGTCACTGTGGTAACACGAATGTCGGGGGGTGACTAACACCTTCCCTCCGCATAATCAAGTCCCCGGACCCTAATGAATCTCGGTTTCACCGACCTGTTTAGCAGCATCATATCACTGGGTCAATGTACAAATCGTTTCTTGGTTGTGTTGGTACAACCATATAAAAAACCAACTGGCAACTCTTAATAGTCCATCGTCGACATGATACATGTCAAACATTTTTCACTTGTTTTTTCAAACAAATCTCACCTAAAATGAGAACACCAAAGAATAAGTAACGAAAAGGGACAAATAAAACATCATGACGTCGACAGGTGGCGACTCTGCTGGGGACTCCAGTAAAAGGACTTAAGCCTCTATTACAAATCTTTTCAAAACTGTTATATGTTTGTGTGTGAATGTTGCATTTACATTTATGATGAATGTGTACGAATGCATATAGTTTTCTGCGTTTAATGCTATACACTATATTTGCTTGTGATATTAGTGCTTCGAACATGTCATCATTTTCAAAAACGGTGAGACACGTTGTATGTGAATGTATGTTGTGTGGTTCCTCCATCAGGAGGCTATCCTATCGGTGTTTGATTACTGGACTCGTAGGAAGACTAATTCCAACAAGGCTCAAGAAAGACACCACCCAAATTTGCTCCAGTTGAAAGACCGGATTAACTTCCTGTCGACTAAATTGCGATCATTTGGGAACCTTCATGCCAAAAAGCCGTGAGAGTAACCTAAGATAGGTCAGCCTCTGATAAAACAAACGCGGATGAAAGTCTCTTCATGCTTTCTCATTTCAAATTACTCGTAAAGTCAATTATTTGTAATTTCATTCAATATTCATTTCCATGTAATGAGAAATATGAAGAAACATGTGTACATACATATTTAAATTAACATGCTATTACAAACAGCTAACATACGCCTTGTAGGATAATATTCCTAGAACGGATACATAGCATGTAAACATTTACACATTCCCTAAAGACTAAATTACGCAAGTCTTTTGCAGGGAAACAATCGGACCTATTACCCGATCAAAATCATAAAAGGCCACAAGCCTACAGTCAATTATGTCGTTGTCAGACCAGACTGACCTTAATCCAGTTTTTCGCAAAGAATTTGACGAATTAAGTAAACAAATCACTAATTTGGTACGAGGATACTCGTTAATGCTGAATCCTCTACATAAGGAGGAACCCAAGGTCCTGATAAAACCATTCCAGTACCTGAACTTCAGTTAGATACGACCAACAAAATGCATGATACCACCCATCTCAAAGGAGATCCAGACACCGGTGACATCAGAAAGAAAGTCCTTCAAATGGAAGAAACCCTTCGTGCGATCAAAGGAATTGGAGCACACATAATTGCTCATATGCTGACCTTTGTATATTCCCTGGTGTTCATTATCTAGAAAAATTTATAACTCCTGACTTCAAAAAATATGATGGGTTAGGAGATCCCCTTACACATTTGAAGGCGTTCATTGAAGAACTTGGATCTTATACAGAGGACGAGAAGCTCATGATGTAGTTGTTCCAGAAGAGTCTGATTGGAGAAGCCCGTTCGTGGTATACCAAATTAGACAACTCAAAGATCCATAGTTGGGAGGAGCTAGCTCAAGCCTTCATCACTCAATACAGCTTCCAGTCTCAGATGGATCCTAACCGGTACCAGATTACGAAGGTCAAGAAAAAGGCCAACGAGTCTTTCAGAGAGTATGCTCAAAGGTGGAGGCGCCTTGCTGCTCAAGTTATTCCTTCCATGACGGAATTAGATATGGTCATGACCTTCATAGACATACAAGAAGCTCCTTTCTATGAAAAAAGTCTTAGCTGGAATTGGTAAACCATTTTCTCAAATGATTAAACATGCGGAGATAACTGAGATGGGATTGAAATCCGGGAAGATTCAAGACCTAGCTGCCCTTAAAGATGTTGCTGAGCACATTCAGTCCATAAAATTATAGAAACTGTTAGGTTTGTAATATTCATGAACGCAATCAAATTGCAAAATTAAGCGAAAGCTTGGAAAATCAGAGTTTAAAATTTTTACAAACTATATACCCGGATCATCCTTTATGTACAATTATTAATTAAACAAAAAGATAAAGAAAAAGAATCATACGGTTGAAGATTCGAGCTTCCTCAGGTACAAGTTCACATCCAATCTTTTTACGCGTTCAACTTGAATCCACCGAGTTTGGTTTTTTACTTTGATTAACATTAGCCACCCAAATGTTTGGCCTCTACAGGTGATCCACCAAAGAAGAAGAAAGATTCAAGAAGATGGGTGTTTGGCAAAACCCTAGTTTTTCTATCTCTCATAAAAAAGGAGCGTACTCTCCAACAATTAAAATCACGTATCTAGATATCTGATATACGACTCCTCTTATAAAGATATCAGTTAACCCTTCTAATCTAATTAGAAAATAGGATATTATATAATTAATTAAATTCTTTTAATTAATTAAGCTCCCTAATCTTATTAGGGATAATTAATTAAATTCTTATAATTAATTTACCTCCTAATCTTATTAGGAATAAAGGAAAGTACTTTTATTAATTAATTCCCAAACTCCTTTAGAAATTAAATAATAATAATAGTAATAATAATAATAAGACTCCTCTTATTAATTTATATTTAATATTTCCAAAATATTAAATAATAAATATCAAGTTATTTAATTTATTCTATCACCGTAGATTAAATTAAATATACTTAACTTATTATTATGATTATGCCATTAACTTCTTAAATAATCATTCTTCCTTTTATGGTGTGACCCTTTAGGTTCTCCATATTTAACCGGTTGTGAATAAATAAATTAGAACAATTCTATTCTTATTAAAATAAATAAATTAAACTATTAATTTATTTAATTAAATAATATTTATTCTACAATAGGGATAAGTCTCCCTAGCGATTAACGACTTTCCAGATAATATAGATTTTAACATTAATCATAAAAGAACCTTTGAGTAAATAGTTACCGTATAATTCGATCCTTCCACCATACAATGTCCCAATTAAATATAAGACATAGAATTACTGTCAAGTCTTATTTTATTTAATTATATGTATTTCGATTCCTAAATGCACAACTCCAAATAATGCAAATTAGAAACTCCTTTCGAATTTCATTATTCCTTGGCCAATGACTACTGGGTTGTCATTTATTGAATCACATATGACATTTCTCTTCTTTTACTAGAAGTGGTAGATTCTTTATTGATCATACATTATCTCCATGTATAACTTATTATACCCAAGCATACCCTTTGATATACCCTAAGGGTCTTAACAAATAAGTCAAAGTATAACTCATCATACACAAAATACTATGATGATCTTAAGTCGAAGGATCACTTGTACTACTATCACTACAGGAATTCCTATTGACAGACAAGTAAAACTCCATTAGGTGTTCCGTAGCGAGCCACGTTCAGTGAACTTATTCTCTAATAATCACCTACATACTTGCTTTAGTGTCTCAACACAAATGATCATGAGATCAATCATCCTCATCCAATGAGCAAGACACGTATGTACCAATATATCCAGATTCACTAATCCCCAATTTAGTAATCCAACGATTAGGAACTATTTTAGTTTTAAGCTTTCTAGGAATTTAGATCTCATTAAAATGATCATCATCATTATTCTAAAAGCAATGCTTAAAACTATGGGTTTATAGCATATTATAAAAATGCATTATGTAAATAATTAAAAGCCTTTAATAAATTAATACTTTTTATTAATAAATGAATAAGATTGTTACAAAGTATATTCTTTATCATCAAACATGATTGGCTTGTGTGCATACTACTTTCAATCTCTCACTTGCACTAAAGCCAATCGTCATGGTATCTAATACCCTTCTTCTCTAAGTGACGATTATCCTGTTGTTGGATAAGCTTTAGTTAATGGATATGTAATGTTGTTCTTGAGAGTCCACTATCTCTATAGTGATTTCCAATCTTTTAATGATTCCTCTAATCAAATGAAAGTGCCGCAACACATGTTTAGATCCAAGATGAGACTTAGGAACTATTTCTAGTTCTGTAATGAACTTTTCATCCAAACAATCAACTTGTAGCTTCATTTATAGCTATATACTTTGTCTTTATCAGTAAACTAGCAACTTTTTGCTGTTTGAAACCTTTCCAATTCACTGCACCATCGTTCAAGGTAACAATTTACCTTAAAATGTATTTTTTATCGTCTTGGTCTGTCTAAAAAAACTCGAGTATGTTAAATCCTTTAGTTTTAATTCAGACCCACCATGTATATTATCACATCCTTAGTGATGGTTAAGTATTTTAAGATATTTTTCACTAACTCAATGTCAACTTCTCCAGAATATAACTGATCAACATCAGGTCTCGTATATTTCATTGCATACATGATAGTTACTCATGAGATCTCTCTTTAATGAGTCTGTGAGGACTATTAAGAGAGATACACTTCATGGTTCATCAACATGAGACATCTCTTGGAGTTTGCATGCTAAACGTCTTTAGCATCAAATGAATATACGTTCCTTGGGTTAAGTCGATCATTCTATTGAATCTATCTATATAGATTTGTATCCCCAATTATGATATTATTCCCAAATCATTTATGGAGGAATGTTTAGACAATTTTATCTTTACTGATTGTAGCATTGGTATGTTATTCCTTATCCATAGTATATCAACATATAATACTAGGAATATCACGATGCTCCCACTGACCCTTTTGTACACACTAGGTTCATTCTTGTTTTTGATAAAATCAAACTCTTTTGATTACTTTATCAAAACGAATGTTCCATTTTTGAGAAGCTTGCTTCAATCCATTTCTCTGAGTGTCTACAACTCTTACCTCGTCGTATGTAACTGGATCATCATCTTATATGATGTGTACCTCATCATCATCCTCTATGATCAATCCACATCTTTTAGGTATCTTCGGTACTATTCCAAATTTACGATTCGGTTGTGGTAGAATAGGTCTATCTACATGTTCCTCTTATTTAACTTATAGTGATTCGTGATTCTTGAACTATTGAAGATCTATTATCCTCCCACTAGCTCTTTCAATGATAATCACCATTATCTTAGAAGGTATCATATTTCGCAACAAACACTTTTTGCTAAGTAGGATTATAGAACATATACCTTAAACTTACTTTAGGATGTCTCAAAAATTTGTAATTGTCAAATTTTGTCCCAATCTTATCCTTTTGAAACCTTTTTCATATAAGTTGGACAACCCCGATACTAGAATGTTGGTAAATCATTATGGACCACACCATGTCTAATAAGGTATAATTTTTCCTTTTAGATACATCAATCAATTATTGTGTATTAGGAGGTGTCCTTTGTGAGAAAATCATTTGAGATGATCTAGAAACTCATTGCTCAAGTATTCCTTCATTGATCAGATCAAAGAATCCTAATACTTAGCCAATTTGTTTTACTTCTGAACTCTTTGAACCTTTCAAATAATTCACAATTGTATTTCAGCAAATACACTTATTCAACTTTTTGAACAATCATCTCCTTTTCTTATACTAGTTAGTTCAATTTGCAAAAAACAAATTTAAATAAGTTAAGTACACAAAATCCATTAAGTAATATTTTAATTCTATATAAAACATTATTATTATAAATAGAACAACAATTTTCTTAAATATATTACCAAAGATTTCATTGTCCAACAACAAAATAGAAATAATGTTTCTAACAAGTACTGGAATACAATAATAACTTAATGACTTAATAGATTTGCCCGTAGGCATAGCTAAACTATAAGTTCCTATGGCTAATGCAGCAACCTTTGCTTTATTTACCAGACATAGGATTACTTATCCTTTGTTTAGCTTTCTACTTATGATTGGTCCCTTCATAAATCTATATTTAAAATAACCAAAGCCGGTATCCAATTCCCAAGTAGAACCTTGACTTAACATTACTAGAAATTTGACCTATAGTAACGACCTATAGCGACGATCGGGATGGAACCGTCACAATAGGATGCTTATAGCGACGGTCACAGGCTAGCTGTCGATATATGCCTTTGAAGATAATATATACCGAGGGTCCTAATCTGGCCGTCGAGCCTTTTTGGGACTAAATACTGAGGGTAATGAGCCTTAGATAATGGCAATTAGTTAACACGCAGAAATCCCTACTAAATTTTCCCCAAATCAGTATCAACATTTTTCCCCCAAATTAAATTTTTGGGGAAAATCAGCTCTCAATCACCCTTTCTCTCCTATCTTCCTCATTCGTTCTTAGTTAAATCAGCCCTCTCTTTCCTCTCTCACCCATTCTATCTCCTTTCTCAGTTGATCGTTCTCATCTGGTCGCCTTCTCAGACGATTGTTCCCTTCCGGTCAAATTGGCCCTCCGGTCAATTCTTCTCATTTGGTCGTGTATGCGCCGCCGACAAGTTGTCCTCCGGTAGTGATTCGTACGACAATACAGTCCTGCAACTATCTTCGTTGCTAAGTTGCCTTATTCTTTCACTAATTCCCAGGTTCAGATTCTCTTTCTCTCTAAAAATCTCTTTATTTACCATACATGAACAAATTCACGAATATATTGTAATTTGTGTGTTAATTTCTCTATATTTCATCTTGAAGAAACTTTAACACTTATGTCAGACCAATTAGTCGATGCTTTATGGTTACCCAGAGAGGTAAGCATTTGAATTATTGAGTTCTAGCTCAGAGTTGTTTTGATTACAGCTCGTTTGAACTTCCATTGCACCTTTTTTTTTATTTGGGAAAATGGTTATTGCTCCTAAACTCTGCACTCATTGAAGTGTCAATGATAGTATTATTGAGAGTAATCGGAAAGTAGGTACCTGGGTGCATAAATTAGGTGGCTTGATTTTATGCTTAATTTAAAGTACTTACTAGGTTGCTTTGTAAAATGAGAAGTTTTGATGTAATTTCATTTCTCTGTTCTCAAACTGAGCCTTATCTAGCTTATTTGAAGTGGAATGTTATTCTTTTTACTGAATACTTTTTGGTCTTTCAATGATTATAGGTTTGACTGAACACCGTGGCTTTGGATTTGTTCAATTGTAAGCCTGTGTCTTATTTTTCTTAGTTTGTTCTTTATTTTTGCTACAGAAGACAAATTTTGTTGTTATAAATTTTATTGGTTCTAATTCTTCCAATATATTTGGGTGTACTTCTACAATGCATGAATTATACTGCGTTTTTTATTATTTGTAAACCCAATTTCAGTTGCACCTAACAATACTTTCATTCTCTGACAAATATATGCTCCTTTCTTTCAACAAAAGGAGTCCTATTTGATTATTTTCCTATTCAAAATTGACGTGAATTTATTTGATATTGATTAATGCAATAGGTAATATTTTTTAAACAACTTAAAAAAGTATCACTAAATCTAATATTTCTCAAATTAACTATCAAAACCAAATGGGACTCTTTTAGGGAGTATAAGATTGAAATATCTCTAAGTCAAGGGCATAAGTGCTTTTTGCAAACTCCTGCCAATACTCAATTATTCTTCTTGTTCATTTGCATTGTATGTGCGTTTTATATTTTCCTGTATTTTGAATGTGATTATAGTGCCATTACTGAAGATGCCAACCATGCTATTGAGCTGAAAAATGGTTCATCTGTCGGAGGTCAAAAAATTGGAGTTAAACATGCCATGCATCGAGCTCCTCTTGATCAACGTCGATCAAAAGGGGATCAAGGTATGTACTAATTATTTTTGCCAATGATTCTGTTTATCATATTCTTGCTCATTCAACCTTGTTTTCTTTTTTTTGGTTTTTGTTTGAGTGTTCTTGCTCTACAATCACACTATTTTCTGCTAAATAGTACGCCTATGCACCGAAAACACTCGTAAGGTATAATATTCCCAAAAATAACAAACTACTCCATTTGATTATTGTCGAGTCATTACTGAGTTTTCATACTCAATTAGTTTCATGCCCATTTTTGTCGTATTATCTCTACTTCCTTATTTATATACAGTAATTGTGAATTGGATGTATAGGATCTGCTAGGTCAAATACTCTTTTTGGGACATGCAAGCTATCATGGATATCATCGGTTAGTTACAGAGACAATTTTTTGATTACATAAAATCTCTATATCATGAGGTTAGTATTTAATTTCTACTCAAAACAATTAAGATTTGAAAATTGGGGTTTTTTTGCTTAGGATTTTTGTAAGACCCCAACTTATTATAAATAAAATTAAATTTCTTCTATTTATTATTTTGAAATAGTAAGGATTGATTTGATTAATATAGTTAGTTGTGGGTAAAATGCGCAAATATTTTAAATAAGCAAGTGGTTATAAAATATTCATTTTTTATCGGAGAATATTCGTTTGGTCGGGAAATCTTCGTACGACGGCGCAGCCTTGTGTGGGCCCCCATAACAAAAAGTGATTGGATGAAGAAAACAACAAGTATAAGTTGTTTATAAATAATGGCGCAGTTGTTACCATTAATATTGTTGGAATACCCGGTGGTTAAAACACAGTAATACACGTTGTTGCACAGTAGCACACGGTATTGCACAAATTATTGATTCTTACGTAAGAAGGCACTACTCAATAATTGTTACAGTAGTTACTGTTCAGTATTTTATTTTATTGATTCAATAATTGATGCGTTGATATTTTATATTACTGTTGTTTCAATAATTATCACTACACAGTATTTTCTATTATCGAAGTAATAATTCATATTATCTGAATAATATTATTAGAAAACATTATTGGCAATGTCTAGAAAGTTCTGTCTAATGAGAGGTTTGGTCACCAAATTGCGCGCCAGTAAGTAGAAATTCTTATTGGAAAGCCCCCTCTTTCTTGGGAACGGCCTGGTTGTCAGTACTGCGATTCTGTAATATTATTTGTGAATAATTAATTATTGATTTATATGATGAGGAAAATATTTATTTTATGTGGATATAGATGGAGAAAATTTTTAAAGTGACAATTGTTAAAAATTGATATTTTATATTTTCTGATAAAATAATATTTTAATATATTATATAATAATGGTGATATTTTTACAATGAATGTGGGATATATGAGTATATGAGGAGGAAGAGTATTTTTTGTTACATTAAATGATTAAAACATGTTTTGTGTGTCGTTGGACCCCATTTCTTGACTGAAATTTAATTATAGCTTGTAAAATCGCCCGTTTGTGAATTTCGGTCAATTTTTGTTTGGAATTTGGTAAAACTTTCTTCTGAACAGTTGTAGAGAATAAAATTTCCTATGGAAAGGACATGTGGTTCGAATTTTTCTGATAAAAGGGCTATTTATTATGAATTATTGAAGTTCTGAAGTTTCGAAATAATTGATTTTTGAAAGTTTTAATTATTTTTAATTACAAAAACATTTTTTTGGTTTTTGTCATTATTTGGTGGCTGAATTCAGATGGTCATGGTGGGCAAGGAAATTAAAAATAAAATATTACTATTTTATTAAAATTTCTTATTTGGTGTTCTAAGCAATTTCCTATAAATAGGGTGCTTAGGTTAGAATTGAAAATCACACCAAAAACTGAAGATTTCTCTCTCTTTCTCTCTCTATAATATCGAGCGTATTTTTATGAGTATTTTAGTTCTTTGAGTATTGCTATACGGTGCAAGTTCTTTCAGCACTATATCCAGTATTCCAGTCAGAAGTACTGTGTTTTCGATGTAAGGGATATTATTTTCTTCATAAGTAATATTATTTCTTCAATATCATTATGTCGAAATATTGGTTGGAACTTTTTATCAAATTTGGAACTGTTTCATGTCGGGGTTTCTATTCACGAGTTACTATTTACGAATACTATTCACGAAGCATAATTGAATATCTTTGGCCTGTAGTGCAAAGATTAATGATTTCTGATGAATATCTTTGGCCCGTAGTGAAAAGATGAACAGGTGTTTAGATGAACATGACCAACTAGTGAATGTCTTTTGCCTGAAGTGCAAAGATGAATATTTGATTCCATATATATATTGATTTATGTTACAGGGATAAAATATTGATAATGAACTTTTAAATTCATAGATAATAGTAGATTTTATTCTCTACGTAACTCTTCTATGAATTATTGTTTTCGCTACGAATATTGATTTAAAACTTGTTGTCTATTGTATTCTATTAGATTTTTCCATGTTGAAGACTAACGATAATTTGTTCTATGTTATCTTAGTCATAATATTCTTTACTGGGCTAGTTGAGCTCACCCTTTTCTATTTGTTCCATTTTTCTTCCCAGGAGGCGAGAATGTAGCGAGTACTAGTCGGGGTATGGAATGAAGGTTCTAGAAAGTCGTTTTAGTAGTCCTCACCATTTTTGTAAAATAATGTATGAATAATTATAATGAGGACTTATTTGAGTGTGGATATTGTCTAGATGGCAATATTTGTATTTAAACTCACAGTTTTTATGTTGTATAAAGTTGTAGTTGTTTCTGTACTATGTATTTGGCGACTCAGAATGGGTTATGGATTGGACCTATTTTGGGGGCGTCACAGTTGGTATCAGAGCCTAGGGATATGATCTCTGGCGGAGATCGTAGAATAGAACTAGGAGGGGAGAGAAGAGTAAATCCTTCACTAGTGTGTCCTACCTATGCTTATTTGTTGGTCGGTCATAATATAGGGGTATTATGTGATATGTTAATTTGTTAAATTAACCCTTGTTTTGTGGCAGTATTTAAGAATGACAGCTGAAAATGTTAACAATGGAGTGAATGAGACCGTGGAGACACCTCTAATCGCCAACCAAGATAATGTGATGTCAGGCGAAGAAAGAATTAGAGGTATCCATGTGGTGAGTGAAGAATTAATAGTTGCACCCGAGATAGTCGCAGAGGTAGCAGCTGAGTGTGAGGAAGAAGAGGAACTTGAGGAGAATTTATTAGAAGAATTTTATGATCGAAATTTAGAATTACAAAATTATATTCATGAGTTAGAAGAGCAGGCTGAAAAACGGCAGGCGGTCGTGTAGCAAAATGATGCAACAATTCAAAATTGTGTTACCCGATGTGCGATGTTTGAACAAAAGTACTCTTTGGCAGAGTATAAGATATTGGAGCTGGAATCTGAGAATGCTATGATCAAAGTTCTGATGAAAGAAGAAGCAACCAAACGAATGAGAATGGAGGATGCATGGGTAAAAGCTACACGACACGTTGATATTGTAGAAAAAGATGTGACGCCCCCAAAATAGGTATACAACACCCATTCTGAGTCGTCAAAATACATGGTACAAAAACAACTACAACTTTATTAATACAACATAAAAATTGTGAGTTTAAATACAAATATTGTCATCTAGATAATATTCACACTCAAATAAGTCATCACTACAATTATTGATACATTATTTCAAAAATGGTGAGGACTACTAAAACAACTTTCTAAAACCTTCATTCCATACCCCGACTAGTACTCGCTACATTCTCGCCTCCTGAAAAGAAAAATGGAACAAAAAGGAAAAGGGTGAGCTCAACTAGCCCAGTAAAGAATATTATGACCAAGATAATATAGAACAAATTATCTTTAGTCTTCAACATGGAAAAATCTAATAGAATACAATAGACAACAAGTTTTAAATCAATATTCACAGCGAAAATAATAATTGATTAGAATAGTTAAGCAAATAATAAAATCTACTATCTTCTATATATGAATTTAAAAGTTCATCGTCAATATTTTATCCCTGTAACATCAATCAATATTTATCTGGAATCAAATATTCATCTTTGCACTACAGGCCAAAGATATTCATTAGTTGGTCATTGTGACAACCCGAGAATTTAGACAATTTATTAAAATCTTAAATGATTGATTTAAGGTCAAATAATAGACCTAGACAAAAAATAAGTGTATGCGTTTGATGTTATTGGGAAGGAATTTTGAGGGTTTCAAAATTTTGTGAAGGATATAGGTGAATTATTCAGGATTAAGGATTTATTTGATTATATTCTGTGTTTATGGTTATGTATGTGTACAGGATGTGGTTAAGGGTCATGGGTTGACCAGATAAATTACATCTGTGATAAACCCTAAGTATATATTAAGAACGACATCGTTCAGTTAGAAAACCTTAACGTCTGATAAGAAACCCTAGAAATCGGTTCTGGAAACCCTAGTTTCAGTTCCGGGAGTCCGAACACTACAAGAAATCATACAAAAAATGACGTTAAAATTTGTCACATAAAATTCATTTTTCGTCACTAAAACATTTGGTGATGATTGTTAATCGTCATAGAGACCGTCACCGTATGAGCGTGGTATTAGGTATATTTGACAGTATTTGATGTCATCACTAAATGTTTTAACTTATGGTGACGATCTACATCATTGTCACTATAATTAATTACTTTTAGTGACGTTAATATCGTCACTATTTGAATGAAACTTTTGTCACTTTATAATGTGTTTCGTCATCAAAACTTGGTTCATTAAATGACGAAAATCTTTTTTCGTCATTAAATGATATTGTTTTAGTGACGAAAATATGTTACTCTATTTAAATCATCTAATTTTAATGACGACAATATTGTCATATTTATGATTATTCTTTCATCATGTTATTGTGTTTATCGTCACCAAAAATAAGAACATAAATGACGACATAACAATTCGTCACCTAATAATATATTTAACATGACAATTATGTTGTTGTCATTTCATATTTTAAATAATATTACAAAATAATTTGTCACCAAAGAGTTACTTTTTGGGACACATTTTTCAATGTCACTAATTGAATACTTATGACGACGATACATCTCGTCACAGAAAGAGTTATTAATAGTGACAAAATTAGTTGTTGTGACTAAATGAATATATAATAGTGACAATAATATAAATTCTAAAGAGTAAATATTATTCGTCATTAAATTTTAATTTTCATTGACCAAATATTATTTATCAATAAATGATTACAAATTGTGATGATATTGTGATCATATTAAGTTGTTTGACATTCTAAATGTATTATTATATTAACAATTTTCAATAAAAAAATATAATACATTTAGCCCAACACATCACATCCACGCACAACACATCCATTAGCCCAGCAGCATATCAGCCAGTTAGCAGCACCATCAGCAACAAAGCCTCAGCCTCAATTCAGCCGTCTTTCTGATTACGATGTATGCGAGAAGATTTTCCTTGATGACTTATAGTGGCAATTGAGAATTTTCCACTCCTTCCCCGAAACTTTATTTCTACTCACCTCCACTAGCAAGTCTCCTGTATTCTTTGCATACAACTCTTTCAAGCACGGCTATGAACAAACATTGTTGTTGTTGTCCGTGTTTTGTGATATGTCTGGAGGGGAAACTCGTGTCATACCAAATGATTAACTAGTAGACAAATGATCATGGATACTTGCTTGATACACAAATGATTAACTAGTTGACTCTGACACCATATATTCTGAATATTGTATATTCAGTTTGTCCAAGAGCTCTGAAGAAAATAAGAGCACAGATCATAATACATTGTCACACATGCTTAGCATCCTTAGTGGAATCCTCAGAGAAGATTCCTATAGCGTGCTTAGATTCCTATAGCGTCCTTAGAACCCTAGTTTCAGTTCCGGGAGTCCGAAATCCTAAATCGGATATTGAAAACCCTAGATTGGGAATGCAATGTTATGTACAAGGTTAAACGTCATTAATATTAAATTAATTAGGGAAAACCCTAATGAATTATTTCAAATCTTAATTGATTATTTGAAAACCCTAATACCAGATCTGAAAACCCTAATTTCAGATTCTGATAAAATGAAACCCTAATATAGGAATATAACAGAGAATTTTAATGCTTTAGTGCTATTAATTAAGTACTAATTAGGGTAAAGGTTAATTAATTAGCAAACCCCAATTCCCAATTTTTGGAACCCAAATTGTTCTATTAGAAACCCTAATACTCAATTGTGGATTTAATTGCTAAAATTAGCAATGTTAATTAGGAAATTCTAATCCTAATTATTTCAATTTATGAGTAATTAGAAAACTCTAATCTAATTACGAATATTTAATTTCTATTTTAGAATATTATTTTCTATTGTAAACCCTAATTTATGGGTTGAAAACACTAATGACCATTTTGAACCCTAATTGTGCAGTGGTGGATTTAATTGCTATATTAGCAATGTTAATTAGGAAATATAAATCCTAATTGTCAAGTTATTAGAAACCCTAATCTAATTAGGAAATCTAAGTTCTAATTTTAGAAAATTTATTTTTTCTATTAGAAACCTTAATTAGTGGTTATAAACTCTAATGACCATTTTGACCATAATTGCTTAATTAGCAATTGTAATTAGGAATTGTTAATCCTAATTAGCAAGATTTAAAGTGTGATTAGGAAATTATAATATAATTAGTAAATACTAATTCTAAGTTAGAAATATTAATTTTCTATTTTTATAACCAAAATTCGGAAATGTTAGAAATTAAATTTGTAAAATTAAGGGTTAAAACCTAAACCTTAAATGCTCTAAACCCTAAATCAGCCAAACCGTAAACCCTAAGGGTTTGGCCAATGTCCAAAATGCCATTAAAATTAATTGATAAATGACTATTTTGCCCCTTTGTGCATAATTGAAGATTTCTTGTAAGATTTGTCTTAGTGAAGTGGGTGAACCACCCTAGCCGTATGACTTTTATATCCAGCTATCTTGCCCTTGGATCAGCAACATTCAATGAATCAAGCCTTATATAAAGAAATGGGAGAGAGAAAGTTCACCAAAATTGCTTAATTTTTATTCAACTCCCACAACTCTCTCTCTATCCCAAAGCTCCGAAATATTATAGTAGATCAGTCACTTATTCAGCTTTAGATCACTTAAGAACAGAATCAGAAGATCAGAAATCAAAATCAAAGCATAAAAGGTATAAAAACCCTAACCTTGCAAATCTATGATTTTGATGTTTAATGTTGTTGTTTGTTGGTTAAATATGTGCAATAAGGTGTCATTTAGTGATCTGGGTTGTAAAATCCCAGATCCATAACATCAAAGTACTCGGATTTAATTTTTTTAGAAATCTGGAAATTAATGATGAAAAAAAATGGCCTGACAGTCTAAAGTCAGAGGCCTTAGATCTTTGTGTGTTATTGTTTTAGGGTGTTTTATGTTTTGAATCTGTTCTATGACGTGAGGACTTTGATCTGAAACTGGAATCAGGGTTAGATCTAGTCTAGATCATCATTTATGCTCGGTCAAACCACGTTGACCGTTCACGGGAAGCCAGTTCTGGGCTACCCAGAATGTTAGCAGAATTTCTGACAAGTTTTCTTTGGCCTCTGATCTTGTCGTATGCTAGTGTTTTGGCTATTTTGTTGATTGAAGGTTGTAGAAGGGTATGTGAACTACAAAGTAGTGCTATTAGATCACCCAGATATGTACCAGGATCGTAGAAATGCATGGTCAAACGACCGTTGACCGTAGGACCTGATGAAGATTCTGGGAAAACCCAGATCTTCAAGACCCGTTTACTGACCCCTTGTTTGACCGGTCCATTTCTCTTATATTATTTGTTGTTATGATGATCTGATGCTATGTAGTTGTAGCCTGATATTTTCTCTATATGATATAACCATTAGATCTCAAAAAAAAACCTAGACTGAAAGTTGCAAGGATCAATAGAAGGCACCTAAGGCTGTTCTTCAAATCTGGAAAACCCAAAATTTGAAGAACAGTTCTGACAATGAATTCTGAAGCTTAGATCTCTCCGTGGTGTTATGTTTTAGTCATGTAATCAGTTTGTAGTTGTAGTATTACATTTATACTACAACAGTAACACTTTAGCAAACCCAGAAATCATAAGGAACCTGGATAAAATCTTGGTCAAACCTCATACCCCGAACTCTGACTATGAAGTTCAAGAACACTCAAGAACACCTATAGCGACAGAAAGTGTCGCTATATCCCTTTAGCGACAGTTTTATTATTATTTTCTGGAAATTAATTAAAAAATAGAAAAAAATAGTTTTTAATTATTAAAAATACAAAATAAATTCTGAAAAATTATTTTAAATTCTGAAAAATAGTTTTTAATTATTTTAAGTATATTTCAAAAATATTTAATATTTTTAGAATATAAATGGTATTTATTTATTTAATTATAATATTAAATAAATGATTTAAAAATAGTTTTAATTCATGAAAAATCATGAAAATAATATTATGGTATAAGAAAATATTTTAAGTTATTTTAAGTGGCTTTTGATATTTTGTGATGAAATTAATTAATATATTTATATTAATGGTAATTAGTTTATCTAATAATTATATTAAATAAATTATGGAAAAATAGAATTAATGTTTTAAAAATCATATAAAAATGATTTAAGTGTTATAAAAATATTTTTATGTTATAAAATATAACTTTTGATATTTTGGCATGAAAATATTAATATTTTAATATTAATAGCAATTATCAGATAATGGATTAAAGTGTTGGAAAAATTATATAATATGATTTCAAAGTATTAAAAATACTTTGTGATATTATAATTATATTATAATATTATGTAATGATTTTCATTAATATTTTATATTAAATAAATATTAATGATTAAGGTATTATGTGGTATTTAATTCATTTAAATACGGTTTTAATGATTGAAAAATGTTGATAAATGGTAATAATTATCCGAAAATTATTACGAGCCTAGGAAAAATGTTTTGACTGATAGGAAAATTATCTGTGAAATTGTTAAGTATTAAGTCAGAGTTTAATTGAACTTAAACTCGATATTCGTCCGACTAGACCGTCGGGATGATATAATTGTGTCGGTTTCAACTCAGACTGCAATTGTTTGAATTGATACCTAGTCTTATGTGTGTTATAGACTGATAGGATTATGTGGTAATGTGTTTAGGTTATTCTGTGGATATAAATATAACAGTATTATACTATGATGATATTATTCTAATATTAGAGATCTATATTACTAATATTAGGTCTTCGGATAAAACGTTAAAAAATTGTGTTGCCGTAATCAACGGTTCAGGCAAGTTTCTTTTATTTAACTCTAATAAGAGTAGTTTCTTCAAGCTTATGGTTAATCGTTGCTGATTGCCACGAAAATTGTATTCTGTACATTTTGCATGTATAAGTCAGGTATGAAAGGCTGATCACCTTCATTACCAGTTGGTTTAGAAATGTTTGTTCATGTTTAAAACTTGTTCAGTCAAAAGTTTGTTCGTGCTAGTTCTCAATTATATTGATGAATTATAGCCAGCTTATTATTCATACTCTTCAATCATGATATATCGTTATGTTATTGTATTTAAAATTGCTGGGCAACTTTCATGCTCACCCTTGCTATATCATGATAAAACATTGTAGATAAGGCGAACGTGTTCGGATACAGGAAAAGGTTAATGCCAAGTTCAGCTTGGGATAAAATGTGCGGCTAGTTTGTAATAGTTTATTTTGATAAATATTGTTGTGTAATAGATATTTTATGAATTGTGTATAAGTTAAGGTTACTCGACCTTTGGGAATAGTGTGTAATGTATTGTATAAACAATTTATGTTTATATCTTCCGCAAACAGTTATAGAAATAGTATACCGGATCTGAGGGGATTTGGGGCCCGGATTCGGGCTACTACAGTTGGTATCAGAGCTGTTGGTTATGAAGCTTAGGTAGGAATACCTGAGACCAATAACCGCAGTGATTAGGATAAGACTAACTCAAATACAGTTAGTTGGTCGGAAAGGTTCAAAGACGAATCTCGATAAGTTGTTAAGACACAGAGTTTCCTAACTCTGATAATAAAGTTGAACAGTAACGGTGAATAGATCGAGTCTAAAAGACTGAAAGTGCAGGAATAAGAGATCGTAAAACAAAACGATCATAGTGCATGGAATTGAATCGTAATATATACGATAAGATCACCCCGTGATCTGATAAAGGTTATGATATGGGAAATGAATCAATCTACTGATTGAAAAGTTTACAGCAAGATGTTGTGCGTAAGTTGTACTATGAAATGGTACTATGAAAACTCATGAAAGAGTTATGGATTATGAATACGGATTAAATGAAATTCGTGTTGAAAAAGGGGGTTAAGATTAGGTGGGGATTTCAATGAGGACTCGTGTTAGCAACTGAGTTGTATGATTTCTTGTATGGGCGGGGAATTGTACTTGGTGTAAAAACTACTTAGTTGGTGGCATTGGTAACCATTAAAATGTTGTATCACGCTAGTTGTTATATATAGATAAATAGGTCATAGGTAGAGAATATATGATTAAGTACGATTTCTTAGAACTCATACTTATGTGACATTCTTGACTTCTAGTTATATGAAATGTTTATGAGCCCCTCAGCGAACGGACGCCAAAGGTCAGACTAGGGTAAGTTCGTAAACTCATATAATTGTGGCCAGGTTATGAACTCATAAGTGTGGTTTTATGAATTGGGTATAGTTGTGTGTGAATGGAGTGTTAAGGATTATAGGAACAGATAGATTATTAAGCAAATGATCATTAGTGGAGACTTAGGTTTTCC
Source organism: Panax japonicus (assembly GCA_020205505.1). Taxonomy (NCBI): domain Eukaryota; kingdom Viridiplantae; phylum Streptophyta; class Magnoliopsida; order Apiales; family Araliaceae; genus Panax; species Panax japonicus. The sequence goes on from JAINUV010001453.1 coordinate 83,246, forward strand.
TAAACTCCTAGCTATGCTAAACTTCGAAATGATTGACATCAAGCTAAATACGTACTTCGTGCCTTTTAAAAAAAATGTAGACTCGTAATCATTTTTGAAACGGTTTAAAGTACAGTCTATACTACTTATTTCGGCTAGACGCAAATGATTTGAAATATCAAAAATTATTTTTATTTATCACTTATGTACCATGTAACCTGGTGCAGAGATGATAAAAATGATGGAGTCATCAGTGCATTATTACTTAGTGTGAATTTGACCTAAATTCATTGTTCCACTATGGTATAATGTAGTATGATAAAATCACCAAATGACGGAATCCTCAACGGACTGTTAATACAGTGCGGCATCATGACGTCATTCTCGAAAATGTTTTCAAAAATTTTAATTTACCAACGAGGTTTGACACCTAAATAATTCGATTGAATTGAATTATTGATATGAGTCTATGCTATTTGATTCAGCTAGACTAATGTTATAAAAACTCCAAGTGTTTATCGAAAGGAATTTCCCGAACCAAATTATTTTGGTACGGAATCCTATGATAAGACTGAGGTGAACGATAATGTTTGGATAAATAATCCAATATAGTAGCGTAAATATTCGCTAAAAATGATTAATACGTTATGCATGACGTACGAGTACGATAGGCTAATCACCTAAAGTACTAGTAATGGTAGTTTACCTTCTTTGTGATTGTAAACAGACCAAGTAATGTTTTGTTTTGCGGTATAAATACCGTTAAAACTATGTGTTCATGGTCTATATGACCCCTCAGCACAATTTGAAAACTTTTACTCTTGTGAGTGGTGTATTGGGTAGCATGTAATAATGTGTGTGAATGGTGTATGATCAATGGTGTAAGGTGCACGGTGTAAGGTGTAAGGTGAATTTCGGGGACAAAATTCTTATAAGGAGGGGTGAATGTGACAACCCGAGAATTTAGACAATTTATTAAAATCTTAAATGATTGATTTAAGGTCAAATAATAGACCTAGACAGAAAATAAGTGTATGCGTTTGATGTTATTGGGAAGGAATTTTGAGGGTTTCAAAATTTTGTGAAGGATATAGGTAAATTATTCAGGATTAAGGATTTATGTGATTATGTTCTGTGTTTATGGTTATGTATGTGTACAGGATGTGGTTAAGGGTCATGGGTTGACCAGATAAATTACATTTGTGATAAACCCTAAGTATATATTAAGAACGACAGCGTTCAGTTAGAAAACCTTAACGTCTGATAAGAAACCCTAGAAATCGGTTCTGGAAACCCTAGTTTCAGTTCCGGGAGTCCAAAATCCTAAATCGGATATTGAAAACCCTAGATTGGGAATGCAATGTTATGTACAAGGTTAAACGTCATTAATATTAAATTAATTAGGGAAAACCCTAATGAATTATCTAAAATCTTAATTGATTATTTGAAAACCCTAATACCACATATGAAAACCCTAATTTCAGATTCAGATAAAATAAAACCCTAATCTGGGAATATAACAGAGAATTTTAATGCTTTAGTGCTATTAATTAAGTACTAATTAGGGTAAAGGCTAATTAATTAGCAAACCCTAATCTCCAATTTTTGGAACCCAAATTGTTCCGTCAGAAATCCTAATGCTCAATTATGGATTTAATTGCTAAAATTAACAATGTTAATTAGGAAACCCTAATCCTAATTATTTCAATTTATGAGTAATTAGAAAACTCTAATCTAATTACGAATATTTAATTTCTATTTTAGAATATTATTTTCTATTGTAAACCCTAATTTATGGGTTAAAAACCCTAATGACCATTTTGAACCCTAATTATGCAGTGGTGGATTTAATTGCTATATTAGCAATGTTAATTAGGAAATATAAATCCTAATTGTCAAGTTATTAGAAACCCTAATCTAATTAGGAAATCTAACTTCTAATTTTAGAAAAATTATTTTTTCTATTAGAAACCTTAATTAGTGGTTATAAACTCTAATGACCATTTTGACCATAATTGCTTAATTAGCAATTGTAATTAGGAATTGTTAATCCTAATTAGCAAGATTTAAAGTGTGATTAAGAAATTATAATATAATTAGTAACTACTAATTATAAGTTAGAAATATTAATTTTCTATTTTTATAACAAAAATTCGGAAATGTTAAAAATTAAATTTGTAAAATTAAGGGTTAAAACCTAAACCTTAAATGCTTTAAACCCTAAATCAGCCAAACCCTAAACCCTAAGGGTTTGGCCAATGTCCAAAATGCCATTAAAATTAATTGATAAATGACTATTTTGCCCCTTTGTGCATAATTGAAGATTTCTTGTAAGATTTGTCCTAGTGAAGTGGGTGAACCACCCTAGCCTAGCATATGACTTTTATATCCAGCTATCTTGCCCTTGGATCAGCAACATTCAATGAATCAAGCCTTATATAAAGAAATGGTTGAGAGAAAGTTCACCAAATTTGCTTAATTTTTATTCAACTCTCACCAACTCTCTCTCTATCCCAAAGCTCCGAAATATTATAGTAGATCAATCACTTATTCAGCTTTAGATCACTTAAGAACAGAATTAGAAGATCAGAAATCAAAATCAAAGCATAAAAGGTATAAAAACCCTAACCTTGCAAGTCTATGATTTTGATGTTTAATGTTGTTGTTTGTTGGTTAAATATGTGCAATAAGGTGTCATTTAGTGATCTGGGTTGTAAAATCCCAGATCCATAACATCAAAGTACTCGGATTTAATTTTTTTAGAAATCTGGAAATGATGAAAAAAAATGGCCTGACAGTCTAAAGTCAGAGGCCTTAGATCTTTGTGTGTTATTGTTTTAGGGTGTTTTATGTTTTGAATCTGTTCTATGACGTGAGGACTTTGATCTGAAACTGGAATCAGGGTTAGATCTAGTCTAGATCATCATTTATGCTCGGTCAAACCACGTTGACCATTCAAGGGAAGCCAGTTCTGGGCAACCCAGAATGTTACCAGAATTTCTGACAAGTTTTCTTACCTCTAATCTTGCCGTATGCTAGTGTTTTGGCTATTTTATTGATTGAAGGTTGTAGAAGGGTATGTGAACTACAAAGTAATGCTATTAGATCACCCAGATATGTACCAGAATCGTAGAAATGCATTGTCAAACGACCGTTGACCGTAGGACCTGATGAAGATTTTGGGAAAATCCAGATCTTCAAGACCCGTTTACTAACCCCTTGTTTGACCGGTCCATTTCTCTTATATTATTTGTTGTTATGATGATCTGATGCTATGTAGTTGTAGCCTGATATTTTCTCTACACGATATAACCATTAGATCTCAAAAACAAAACCTAGACTGAAAGTTGCAAGGATCAATAGAAGGCACCTAAGGCTGTTCTTCAAATCTGGAAAACCCAGAATTTGAAGAACAGGTCTGACAATGAATTCTAAAGCTTAGATCTCTCTGTGGTGTTATGTTTTAGTCATGTAATCAGTTTGTAGTTGTAGTATTACATTTATACTACAACAGTAACACTTTAGCAAACCCAGAAATCATAAGGAACCTGGATAAAATCTTGGTCAAACCTCATACCCCGAACTCTGACTATGAAGCTCAAGAACACTCAAGAATACCTATAGCGACAGAAAGTGTCGCTGTAGCGCTTTAGCGACAGTTTTATTATTATTTTCCGAAAATTAATTTAAAAAATAGAAAGAAATGGTTTTTAATTATTAAAAATACAAAATAAATTCTGAAAAATTATTTTAAATTCTGAAAAATAGTTTTTAATTATTTTAAGTTTATTTCAAAAATATTTAATATTTTTGGAATATAAATGGTATTTATTTATTTAATTATAATATTAAATAAATGATTTAAAAATAGTTTTAATTCATGAAAAATCATGAAAAATAATATTATGGTATAAGAAAATATTTTAAGTTATTTTAAGTGAATTTTGATATTTTGTGATGAAATTCATTAATATATTAATATTAATGGTAATTAGTTTATTTAATAATTATATTAAATAAATTATGGAAAAATAGAATTAATGTTTTAAAAATCAGATAAAAATGATTTAAGTGTTATAAAAATATTTTTAAGTTATAAAATATAACTTTTGATATTTTGGCATAAAAATATTAATATTTTAATATTAATAGCAATTATCGAATAATAGATTAAAGTGTTGGAAAAATTATATAATATGATTTTAAAGTATTAAAAATAGTTTGTGATATTATAATTATATTATAATATTATGTAATGATTTTCATTAATATTTTATATTAAATAAATATTAATGATTAAGGTATTGTGTGGTATTTAATTCATTTAAATACGGTTTTAATGATTGAAAAATGTTGATAAATGGTAATAATTATCCGAAAAATATTACGAGCCTAGGAAAAATGTTTTGACTGATAAGAAAATTATCTGTGATATTGTTAAGTATTAAGTCAGAGTTTAATTGAACTTAAACTCGATATTCGTCCGACTAGACCTTCGGGATGATATAATTATGTCGGTTTCAACTCAGACTGCAATAGTTTGACTTGATACCTAGTCTTATGTGTGTTATAGACTGATAGGATTATGTGGTAATGTGTTTAGGTTATTCTGTGGATATAAATATAACAGTATTATACTATGACGATATTATTCTAATATTGGAGATCTATATTACTAATATTAGATCTTCGGATAAAACGTTAAAAAATTGTGTTGCGGTAATCAACGGTTCAGGCAAGTTTCTATTATTTAACTCTAATAAGAGTAGTTTCTTCAAGCTTATGGTTAATCATTGCTGATTGCCACGAAAATTATATTCTGTATATCTTGCATGTATAAGTCAGGTATGAAAGGCTGATCAGCTTCATTACCAGTTGGTTTAGAAAAGTATGTTCATGTTTAAAACTTGTTCAGTCAAAAGTTTGTTCGTGCTAGTTCTCAATTATATTGATGAATTATAGCCAGCTTATTATTCATACTCTTCAATCATGATATATCGTTATGTTATTGTATTTAAAATTGCTGGGCAACTATCATGCTCACCCTTGCTATATATAAAACATTGCAGATAAGGCGAACGTGTTCGGATATAGAAAAAGGTTAATGCCAAGTTCAGCTTGGGATAAAATGTGCGGCTAGTTTGTAATAGTTTATTTTGATAAATATTGTTGTGTAATAGATATTTTATGAATTGTGTATAAGTTAAGGTTACTCGACCTTGGGGAATAGTGTGTAATGTATTGTATAAACAATTTATGTTTATATCTTCCGCAAACAGTTATAGAAATAGTATACCGGATCCGAGGGGATTTGGGGCCCGGATTCGGGGCTGCTACAGTCATGTTCATCTAAACACTTGTTCATCTTTGTATTACGGGCCAAAGATATTCATCAGAAATCATTAATCTTTGCACTACAGGCCAAAGATATTCAATTATATCATCATTTAGGACGGAGGATGATGAAAAATATTTTAAAGAAAATGAATCCAATGAAAAAAAATAATAAATATTAAGGATTCGTATTTCAGCTATTTCATGTCCAAAAATACCTCATAAATAATCATAGAGGAGTAAAATTAAGAACGACAGCGTTCAGTTAGAAAACCTTAACGTCTGATAAGAAACCCTAGAAATCGGTTCTGGAAACCCTAGTTTCAGTTCCGGGAGTCCAAAATCCTAAATCGGATATTGAAAACCCTAGATTGGGAATGCAATGTTATGTACAAGGTTAAACGTCATTAATATTAAATTAATTAGGGAAAACCCTAATGAATTATCTAAAATCTTAATTGATTATTTGAAAACCCTAATACCACATCTGAAAACCCTAATTTCAGATTCAGATAAAATAAAACCCTAATCTGGGAATATAACAGAGAATTTTAATGCTTTAGTGCTATTAATTAAGTACTAATTAGGGTAAAGGCTAATTAATTAGCAAACCCTAATCTCCAATTTTTGGAACCCAAATTGTTCCGTCAGAAATCCTAATGCTCAATTATGGATTTAATTGCTAAAATTAACAATGTTAATTAGGAAACCCTAATCCTAATTATTTCAATTTATGAGTAATTAGAAAACTCTAATCTAATTACGAATATTTAATTTCTATTTTAGAATATTATTTTCTATTGTAAACCCTAATTTATGGGTTAAAAACCCTAATGACCATTTTGAACCCTAATTATGCAGTGGTGGATTTAATTGCTATATTAGCAATGTTAATTAGGAAATATAAATCCTAATTGTCAAGTTATTAGAAACCCTAATCTAATTAGGAAATCTAACTTCTAATTTTAGAAAAATTATTTTTTCTATTAGAAACCTTAATTAGTGGTTATAAACTCTAATGACCATTTTGACCATAATTGCTTAATTAGCAATTGTAATTAGGAATTGTTAATCCTAATTAGCAAGATTTAAAGTGTGATTAAGAAATTATAATATAATTAGTAACTACTAATTATAAGTTAGAAATATTAATTTTCTATTTTTATAACAAAAATTCGGAAATGTTAAAAATTAAATTTGTAAAATTAAGGGTTAAAACCTAAACCTTAAATGCTTTAAACCCTAAATCAGCCAAACCCTAAACCCTAAGGGTTTGGCCAATGTCCAAAATGCCATTAAAATTAATTGATAAATGACTATTTTGCCCCTTTGTGCATAATTGAAGATTTCTTGTAAGATTTGTCCTAGTGAAGTGGGTGAACCACCCTAGCCTAGCATATGACTTTTATATCCAGCTATCTTGCCCTTGGATCAGCAACATTCAATGAATCAAGCCTTATATAAAGAAATGGTTGAGAGAAAGTTCACCAAATTTGCTTAATTTTTATTCAACTCTCACCAACTCTCTCTCTATCCCAAAGCTCCGAAATATTATAGTAGATCAATCACTTATTCAGCTTTAGATCACTTAAGAACAGAATTAGAAGATCAGAAATCAAAATCAAAGCATAAAAGGTATAAAAACCCTAACCTTGCAAGTCTATGATTTTGATGTTTAATGTTGTTGTTTGTTGGTTAAATATGTGCAATAAGGTGTCATTTAGTGATCTGGGTTGTAAAATCCCAGATCCATAACATCAAAGTACTCGGATTTAATTTTTTTAGAAATCTGGAAATGATGAAAAAAATGGCCTGACAGTCTAAAGTCAGAGGCCTTAGATCTTTGTGTGTTATTGTTTTAGGGTGTTTTATGTTTTGAATCTGTTCTATGACGTGAGGACTTTGATCTGAAACTGGAATCAGGGTTAGATCTAGTCTAGATCATCATTTATGCTCGGTCAAACCACGTTGACCATTCAAGGGAAGCCAGTTCTGGGCAACCCAGAATGTTACCAGAATTTCTGACAAGTTTTCTTACCTCTAATCTTGCCGTATGCTAGTGTTTTGGCTATTTTATTGATTGAAGGTTGTAGAAGGGTATGTGAACTACAAAGTAATGCTATTAGATCACCCAGATATGTACCAGAATCGTAGAAATGCATTGTCAAACGACCGTTGACCGTAGGACCTGATGAAGATTTTGGGAAAATCCAGATCTTCAAGACCCGTTTACTAACCCCTTGTTTGACCGGTCCATTTCTCTTATATTATTTGTTGTTATGATGATCTGATGCTATGTAGTTGTAGCCTGATATTTTCTCTACACGATATAACCATTAGATCTCAAAAACAAAACCTAGACTGAAAGTTGCAAGGATCAATAGAAGGCACCTAAGGCTGTTCTTCAAATCTGGAAAACCCAGAATTTGAAGAACAGGTCTGACAATGAATTCTAAAGCTTAGATCTCTCTGTGGTGTTATGTTTTAGTCATGTAATCAGTTTGTAGTTGTAGTATTACATTTATACTACAACAGTAACACTTTAGCAAACCCAGAAATCATAAGGAACCTGGATAAAATCTTGGTCAAACCTCATACCCCGAACTCTGACTATGAAGCTCAAGAACACTCAAGAATACCTATAGCGACAGAAAGTGTCGCTGTAGCGCTTTAGCGACAGTTTTATTATTATTTTCCGAAAATTAATTTAAAAAATAGAAAGAAATAGGTTTTTAATTATTAAAAATACAAAATAAATTCTGAAAAATTATTTTAAATTCTGAAAAATAGTTTTTAATTATTTTAAGTTTATTTCAAAAATATTTAATATTTTTGGAATATAAATGGTATTTATTTATTTAATTATAATATTAAATAAATGATTTAAAAATAGTTTTAATTCATGAAAAATCATGAAAAATAATATTATGGTATAAGAAAATATTTTAAGTTATTTTAAGTGAATTTTGATATTTTGTGATGAAATTCATTAATATATTAATATTAATGGTAATTAGTTTATTTAATAATTATATTAAATAAATTATGGAAAAATAGAATTAATGTTTTAAAAATCAGATAAAAATGATTTAAGTGTTATAAAAATATTTTTAAGTTATAAAATATAACTTTTGATATTTTGGCATAAAAATATTAATATTTTAATATTAATAGCAATTATCGAATAATAGATTAAAGTGTTGGAAAAATTATATAATATGATTTTAAAGTATTAAAAATAGTTTGTGATATTATAATTATATTATAATATTATGTAATGATTTTCATTAATATTTTATATTAAATAAATATTAATGATTAAGGTATTGTGTGGTATTTAATTCATTTAAATACGGTTTTAATGATTGAAAAATGTTGATAAATGGTAATAATTATCCGAAAAATATTACGAGCCTAGGAAAAATGTTTTGACTGATAAGAAAATTATCTGTGATATTGTTAAGTATTAAGTCAGAGTTTAATTGAACTTAAACTCGATATTCGTCCGACTAGACCTTCGGGATGATATAATTATGTCGGTTTCAACTCAGACTGCAATAGTTTGACTTGATACCTAGTCTTATGTGTGTTATAGACTGATAGGATTATGTGGTAATGTGTTTAGGTTATTCTGTGGATATAAATATAACAGTATTATACTATGACGATATTATTCTAATATTGGAGATCTATATTACTAATATTAGATCTTCGGATAAAACGTTAAAAAATTGTGTTGCGGTAATCAACGGTTCAGGCAAGTTTCTATTATTTAACTCTAATAAGAGTAGTTTCTTCAAGCTTATGGTTAATCATTGCTGATTGCCACGAAAATTATATTCTGTATATCTTGCATGTATAAGTCAGGTATGAAAGGCTGATCAGCTTCATTACCAGTTGGTTTAGAAAAGTATGTTCATGTTTAAAACTTGTTCAGTCAAAAGTTTGTTCGTGCTAGTTCTCAATTATATTGATGAATTATAGCCAGCTTATTATTCATACTCTTCAATCATGATATATCGTTATGTTATTGTATTTAAAATTGCTGGGCAACTATCATGCTCACCCTTGCTATATATAAAACATTGCAGATAAGGCGAACGTGTTCGGATATAGAAAAAGGTTAATGCCAAGTTCAGCTTGGGATAAAATGTGCGGCTAGTTTGTAATAGTTTATTTTGATAAATATTGTTGTGTAATAGATATTTTATGAATTGTGTATAAGTTAAGGTTACTCGACCTTGGGGAATAGTGTGTAATGTATTGTATAAATAATTTATGTTTATATCTTCCGCAAACAGTTATAGAAATAGTATACCGGATCCGAGGGGATTTGGGGCCCGGATTCGGGGCTGCTACAGTCATGTTCATCTAAACACTTGTTCATCTTTGTATTACGGGCCAAAGATATTCATCAGAAATCATTAATCTTTGCACTACAGGCCAAAGATATTCAATTATATCATCATTTAGGACGGAGGATGATGAAAAATATTTTAAAGAAAATGAATCCAATGAAAAAAAATAATAAATATTAAGGATTCGTATTTCAGCTATTTCATGTCCAAAAATACCTCATAAATAATCATAGAGGAGTAAAATTTAAGAATGATCAAAACATGGATACAATCAAAGCTAGTATCCAGAATAGATATTTTGGACAAAAGAAATTTTTATTTTTCAGTGAATAGTGCCGTATTCGTGAATAGTACTCGTGAATAGTAATTTGTGAATAGTAACTCATGAATAGTAACTCATGAATAGTAACCCCGACATGAAAAAGTTCCAAATTTGATAAAAAGTTCCAACCAATATTTCAGTATAATGATATTGAAGAAATAATATCATTTTTAAAAAATAATAATATCCCTTACCTCAAAAGGATAGTACTTCTGACTGGAATACTGAATATAGTGCTGAAAGAACTTGCACTGTATAGCAATACTCAAAGTACTAAAATACTCACAAAATACGCTAAATATTATAAAGAGACAAAGAGAGAGAAATCTTTAGTTTCTGGTGTGATTTTCAATTCTAACTTAAGCACCCTATTTATAGGAAATTGCTTAGAACACCAAAGTAGAAAATTTAATATAATAATAATATATTATAAAAATTTTCAAGCCCACCGTTGAAAATCTGAAATCAGCCCATTCAACACACATGTGGAACACACCATAATGTAAAAAACGTTATTATTAAAAAAAAATAATTAAAACATCCAAAAATCAATTATTTAGGAACTTCGGAACTTCTATAATTCATAATAAATAGCCCTTTTATCAGAAAATTCGAATCTTGCGCTTTTTTATAGGAATTTCAATTCTCTACAACTTTGCAGAAGAAAGTTTTCTCAAATTCCAAACAGAAATTGACTGAAATCCGTAAACGGGAGATTTTACAGACTATAATCAAATTTCAGTCAAGAAATGGGCCCACAGACATGTTTAACATGCTTTAAAGAACTTTTGCAACAACGATATTCTTCCTCCTCATATAGTCATATATCCCACATTCATTATAAAAATATCATCATTATTATATTATAATAATATAAGAAAATATTATTTTATCAGAAAAGACAAAATATGAATTTTCAACAATTGTCACTTTAAAAATTTTCTCCATCTATATCCGCATAAAATGAATATTTTCCTCATCATATAAATTAATAATTAATTATTCATAAATAATATTACAGAATCACAATACTGACAACCAAACAGTTCTCAGGAAAGAGGGGGCTTTCCAATAAGGATTTTTCCTTGCTAGCGCGCAATTAGGTGACCAAACCTCTCCTTACACAGAACTTTCTAGACATTACCAATAATATTTTATAATAATATTATTCAGATAATATGAATTATTGCTTCGATAATAGAAAATACTGTGTAGTGACAATTATTGAAACAACAGTAATATAAAATATCAACGCAGCAATTATTGAATCAATAAAATAAAATACGAAACAGTAAATACTGTAACAATTATTGAGTAGTGCCTTCTTACGTAAGAATTAATAATTGGTACAATACCGTGTGCTACTGTACAACAACGCGTATTATTGTGTTTTAACCACTGGGTATTCCAACAGTGTTAACGGTAACAACTACGCCGTTATTTATAAACAACTTACACTTGTTGTTTTCTTCATCCAATCGTTTTCCGTTATGGGGCCCACACAAGGCTGCGCCGTCGTACGAATATTCCCCGACAGCAAGAATATTCCACGACCAAACGAATATTCTCCGACAACAATGAGTATTTTATAACCACCTGCTTATTTTAAAATATTTGCGCATTTTACCCATAACTAACCACATTAATCAATGCAACCCTTACTATTTCAAAATGATAAATATAGGAAATTAAATTTCATTTATAAAAAGTTGGGGTCTTACAAAAGACGTCCGATCCAATAAGGCCAAAATAAATGAAAAGGATTTCGCTTTTTGGACAGTAATTCGGAGAATCCAACATCGAGTTCGGAATTACCCTATGCAGAGCGGTCCACCCCAATTCGATATGGATCGGAGAGTAAAGATTGAAATCATGGATCAGGATTTCGACGAAGCAATGGCGGGTGGAATGTACTCTATAGAAAAGTTAAGTCCAGTTGGGACGGTGGCACCAGAGGAGGATACGAACAAATCAAAGTCAACGGTTCCTGGAAGAGCATTTGTCGTGACTGCCCAAAACGCGACGAAGTTGAACGAAGGTATCACGGGTTAGTTAATTATAAATTCTTGCAAAGTCTATACCTTACTAGATACCGGTGCTACCCATTCATTTATTTCTCTTGGTTATGCTCAACATTTGAACTTGACTCCAGAGAAATTAGACCTTGACTTATCTGTTGAGACTCCGTTAGGAGAAACTTTCATTACATCTACTATTTAAAAATCTTGCTTGATTCAAGTTGGAACCATCACATTACCTGTTGATATTATCTCTTTAAAGATACTTTCTTTTGATGTGATTTTAGGGATTGATTGGTTAACTACTCATCATGCCAAATTGATTGCTTTTATAAGGTTGTTAGTTTTCATATTCCTAAGCAACTTGTTATTCGAATTTAAGCAACCAAACCATTGAAGTCAAACTCTTTTATATCAAGCTGTAAAGTCATTCGTTTATTAAAAAATGGATGTCAAGCTTTCTTAGCCATGTTATTGACTTGAACAAAAATACGTTAGATTTGAATGATATTTCTGTTGTTAGTAAAATTCCTGACGTATTTCCTGAAAAAAATTCCTGGCCTACTCCCAGAGCGTGATATTGAATTTTGTATCGAGTTTGAACCCGGTACAAAACCCATTTCTAAAATCTCATATCGAATGGCTCCTATTGAACTTCAAGAGTTAAAAAGCCAACTATAGAAGTTGATAACCGAGCCTCTATCTGGTGACTTCTTTTGTGGAATGCACCAAAGCCAAACTCTCCGTAGGGGACGCCATATTCGTTCAATAGTAAACTGATAGGTGTCATTGTGACGTGCTATCCAAGGTTGGGATATGAGTCATAGTTGAGAGAAACCTAAGTCAGTAATCGAAATATGTAGCTTTTTAGGCCTAGTTGGTTATTATCGGAGATTCGTTGAAGGATATTCTCGAATCGCTATTCCATTAACGCAGCTGACTCGTAGAGATACAAAATTCGAATGGAGCAAGGAATGTGGGAAGAGCTTCGAAGATCTCAAGAGGAGACTCATTTCAGCACTTGTTTTGACAATACCATCTGGTTCGGATGGATTTGTTGTCCACAGCGATGCTTCAGGCAAAGGGTTAGGATGTGTTCTCATGAAACGTGGAAAAGTCATAACCTATGCCTCGCGATAACTTAAAGAATATGAGAGGAATTATCATACTCATGATCTAGAGTTGGCAGCAGTCGTTTTTGCACTAAAGATCTGGAGGCACTATCTATATGGGGAGAAAGTGGAGATATATTCAGACCATAAAAGCCTCAAATATTTCTTCACCCAAAATGAACTCAATATGCGGCAACGACATTGTCTTGAGTTGTTGAAAGATTATAACCATACCATTCAATACCATCCTGGAAAAGAGAACGTGGTAGCCGACGCATTGAGTAGAAGATCATACGCGGGAACGAGTGCGATGTTGTCAACACAAAGGCCTATTTTGTGTGATTTACAAAAGATGAAGATAGAATTCAAGACTTCGAGGACCCATGCAATGATATCAAGTATACATATAAAACCAACTTTAATCGAAAAAGTTAAAGTTGCTCAAGTCACAGATGCGGAGCTGATGCGTATGAAGAAGAAAGTACAAGAAGGTGTTATTCTAGAGGCAAGAATTGATGAAGAAGGAATACTTCAAGTCCACTCCAGACTTTGTTTTCCTAACGATTATGATTTGAAGTACAAAATCATGATGGAAGCACACAATAAACCATTTGCAATCCATCTTGGGAGTACCAAAATGTATCATGATCTTCGACATACATTTTGGTGGAACAATATGAAGAGAGAGATTTCAAAGTTTATCTCGATGTGTTTAACTTGTCAACGTGTAAAGGCGGAGCATCAAGTGCTAAAGGGTCCATTGCAACCACTTGAGATTCTGAAATAGAAGTGGGAACACATTACCAGGGATTTCGTTACGGGTCTTCCCACGGTTTCTCAAGGCATAAATGATATTTGGGTTATTGTTGATAGATTAACCAAATCTGCTCATTTCTTGCCGATACGGGAGACTTATTCCCTTGAACATCTTGCTCGAATGTACGTAAATGAGATTGTGAGATTGCATGGAATGCCAGTATCCATAGTTTCGGATCGTGACCCAAGAGTCACTTCTAGATTTTGGGATAACTTGTAAAAAGCTATGGGCACGGATTTACGGTTCAGTTCGGCATAACCATACTCAAACGGACGGGCAATCAGAGAGGACTATTCAAACTCTTGAAGATCTATTAAGACTTTGTGTCCTAGATTTCAAAGAAAGTTGGGATAAATACCTACAATTGATGGAATTCTCCAACAACAACAGTTATCAGGGAAGTATAGGTGTGCCTCCATTTGAAGCATTGTATGGACGAAAGTGTCGCTCTCCAATATGTTAGGATGAGGTGGGTGAAGCAATATTTTTGGGACCCGAGTTGGTACCTATGACTATAGAAAAGATCCAAATGATTCGACAACGTATACAAACGGCACAGGATCGACAAAAGAGTTATGTGGATCTTCATCGAAAGGACATGGAATTTAGTATTGGGGATCATGTATTATTGCGTGTGGCTCCATGGAAAAGAGTTATAAGATTTGAGAAGAGAGGAAAGCTCAATCCACGATTTATTGGTCCATTTCAGATTATTGACCGAGAAGGAAATGTGGCCTATAGACTCGCATTACCTCTAAGTATGTCTCGTATTCATAATGTTTTTCACGTATCCATGCTAAGTAAATATGTGAAAGACCCGAACCATGTTATTGAGTTAGAACTAGACGAGATAGCTGAAGACTTAACGTATGAAGAGGTACCTGTCAAGATCTTGGATAGGAAGGAGCATGTCCTATGCACGAAGGTCATACCACAAGTTAAAGTTTTGTGGAGAAACCATGCTATTGAGGAAATGACCTGGGAGTTAGAAACGGAAATGAAAGTGAGGTATCCTCATCTTTTCGAAACACCAGGTACGTACGTCAATTTCGAGGATGAAATTTCATAAGGAGGGGAGGTTGTAAGACCCCAACTTATAATAAATAAAATTAAATTTCTTCTATTTATTATTTTGAAATAGTAAGTGTTAATTTGATTAATATGGTTAGTTATGGGTAAAATGCGCAAATATTTTAAATAAGCAAGTGATTATAAAATATTTATTTTTTATCGGAGAATATTCATTTGGTCGGGGAATATTCGTATGACAGCGCAGGCTTGTGTGGGCCCCATAACGGAAAGCGATTGGATGAAGAAAACGACAAGTATAAGTTGTTTATAAATAACGGCGCAGTTGTTACCATTAATACTATTGGAATACCCGGTGGTTAGAACACAGTAATACGCGTTGTTGCACAGTAGCACACGATATTGCACCAATTATTGATTCTTACGTAAGAAGGCACTACTCAATAATTGTTACAGTAGTTACTGTTCAGTATTTTATTTTATTGATTGAATAATTGCTGCGTTGATATTTTATATTACTGTTGTTTCAATAATTGTCACTACACAGTATTTTCCATTATCGAAGCAATAATTCATATTATCTGAATAATATTATTAGAAAAAATTATTGACAATGTCTAGAAAGTTCTGTCTAAGGAGAGGTTTGGTCACCTAATTGCGCGCCAGTAAGAAAAATTCTTATTGGAAAGCCCCCTCTTTCCTGGGAATGGCCTGGTTGCCAGTATCGTGATTCTATAATATTATTTGTGAGTAATTAATTATTGATTTATATGATGAGGAAAATATTGATTTTATGTTGATATAGATAGAGAAATTTTTTAAAGTGACAATTGTTAAAAATTGATATTTTATCTTTTCTGATAAAATAATATTTTATTATATTATATAATAATGGTGATATTTTTACAATGAATGTGAGATATATGAGTATATAAGGAGGAAGAATATTTTTGTTGCATTAAATGATTAACACATGTTTTGTGCGTCAGTGGACCCCATTTCTTGACTGAAATTTGATTATAGCTTGTAAAATCCCCCGTTTGTTGATTTTGGTCAATTTCTGTTTAGAATTTGGAAAAACTTTCTTCTACACAGTTGTAGAGAATGAAATTTCCTATGGAAAGGACATGTGGTTCGAATTTTTCTTATAAAAGGGCTATTTATTGTGAATTATTGAGGTTCCGAACTGAAATAATTAATTTTTAAAGTTTTAATTATTTTTAATCACAAAAACGTTTTTTTGGTTTTTGTCATTATTTGGTGGCTGAATTCAGATGGTCAAGGTGGGCTAAGGAAATTAAAAATAAAATATTATTATTTTATTAAATTTTCTGCTTTGGTGTTCTAAGCAATTTCCTATAAATAGGGTGATTATGTTAGAATTAAAAATCACACCAGAAATTGAAGATTTCTCTATCTTTCTCTCTCTATAATATCGAGCGTATTTCTGTGAATATTTTAGTACTTTGAGTATTGCTATACGGTGCAAGTTCTTTCAGCACTATATCCAGTATTCCAGTCAGAAGTACTGTCTTTTCGAGGTAAGAGATGTTATTTTCTTCGTAAGTGATATTATTTCTTCTATATCATTATGCCAAAATATTGGTTGAAACTTTTTATCAAATTTGAAACTTTTTCATGTCGGGGTTACTATTCATGAGTTACTATTTACGAGTACTATCCACGAAGTATGATGATTTTCTTATGGAATTTCTATCTTTTGGTGTCGGAGTTACTATTCACGTATACGACACTATTCACGCATACGTCACTATTCACGAGTACGACACTATTCACAGAAAAATTAAATTTTTGTTTTTCGTCCAAAATATCTATTATGGATACTAGCTTTGATTGTATCCATGTTTTGATCATTCTTGAATTTTACTCCACTATGATTATTTATGAGGTATTTTTGGACATGGAATAGCTGAAATACAAATCATTAATATTTATTATTTTATTTCACTGGATTCGTTTTCTTTAAAATATTTTTCATCATTCTCAGTCCTAAATGATGATATAATTGAATATCTTTGGCATGTAGTGCAAAGATTAAAGATTTCTGATGAATATCTTTGGCCCATAGTGCAAAGATGAACAGGTATTTTATAGGGATAAAATATTGATGATAGACTTTTAAATTCATAGATAATAGTAGATTTCATTCTCTACGTAACTCTTCTATGAATTATTGTTTCCGCTGCGAATATTGATTTAAAACTTGTTGTCTATTGTATTCTATTAGATTTTTCCCTGTTGAAGACTAACGATAATTTTTTCTATGTTATCTTAGTCATAATATTCTTTACTGGACTAGTTGAGCTCACCCTTTTCTTTTTGTTCAATTTTTCTTCTTAGGAGGCGAGAATGTAGCGAGTACTAGTTGGGGTATGGAATGAAGGTTCTAGAAAGTCGTTTTAGTAGTCCTCACTATTTTTGTAAAATAATGTATCAATAATTGTAATGACGACTTATTTGAGTGTGGATATTGTCTAGATTATAATATTTGTATTTAAACTCACAGTTTTTATGTTGTATAAAGTTGTAGTTGTTTCTGTACCATGTATTTGGCGACTCAGAATGGGTTGTGGATTGGACCTATTTTGGGTGCATCACAATTTTTGTTTCTGGTAAATTTTTATTGTGGGTTTTTGTTCTTTGGGTGTGAAAAGGGGTTTCTGGATGATCAGTTTAATCAGCTCCAAAAACTTCAAGATGAGAGCAACCCAGATTTTGTAATTTATTTAGTGTCTTTTTTCTTTGAAGATTCTGAGAAGCTACTCAACAATTTGGCAATTGCTCTATAAAATTTCTTTATTCTTTATTCTTTATTCATTTAGTCATTAGAAAAAAAATTAAAATTAAAATTTTAACTCCTCAACAAGTCTTGCTGATTGAAATTGGAGGTATAGATTTGTTGGGTTCTGTTTTATCTTTTTGTAAACAGTCAACACCAGATTGTGGATTATAAACAAGTTGATGCCCATGTCCACCAGTTCAAGGGTAGTAGTTCTAGGTATTACTTATTTTCCCCATCTATCTTTTATTCCCTAGAAGTTCTTTTTATCTTACTTTTTAATCATTACCTTTAGTTACCAGCATTGTTTTGTCTGGCACACTTTTAACTCCAATACATTGCAGATACATGATTCTCATACAATCATTGTCAAAAGCTTGAACTCATTCAGAGGCGAGAAAATGAAGGAGCAACATTTTACAGCTCGAGATTTTCTGGTAGCAGTAAGCTAATATTTTCTACAATGGACATAAGTATCAGTAGCTCTATATTTGACATCATGGTGGTTAATTAAATTTTTCTGCAGGAGGTGATCTTCATGCAGGTAAACCTCATACCAAACAATAATGTATCTATAAATATATATTCCTTCTGTGCATTTGACCAGTTCAACTGAGATGTTTCCTTAATCTTTTTTCCAGGTACTGGATTTTGAAATTGGTATAATAAATATTGCCTTTATATTCCTTGAAGATCTATTAATCCAGTTGAAGTAGGATTCCTCATCCACATTAATTTGTCTTTTGCTTCAATCATAAAATTATCAATTTAACTAATCTGTTTAATGATGAGTCCCTAATTCTATCATTTTTTCCCTTCTATGTGATTTGGGGAGTTACAATAGTTGGTGAACATGTGAACTTTGAAGCATGCATGGATATTATTGATCTTATATATGAAAAGGAGGAGACATCAATTCTTTTTAGCTCCCCCATTTTACTTGCTGCATCAATATTGGAATGTTCCTCATTTTTTCTTGATTTATGTAATATTAATCTAGTTGTGTTTAAACTTGTCTGTTTGTTGTCGTTTCTAAGAGTTCTCAATTTTCTGCAGGTCGCTTCATCTGTTATAACAGTTCCTAAACAGTGGTGGGAATTCCCCGTTCTTCCATGGGGTAAATGTCCAGTATAATGTCCCCTATTAACTTTTTTTAGTTGTTGCTTATCTCTCAATCTATTTCATTGATCATACATAAAGGCCTACTACCAGAAAATCTAATCAGTCCACACTATTTAAACTTGATCTCAAGGCACGCGTTTTAAAACAAGAAACGTATTAACAAGATGCTAGTAAAAACTATTCCATTGGTTTTGGATATTCAAGCCACTCCAAGGGATATACGTGCAGGGTCAAAGTCCCATTTATTTATTTGCTAATTACCAAGTCCCATTTATATATTACTTATTGAAATAACTCAATAAGCTAGTAGTGAAAATGCATACTGAATATATGTGCTAATTGACAAAAGATTGACCTCGACTGTGCTAATTGGCTTGGCTGAAACAATGTATGTTACTTGTTACTTGTTGCTTTTGTTATTTTCAAATACCCATTAATTCATTACTAGACCTTTGAGGTAAAAGTTTGATATACTCTCATGATGTTTTATATTTCTACCACACTTTTCAGATCGTAATGACGGTGGTCTTCACAAAATGTGACAGAATGAAAGGTGGCAAAGGAAAAAGACCTGTTAAAAACATCAGGATCTATTCTGGGGAGACTTTAGAGCAACAAGAATTAGGATCTATTTTGGAGGTTGTTGCTGCACAAGCCAAGAAAATTGTAGGGGATAAATTATTCAACTATTATATTGTAATATTGTAATATGAATGGTTTTAAATGATGTATATAATATATTTTTATGTTTTATTTTATATTGTATTTGGGTTTGTTGAATAAATATGCATTATTATTTTTTAAAATTTAAAAAGGCTATAGCGACGGTCATCGAATGTAGCAATATCCTTCAATGACTGTAGGTATAGAGCAAATACACAATTTTGGCATGACCTATAGCAACGGTCGCAGATCGTCGCTATAGGCTAAAAGACCGTCGCTATAGGTTTTAGCGACGGCTTCACTACTACAAAACAGTAAATAGACAACGCGGAAAAAACGTTGTGGTTTCTGTCAGAAAAACGTAGTGGTTAAGGGTGTTGTCTATTTTACACTCTTACACAACGTTTTTAAAACGTTGTAATTAAGCACAATACACAACGTTTTTTAGAAAAAAACGTTGTAGATTTGTCTTTCAAAAATTAGTAGATGCTTAAAAACGTTGTAGAATGTATGATTCCTCAACGTTTTTTGGATAAAAACGTTGTTGTTTAGTATATTAGACAACGTTTTTAATTAATTTATACAACATTTTTAAAATGTTGTAGATAAAGAAAAAAAATAAAAAAAAATTATGGTTCACCTATATTACCAATGCACCTGCAATATACTAATGCCATGATATATAGCTAAAAGGTCTAAATTCTCATTTATATTTAAAACCAAAATATATCAACCATTCAAAATACATCCCAATAATATCATTCATTTACAGTTTCAAATTACTACATCCATAAAATATACCAAACTATCCATAAAATTAAGTTGTGGAGCACTACCTAAGCTGTGGTGCACTACCTAAGCTGTCGATCTTGGCCAAGAGCTCAGCAAACTTGACAGCTATGTGAGAGGTGTGGCAATCAAGAATTGGGGCATATCCATTTCAAATCATAAGCAATATTTGCATCTGTATTGGCCAGCTCTCTCAGTGAAACAAGAAGATCATCAACCTGTAGCATTACATAAATAAATTATACCAGTTATATGAACTACAAGAATATAAGCTCTTACAAAGGCACCCCTAAATAGATCTACCACTGACAACTTCCTTGGTGTTTCTACAAAAAAGATAACACCTTCAGTTGAGCCAAAACAATACCTGAAGCTGTAATGCCTCCGACCGAGTGCGGATCTGCTTTCTTGCTAGATGAGCACTTCCAAAATCCATCAATATTGCAAGAGGTGGATGACCTTTTCTGTTTATTAAAAGGACATTACCAGGTTTGAAATAATTGTATGCATATGGAGGCTCAAGATTGTGCATATGCTGGAGTCTTGCATAAAGTTGCAGACCATTTTCTTTAAAATAAGATGCTTCTGGCACATTAGTGCAAATGCAGAAAGAAAGTGACCATACAATACCATAAAGTGACCATACAGTACCCAAATATTCAACCAGAATTGTATAATTGTGCAATGCTGCTACCAAACTTTTCTTTTTTACAGCAAAAATTTAAGGCATACCACTGCGGTTGAAGACCACATACATTTCCATCGGATAAAATTCAACCTCAACATCATAACAGTTGACAAAGTGACCATACAATACCAGATCACAAGAGAAGTAGAGATCAGTTAACAACAAATGAAAACAGTAATTTTGAACTACATGTACATAATCATGCTTAAAGATAACATATATGCTAAGTTTCACCCTTTACCTTCATTGTGATGATATATAGCATGATCCAGGAGAAAAGGTTTTAAGTTCATCACACAGAAATGTTCACCTTGCGGACCGGGTCTATAGGGTACTCATCTCCAAGCCTAGGGTCAACTAGTTTGTTAAGGTTTTCCTTTAGATCCGGTTAATTAAGAACTTCCTCAAACTGAAAAAGTGTGAGAGGAACAATAAGATTAGCTCATGAGTACCTATCAAAGTATGGCATTATTAGTTTTAGATGGCAAAGGAATAGGAACACTTAATATTGGAGAATAACAGTGATGATGCTAGTAAATTGATAATTTTAATCGAAATGATTCACTTTGATGCCACTCAAATTGCAAGGGAGGTTGATCCTAACTTATCATTTGAAACAACCCGGGTCAAATCCCGAGTCCGGAACAAATCTTGGGTCAAATCCCAAGTCCGAATCGAATCAAATCCATCCAAATAAGGCCTCAAACCACTGGCCCAATAGTATCTTCTTGGGTCATCTAGCCCACCACAGGCTCCCAAAAGGTCATGACTTGAAGGTACTATTGGTAGTTACTTAATTCCTTATATGCAGACAAATTTTCCCCCTATCTTTCGATGTGGGACTGGGGTGTTACAAACTCCCCCACTTAAATTTCTGACGTCCCCGTCAGAACCGATCACACACACGGCCCAAAGATCTTTGCCTCTCTAGCCATTGTGGGATAATACCGGCTGGCTTCGTGTCCCCACCTCCGGACCTTCATCTCTCCATTGTGGGATAATACCACCAGCCTTCGTGTCCCCACCTCCGGCAACCCGATCGGATGACCCGACCCGAGCTTTCGAGAGTCGGCTCTGATACCATATGAAACAACCCGGGTCAAATCCCGAGTCCGGAACAAATCTTGGGTCAAATCCCAAGTCCGAATCGAATCAAATCCATCCAAATAAGGCCTCAAACCACTGGCCCAATAGTATCTTCTTGGGTCATCTAGCCCACCACAGGCTCCCAAAAGGTCATGACTTGAAGGTACTATTGGTAGTTACTTAATTCCTTATATGCAGACAAATTTTCCCCCTATCTTTCGATGTGGGACTGGGGTGTTACATCATTACTCTATATTAGAATAAGAGAAGAAAGACATCTTACCAATGCAACGAGCCCATTGGCTGAAGATTGAACGTACAATCAGTCCTTTTAATAGCTCAAATCCCCAAATAACAAGAACGTACCTTAAAACAAGTACAAGCAAAAAATTACAAAACTAATTTATATTTGAAACCTACTTAATACATGAATACACATTCATCCATACTTGAGCATTACCACACCACAAATCCCTGGAAACAGTCTTGAACATAACCACAAATACAGTACATGTATATCAAATCACTTCCCTCAACCCATTTGCATAAAAATTACACATTCAGCCATACAATGACATATAAATATAAATTTAAAGACAAATGAAGGCAATGTTGTGAAAACTAGTAGTATATATATGGAAAGGTACATATTCCGCATGTAACTGGTAATACATACATGGCTAGTGAAAACAAGACTGCCTATCGGGATAGAAATATAACAATTTGAAGGAAGAAGAAGGTTAAAAAAGTACCTCCCCAAGGAATGCAGCACAAGCTCCTGACTTCGATTTGAAAACATTGGCCTGTATGGTTATAACAAAAGCAGATTGCAGATTTTGTCAGTGAGTCAGTCAACCTTGCGCCTGGTGTTAACAAATAGAACACTCTGGGTAATGGCCAGAGTCTCATATAGATGACAGGCAACATAAAATTGATGTTTATGGCAATCACAAGATACAGATAACCTCAAGGGAGCTCTAATATGCAATTCAATATAGAACTATCGAATGGTAAGAAATGCAATGAAATGAATTTAGTAAGTCATCAGTAAATTATACTCCTAAATGATTAGATGAGTGTAATAATCCAAACAAATCTTTGAACCATTGTTCCATACCTTCTATACTTCGTAAAGCCTTCTTAACGTTCTTCTTGCAACCGTCACAGCAATGAGCTGAAACCTTTAACTCAGTCTTCTGGAACAGACCTGTGCAAGGAGGAAATGGAAAGTAGAAATGAAGAACAGTCTAATCCTGAATGTCTGACATAAATCAAAGTCAAAATGAACAAAAAAGCAAGCGGTAAATGTGGGAACGCAGTAGAAATTTGCATACCAAAGTGTGTTCAAATATTGGGAGCTCAGATCAATTCTGTGAAAGCAGATATGAAAAAAGAATTTCGTTCCACACATCAGGAACTCCTGGCAAGCAACAATGAAATGGTTCACAAAGGCATTCAACAGTAGTCGTATAGTGCATCAAGTGGGACTTAACTAAAAATTGACTGCAGTTAGGTACTACTTAATGACTGAAAAGGGGAAAGTCAACCTGATCTTGGGGGGTATGAGGAGGAAAGAATGGGAACCATTCACCTTCAAATTCTGATTCTGGCCTTTGGCATCCAAAACTGTAGACCTTTGGCACTCAGTAAACTGCCATCCATACTTCTAAATGACAAAATATAAATAGACCTACATGAGAACCTATAGAAATTAGATTGTTAGCAAAATTAGAGGACTGCTTCAATATTTTAATCAATAAATTAACCAGAACACATGTTAAAATAACCAAAGAATTTCCACAATTTAACCAAGATGACCAGTAAGGCTAAACAAACAGCACAATAATTTGAATGTCCTCAACCAAAAACAGAAAGGAAAGAGAGTGGAATAAGTACTGTGATCTACTTCCACAAGATAGAAATTCATGTAGTCAAAACAAAACATTCAATATACATAGCTAGAGCATACAATACGGTCAGTCACTACACTAAAGTATTTGCATTACCATTCGACAATGATGCAACCACTGAAACAAAAAAGAGGTTGCCATCTACTGTATCACCCATTCCTAGAACTTATGAACAGAGATATTCCAATTACATACCTAAGTAGTGCAAAACATTCACAACATCCCACATTAGAAGCAATCTGGAAAACTCACAAAGATATCATCATCTCCTGCAAAAAGTTCGACTCCACTCATAAAATCAAACTCATAGTCAAATTACCAGCAAATAAATTTTTTTTTTAAAAAAATGGAATGGCGCTCGAACAAATATAACATAGAAAAAAAGTTACCTAATTATCGAATCATCGACAGAGATTCACACTATCTGAAATTATCACAATCAAAAAGAAGAAAAAGAAACAAAAACAAACAAACAAACAATAGTTAATACTTAATACTAAGCCTAAAACACAGGTCAAATACAAAAGAAAGCGTACCTGACAATTCCAAGTTCGTCGTGAGTCTGAACGATTCGCCCCCTCCACCGCTCCTAAAATCCCCCACCAAATGATTCCGCCTCACATCAGATGCAGATCTAAACCCTCTGTCATCAAAATTAGGGCTTGACTTGGTATGAGAGATTTAGGCTGATTCCGGTCCTAAAATCCTCCATCGACTGATTTCGACTGATTCACGTGCAGGTGCGGGACGACGTTTTGTGGGACTCACAGGTACCCGGAACAGCACGAATGCGCCTTCGATTTCAAGGCGGCCGGGAGAAAGGCAATCGCGAGGGAGAATCCTCTGGTTAAGGCTGAGAAATTTCAGATCTGGCCCGGAGACTGGAGCGGGCTAGGGCAACATACTGATAAGAGTGATACTTATTATTTAAGTTTTCACTTCAGCGAGATTTTTTAAAGCTCCGTGTTTTTATTGATAGACAACGTTTTTAAAAAAAACGTTATCTAATTAACACTAAAAAAATATCTTTTTAAATAGATAACGTTTTTGCATATATATCTACAACATTTTTTTTAAAAACGTTGTAAAAAAAAATACCACAACGTTTTTATAAAAAACGTTGTGGTTTAAGTGTTGTCTATTTGGTATTTTGTACTGGTGCTTCTACAGCGACGGTCGTCAACCGTCGATATAGCCTATAGCGACGGTCGTTTGGCCTATAGCGACGGTCGGCGACCGCCGACCGTCGCTATAGGTCAACTTTCTAGTAGTGTAAAGAAAAATTTAATTCAATCATGAACAAAAACTATATTTGTAATCGAAGCTTCACTAAGCTTCTTCTGGTTAGCCTCTACAAGAAGCTTCATGTGATTTTCTTTCCAGTGTCTAAGCTTATTGCAGTGGAAGCAAACTCCAATTGCTATCCGTATCAGTTTTGTTCTTATTATCCTTTTTTTTGCCTTTCTATTTACCTTCTTTGAATCGTTCTTCTTTTCAGAAGATTCTTTGGCCCCTACCAGTAAGACTTGGTCTTTCATGGTTGGAAATTGATTGTCAATATTTTTCAATATGTTAATCAAGTCAGCGAAGCTGATATCTAGCTTGTTCATATGAAAAATTCACAACAATTGTGAAAGGAGTCCGGGAGTGAGTGCAAAATCAAATCTTGGCACAACTCCCCAACCATGACAAAACATGTTGTCCTAATTGTTCAATCAAATTGATCATGTTTAGGACATGTGCATGTACTGTAGTGTCGTTGGTCATTCTAGATCGGAAGAGCTCCTAAGATATCTAATATCTATTAGTCCTACTTTCCTCACCATCAACTACTTGATGTGCAAGAATTTAGTATGAGCATTCATAGTTTTATGTTGACGCTGAAGCTCGTTACTCATGGATGTGAGCATGATGAATTGAGCCAACTGTGCATCATCTTGCCACTTTCTAAAAGTAACAATATCTTCCTCAGAGACATTGTCTGCAACCATTACAGGGATAGGCGTATTAAGGATATAAGATAACTTTTTAGTCATGAGAACTATTCTCAAATTCCTTTACCAATCCTCTTAATTCTGTCCGATTAATTTAACATCTAATATGTTACGCAATGATATTAATTTTAGACATTGTAAAATTCTGTAAATGAATTTCTTCTTAACAACATTTTAGCATATATTCTTTTATTAATTACCAAAATAATTTAAGTCTTGTTTTAAATTGGTATCTCCTACTATTTTTTTCAAACTATATTACCCTCACTTATATAGTTCGGCAAAATCTAATTAAAGATTTGCTAGTGAGAATAAGGATCCCATTTCAAATGTATATAGTCTTGTGGTGACACAACAAACTATATATAAATAAATAGGTAGACAACTGTTGTTAATTACATCAATTATGCAACTCCTTGTATTTTGCCTCTTATATTATTTTGATCAAGTGGTGGCACATCCGAATCAAAATTATCCAAGTTAAGTCCAACCTAGCACTCCATATATTCAAAAAAGAAAAATATTGTCCTTGGGGTGACACAACAAAACAACATTACACTGTTCAATTTTATTTAAAAGCATCAAATGTGATAAAATTAACATCTCAAAGAATTAAGATAAGCCTTGTGGTGACACAACAAACTTATAATAATTAATTGATACTCTATTATTTTTATCATGCTAGAAGGCGACGTTCGATATTCCAAATATCTTTGAACGCTTAGGACTTAATATAAAAAATTTGAGGGGTTTGTTATTAATTTGTCTCATCTTGTTTAACGCACATGAACACACACACACACACACACACACACACACACACACACACACACACACACACACATATATATATATATATATATATATATATATATATATATATAGTATAAGAATGCACGTATAGAATACTATATTCTACCCGGATTGATTATGAATTTTTATTCTAGTTTGGTTCACTAGAGCCACCAAGCGAACCAAAAGGTCAAACCCTAGGGGTGCAAGAATAATTAATATTTTAATATAACTATTACATTTAAATCCGGACTCCATTACAAATAGGTATTCAAGCGCTCCTTGCTTCTTGATCTCAAATTCTTCAAAATTAATTCTAACAATTTTTATTACAAAACTATTTAAAAATAAATAGAAACCTTGATCAGCACTGAAGGGGAAGTACATAGGAGGGGGTTAGAATTTACATTAAGAAAAAAATTAGAGAAGACGAGGTACGCAGACCCCATTTAATAAAACTCAAGCATTCATGCATCCAACTAAAATAAAATCCAATCACATTGGTCAATAGTCCATAATCAATCCTATTTATTATCATACACATCTACATCTACATATGCATCAATAAATAAATTCATCTCATGAATAATAAATATTCAATATATATTGATATCATTTAATGAGCAAATTTAGTTAGCATAAAATCTAATTTTGAATCAAAATAAACTCTTTTATTTTAATCCAATTTTATATCAAAATAAACTTATTTTATTTTAATTTATCATATTTTGAATAAAATAAACTATTTTATTTTAATCAAAATAAACTTATTTATTTTAATTAATTATGGAATCCAATTCCAAGTAAAAAAAAATTTTATTAAAGGAAACACGAATTCTCGTTCCTATTCACAAATAAACTCATTTATTTTGAATAATATGAAATCTTATTCCATATCTAAATAAACTCATTTATTTAAGAAAACATGGATTCACTTTCCTATTCACAAATAAACTCCATTATTTTGAATAATATGAAATCTTATTTCACATCTAAATAAATTTTTTTATTTAAGGAAACATGGAATCGAATTTCAAATCCAATTAATTATCATGGAATCTAATTCCAACTCTAATTACTTAACATGAAATCTAATTTAAAAATTTAAATAAACTTTCTATTTTAATTATAAAATTATAAATATATATATATATATATATATATATATATATATATATATATATATATATATATTCCGCGTGGCCACCTCGTGGGAAGAATCAATGATTCACGTAAATTAAGCTACTGATCCCTTTTAACTTTTGAATGTAATCAATCCTGAATGTTTATACCGAAGAATGATATATATATATATATATATATATATATATATATATATATATATATATATATATATATATATATATATATATATATATATAAACCCATCCTGGCCATCCTGGCTTGTTCAATAACTAAGTGATTCACGTGCAACCTGGCCAGCGAATCTGCAGCTTTCATACATGCGAATCACAGTACCGTTTTCAAAAGTGGGTTTCGCGAAAATTGATTACGATTTTTTTATAATAAATTTTATAAAACAAATAATGTCCAATTAAATTGTTCTAAACACATATCAATATACATATTAAATTAAAATAATTAATAATTCGCATATAGGTTTGGCTTTGATACCACTGTTAGGTTTGTAATATTCATGAACGCAATCAAATTGCAAAAATAAGCAAAAGCATTGAAATTCAGAGTTTAAAATTTTTACAAACCATATACCCGGATTATCCTTTATGCACAATTATTAATTAAACGAAAAGATAAAGAACAAGAATCATATCCTTAAAGATTCGAGCTTCCTCAGGTACAAGTTCACCTCCAATCATTTTTGGCGTTCAACTTGAATCCACCGGGTTTGATTCTTTTCTTTGATCAACATTGGCCACCCAAATGTTTGGCCTCTAGAGGTGATCCACTAAGGAAGAAGAAAGATTCAAGAAGATGTGTGTTTGGCAAAACCTTAGTTTTTATATTTCTCATAGAAAAGGAGTGTATTCTCCAATAATTGGAATCACGTATCTTGATATCTGATATAAGATTCCTCTTATAAATATATCAGTTAACCATTCTAATCTAATTAAAAAATAGGGTATTATATAATTAATTAAATTCCTTTAATTAATTAATCTCCCTAATCTTATTAGGGATAAATAATTAAACACTTTTAATTAATTTACCTCCTAATCTTATTAGGAATAAATGAGAGTACTTTTATTAATTAATTCCCAAATTCTTTTATGAATTAAATAATAATAATAATAAGACTCCTCTTATTAATTTATATTTAATATTTTCAAAATATTAAATATTAAATATTAAGTTATTTAATTTATTCTATCACCATAGATTAAATTAAATATATTTAACTTATTATTACGATTATACCATTAACTTCTTAAATAATTATTCTTCCTTTTATGGTGTGACCCTTTAGGTTCTCCATATAAAACTGGCTGTGAATAAATCAATTAGACCAATTCTAATCTTTTTTAAATAAATAAATTAAACTATTAATTTATTTAATTAAATAATATTTATTCTACAATAGGGATAAGCATCCCTAGCGATGAACGACTTTCCAGATAATATAGATTTCAACATTAATCATAAACGAACATTTGAGTAAATAGTTACCGTACAATTTGATCCTTCCACCATACAATGTCCCAATTAAATATAAGACATAAAATTACTGTCAAGTCTTATTTTATTTAATTATATGTATTTCAATTCTTAAATGCACAACTCCAAATAATGCAAATTAGAAACTCCTTTCAAATTTCATTCTGCCTTGGCCAAAGACTACTAGGTTGTCATTTATCGAATCACATATGACATTTCTCTTCGTTTACTAGAAGTGGTAGATTCTTTATTGATTATACATTATCTCCATGTACAACTTATTATACCCAAGCATACCCTTTGATATACTCTAAGGGTCTTAAGGAATAAGCCAAAGTATAACTCATCTTACACAAGATAGTATGATGATCTTAAGTCTGATGATCACTTGTACTACTATCACTACAGGAATTCCTTAGCGAGCCACGTTCAGTGAACTTATTCTCTAATAAGCACCTACATACTTGCTTTAGTGTCTCTACACAAATGATCATGAGATCAATCATCCTCATCCAATGAGAAAGAAACGTATGTGCCAATCTATTCGGATTCACTAATTCCTAATTTAGTAATCCAACGATTGGGAACTATTTTAGTTTTAAGCTTTCTAAGAATTTAGATCTCATTAGAATGATCATCATCATTATTCTAAAAGCATTTCTTAAAAATATGGGTTTATCACATGTTATAAAACAACATCATGTAGATAATTAAAAGTCTTTAATAAATTAATACTTTTTATTAATAAATGAATAAGATTGTTAGAAAGTATATGCTTTATCATCAAACATGATTGGCGTGTATGCATACTACTTTCAGAAATAACCCCCGGAGGGTCCATAAAAAGAAAGAGGAGGATGTTTCCTTGATACTACAAGGTCAAAAAGGTGATCAAAACATGTATATCCAGAGGAGAAATTACACTCCCTTTCAAGCACAATCTTCAAACCCTCCATTGCCAAAAGGTGGAGAAGTTAAACGCCCTTGAGTGTTCACACTTTTAGGGGACTCGCTCGAGAATATTATCACTCTTCTGACGATTCAGAAGAAAATTATGCATCTTCTTCCACCAGCCAACCCTAATGGGAGGGGTTTGAATGGTGCTCGGAAATTTACTTATCATGTCAGGGCACCTTGACATGATACTCAAGATTATTGGGCCTTGAAACACAAGATCGAAGATTAAATAGACAACGGTGAGATCGTGGTCACCAAACCAAATCAACCTCACATACAAGACAACCCTCTTCCTCAACACAAAGAGGAAGAGGTCAACATGATTAATTAGAGCAGTGGACAGAGTTCCAATTTTAATGATGAATCATCCCAGACCATCAAAGACGGTGTTGACAAATGGAATTATAGAAAGTTCCAATTCACAATGGAACGAAAGATGAAAGCTCTGTGTAAACAGATTAAGCAATTGTCAGAACTGGTGACCTATCAACATCAAGTCACACGCCAATTAGTCAGTTAGGAGCATGTTAGTCTGCTCCTTTTTGTTGTGAATACTCCTTCGTCACCTTTAGAGAAAGAAACACTGGAATACAAAGTGACGAAGAGAGCAAGTGCCAAAGCCTATATGGATTTTGCTAATAGAATGGAATTTATATACATGGGCCAACCTATGGATGAGATACTTCAAATGTTAATCAATGATAGAAGGATCACGTATCTTCTACCTCCAATTAATCTCAATTCAAGATGGTTTAATTCTGATGGAGTATGTCAATATCACTCATATTCTCGCGGTCACAACACTGAAAAATATTCGGCACTCCGCCACATTATTCAGAACTTAATTGATAACGGTATCCGCCACATTAGTAGTAGTTATATCCGTTGAGGCTGATGGGACTGTCAAACCTTTCACAATACAAGCAATTAAACTCAAAGGGGTTGACAATCCTTTGGATGAAATTGTTCAAGAACCAATCAACTTGCCATTCAGACCATAATATCCTGTTATCAGCTTGCAAAAATTCTCATGGAATTATGGAGAAGGTGAAGGATCCACCTCTCATACAACTGCTGTAGTGTCGAAGGAAAATCCATTGTATCTTCCCCAATGGGTGATGAAGCATGCCATCAAATCAAAGGGGAAAATACTCATGGAGAAAATTGAAACGTTCCTCCGCACTATGGGTCATAATGAAGCCAAGGTGGTTTTAAGCGTAAGAGATGCTCCACATCAAATTTCCATACTGGACTTGGTTTTAACTTCCGAAGATCCCAGGAAGATCTTACTGAAGGTTTTGGAAGAAACCTACTTACCGAAATCAGTGGATGTGGAAAAATTTTAACATTTGGTTGATCACATTTTTAACAACAATGTGATATCCTTCATGATGATGACATACAGCCCGAAGGGAATGGTCATTGCAAGCCGTTGCACATTGCGGTTTTATCCTCTGGATACATGCTAGCTGAAGTTTTAATATATGTAGGTTCATCTTTGAATATCTGCCCTTATGCTACTTTACTGAAGATGAATGTCAATCTCAAACGTATCCGAAGTAGCCATACGATTATTAAAGCTTTTGACGGACCTCGCCAAAATTTAGTCGGAGAGATTGAGCTGCCAATCGAGATTGGTCCCCATACATTATGCGTATCTTTTCACTTGCTTAAAATAGATTCAGGATACAACCTCCTATTGGGAAGACTGTAGATTCATATTGTTGGGGCCGTCCCCTCCACTCTTCATCAACAACTGAAATACATCATTAATGACAGCCTAGTCACGGTTAATGTTGAACTGGAATGTCCTAAACAAAGTGACATACCCCTCATCAGTTGCAATTCAGATGTTGAGCTTGTCAGTTTTCATGCTCTGGAGGTGAGCAACACTCACTACCACCTTATTGGGGCGCTACCTCTCACACCCAAGATTTTTGTTGAAGTAATTTCGGCTACTCAAAAAATGATATCTTTGGGTCATCAGTGGGGACAAGGGCCAGGTAAAAGTCATCAGGGTATTAAGCACCTGATTCAAGTGATCAGTCAAACAGGGATAACTGGACTGGGCTATTGTACCAGTTCCAGTCATAGGAATCCACATAAGCATCATCAGATTCCTCCAGCTTCAGTTACACGACGATTGTCTCCACCTATAAATCCTGAGTCCGCACAACCTCCTGCAAAGGTGCCAGCCAGCGTAATGGCTATGTTATTTCCCAAGCCGATACCGGTAAAGGAGAAAGAAGTCTTTGTTCTAGATCCCAAAGTGGAAGAAGAGGAACAAAGAATTAAGCAAGACATCGTTAGAATGATGTCAGGCTCACGCATCATTGTCCATGATGATCATACAAACAGATACACCCCAGACGATGATTTCCCAGACGTAATGGTCATCATTCGGGATAAGGAGGATGATGACATCCTCTCTATCACTGCAGTCCACCAGGACTTTGCCCTCAATAATTTGAGCAACACTCCTTGCATTGGTCGACGAAGGTAAAACGCGCAGGAACTCTTTCTGCCATGTAGATATCATAATTGCTTATTTTTCTGTACAATATTAGAAGTTGTTTTGTCAGTACATACTAACACTTTGTATGATTAAAAAATTTCATATATATTAAGTGAAAGCATATTTTGT
Source organism: Panax japonicus (assembly GCA_020205505.1). Taxonomy (NCBI): domain Eukaryota; kingdom Viridiplantae; phylum Streptophyta; class Magnoliopsida; order Apiales; family Araliaceae; genus Panax; species Panax japonicus. The sequence continues at coordinate 116,294 of JAINUV010001453.1, forward strand.
TTCAGGACCTTGAATTTAGATGTGCCTGTACTTGCTGATAAGATGCCTCTTCTCCACAAGGGTTGTAACTTTGATGTAGAGTTGGATTCAGCCTTGATGGAAATACATGAGGACATTGAGGTGCCTCTAGAGATTAAAGAATGGGTCGAAGATAAACCTAAACCTAACCTTGATCAAACATTTTTCTTTCAATCTCAGAACCTTAGAAAGCCCTAAGTTAATCAAGATTGGTTCAGACCTTACCCCAAACCAAACGAATGACATGGTTATGCTACTAACCCAATTCCAAGATGTATTTTCATGGTCTCACGAAGACGTGGTGGGTTTGTAGGAAAGGTGCAAGTTTGCATGGATTACCGTGATCTGAACAAAGCTTGCCTTAAAGATAGATTTCCTGTGCCATTTATCCACTTTTTCATTGAAAATACTGCTCAATACGATATGTACTCCTTCGTTGATTGCTTTGCGGGGTACCATCAAATTATGGTTGACGAGGAGAATCATGAGAAAATTGCTTTCATTACGCCTTGGGGAACCTTTTGCTATAGACGATTGTCATTCGGCCTCATCAATACCGGAGCCATTTATCAATAAGCTATGATGGCTCTTTTTCATGACTTAATGCACAAAGAGATAGAGATCTACATGGATGACATCATTGTCAAGTCCCGAAGGGAAGAAGAACACTTAGACCATCTCAGAAAGCTCATCAACAGGTTGTGTAAGTACAACTTGAAGTTGAATCCAACCAAGTGCGCCTTTGGCGTTAAATCAGGCAAGTTGCTAGGATTCTTAGTCAGCCACAAAGGGATTGAGCTAGATCCCACCAAAATTCAAGCCATCACAGAAATGCCCATTCCTCAAATAGAGAAGGAAATACGGGGATTTTTGGGAAGAATCAACTTCATTAGTAGGTTTATTTCTCAACTCACAGCAACCTGTGAGCCTATCTTCAAGTTGTTAAGGAAGAACTCCTCCATGAAATGGAACGACGAGTGTCTGAAGGCCTTCCTCACAATCAAAGAGCAACTATTCAAAACTCATGTTTTGGTACCACCCAGGGATGATGTTCCCCTGTTCATGTACTAGTCCATAAGTGACAATGTCATGGGTCGTACGCAGGGACAGAAAGACGATAGAGGCCAAGAACGAGCTATTTATTACCTCAGTAAAAGATTCAGCAGTAGTGAAAACAAGTACACTCTGATTTAGAAGACTTGTTGTGCTTTAGCATGGGCTTCCATAAGGTTACATCATTACCTCCATGGTCACACAACCCATCTCATATCCCGCATGGATCCTCTCAAGTATGTGTTCAATAAACCCATGTTAAATTGTTGGCTGTCCAGATGGCAGTTGATCCTACAACAATTTGATATCGTCTATATGACATAAAAGTCCATCACATGTCAAGGAATTGCGGATCAACTGGCCGCTGCACCTTCAGGGGATTTCAAACCCTTGGAAACCTACTTCATAGATGAATGGGAAATGACAGTTCAGTAACACCATTAGTACGATACATGCCATAAATGGAAAATGTATTTCAATGGAGCTGTTAATATGGAAGGTTCTGGAGCTGGAGAAGTTCTGGTATCCGGTATTGGGAGCAGTATCCCGTCGCCGTCAAATTGCAGTTTGTCAGTACCAACAACACAGCTGAGTATGAGGGTCGTCTCATAGGGCTAAAACTTTCCTGTTCAATGGGCATCAGGCGGTTAACTGTCTTTGGGGATTCAGAGTTGGTAATCAGATAATCCATGGGAATCTATCAAACCAAAGAGCTACATTTGCTGCCTTACCATCTGCAATTTTTATAGATGGCTTTGGAGTTTGAAGAAATCTCCTTTCTACACATTCCTCGTAATAGGAATAACTTTGCAAACGCGTTAGCAACTTTGGCCTCCTTAATTCACATGTCGGACAAGGAACACATGCCAAGCATCACATTTGCCCTGCACAAGGCACCAGCCTATTGAAACTATGTTGGAGAAGTATCAGATGAGCTACCTCCCATCCAACACCATTGGTATCAGCATATCAAGGAGTACCTACAAGATGGATCTACACCCGCTGAGGTGAGCCCGACTGAGAAAAAGGCGAATCCATTGAATTGCTATGAAATTCTACCTGAGCGGAGATGCACTCTATAAAAAAGAAGTAGGACTAGGTCTCCTCAGATGTCTGGACCTGAACCAAGCTCATAGGCTCATAGATGAAGTCCATGGTAGAGTATGTGGCCCACACATTAGCGACCCCCTGCTTGTTAAGAAGATCTTCAGGATAGGATAGTATTGGCTTACCCTCAAAGCTGATTATGATGATCATGTCAAGAGGTGATATCAATGCCGAATTCATGGAAATGCCATCCACGCCCTTCTGAGGGAGCTCCACAATATGAGTTTACCTTGGCCCTTCTAAATGTGGGGAATGGACGTGATAGGACCCATCTATCCCAAAGCCAGTAATGGGCATCGCTTTATATTCACCATGATAGACTACTTCACCAAGTGGGTTAAAGCAGCCTCCTTCCCCAGGGTTACTAAAGAAGTCATCTTTGCTTTCATCCAAAACAATGTCATTTGTTGATATGGACAACCAGAGGTAATTGTGTCAAACAATCCTAAGAACCTCAACAACAAAATGATGGAGGAGTTATGAAGTAAATTCCACATCAAACATCTTAACTCCGTCATCTACCGTACAAAGATGAATGATGTTGTTGAAGAGGCTAACAAAAATATCAAGAAGATCATGCAAAAGATGTCCGCCAACCACAAAGAATGTCCTGACTTATTTCCTCTTACTCTGTTAGCCTGCAGAACATCAATGTGCACTTCCACATGGGAAACACATTAACCTATGGGATGGAAATAGTACTCCCCATAGAAGTTGAAATGGAATCCCTCAGAGTATTGATAGTTGCTCAACTAGATGAAGACCAATGGGTACAAGACATGTATCACCAATTGTCTCTAATAGACGAAAGGCAAACCACGACTATCTTCCATGGTCAGTTATATCAACAAAGGATCGCCAGATCCTACAATAGAAAAGTCCGGCTATGGATGTTTACGCAACATGACTTGGTTATAAAGAAGATCCTTGATAACCAAGATGAGTCCAAAAGAAAATTTGCCTCTAACTGGGAAGGCCCGTTTATTGTCAATGAGGTATTGACAAGAGGCGCTCTCAGATTGCAGGAAATGGACGACAATTAATTTCCATAACTAATCAACTCGGACACCGTGAAACGGTACTATGTCTGAAGTTACCATCAAGCAAACATCCCGGTGTTGGATCATCAGATCATCAGTCATTCCGGTTCTTTAACCCTTCACTACATACAACTCTTTCCCACACTTTGCCCCTTAGGGAAACATAATTTAAAGCTAGTAGTCTGGCTTCACTTCATTCATACAACTTTGGTTATCCCACTAGGGATTGAACCTTTCACACTTGAAGTTTGTCCCTACACATGGGACAAAACTTTTTCACACCTGCAGTTTATCCTGAACTTAGGATGAAATTTCTTTTTCCCCGCAGTCTGACATGCACATGGGATCAAGTTCTTCGGCTACGAATTGTCTTGAGGGGCAAACTACGTCGACCTAATCTCCTCTTCAATAGGAGTACGTAGGCAACCATTTTATATGGCCCAGTTGTAATAAAAAAATAACAAAAACATTTCTACACCATTCTCCTTACAAAAATAAAAACAACAAAAACATTCCTACACCCTTTCTGCCACATATAGCGTTGAACCTCTTACACCAGGTTCGAACTACGTAGACCTGATCTCCTCTTCAATTGGAGTACGTAGACCTGGTTCGGTCTAACCCCCGACTAAAACACAAACACTTTTTATCTGGTACAGGGATCAAACTTCAATCCATTATATTTCATTCGGCTTCAGACCAAAGGGATGGAATTACTTGAACTCCTGAAAAATAGGAGATTTGGCGACCATCTAAGTTGAGATTGTGCCTCAAAGAGCAATACCAATCCATAAGAGATAGAATTAACTAGGCTCCTCTTAAATAGGAGTATTCGCGACCATCTATGGTGTGGTCAATCTCAGAGAGGAAGGCCACACTCCTCTCCATATTTCCATACAGAAACCAGTCCTAAGACACCAAAGATGGTAGGGATCCACACAGATTAACGTTCTATTCTGAACTATCCAGTGATAACTCAGTGTCCATCCATCAAGGAGGATTTCAAAATACATTAAGATCACAAAGCCCTGAAGATGTATGTAAAATATCAAGCAAATATCCTGACATATCTAAAAGGGAAGTGATCAAAAATATATTTCCCTGATATATATGTAATGATGGTTGATATACACAATGTAAGACAAAATGGTTAAGCTAGTCTGTGCAGGAAAATACAAGCTCTTCTACAAATCAGTGTATATACGAGTTATCAAGCCTAACATGGCATCCCTCTCAGCAGAAGGAGGTAACGATGTGGTCTCATGTACAAGGGTATCCACACGAGCTAACAGATCTACAACCATCTGCATGTTGACTCTATGCTCATCAATTTACGTGCTTATATCCACAATCATGCCAGTGGTAAGGGACCTCACTGTAGTACCATCTATAACTACTACGTCCCGAGCAGATATGGCGCTATCCCTCCCAACTATCACTACATCTCTGGCTGATCTGGCTTCATCCAGCTCAACAACAGCGGAATCTCTACAAGCTAATGCCTCGTGTCTCTCTAACAGAGCTGCGTCTCTCCGGTCAAGGGCTGTCAACATCAAGGCTCTAGCCTGATCTCTCTCAAAGGTCATCAGATGAAGACTCTGCTTGAATTACTCTGCCGAATGCCAAATCACAACACGGCTAGTACTGGGAGAATCTATAGGAGATGCTGGCAACCCAGTAAATGGCTCCTCCTTGATGTGGGAATCAAGGTCCTCCATGAGCTCTCCATCATTTGAATCATTACTCGACACTGTGGATACTGTCGCGGTCGAGGAAGTCTTTGTCTCCATCCATGAAGAATACTCTGGCAAACAGCCCGGAAGGCTAATAGAGAAAGCAGATATCTCACGCTGATCCCAACATGCATACACCTAGGATCAGTCCTCTGCTGATAGAAGGCGAGAAGCTAAACGCTTACCTAGCGCCCCCTCAAAAGGATGAAAGTCGTGAAATTGGTCAAACTTCGACATCACGACCAACAGGTGATAGGTAGTCATGCCCCTTAAACCAGCCAGAGGGAGATAGTCCATGCCCGGAGCTTGGGTAATGAAGTTGTAGGGTGAGCTAAGACATGTGCACGACAGAATGCCAAACAAATCATTGATATTCGCCAAGAACATCGACCAAGACATAGCGTCTGTACACTCCGATGGCTGAAAGGAGTAAGACATAGCTATATCATGGGTGAAGGAATACCCGTGTCGGCGAAAGGTTCCAATTGGTCTCAAGTGTGACATAAACAATGCGTATAACATGACTAAACTGCCTGTGAATACCCCTGTAGGGTAACTGCTGCAAAACATGGTCGACCTCAGCGTCTCTGTCACAATCATCATAATGATGGTATAACCCTCCCTGAGATCTCTCACTGCCATGATAACACCAATATCCAGCTCATCCATATATCGTGGCATGTACACATACGCCACTATGCACATCAAGAATGCATCCAATCTGGAAAAATGCCACTGGTCCTCTGGTATGGTGAAATCCCCAGAATGACAAGCATAGCTTTCCTCAGAGCCAAATATGTCAATCATAAAATGATGTGATATCACATGGCCGGATGTGATCTCATCATGCACAACACTAAGCCTCAAACCAGTAAGGGTCATGAACTGTCGACTTATGTCTCCAATAGCCATATGCACACAAGGTCTGTGAAGTGGCAGGATCATCAAACATGCATACTCCTCCAGAGTCAGAGTCAACTCCTAGGCCCTAAACCGAAAAACCTGCCTCTCCGGTACCCAGTGATCTAGCATGCCCTCCACAAATCTTGCGGGAACCTGAAATATCATGAGGGTCATAGTATGCTGCAACATCTAATCTACAGTCGCCCTGTCTGATGGTGACATATTATCATACCATGATCTAAGACGTGATGCCACCAATAATGGTGGGGTATGATCTATGCGGCTGACTGTCGAAGAAGACATCTGTATAGGCCGTATCATAAGACCATCCAGGGGTCAATGTTAAAATATCTCTGTACATATATACATATGCATAACATGATACATGCATTATAGATAATAGACGACAATATGATATAGGGAATGAAAAATAGTTTATACATTCCTAAGTATATCATCATATACATACATCATCTCTGTACAGCTAAAAATATAGGGAAATGGGGCACAGATGCCCTACTACTAACAGAGGCCTATCAAAAGATACAACGAAAATGGGGTACAACCACCCAATATCTAATAGAGGCCTATCAAAAGAAATAATGAGAAAACACATCAGAAGAAGAAAATGGAGTCAATATCTACATCATCAATCCTGTCCACCTGATGTAACTTCTCTTGAGTCACTGGATCTCTATCAATAGGGATATCAGGTCTATACAAATAAGGATCTTCTCCGGCAAAACAAATTGGGTCATCTGAGGGGCCATCGTCTGAGCCGGAAGGATCAACCGAATTTACCTCTACCGGATCTCTGCCCAAGTGCCGGATAAAGAAATGTTCCTGGTCCTGTCACTAGGTCAAACTGTCAATCTATGTTAAATGAGTTGGATCTCGGATACAGGCTAACCAATCTGTCATCACCACGGATCCTGGAACCATATCCCCCATTAACTGAGTGGCGCGGATCTGGGCTTAAATAGTACGAGGGGACCACCAATGTTGGAACATCTCATGAGTTCAGGGACACTCTAACAGTGCAAAATCGTTAACCCCTAATAATGGGATATCAATAACGGGTGACTGCGACATAGGCCAATAACGCATGGTAGGAGGTAAGATCGCCATACAGATCTCTCCTGTGGTGCTCCTAATAACACGCTCTCCTAAATAGAGCTCCCATCCTCCATCAGTAAAGAGAGGAACCCTACGGGTGGATATCACGTGCTCGCGCCAGTCGGGTACCCATCCTCAAATCCCATGGCTTAGTGCTCCCCAAAATAGGGAATCCATGTGATGACATCAGCTGTCGACAACTCCAGCTGTAGGCAGCAATGAGTAAAACCCTCAGCTGTAAGGACCTCCGCCAGTATGGAATGATGTCATCGACGTCCTCGTGGATAGGTATCTAAACCTAACACACTCACAGGACGCAAACATGGAAGCCTCTCATAGGCCCAAAATTGCCAACACAAAGGCAAACATCTGCTGTTAGTAAACACTCCTAACCTATATATGGGAAATCCTAACCAAGCCTCGGTCAAGCTCTGCGAATGCATACGCATGCCCCTGAGGAAATAGGCAAAGGTGTAGGAACCTCAGTCATACTCTCCTATACAGTAAACATGGCGCGTGGCGTTGATAAAAGAAAATGACACCGTAGAAGAGTTATCTACTATGAAGCAACCCCTAATGACCATCAGGAATAATCGCTGAAAAATGCGATCCCTGACTCTGACATCAGCTGGTATGGGCTCGCTCAACAGCCTACTCATAGCATCTACGCTCAAAGGACCCGTACGAACGGTCCTCCCTATTAGCGCCTCCGTCCAAACTCTTAGCAAGGATCTGACGGCAGTAGGGGTAATATCCGCCATGCAAGGCATTGGTGCACCTCCGAACTCCATACCTGTGATAAACTGCCAATCCATCGGCGTCATCATCACCTCACAGTCCAGCAAATGGAGGGACTGAGTCTGGTGAAACCAGCGCTTAGATAATACCCTGAGGTAACCCCAGGAACAACAATGGGGAAGGATGGAAAAGAACGCCCCAAATTCCCAATCATGCACAATCACTCTTTAGTCAGGATGCAGAGCCTGGTACATGGAGTGAATGCTGAACCAGTTCCCTTGAGGCTGTGTAAAGCTGGGAACCTACATGAAATGCAGATCAACATCAAAAATCCTTTACTCCTCATCAATAAGAAAGAAGGAAGATTAAGATCTAACGTTATACTTCGTTGGCATGCAAATACATCGAGGGATGTCGACTCAAATCACCCAGGAGCTCTAGGTTTGCCACCTAAATACTCGGGAGGTCCCTACGGGGAACATGTGCAGCATGAGCAGGGTCCGCAATCGGAACATCCTCCTCCTCATCCTCAACGTCCGGCACATCAACCTGGACTCTGTCTAATAGAACGGGGTTGAGGCACTTCAGAAGCCTCCTTCGTACACCAGAAATTTCTCTGGAGTCAAATTTAATCGTTGAGCGCAAATAGAAGAAATAAAAGAATGGGTAGAACCGGTATCATATAAAGTATAGACTACACTAGAGTTTATGATAAGCTTACCCGTGATGACCTCATTCGGGTTCCTTGCTTTCTGGGAGGTCACAACAAACGCTCTCCCTTGCACTACTGTCTTTGACTTTTCTGGGACGACCTTTGGTGCCTCCATCCTAGCTGAAATTGTCTTCGGTGAATGACAAAATTGGACTAAGTGACCTTCTCTTCCACAATTATAACATGCTTTGGACTGCATCGCGCAGTTTGGACTGATGTGTCCCTCCCCTCCGCATTTGAAGCATATGATAGGTGGTCGTTCTCCTTCCTTAACATCGGGTGTTGGTGCTGAAGTCCTTCCAACATTGTTGAATCTCCTCTTCTTGAAATGTCCATTCTTATTGGTTTGGCCTTGATTACCACCGAAGTGGTAACCACTTCTGGCCTGTTGATTCCCTCTATGCTTGTTGTCACCGCTTCGATGACTGTTCTCCTTTGGTTGCGTTGACTCATTATCGCGCTCCACTAACTGAGCCCTATTTACAATATCTAAATACAAACACAGTTTATGAGAAATAAGATGTTGACGTATCTCAGGTTTCAAACCTCGCAAAAACATTCGCGTCATTCGCTCCTCATTATCAACCAAATGGGATGCAAACCGGGACAACTCTACGAATTTTGCTTCATACTATAACACAGTCATATTATTTTGCTCCAATTTGATGAATTCTACCTCTTTTATATGACAAATACTTTTGGGAAAGTACTTGTCGTTGAATAGTTCTTGGAACTTTTCCCAAGACATATTTAGTGCAGCAGGTTAAGTACGTTTTATCGATTCCCACAAGTAATTTGCCTCTCCTCGTAACATAGAGGCGGCAAAGGGAACCTTTTGCTCATCGGAGCATCCTAAGACATCAAATATCTTGGTGATCTGCTTTATCCATGCTTTCGCCTTTAGTGGTTTTAGCTCTCCAATAAACTCTGATGGTCCCAGCTCCTTGAACTGTTTAGCGGTGACCATCCGAGAGTTTCCAGTATTCTCACCTACATTGTGGATAAGAGCCACTCTCGCCTGCTGTTGCATGAATTGAACAAAGCCTCTGAACAATCCATCATTCATCATTTGGTCAGTGTTGTTGTTTGCATGAGGATTGTCGCCTTCCTGATGCACATTATCTTGATTATGTTGTGAGTCAACGGTCGCCTGTGCTCCATTGCTATTCTCAACATTCTGGGATGTCATTTTCAGATACTGCCATAAAACAAAAGGTTAATTGACATGTAACATATTATCCCTATATTCCGATCGACCAATTAAATACAAAAAAAAAAACTTAGGTAGGTCATACTAGCGAAGGAATTCCCCGTCTCTCCCCTCCTAGTTCTATTCTCACATCTTAGTCAGGGATCATATCCCTAAGCTTTAATGCCAACTGAGATGCCCCCAAAATTAGGTATACATAACCAATCTTGAGTCGCCAGATACATGGTACAGAATTCAAATACAACTTCATAATACAACTGTCGTGTACAATACGAAAATACATAAACTGTGAGTTTGAATACAAATATTTTCTACTAGAGATTATACAAACTCAAAAGGAGTCCTCATTACAATTATTATCACACTATTTCACAGAACAGTGAGGACTACTAATGCACCATCTAGGACCATCACTCTATTCCCCAACTAGTCCCAGCTACGTTCTCATTTCCTGAAGAGAACAGTGAAAGAAAGGGTGAGCTCAACTAGCCCAGTAAGAAATACTATGACTAAGATAATGCAGAATAATTTATCGTTAGCCTTCAACAATGTAAAACTGATAAAATATAATAAATATCAAGTTTAACCGCAGCGGAACAAGCAATCCATTAAAAGTGTCAAGTAGAGAATGAAATCTACTATCTTTTATGATTTAAAAGGTTTTTCATCACTTTTATTACTGGGACTCAGCTTAATAAATAATCCACATCATCGAATCACCCTTGCACTACGGCCAAGGATATTCTTTAGTATCACGACCACAATTATCCATGCACTACGGGCCAAGAATATTTGTGTATTCATTAATGGTCATGATCATGCCAACAACTGTCCATCAATGCACTACGGGCCAATGAGGACTTTTATTACATCATTTGTAACATTACGGTCATGATTACACCGAATAATCCTTGGTCATAATCATACCAAGTCCATCTATGCACTACAGGCCACAGATGACTTTCAACAAAATATAAATATGAGGATAATGACAATGATATAAGAATTCAATAAAACAAGTTCAAGAATTAATTTATCTAGGAACTGATAACGTCCAAATTGTCAACATGATACTGCTTTGTAGAGTAAAATTCAAGAATGCTCAGAAGAATATTTTCATGAAAAGATACTGGATGAAGCACAAATATCAAAGATATTTCACTAATTTCATGGGTATAGAAGTTAAAGATTTAACCAACTGAGTATAATAAAGAATGGAATAACAAAAGAAATCACCATGCATGCGATAGACCGCACAGGTAGGTTATTCCAAAAGAATAATAAATAACAGAACCAGGTCCGGCGTAAAATGCAAAGACATGATATTCCAATAGAATAATAAAGGATGGAACCAGGTCCGGTGTAAAGGCACAGACAAGATATTCTGACAGAATAATAAAGGATGGAACCAAGTCCGACGTAAACGCACAGACAGGATATTCTGACAGAATAATAAATAATGGAACCAGGTCCGACATAAACGCACAGATATGGTATTCCGACAGAATAATAAAGAACGGAATATTAGAAGAATGTCACCATGTATAGGGTAGCCCGCGTATACAAGTTATTCCAACAGAATAATAAATAATGGAATAACATAAGTTCTCTTCATTAAGACGAAAGAAAGAAATAACACCCCTTACCGTAAAAGATACTGTATATAAGAGTAGGGAAATAGAAGAATACTTTTCTATAGGTTCTCTTATAATTCTATCTCTAGAGTTTTAGTGAATTCGTAAGAAATAATGAAGGAATGAGCTTCTATTTATAGAAAAATGTAATGAATAGTAACTAATTCATGAACGGTCCAGATTGATTTACTATTAAACAGATGATCCAGATTGGTTTACTATTAAAACTTAAAACAACGGTCCATACTGATTTACTATTAAAACTTTAAACAAGCGATCTATATTGATTTACTATTATAACTCCATCAGCGGTCCATATTGACTTACTATTATATCTTCAACCAACGATCTGAAAAATTAGCACATCTCCTCATGGAATAATATTGTACCCAAATACCCGAATGCACAATACTAGAGTGAATAGTAATCGGGTCAATAGTAACTCGTTAATAGTAACTCATGAATAGTAAATAGTGAATAGTAACTCATGAATAGTAACTCATAAATAGTAACTCGTGAATAGTAACTCATGAATAGTAACTCGTGAATAGTAACTCGTGAATAGTACTCCGACACGAAAAGTGTCCTAAATACCCAATTGAACAATATATCCTCCAGACATCAATTATACTAACACAAATAAGTCCAACACAATGTAACTATAAAATTCATCTTTAATCGACACGAACTTATTCATCATTAATATTATAATTCACAATATTTAACAACCAGGTCGTTCCAAGAAAAGAGGGGGCTTTCCGATAAGGATTTCTCCTTATTAGCGCACAATTAGGTGACCAAACCTCTCCTTGACAGAACTTCTAGACATTGTCAATATTGCAAATAATAATATGAATAACTTTTTCGTCTTAATTATTGATTTAATAATATATCATATAATGCACATGATACTGTAACAATAATTGAATCAATAATAATAGAAATATGATGCAGCAATTACTGTAGCAATAATTGAGTATAATTGAGTGACTTCTCACGTAAGCATCAATAATCAATACTGTGTGCTACTGTGCAACTATGCGTATTACTATACTTTTACTACCGGGTAGTTCAACACTTTTAACGCTAACACCTCCGCCGTTATTTTCATAAAGTATTTTTGTCGTTTCTCAATCTGACAATAATTCTGTTGTGGGGTCCACCAATGATTGTGCCGTTGTACGAATATTCCCTGTTAAAATGAATATTCCCCGACCAATCAAATATTATATAACAATTTGCGTACTTTGCAAAATTTATAAATAATACCCACAACTATAACATTATATCAAATCAATACCATTATATTCAAAAATATAATTTGAGAAAATTATTCTTTATTCATAAAAGTTGGGGTCTTACATTATTGTTCTAATATGTAGATTCAAATGAGATTGTTCTAACTCTTTTGAACATAGTACTTTGCATGTGTATTGTTAATATTCGATCTTTGACTTTGACAGCCTTGTTTAGTTATACATTCTTATATTAAACCTTTATTGATGGAAATTGAATAAGTGTTCTAAAATTCTAGAAACACTGATAAGCTAGTTCTAAACTAAACTTTCTTTAGTGCGGAAATTCTAAATTCAAACTGAGACGAACAACTCTAACATAGGGGATTTTGTACGTGTAACGTTTAGATGTTTGTTCACAATACATGATACAAAGGGCTGATCCCCTTGTGTACGTTAAGAAGAGTCTGTACAGTCTAATGACTGTTAAGGTTAAGGTAATAATACCTAAACACCGCGTGGACATAGTTCGTGGTCATAAGACCCTCAGATATTAAAAGTTCAAACGTGTTTCTATTTCTATTCGTTGAACAATTTCATTATTGTATAACATTCATTGTTCATTCTCATATGATTATTGTTACTATTCTTTATGTCAGTGAGCAATTGTTTGCTCACTCTTGCAATTAAACAATGCAGCTAAAGTCAAAAGAGGTGATGAGCCATCTTTTAGCAAGGGAAAGGGCAAGATGTCTAAGTGTTGAAGAATTAGTTAAAATTTATTTAAATGCATGAAGTTATAAGACTTGTTTTATTTTATAATGTATCCCGCAAACTGATGTAATAATTTAAGGTTAGATTACCTGGGATTGTTTATGAGACGATGTAACCCTTTAATGGGAAAGATTATTGTTTAAAGTTATTTAATATTTTATCCTTTATTATGGGTAGTTAGATGTAATTATTTTGATAGTGAGCACCAAATTCGGTGTAAATGAAGTACCCAGATTTGGGGGTGTCACTGTAACAACCCGATATTTTATATATAAATAAATCAAAAAATTTGCGTATAAAATTTTGTTTTATTATTTTAAGGATCAGGATTTGTACAAGATAAGGTGTATACGTATTTATATAATAAATAAAAATATATTTATTACATGAATATTTGAAAATAATTTTATTTTAGAGTTATTGATTATTATAAATTATATTCTTATAATAATTAATTTTATAGAAAAAATGTTTTATTAATTATTTTCCAAGAAAATATAATCATATATTATTTAAATAATATATGAAGTGATTTTCAAAATAATTAAAGAAAAAATGTTTTATTAATTATTTTACCTTAATTATTAAGGTTAATTATGGAAGAATAAATCAGATATGGAATCTAAATCCCTAATTTTAGATTTTTATCAAGGGATGAGAATAATAATATAATATTAATTATATTTTGATTTTTCAGTGCTATAAATATGTATTGTATGTACGTACTGTCAATGATTGGTCAATTATGGTACAATATTTGAAAACCCTAATTTTACGGTGAGAAACCCTAAATTAAAACTCAATTGTGAGTTTAAGTCTGTTATATAACTGTGTTATATGATCTATGTTGTGTATTAAATAATTAATTAAGTAAACCCTAATTAAAATCTAAAAACCCTAATTAATCTTTAAGAAAAACCCTAAATTGGTAATTAGAAAACCTAATTATAATTTAATAACCCTAATTATCAAAATCAGAAACCATAATTATTTAATTAGCAAGGTTAATTATAATTAGTGATATTAAACCCTAATGTTACTTTATAAAGTAATTAGAAAACTAATCTAATTTAGAAAACCCTAATTACAAATTTTAGAAACTAATTTTTTATTTTATTTTATTTTTAAACCCTAAATGAAAACCTAGAAATTTATTTTGTGCTAAACCTTAGTGTGAGACCCCAAAATTTACGAATAAATATTTAATTTTCTCGAAATATTTTTTTTGAATATTATGGTGTAGATTTGATATAATGTTATAGTTGTGGGTAGTATTTATAAATTTTGCAAAGTATGCAAGTTGTTATAAAATTTTCGTTTGGTCGGGGAATATTCTTTTTTGTCGGGAATATCCGTACGACGACACAATCATTGGTGAACGCACAACGGAAGCATTGTCGTAGTAAGAAAAATGACAGAATTATCATTTTATAAAAATAACGGCGAAAGTATTACCGTTAAAACTGTTGAACTACCCGGTAGTAAAAGTACAGTAATACGCATAGTTGCATAGTAGCACACGGTACTAGTTATTGATGCTTACGTAAGAAGTCACTCAGTTATACTCAATTATTTCTATAGTAATTGATGCATCATATCTCTCATATTATTGATTCGATTATTGTAACAGTATCATCTGCATTATATGATATATTATTAAATCAATAATTGAGACGACAAAGTTATTCATATTATTAAATTGCAATATTTACAATGTCTAGAAGTTCTGTCAATGAGAGGTTTGGTCACCTAATTGCGCGCCAATAAGGAGAAATTCTTATCGGAAAGCCCCCTATTTCCTGGAACGACATGGTTCTTAAATATTGTGAGTTATAATATTAATGATGAATAAGTTCGTGTTAATTAAAGATGAATTTGATAGTTCCATTGTGTTGGGATTATTAGTGTTAGTGGTAATCGACATCTATTCCGATGATAATTGATGTCTGGGGGTTATATTGATAAATTGGGTAATTTATCTGATAAATGAGCAATTAATTGGTACTAATTCACATGCTTATATAACTATTTGTTCACATTTGTGTATTATTGAATCACATTCATGTACTATTAGGGGAGTTGGTGCAAGATTGATAATACTTGCATGACTAATTTAAAAATAGAGGTATAGATGGAGGTACTATACTTTAATTCGTATTTTTCATATGATTATACTATTGATTCACATGATTGAACTATTGATTCACATGATTGAACTATTGATTCACATTATTTACTATTAGGGGAGGTGGTGCAAGTTTGATAATACTTGCAGGACTAAATTAAAAAGCAAAGAAAAGTTGGAGGTATTGTATTGTAATATTTTGAGCCCCAAAATGTACAATTATCGAAACTATATTTTCCTATAAATAGAAGCTCATTCTTCCTTCATTTCTCACCAATTCACTAAAGCTATAGAGCAATTATTATAGAGAGAAATTATAGAGAGAAAGAAGAAGAGAAGCCTGCTACCTCACTATTCCAGTATCCAGTTTTCTTCTAAGTTAAGGGGTATTATTTCTTTCGTATTCATAAAGAGAGCTATTGTTATTCCATTCCATATTATT
Source organism: Panax japonicus (assembly GCA_020205505.1). Lineage (NCBI taxonomy): Eukaryota > Viridiplantae > Streptophyta > Magnoliopsida > Apiales > Araliaceae > Panax > Panax japonicus. Next base: position 132,134 of record JAINUV010001453.1, read on the forward strand.
CTGTTGGAATAACCTGTCTATGAGAAGTACCGCATACATGGTGAAATTCTTCTATTATTCCATTCTTTTATTATTCTGTCGGAATATCCTATCTACGCGGATTATGCATGACCTGGTTCCATTCTTTATTATTCTGTTGGAATATCCTGTCTGTGTGGATTATGCATGACCTGGTTCCATTCTTTATTATTCTGTCAAAATATCATGTTTGTGCGTTTACGCATGACCTGGTTCCATTCTTTATTATTCTGTTGGAATAACATGTCTGTGCGGTCTATCGCATGCATGGTGAATTCCGTTGTTATTCCATTCTTTATTATTCAATTTGGAATAACCTGTCTGTGCGGTCTATTGCATGCATGGTGAATTCTTCTATTATTCCATTCTTTATTATTCTGTTGAAATAACCTGTCTATGTGGATTACCGCATGCATGGTAAATGATCCTTCGTATTCATATGAATAGTATTTTCATTCAAAAGGGGTTTCTGCCAGGGGCAGTTTCATAATTTTTTTGATCCTCAAAAATTTTAGAAAAATCTAAAATGATAATTTGATGAGTTTTCTATATTGTGTCAAAAGATGACGATTTTTGGATGTATAGATTAAGAGTTATGAATTTTATGGGAAAAAACTATTTTAAAAGTAAACCTTTATAAATCCTTGTGGTTAACTCCAAAATTTGTGAAATTTTTATTGGGAGTACACATATATAACAGGAGTATACCTTGTAAATTTGAGAATTTTTGGACAAAAGTACAGTTTATGATAAAAGTCTAATATTCGGCAGTTTTGGCCATATAAAAAATAGTAAATGAATTTTAAAAATTTCAAGAAAAATATATTTTCAATATGGGACTATATTCTGCTAAATCCTAGAAAAAAAATATTTTTGGGACTGATTTGGTATTTTCATTAAAATGAACTAGTTATGAGTAAATGAATTAAATATGTTATGTGAAGTAACAAAATTGGAAAATAGGATTTTATGGCTTGAGAATCCTATATAGGATATATGCAGATTTTTGATGAGGGATTTGATCATTGGTGATGAAATCTTATGAATATGGCATTTTGAATGATTAAATGCATTATGTGGTAAAGTGTAAACAATTGAAATAAATTGTTTATGAGTTTAAGAAGTGATTAAAATATTGTTATAATGAATATCCTTGGCCTGTAGTGCAGGAACGATTCGATGATGTGATTTATTTATTAAGCTAAGTCTCAGTAATAAAAATTGATGAAAACATTTTAAAACATAGAAGATAGTATATATCATGCTCTACTTAACTCTTCTAATAGATTGCTTATTCCGCTACAGTTAAACTTGATGTCTATTGTATTTTATTAGTTTAACATTGTTAAAGATTAATGATAATTTATTCTGCATTATCTTAGTCATAATATTTCTTACTGGGCTAGTTGAGCTCACCCTTTTTGCTTTCATTGTTCTCTTTAGGAAATGAGAACGTAGCCGGGACTAGTCGGGGAACGGAGTGATGGTCCGAGATGGTGTCATAGTAGTCCTCACTATTCTATAAAATAGTGTGATAATAAATGCAATAAGGACTCCATTGAGTGAGAATATTGTCTAGATGACAATATTTGTATTAAAACTCACAGTATATGTTTTGTTGTATTTTACATGACAGTTGTATAATTAAGTTTTATTTTTATTTTATACCATGTATTTGGTGACTCAAGATGGGTGATGTATACCTGCTTTGGGGACGTCACAGTTGGTATCAAAGCTTAGGGATATGATCCCTAGCTGAGATGTGAGACAAGAACTAGGATGGGAGAGACGGGGAATTCATTAGCTAGTATGACCTACCAAAGTTTATTTGGTATTTAATTGGTCGGTCAGAGTATAGGGATAATATGTGATATGTTAATTAATCCTTATTTTGTGACAGTGTTTGAAAATGGCATCTGAAAATGTTGAGATCATCAATGAAGCACATGAGACCGTTGAGTCACCAACGATCAATACCCAGAATAATCTGCAACAGGAAGACAATAATCCTCACATAAATAACAACACTGATCAAATGATGAACGATGGGAGGTTCAGAGGCTTTATGCAATTCATGCAACATCAGGTAAGAGAGACTCTTGTTCAAAATATAGGTGGAAATAATGGCAACCCACGGTCGATCACCGCTAGGCAGTTTAAAGAGCTGGGACCACTGAAGTTTTTGGGAAAGCCAGAACCACTTAAGGCGGAGACGTGGTTAAAGCAGATCACCAACATATTTGATGTATTGGGATGCTCCGAGGAGCAAAAGGTTCCGTTCGTCACCTTTATGTTGTGTGAAGAGGCAGATTACTGGTGGGAATCTATAAAACGTACCCTTCCTAACGCATTCAAGATGTCTTGCGAGAAGTTCCAAGAGTTGTTTAACGACAAATACTTTCCCGAAAGTTTTCGTCACATGAAGGAGGTGGAGTTTATCAAGTTGGAGTAAAACAATATGACCATGTCGCAATACGAGGCTGAATTTGCGGAGTTATCCCGATTTGCATCCCATTTGGTCGATAATGAGGTGCGAATAACGCAAATATTTCTAAGAGGTTTGAAACCCGATATACGTCAATACCTCATTTCTCACAAATTGTGTTTGTATTCAGATGTAGTGAATATGGCTCAGTTATTGGAGCGTGATAATGAATCAGTCCAACCAAAAGGCAACGATAATACTCGTACCGGTGGCAACGACCATCGGAACAAAGATAACCATCGTGGGGGAAATTATCTTGCCAAGAATGGTAACCACTTCGGTGGTAATCAAGGCCAAGATAATAGGAGTGGAAATTTCAAGAAGAGGAGATTCAACAATGATGGAAGGATGTCAGCACCAGCACATGTTGTTAAGGAAGGAGAACAACCGTCGGTCGTATGTTACAAATGCAGAGGGGAGGGACACATCAGTCCAAACTACGTGATGCAGTCCAAAGCATTTATAATTATGGAAAAGAATGTCACCTAGCCCGATTTTGTCATGCACCAAAGTCAAGTACAGCTGGGATGGTGGCACCAAAGGCGGATACGGACAAAACAAAGTCGGTGGTTGCAGGAAGAGTGTTTTTCGTGACTTCTCAAAAAGTGAGTAACCCGAACGAAGTTAGCACAAGTTAGTTAATTATAAATTCTTGCGAAGTCTATACCTTATTAGATACCGGTTCTACCCATTATTTTATCTCTCTTGCTTGCGCTCAATGTTTAAATTTAACTCTAGAGAAGTTAGACTTTGACTTATCGATTGAAACTTTGTTAAGAGAAACCTTCCTTACATCCACTGTTTATAAGTCTTATTTGATTCAAATCGACACTTTCACCTTACCTGTCGATCTTATCTCTTTGAAAATACTTGCCTTTGATGTGATTTTAGGAATCAATTAGTTAACTACTCATGCTTTTTGTAAGGTTGTTAACTTTCATATTCCTAACCAACCTATTATGCGAATTCAAGCAACCAAACAATTAAAGTCAATCATTATCATATCAAGCCATAAGTAAAGAGCCCCGATCCTTTCGTTGTTGACTTCTTTGTGTGGAATGCACTGAAGCTAGAATACCCGTAGGTGACGTCGTGAATAACGGTGACAAGTAGATAGATATCAATGGGATGTGTTATCCAAGTCTTGGATGAGGGTCACAGTTTTGAATGATATTTCTATTGTTAATAAATTTCTTGACGTATTCTTGAAGACTTCCTAGCCTACCCTAGAGCGTGAAATCAAATTTTGTATTGACCCCAGTACAAAACCCATTTCCAAAACCATCAAATATTTCTTCAACTAAAACGAACGTATAATGTGCCAAAGACATTGGCTCGAGCTGTTGAAGATTACGAATATACCATTCAATATCATCGTGGAAGAGCGAACGTGGTAGCTGTCGCGTTGAGTAGAAGATCATATGCGTTTACGAGTGCGATGTTGTTAACATAAAAACCCATTTTGTATAACTTACAAATGAGGAAGATTGAGTTAAAGACTCTAGGGACCCATGTGAAGATAATGACTATACGAGTAGAATTGACTACACACCCGAAGCGGATGAATGTGAAGAAGAAGGTTCAAGAAGGCGTTATTCTAGAAGCAAGAGTCGATGTAGAGAGGAAATCTCAACCCTCGATTTAATTAGCCCATTTGAAATCCTCGATCGAGTAGGAACTGTGGCCTATAGACTCGTTTTACCGCCAAGTATGTCGCATGTTCATAAAGTTTTTTTCACGTATCGATGTTACGTAAATATGTTGATGACCCGAACCATGTTATTAAATTAGAACTAGACGAGATAACAAAAGATTTAACGTATGAGGAGATACGTGTTAAAATATTAGAAGGATAGTATTCAACTCAAAGGTTATACCTCAAGAGTTAGAATCTAAAATGAAGTCAAGGTATCCTCATCTCTTTGGCATACCAGGTACGTACGTAAATTTTGAGGGAAAAATTTCATAAAGAGGGGAGATTGTTGTGACACCCCCAAATCCGGGTTACCTGACCTCCGAGTTTGGTGTTCACGATCCACAATATAATACCATTTAACTACCCATTTATATATAAATAGGAATACAGAAGTCATTAACATAGATTGTTAATACATTAGTCCCAGGTTCTTTAACCTTAACATTATAGACATACCCTTTTGATATACAAACAGGATTTACAAATACAACATAATAATAATAATGTTCATTATATTACTCCAGCATCTTGCATTTGCCTTTATTCTTCTTCGATCTGCTAGCCTCTTCGATCCTAACTGATGTTTTATTTAGCAAGGGTGAACAACAAGTTTGCCCCGCAAGTTAAGACATACAATAAATGTATACGAATCAATAAGAACAGACTATCTATTTTGATAGAATGAAACCAAAGTTCAGGGAACTTTGAAATAGCTGAACTAATTGTTAATCAATAACAAGTCTTCTCGTATTTTAGGCAACACAATAATTTGATAATGAAAGAGTACAATGATTTCAAAGATTCTGCGATATTCTATTGAATAATCAAGAATCAATTCTACGCAATTACAAAGTGGAATGTTTTCTAGATTTATGCTGAGCAATCCATTGGATTTAGAACTTCTATTTTCTCGGGTATCTATCAAAGATTTACTTTGATACATACGCAGGAGTATCAGATAACCATAAAGATTAAATCATACCCATCTGCAAGTATAACAAGTGATCATCTTTATTATACCCTATATTATGCATAATACTTAGGTCGCGCGCAATGGTCGAATATACGACTTATAAAAATGTTCCCTTTATATAAAATGTTGTTCTTCTTAGTCTCATAATCATGATTTGATTTAACAATGAAATTTAATGATTTCAATTTCTATTTATTTATCGATCTAGCCGAAATAATTGGCATCGATCTATCAATAACAATTGAATCCTTTTCTCGAATCTATCAAGTTCTAACAAATGTTCGTCTAGCCAGAATAATTAGCTAAGACATTTCTCAACATAATTTGACAATAAACAAGAATTATTTGTATTATCAATTCTATCTTCTAGGAATATGAATATCTAACAACAGTTATTCTACAAATGTATATTCTCTGAATCAGTAATTCAATTTGAATTATTAATCATTTACTAACTGCGAATAATCAACAATAAATTCCCTGGACATGGTATAATTAACAATAATTAACCATTATAATAATTGAATGAATATAACTCAAGGTTGAGTTAGGAAACTTGCCTTCCGCGTTGATTACTGCTACACAATAAACTTATCTGCGTTCGTAAGACCTATAACCAATAATATCGGTCTCACAATTAGACCAATAATTCACAACACACAATACTGTAATTTACAGTCAAATTTCTCCTAGACACATTACCACATAGCCACATTTGTGTTTATAACCTATATAAACACTTATCAAGTCTAACAATTTCGGTCTGGTTGGACTTCGGTCCATTCTCGGTGTTCTGGTCACCCTATCCGATAATTAACACATTGATTGTCAATTAAACTTGGCCTCTAAGCTTCAATATTATTTTAGATAAGTCAATTATTGTTAATAATATTTTCCGGAAGCTTTTAATAATTTATAAACAATTATTATTATTTATAATAATTTTTTAAACACTTAAATCATTTTTGTAAGACCCCAACTTTTATAAATAAAGATAAATTTTCTATAAATATCATTTTTGAATATTATGGAATGAATTTGATATAATGTTATAGTTGTGGGTAATATTTATAAATTTTGTAAAGTACGCAAGTTGTTTTATTATATTCAAATGGTCGGGGAATATTCGTTTTAACAGGGTATATTCGTACAACGGCACAATCATTGGTGGACCCCAGGACAGAATTATTGTCGGATTAAAAAAACGACAAAAATACTTTATGAAAATAACGGCAGAAGTTTTACCGTTAACTGTTGAAACACTCGGTGTTAAAAGTACAGTAATACGCGTAGTTGAACAGTAGCACACTGTATTGATTATTGATGCTTACGTGAGAAGTCACTCAGTTTTGTTAAAATATTTCTACAATAATTTTTGCATAATATATCACGTTATTTGATTCAATTATTGTCGATATTTTATATATTATTAAATCAATAGTTGAAATGACAGAGTTATTAATATTATAAATTACAATATTAACGATGTCTACAAGTTCTGCCGAGGAGAGGTTTGGTCACCTAATTGCGCGCCAATAGGGAGAAATCCTTAGTGGAAAACCCCCTCTTTCCTGAGAACGACCTGGTCGATTAATATTGTGAATTATAATAATAATGATAAATGTTGTTAAAAATATTGAGAAAATTTTTTATGAAGTCCTTGTTGTAATTATATGAACACTCATTTACCCATTTTTAAATGTATCGGTGAAAAATTATCTCAGTTTTTGTTATATATATATATATATATATATTTATATATATATATATATTTATATATTAAACATGTCACATGGATTGAAATATGGGGGAGGAGAAGTGGCGTAGGTAGGAAGGAGGTATCTTTATTATATATATATATATATATATATATATATATATATATATATATATATATATATATATATATATATATGATGATAATGGATTTCAGTGGAAAAGTAGAGTTTTTGGTGGAAAAGTGAAATGTTAGTTGTTTTATTATGAATTGATTTTGGTGGGGGAAATGTTGTAGTCGGGAAGGTGGAATCTAAATGGGATATATATATATATATATATATATATATATATATATATATATATATATATATATATATATATATAAGTTGTTGTTGAATTTGAGGAAATTCACATTTGGGATAATTAATTTGCGTCTGAAGAAATTTTCCTTTCGCCCGTGACTCATCTGGAAAATTATTTCGTTCATGAATAGTGCCCTTCCATTCTCCTATAAATAGAAGCTCATTCCTCATTATTTCTTACGAATTCACTAAAACTCTAGAGAGAGAAATTATAGATAAACTATAGAAAAGTATTCTGCTACTCCCTACTCTTATATCAGTTTCTTTTACGATAAGGAATATAATTTCTTTTGTATTCATGAAGAGAACTTATGTTATTCCATTATTTATTATTCTGTTGGAATAACCTGTATACGCGAGCTACCCTATACTTGGTGAAATTCTTCTGTTATTCTATTCGTTATTATTCTGTTAGAATATCCTGTCTATGCGATTTATGCCGGACCTGATTCCGTCTTTATTATTCTGTTGGAATATCCTGTCATGCGTTTTACGCCGAACCTGGTTCCGTTAATTATTATTCTATTGGAATAACCTGCATGTGCGGCCTATCGCATGCCTGGTGATTTCTTTTGTTATTTCATTCCTTATTATACTCAATTGGTTAAAGTTTTGACTTCTATACTCCATGAAATTAGTGAAATATCCTTGATATTTGTGCTACATCCAGTATCTTTTCATGGAAATATTCTTCTGAGCATTCTTGAATTTTACTTTATAAAGCAGTATCATGTTGACAATTTGGACGTTATTGGTTCCTGGATAAATTTATTCTTGAACTTGTTTTATTAAATTCTTATATCATTGTCATCATCCTCATATTTATATTTTGTTGAAAGTAATATGTGGCCTATAGTGCATAGATGGACTTGGTATGATTATGACCAGGGATTATTAGGTGTAATCATGACTGTAATGTTACAAATGACGTGGAAAAAGTCCTCATTGACCCGTAGTGCATTGATGGACAGTTGTTGGCATGATCATGACCATTAAATGAATACACAAATATTCTTGGCTCGTAATGCATGGATAATTGTGGTCATGATACTAAAGAATATCCTTGGCAATAGTGTAGGGGTGATTCGATGATGTGGATTATTTATTAAGCTGAGTCTCAGTGACAAAAGTCATGAAAAACCTTTTAAATCATAGAAGATAGTAGATTTTATTCTCTTCTTGACTCTTCTAATGGATTACTTGTTTCCGCTGCAGTTAAACTTGATGTTTGTTATATTGTATCAGTTGAACACTATTGAAGACTAAGAATAATTTATTCTGCTTTATCTTAGTCATAATATTTCTTACTGGGCTAGTTGAGCTCACCCTTTCCTTCATTGTTCTCTTCAGGAAATGAGAACGTAGCTGGGACGAGTCGGGGAACGAAGTGATGGTACGGATGATAGTATTAGCTAGTAGTCCTCACTATTCTGTTAAATAGTGTGAAAATAAATGTAATGATAACTTATTCTAAGAGTGGATATTGTCTAGAAGACAGTATTTGTATTAAAACTCACAGCTCTCTTGTTGTATATTAAAGATTGTATTTGAATTTTGTACCATGTATTTGGCGACTCAAGATGGGTGATGTATACCTATTTTGGGGGCATCACAGTTGGTATTAGAGCTTAGGGATATGATCCCTGGCTAAGATGTGAGACTAGAACTAGGAGGGGAGAGACGGGGAATTCCTTCGCTAGTATGACCTACTTAAATTTATTTGGTATTTAATTGGTTGGTCAGAGTTTAGAGATAATATGTTACATGTCAACTAACCCTTGTTTTGTGGCAGTATCTGAAAATGACATTCGAGAATGTTGAGAATAGCAATGGAGCGTAGGAGACCGTTGAGTCTCCATATATCAATAATCAAGAGAATGTGCATCAGGAAAGCGACAATCCTCATGCAAACAACAACACTGACCAAATGATGAATGAAGGATTGTTCAGAGGCTTTATGCAATTCATGCAACATTAGGCGAGAGCGGCTCTTGTCCAAAATGTATGTGGAAATACTGGAAACTCTCGGAATGTCACCGCTAAACAGTTCAAGGAGCTGGGACCACTGGAGTTTATTGGAGAGCCAAAACCACTTGAGGCAGAAGCATGGATAAAGCAGATCACCAAGATATTTGATGTCTTGGGATGCTCCGAGGAGCAAAAGGTTCCCTTTGCCACCTTTATGTTGTGTTAAGAGGTAGATTACTGGTGGGAATCTATAAAACATACCCAGCCTGACGCACTCAAGATGTCTTGGGAGAAGTTCCAAGAGCTATTCAACGACAAGTACTTTCCCGAGAATATTCGTCACATGAAAGAGGTGGTGTTTATCAAGTTGGAACAAAACAATATTATCGTGTCGCAATACGAGGCTAAATTTGTGGAGTTATCCCGATTTGTATCCCATTTGGTCGATAATGAGGAGCGAATGACGCAAATATTTTTAAGAGGTTTGAAACCGGAGATACGTCAATATCTTATTTCTCATAAACTGTGTTTGTACTCAGATGTTGTAAATAGGGCTTAGTTATTGGAGTGCGGTGACGAGTCAACAAAACCAAGAGAAAGCAGCCGACAACATAAAAATACCAGTGGTATCATTCATCGAAGAGGTGACAACAAACGTGGAGGGAATCAACATGCCAGAAATGGTAACCACTTCGATGGTAATCATGGCCAAGACAGTAAAATGGACATTTCAAGAAAAGGAGATTCAACAATGATGGAAAGATGTTAGCACCAGCAACCATGGTTAAGGAAGGAGAACGACCACCTATCATATGCTTCAAATGCGGAGGGGAGGGACATATCAGTCCAAACTGTGCGATGCCATCCAAAACGTGTTATAATTGGGGAAGAGAAGGTCACTTAGCCAAATTTTGTCGTTCATCGAAGATAAGTTCAGCTAGGATAGAGGCACCAAAGGCCGTCCCAGAAAAGTCAAAGTCATTGGTGCAAGGGAGAGCATTTGTCGTGACCTCCTAGAAAGCAAGGAACCCGAACGAGGTCATCACGGGTAAGCTTATCATAAACTCTAGTGAAGTCTATACCTTATTTGATACCAGTTCTACCCATTTTTTTATTTCTCCTACTTGCGCTCAACGATTAAACTTGACTCCAGAGAAATTAGACTTTGACTTATCTATGGAAACTCCATTGGGAGAAACCTTCATTACATCCACTGTTTATAAGTCTTGTTTTGTTCAAATTGGTACCCTCACATTACCTGTCAATCTTTTCATTGATAATACTTGCATTTGATGTGATTCTAGGGATTGATTGGTTAATTACACATCATGCAAAAATTGATTTTTTTCGTAAGGTTGTTAGCTTTCATATTCCTAACCAACCTATTATGCGAATTCAAACAACTAAACCATTAAAATCAATCAATGTCATTTCAAGCCATAAAGCTATTCGTTTATTGAAAAACGGATGTCAAGCTTTTTTTAGCTCATGTCACAGATCTAAACAAAAATACGTAAGTTTTTAATGATATTTCTATTGTTAATAAATTTCCTGACGTATTCCCTGAAGAACTTCCTGGCCTACCCCGAGAGCGTGAAATTAAATTTTGTATCGACCTTGAACCTGGTACAAAACCCATTTCCAAAGCCCCATATCGAATGGCTCCTATTGAACTTCAGGAGTTAAAGACCCAACTGCAGGAATTGTTAGACATTGGATTTATTCGTCCTAGTACTTCTCCTTGGGGTGCTCCTGTTCTATTCATGAAGAAAAAAGATGGGAATATGCGACTTTGTATTGATTATCGGGAGTTGAATCATGTCACCATCAAAAATAGGTACCCATTGCCACGTATTGACGACCTGTTTGACCAGTTGCAAGGAGCCAAATTCTTTTCAAAGATTGATCTTTGTTCCGGATATCACCAATTGAAGATTAGAACCGATGACATTCCAAAGACGGCTTTTAGAACTCGGTACGGGCATTCTGAATTCTTAGTCATGTCTTTTGGATTGACTAATGCTCCAGCTGCCTTCATGGATATGACGTACCGAGTATTCAAGGAATATTTGGATCACTTTGTGGTCGTCTTTATTGATGACATCCTCATATATTCTAAAACCCGTGAAGATCATGAGCAATACTTGAGGCTGATACTCCAAAAGCTTCGTGAATATAAGCTTTATTCCAAGTTGAAGAAATGCGAGTTCTGGCTTGAGGAAGTAGCATTCCTTGGGCATGTGGTATCAAGTCATGGAATATCTATTTACCCAACAAAGATTGAAGCTATTCAAAGCTAGGAGCAACCTAAATCAGTGACCGAAGTACGTAGCTTTCTCGGCTTAGCTGGTTATTATCGGAGATTCGTAGAAGGGTTTACTCGAATCGCTACTCCACTAACTCAGCTGACTCGAAAATATACAAAGTTCGGTTAGAGTAGGGAATTTGAGAAGAGTTTTCAAGAACTCAAGAGGAGACTCATTTCAGCACTTGTTCTGACAATACCATCTGGTGCAGAGGGATTTGTCATCTACAGTGATGCTTTGGGCAAAGGGTTAGGATGTGTTCTCATGGAACATGGGAAAGTCATAGCCTATGGCTCATGACAACTCAAAGAATATGAGAGGAATTATCTTACTCATGATCTAGAGTTGGCAGCTGTTGTCTTCGCACTAAAGATTTGGAGGCATTACTTGTATGGGGAGAAAGTGGAGATCTTTACGGATCATAAAAGCCTCAAATATTTCTTCACTAAAAAGGAAACTCAATATGCGACAACGATGTTGGCTTGAACTATTGAAAGATTATGATCATACCATCCAATACCATCTTGGAAAAGCAAACGTGGTAGCTGACACATTGAGTAGAAGATCATATGTGGGTACGAGTGCAATATTGACAACGCAAAGGCCCATTTTGTGTGACTTGCAAAGGATGAAAATAGTGTTAAAGACTTCAGGGACCCATGTGATGATAGCGAACATACGAGTAGATCCGACTTTAATTGATAAAGTTAATGCTGCTCAAACTACAGACCTGGAGCTGATGCGTATGAGGAAGAAAGTGCAAGAAGGTGCTATGTCAGAAGCAAGAATTGATGAAGAAGGAATACTTCGATTCAACTCCAGAATTTGTGTTCCTAACGACCCTGATTTAAAGTATAAAATCATGATGGAGGTGCACAACACACCGTTTGCAATCCATCTTGGGAGTACTAAAATGTATCATGATCTTCGTCATACATTTTGGTGGAGCAATATGAAGAGAGAGATAGCGTAGTTTATCTCAAGGTGTCTAACTTGTCAACGAGTTAAAGCAGAGCATCAAGTACCAAAAGGTCCATTACAACCACTTGATATTCCAGAATGGAAGTGGGAGCACATTACCATTGATTTCGTTAATTGTCTTCCCAAAGTTTCTCAAGGTATAGATGCGATTTGGGTTATTGTTAATAGATTGACCAAGTCTGTTCACTTCTTACCAATACGAGAAACTTACACACTTGAACGTCTTGCTCGTATGTACATAAACGAGATTGTAAGACTGCATGGTATGCCAGTATCCATAGTTTCTGATTGAGACCTAAGATTCATTTCACGATTTTGGGTTAGTTTGCAAAAAGCTATGGGCACGGATTTATGATTTAGTTCGGCATATCATCCTCAGACGGACGGATAATCAAAGAGGACTATTCAAACTCTGGAAGATTTATTTAAGACTCTGTGTCCTTGACTTCAAGGGAAGTTGGGACAAGTTCTTACCATTAGTGGAGTTTTCCTACAACAACAGTTATCAAGCAAGCATTGGCATGGCTCCATTCGAGGCGTTGTATGGAAGAAAGTGTCGTTCTCCAGTATGTTAGGATGAGGTGGGTGAAGCAACGTTGTTGGGACCAAATTTGGTACGTATGACTACGGAAAAGATTCAAACGATCCGACAACGTATAAAAACCTCACAAGATCGACAAAAGAGTTATGTTGATCTTCATCGAAAGGACGTGGAATTCGATATAGGAGATCATGTGTTGTTACGTGTTGCTCCATGGAAAGGATTTACGAGATTTAGAAAAAAAGGAAAGCTTAATCCTCGATTCATTGGCCCATTTTTAATCCTCGATCGAGTGAGAATTGTGGCCTATAGACTCGCTTTACCGCCAAATATGTCTCGTGTTTATAACGTTTTTCACATATCTATGTTACGTAAATATGTGAAAGACCCACACCACATTATTCAGTTAGAACTGGTTGAAATAGCGGAAGATTTAACGTATGAAGAGGTTCCTATTCAAATCTTGGATAAGAAGGAACATATTCTACGCTCCAAGGTTATACCCCAAGTCAAAGTTTTGTGGAGAAACCACGATGTTGAGGAAATGACCTGGGAGTTAGAATTTGAAATGAAATCAAGGTATCCTTATCTCTACGACATACCAGGTACGTACCCTAATTTCGAGGGCAAAATTTCATAAGAATGAGAGGTTGTAAGACCCCAACTTTTATAAATAAAGATGAATTTTCTATAAATATCATTTTTGAATATTATAGAATGAATTTGATATAATGTTATAGTTGTGGGTAATATTTATAAATTTTTCAAAGTACGCAAGTTGATTTATAATATTCGATTGGTCGGGGAATATTCATTTTAACAGGGAATATTCATACAACGGCACAATCATTGGTGGACCCCACAACAGAATTATTGTCGGATTAAGAAAACGACAAAAATACTTTATGAAAATAATGGCGGAAGTTTTACCGTTAACTGTTTAAACACCCGGTGTTAAAAGTACAGTAATACGCGTAGTTGAACAGTAGCACACTGTATTGATTATTGATGCTTACGTGAGAAGTCACTCAGTTTTGTTCAATTATTGCAACTATAATTGTTGCATAATATCTCACGTTATTTGATTTAATTATTGTCGATATTTTATATATTATTAAATCAATAATTGAAATGACAGAGTTATTAATATTATAAATTACAATATTAACGATGTCTAGAAGTTTTGCCGAGGAGAGGTTTGGTCACCTAATTGCGCACCAATAGGGAGAAATCCTTATTGGAAAGCACCTCTTTCCTGCGAACGACCTGGTCGATTAATATTGTGAATTATAATAATAATGATAAATGTTGTTAAAAATATTGAGAAATTTTTTTATGAAGTCCTTGTTGAAATTATATGAACTCCCATTTACCCATTTTTAAAAGTATCGCTGAAAAATTATCTCAGTTTTTGTTTTATATATATACATATATATATATACATGTGTATTATATATATATATATATATATATATATATATATATATATATATATATATTTATATATTAAACATGTCACATGGATTGAAATATGGGGGAGTAGAAGTGGCATAGGAAGGAAGGAGGTATCTTTATTATATATATATATATATATATATATATATATATATATATATATATATATATATATATATATATATATATATATATATATATATATATATATATACAGTCCGGATCTTAAGCTCACCACTTATCTAACTCACCCGAGCTCACCCTCCCTTTAGCGATGAACCCGGCGACGGTTCGTTCATACAACCGTCATCTATACTTTTAGTGACAGACAACATATAGTGTTGCTAAAAGTATAGACGATGGTTGTATGACCGAACCTTCGCCGGGTCCGTCGCTAAAGGGGGGTAAGCTTGGGTGAGTTAGATAAGGGGTGAGCTTAAGATCTGGACTCTATATATATATATATGATAATGGATTTTGGTAGAAAAGTAGAGTTTTTGGTGGAAAAGTGAAATGTTAGTTGTTTTATTATGAATTGATTTTGGTGGGGGAAATGTTGTAGTCGGGAAGGTGGAATCTAAATGGGGTATATATATATATATATATATATATATATATATATATATATATATATATATATATATATATAAGTTGTCGTTGAATTTGAGGAAATTCAAATGTTGGGATAATTAATTTGCGTCTAAAGAAATTTTCCTTTCGTCCGTGACTCATCTACAAAATTATTTTGTTCATGAATAGTTCCCTTCCATTCTCCTATAAATAGAAGCTCATTCCTTCATTATTTCTTACGAATTCACTGAAATTCTAGATAGAGAAATTATAGAGAAACTATAGAAAAATATTCTGCTACTTCCATACTCTTATATCCAGTTTCTTTTACGGTAAGGGGTATTTTTTTCTTTTGTATTCATGAAGAGAACTTCTGTTATTCCATTATTTATTATTCTGTTCGATTAACCTGTATACACGGGCTACCATATACTTGGTGAAATTCTTCTGTTATTACATTCATTATTATTCTGTTGGAATATCCTGTCTGTGCATTTTACGCCGGACCTAATTCCATCTTTATTATTCTGTTGGAATATCTTGTCTGTGCATTTTACGCCGAACCTAATTTCGTCTTTATTATTCTATTGGAATATCCTGTCTGTGCGTTTTACGTCGGACCTGGTTCTGTTAATTATTATTCTGTTGGAAAAACCTGCATGTCCGGCCTATCGCATGCCTGGTGATTTCTTTTGTTATTCCATTCCTTATTATACTCAGTTGGTTAAAGTTTTGACTTCTATACTCCATGAAATTAGTGGAATATCCTTGATATTTACGCTTCATCCAGGATCTTTTCATGGAAATATTCATTTGAGCATTCTTGAATTTTACTCTACAAAGCAGTATCATGTTGATAATTTGGACGTTATTGGTTCCTGGATAAATTAATTCTTGAACTTATTTTATTGAATTCTTATATCATTGTCATCATCCTCATGTTTATATTTTGTTGAAAGTCATATGTGGCCTATAGTGCATAAATGGACTTTCTATGATTATGACCAGGGATTATTTGGTGTAATCATGACCGTAATGTTACAAATGATGTGGAAAAAGTCCTCATTGGCCCGTAGTGCATTGATGGACAGTTGTTGGCATGATCATGGCCATTAAATTAATACACAAATATTCTTGGCCCGTAGTGCATGGATAATTGTGGTCGTGATACTAAAGAATATTCTTGGCCATAGTGCAGGGGTGATTCGATGATGTGGATTATTTATTAAGTTGATTCTTAGTGATAAAAGTCATGAAAAACCTTTTAAATCATAGAAATAGTAGATTTTATTCTCTACTTGACTTTTCTAATGGATTGCATGTTTTCGCTACAATTAAACTTGATGTTTGTTATATTGTATCAGTTTAACACTATTGAAGACTAAGGATAATTTATCCTGCTTTATCTTAGTCATAATATTTCTTACTGGACTAGTTGAGCTCACCCTTTCTTTCACTATTCTCTTCAGGAAATGAGAACGTAGATGGGACGAGTCGGGGAATGGAGTGATGGTCTGGATGATAGTATTAGCTAGTAGTCCTCACTATTCTTTTAAACAGTGTGAAAATAAATGTAATGAAGACTTATTCTGAGAGTGAATATTGTCTAGAAAACAATATTTGTATTAAAACTCATAGCTCTTTTGTTGTATATTAAAGATTGTATTTGAATTTTGTACCATGTATTTGACGACTCAAGATGGGTGGTGTATAACTATTTTGGGGGCGTCATAATTTTTAAATAATTTAATTATCAATTAATCTTATCACCATTAATATTTAATAATATAAAAATATTAATGTTATATTTGTCAAAATATTAAAGTTATTTTTAATAACTTAAAATATTTTTAAATCATCAATATTCTAATTAAATTATTTTTAAAATAATTAAAATTATTTTTAAATCATAACCATTAATATCTAAATATTAATGAAATTATTATCCAAATATTAAAAGTCATTAATTATAACTTAAAATATTTTTATTAAAATATTTTTAAATCATTTTTAAATTAATAAAAAAATTTTAATTTATTTATTTAATATAAGTTTTAAATAAATATAATATCATTAATATTAATTTATTAATGAGAATTCTCTAAAATATTGAAAATTATATTTTATAATTTAAAATATTTTCTAACATTTTATTCTTATTTAAAATGATTTTTAAATCAATAAAATCATTTTTAACTTATTTATTTAATTTAAAAATTAAATAAATCTAATATCATTAATATTAATTTATTAAAAAAAATTCTCCAAAATATTAAAAGTTACATTTTATAACTCAAAATTTTTTTAAATACATTATTCTTATTTAAAATGATTTTTATATAATTAAAATCATTTTTCTCTAATTTATTTAATACACTAATTAAATAAATTAAATAGCATTAATATTCAAATAATTATAAATATTAATGAAAAATATTCCAAATAGTCACAAATTATTTTTCAGAATTTAAAATGATTTTTAAAACTATTTTTAGTATTTTTTTTTTATAATTTATTTCAATTTTTAAATAATTTCTGGAATATTCAGAAAATAAAATAAATAAAACTGTCGCTAAAGCCTATAGCGACACTTGTCTGTTGTCTTAGGTGTTCTTGAGCTTAAGAACACTGTCAGATCCGAGTTCAAGGGTCATAGTTTGACTGTGTGTAATTTTCAATCAAAAATGTTTCTGGTAAATTTCTAACCATGATCTTGTAGTGGTTATGTAGCACTACAAGAATGAACCATTAACAACGTTATAGCATAACGCAGATGCACGATCCAAGCCTTATAAGTCACTGTCAGAACATTTCTCGGTTTTCCAAAAACCCAGAAAGTTCGACTAGCTATCCTGAAGCTCAATTATTTAAATGTTCTGGTCATGGTTCATATAATATAATGGCTCATATGTGTACTCCTTATGTCAAGGAACATTAATAAATAAATACATCAGTTTAACATCAACAAGATCACCATGAATCAGACGGTCAAACTCTGTCAGAAACTTGGTTCATTAACTTTCTGGAAATTCAAGAATTTCAAAAATCAGTGCCAGTGGCCTACTTTGACCACTTGCTAAAATCGATATATGGATTATTTAAGAGTTCTTAAGGCATGAGTCTACAGTTCATATTACCAGTTACAATCTTAATACAACAAATCATCAAAACACTAAGAAGACTGACAGATCATGACCTTCAAAGAACTTGTCAGACCCAGTTTTACACTTTCTAGGTTACCCAGAAAGTGACTGGTCATGCTTGGTCAGCCCTCCTTGACCATGAATAACAGAAAATCTTTATATCTGATGGCTATAAAACCACTTGAAGATGAAAGACCTCATACCAGGCTATAGATCCAACACATTAAACAAGAAAAATCCTAAACGAGCAATGATCTGTGGCCATTGACATTAAGTTGTCAGACCACTTTTTGAGCTCAGGAACAGTTTTTGAAAAACACCATTTTAAGGCACTTTGATGCTATGGATATATGTTTGATCATCATAGATCAACATAAAACATCCTCTAGCATGAATCTAAACACATAAACACAATTTTTTTTCTTAGCATGTAAGATCAAAAATCAAATTAGGGTTTATACCTCTCTTACTCAAATCTTGATCTTGATCTTCCTAAATGATTTTGGGTGATTAATGGGCTGTTTATGTGACCGATTTACTTGCTATTTTCGGATATGAAGAAAGAGAGAGAGTTGTTGAGAGTTGGATAACAATTTTAAAATTTTTGTGAACTTTCTCTCTCCAAATCTATTTTATAATACTTGTCTTGATGCTAGATCTGATATTTTCGGCTGATTTGGCTGGAGTGTGATGTCCCAAAGTCAATGTGGTTGCTTGCCAACTAAAGTTGCTAGCATTATTACAAGTTATCAAATTAAAGAATATAAAAAGGGCATTTTGGTCATTTACAAAATAAATTTAATGGCATACTTAGAATTTTCACAAACCATTAGGGTTTAACCCTAAGGTTCTAACCCTTAGGTTTTAAATCACTAACTTTTTAAGATTTTCTAAATTAGGGTTTTAATTTAGAAAATTAAAATTTTGAAACAAAAATTAAGGTTTCCTAATTAAATTAGGTTTTCTTAATCATATTAGTGTTTAATAAACATATTAGGCCTTCCAATTAGGATTAGGGTTGTATAATTAGGGTTTAGAAATCTCGAATATAAAATTAGGGTTTTAATTAGAAAAAATAAAATTTCTAAATTACAATTAGGGTTCGTAAAATAGTAATTAAGATAACTAAAATATAATTAGGGTTTTCTAATCATATTAAAGTTTAATACACGCAATAGGCTCGCCAATTAGGATTAGGGTTTCCTAATTACGATTTTAGGATTTCTGAATATGATATTAGGGTTTCCCAGCTTTCGATTAGGATTTCTAATGGTATATTAGGGTTTCTAATTCTGAGATTAGGGTTTCTAATCTCTTATTAGGGTGTATAATTGTAAACCTTATCTGATCAATCATTGATCAAAAATTCTAAACAATACACACGCTCACTCATTAATATAATTATTTTAATTATATTTTCTATCGAATCCCTCTCTAGAAATTGGGGTTAGGGTTTCTAAAGAGGTTAAGCGCACCTCTACTCTAAATTTATTAGTCAATATACTAATTGACCTTCTTGAGACTCGTATCATAGATACTTGTCACAAAATTGATAATCAATATTAATATTAAATAAAAAAAATTATTCATAAAATTTTAATTATTCGAAATCCCGGGTTATCACATTCACCCCTCCTTAAAAGTATTCCGTCCTCGGAATCACCGCTTTCTTATGATCTACAATCTTTTAAAGTTGTATCATCAATTCATTTTTAACAACACAATATTAATTTTTGTCTCAAATTCTAACCTGTGACTTGAATCTATAAAAGAAAATAGTTCACAGAAATATATAACTCATATTACTCGCGTAATTTAAGTATTAAGCTAAATTGTTATCGGTCGCTTCTTCATGGGCATGTGCTACATTTGGAACTGTCATGCTAAAAGTGAATGATGTTGGTCTTCCTTGCTGAGCTGATTCTTTAATCTTCAGGGTTTTGCTACCCGGTCCCTTGTTGGCACTTCTTCTCTCTACATTTCTCTTAGGACAATTCTGGACCAGATGATCAGTTGACCCACACGCAAAACAACCTCGTGTCTTCTTTGGAATGGGACAGTGGGGTGACATGTGTCCCTCTTGACCACAGTTGTAACAGACTTCTTTTTTCTTCAAACAAACTCCTTGATGATGCTTCCCGCAAACTACGCACCACGCACCTTTCTTCCTAATCTCTACTGGATTATTTCCTAAATTAACATCACTATCCCTCTTACGTTTATTAAGATCACTACCTCCACTACCAGCTATCATAATATTTTCTTCAGCCTCCTTTCTTTGTTCTTGACTATTCTTAAATACAACTTCAATTTCTCTTTCAGCGATAATGGCTTTTTCTAATAACGTTGAAAATGAACTAATTTGCAGCACATCCAGCTTCTCGAGTACCAACGATTTCAATCTATTCCTAAAATATCGTGCTTTAATCTCCTAAGTGTCCACTCGATGTGGATAAAATTTTGCTAACTCGTCGAACTTGACAAAATATTCTGCCACCGTCATATCTTCTTGCTTTAGATTCACAAATTGTTCCTCCACATTTCTCTTTAGACCTCCCTTCCTTGGCGGCATTATCTGATAAAAATCTTACATTAATTCTCATCATTTATAAAAATTCTTATTAATAACACAATAAGAATTTTAAAAAAAATTCTCATATAATAGCATATTTATTCAAATAGCACACAGTACATTTAGCACTTGACACACATATATAGTACTATCCTTTTTTAAAT
Organism: Panax japonicus; assembly: GCA_020205505.1. Lineage (NCBI taxonomy): Eukaryota > Viridiplantae > Streptophyta > Magnoliopsida > Apiales > Araliaceae > Panax > Panax japonicus. Next base: position 153,087 of record JAINUV010001453.1, read on the forward strand.
AATATCGGAATTAACAACACAACTTTAAACAAAAGTTATAATTCTCCATTCACATATAACTATTCCCTAGTTCATCAAACTTACCACACCTAGGGGTTCAAGAACTTTTCACAATTATATGAGTGTATGAACTTATCCTAGTCAGACCTTTGGCTTCCATTCGCTGAGGGGTTCAAAACATTTCATATAATTATTAGTCATGAACTTACCATAAGTATGAGTTTTAAGAACTTAAAAATTAATCTTAATCTTATATTCATATAGCTAATAAAGATTTCACTCATACAAACATATATATATATATACATATGTTCACACATCGTTCTTGATATTACAACTGTTAATATCATACACTATCAAAAGATAATATCGCTTAAACTTAAGCTATCTACCGTCCACTCCCTTCACCAGTCTTCTTCTTTCTGGGACACTTGTTGTCTTCGGCTTAGGACAATATTGGAAAATATGTCCTTCTTGCTTAAAATTTTGAGCACACGTTTTTCCACATCATACATTCTGCCACATGAGTCTTTCCACATTTGCTGCAGACTTGCTTCTTTTTTGGGTTTGAATTTTCAAAATTATCGCTGTCGTTGTTCCTCTTTCTCTTATTCTTGCCCTTCTTGCTGGATCCTTCAGACGATCCACCAACTTCAGTCTTCATTCTTTCCACCTGCGCCTTCAGCTCGTTTCGTTCTTCAGTCATTTCGCGTAATGCTCGCTCCGTCTTCCATAACTCCTCCAAGAGAAACACTTTATTCTGGAGTTTTTGAACTTCTGCAGATAGTTGATCTTGTTCTTCAACTTTAGTCTTATTCCCTTTCTCCACTTTAACTTTTTCGAAATCTGCCTCCTCATCACCACTCAGATACATCTTGGGATAATCGTCATGATTGCTCCCCAGATTGACCATAGGTTCATCTTTTCCCACTTCTTCAACTAATTCGCTTTGCACTGGCACCTCGGCTACTTGCACTGGTGCAACTGCCGCTAGCATCTCCATACTCATTTCATCTTCTCTAGACATCCTACCATCAGTCTAATTGAATTGATTAATACTTCTCCAGTACGAACTTCTCACACTATGTGTCCACATAACTCACTATCGATATATTTCGGCAATCCCTCATTTAGTACTCTAAATGAGTATTCTAGATTTCACTTATGGTTATAATCCTAGGGTTTTCCCCACCCCACTTAAGGTTTATAACCTACAGCTCTGCTACCAACTTGTGACGCCTTGGTCACTACAGCTTTGATACCAACCTATGACACCACCAAATCCAGGTTACCTGACCCCCGAGTTTGGTGTTCACGATCCACAATATAATACCATTTAACTACCCATTTATATATAAATAGGAATACATAAGTCATTAACATAGATTGTTAATACATTAGTCCCAGGTTCTCTAACCTTAACATTACAGACATACCCTTTAGATATACAAAAAGGGTTTACAAATACAACATAATAATAATAGTGTTCATTATACTACTCCAACATCTTGTCTTTTCCTTTATTCTTCTTCGATCCGCTGGCCTGTTCGATCCTAACTGAAATATTTTATTTAGCAAGGGTGAGAAACAAGTTTGCCCAGCAAGTTAAGACATACAATTAATGTATACGAATCAATAAAAATAGACTATCTATTTTGATAGAATGAAACCAAAGTTCGGGGAACTTTGAAATAGCTGAACAAATCGTTAATCAATAACAAGTCTTCTCGTATTTTAGGCAACACAATAATTTGATAATGAAAGAGTACAATGCTTTCAAAGTTTCGGCGATATTCTAATGAATAATCAAGAATAAATTCTACGCAATTACAAAGTGGAATGTTTTCTAGATTTATGCTGAAGCGATCCATTGGATCTAGAACTTCTATCTTCTCTGGTATCTATCAAAGATTTAGTTTGATACATACGCAGGAGTATCAGATAAACATAAAGATTAAATCACACCCCTCTGCAAGCATAATAAGTAATCAGCTTTATTGTACCCTATATTATGCATAATACTTAGGTCGCGCACAATGGTCGAATATACGACTTAAAAAAATGTTCCCTTTATATAAAAGGTTGTTCTTCCCAGTCTCAGAATCATGATTTGATTTAACAACAAAATTTAATGATTTCAATTTCTATTTACTTATCGATCTAGCCGAAATAATTGGCATCGATCTATCAATAACAATTGAATTCTTTTCTCGAATCTATCAAGTTCTAACAAATGTTTGTCTAGCCAGAATAATTAGCTAAGACATTTCTCAACATAATTTGACAATAAACAGGAAATATCTGTACTGTCAATTCTATCTTCTACGAATATGAATATCCAACAACAGTTATTCTACAAATGTATATTCTCCGAATCAGTAATTCAATTTGAATTATTAATCATGCACTAACTGTGAATAATCAATAATAAATTCCCTAGACATGGTATAATTAGCAATAATTAACCATTATAATAATTGAATGAATATAACTCAAGGTTGAGTTAGAAAATTTGTCTTCCACGTTGATTACCGCTACACAATAAACTTATCTGCGTTCGTAAGACCTATAACCAATAATATCGGTCTCACAATTAGCACAATAATTCACAACACACAATACTATAATTTGCAGTCAAACTTCTCCTAGGCACATTACTACATAGCCAAATTTGTGTTTATAACCTATATAAACACTTATCAAGTCTAACTATTTCGGTCTAGTTGGACTTCAGTCCATTCTCGGTGTTCTGGTCACCCTATCTGACAATTAACACATTGATTGTCAATTAAACTTGGCCTCTAATCTTCAAAATTATTTTAGATAAGTCAATTATCGTTAATAATATTTTCTGGAAGCTTTTAATAATTTATAAAAAATTATTATTATTTTTAATAATTTTTCAAACACTTAAATTATTTTTAAATGATTTAATTATCAATTAATCTTATCACAATTAATATTTAAAATTATAAAAATATTAATGTTATATTTGTCAAAATAGTAAATTATTTTTAATAACTTAAAATAATTTTAAATCATCAATATTCTACTTATAAGATTTTTAAAATAATTAAAATCATTTTTAAATAATCACCATTAATATCTAAATATTAATGAAATTATTACCCAAATATTAAAAGTCATTAATTATAACTTAAAATATTTTTAAATCATTTTTCTTTTTTTTTAATGATTTTCAAATTAATAAAATCATTTTTAATTTATTTATTTAATATAATATTTAAATAAATCTAATATCATTAATATTAATTTATTAATGAGAATTCTCCAAAATATGGAAAATTATATTTTATAATTCAAAATATTTTCTAACACTTTATTATTATTTAAAATGAATTTTAAATAAATAAAATCATTTTTAACTTATTTATTTAATTTAAGAATAATATAAATATAATATCATTAATATTAATTGATGAATAAAAATTCTCCAAAATATTAAAAGTTACATTTTATAACTCAAAATATTTTTAAATACATTATTTTTATTTAAAATGATTTTTATATAATTAAAATAATTTTTCTTTAATTTATTTAATACACTAATTAAATAAATTAAATAGCATTAATATTCAAATAATTATAAATTTTAATGAAAAATATTCCAAATAGTCAGAAATTATTTTTCAGAATTTAAAATGATTTTTAAAACTATTTTTAGTAATTTTTATAATTTATTTCTATTTTTAAATAATTTGTGGAATATTCAGAAAATAAAATAAATAAAACCGTCGCTAAAGCCTATAGCGACACTTGTCTGTCGTCTTAGGTATTCTTGAGCTCAAGAACACTGTCAGACCCGAGTTCATGGGTCATAGTTTGACCGTGTAATTTTCAATCGAAAATGTTTCTGGGAAATTTCTAACCATGATCTTGTAGTGGTTATGTAGCACTAGAAGAATGAACCATTAACAACGTTATAGCATAACGCAGATGCACGATCCAAGCCTTATAAGTCACTGTCAGAACATTTCTGGGTTTTCCAGAAACTCAGAAAGTTCGACTGGCTATCCTGAAGCTCAATTATTTAAATGTTCTGGTTATGGTTCATATAATATAATGGCTCACATGTGTACTCCTTATGTCAAGGACCATTAATAAATCAATACATCAGTTTAACATCAACAAGATCACCATGAATCAGACGTTCGAACTCTGTCAGAAACTTGGTTCATTAACTTTCTGGAAATTCCAGAATTTCAAAAATCAGTGCCAGTGGCCTACTTTGACCACTTGCTAAAATCGATATATGGATTATTTAAGAGTTCTTAAGGCATTAGTCTACAGTCCATATTACCAGTTAAAATCTTAATACAACAAATCATCAAAACACTAAGAAGACTGACAGATCATGACCTTCAAAGAACTTGTTAGACCCAGTTTTACACTTTCTAGGTTACCCAGAAAGTGACTGGTCATGCTTGGTCAGCCCTCCTTGACCATGAAAAACAGAAAATCTTGATATCTGATGGCTATAAAACCACTTGAAGATGAAAGACCTCATACCAGGCTATAGATCCAACACATTAAACAAGAAAAATCGTAAACGAGCAATGATATGTGACGACTAACATTAGGTTGTCAGACCACTTTTTGAGCACGAGAACAATTTTTGGAAAACACTATTTTAAGGCACTTTGATGCTATGGATATATGTTTGATCATCATAGAACAACATAAAATATCCTCTAGCATGAATCTAAACTCATAAACACAATTTATTTCTTAGTATGTAAGATCAAAAATCAAATTAGGGTTTAAACCTCTCTTGCTCAAATCTTTATCATTATCTTCCTAAATGATTTTGGGTGATTAATGGGGTGTTTATGTGACTGATTTACTTGCTATTTTAGGATATAAGAGAGAGAGAGAGTTGTTGAAAGTTGGATAGCAATTTTGCAATTTTTGTGAACTTTCTCTCTTTAAATATATTTATAATACTTGTCTTGATGCTAGATCTGATATTTTCGGCTGATTTGGCTGGAGTGTGATGTCCCAAAGTCAATGTGGTTGCTTACCAACTAAAGTTGCTAGCATTATTACAAGTTATCAAATTAAAGAATATATAAAGGGCATTTTGGTCATTTACAAAATAAATTTAATGGCATACTTGGAATTTTCCCTTAGGATTTAACCCTAAGATTCTAACCCTTAGGTTTTAAATCACTAACCTTCTAGGATTTTCTAAATTAGGGTTTTAATTTAGAAAATTAAAATTTTGAATCTAAAATTAGGGTTTTCTAATTAAATTAGATTTTCTTAATCATATTAGTGTTTAATAAACATATTAGGCCTTGCAATTAGGATTAGGGTTGCATAATTGGGGTTTAAAAATCCCGAATATGAAATTAGGGTTCTAATTAGAAAAATTAAAAATTTTAAATTATAATTATGGTTTGTAAAATAGAAATTAAGATAACTAAAATATAATTAGGGTTTTCTAATCATATTAAAGTTTAATACACACATTAGGCTCGCCAATTAGGATTAGGGTTTCCTAATTAGGGTTTTAGGATTCCCGATATGAAATTAGGGATTCCTGACTTTCAATTAGGATTATGGTACGTTAGGGTTTCTAATCTCTTATTTGGGTTTATAACTTTAAACCTTATCGGATCAATCATTGATAAAAAATTCTAAACAATACACATGCATACTCATTAATATAATTATTTTAATTATATTTTCTATCGAATCCCTTTCCAGAAATTAGGGTTAGGGTTTCTAAAGCGGTTAAACATAACTCTACGCTAAATTTATTAGTCAATATACAAATTGACCTTCTCTAGACTCGTATCACAGATACTTATCACAAAATTGATAATCAATATTAATATTAAATAAAAAAAATTATTCGTAAAATTTTAATTATTCGAAATATCGGGTTATCACATTCACCCCTCCTTAAAAGGATTCTGTCCTCGGAATCACCACTTTCTTATTATCTACAATCTTTTAAAGTTGTATCATCAATTCATTTTTAACAACACAATATTAATTTTTGTCTCACATTCTAACCTGTGACTTGAATCTATAAAAGAAAATAGTTCACAGAAATATCGAACTCATATTAGTCGCGTAATTTAAGTATTAAGCTAAATCGTTAATGGTCGCTTCTTCATGGGCAGCTGCTACATTTGGAACTATCATTTTAAAAGTGAATGATGTTGGTCTTCCATGTTGAGGTGATTCTTTAATCGCCAGGGTTTTACTACCGGGTCCCTTGTTGGCACTTCTTCTCTCTACATTTCTCTTCGGATAATTTCGGACCAGATGATCGGTTGACCCACACAAAAGACAACCTCGTGTCTTCTTTGGAATTGGACACTGGGGTGACATGTGTCCCTCTTGACCACAATTGTAACAAATTCATTTTTTCTTCAAACAAACTCCTTGAAGATGCTTCCCGCAAACTACGCACGGCGCACCTTTCTTCCTAATCTCTATTGGATTATTTCCTAAATTAACATCACTATCCCTCTTACGTTTATTAAGATCACTACATCCACTACCAGTTATCATAATATTTCCTTCAGCCTCGTTTCTTTGTTCTTGACTATTCTCTAATACAACTTCAATTTCTCTTTTAGCGATAATGGCTTTTTTTAATAACGTTGAAAATGAACTAATTTGCAGCACATCCAGCTTCTCGAGTACCAACGACTTCAATCCGTTCCTAAAACATCGTGCTTCAAGTTCCTCAGTGCCCACTCGATGTGGAGCAAATTTTACAAACTCATCGAACTTGACAAAATATTCTGCCACCGTCATATCTCCCTGCTTCAGATTCACAAATTGTTCCTCCATATTTCTCTTTAGACCTCCCTTCCTTAGCGGCATTATTTGATAAAAATCTTACATTAATTCTATTCCTTTATACAAATTCTTATTAATAACACAATAAGAATTTTTAAAAAAAATCTCATATAATCGCATATTTATTCAAATAGCACACAATACATTTAGCATTTGACACACATATATAGTACTATTCCTTTTTAAATAATATCGAGATTAACAACACAACTTTAAACAAAAGTTGTAATTCTCCATTCATATTAACTATTCCCCAGTTCATCAAATTTACCACACCTAGGGGTTCAGGAACTTGCCACAATTATATGAGTGTATGAACTTATCCTAGTCAGACCTTTGGCGTCCATTCGCTGAGGGGTTCAAAACATTCCATATAATTATGAGTCATGAACTTTCCATAAGTTTGAGTTTTAAGAACCCACAAATTAATCTTAATCTATTATTCATATAGAAAATAAAGATTTCACTCATACAAACAAATATATATATACATATGTTCACACATTATTCTTGATATTACAACCGTTAATATCATACACTATCAAAAGATACTATCGCATAAACTTAAGTTATTTACCGTCCACTCCCTTCACCAGTCTTCTTCTTACTAGGACACATGTTGCCTTCGACATAGGACAATATAGGAAAATATGTCCTTCTTGCTTAAAATTGAAGCACACATTTTTCCACATCATGCATTCTCCCACGTGAGTCTTTCCACACTTGCTGCAGATTTGCTTCTTCTTTGGGTTTAAATTTTCAGAATTATCGCTGTCATTGTTCTTCTTTCTCTTATTCTTGCCCTTCTTGTTGGATCCTAAAGACGATCCACCACCTTCAGTCTTCATCCTTTCCACCTGCGCCTTCAGCTCGTTTCGTTCTTCAGTCATTTCGCGTAATGCTCGCTCCGTCTTCCATAACTCCTCCAAGATAAACACTTTATTCTGGAGTTTTTGAACTTCTGCAGATAGTTGATCTTGTTCTTCAACTTTAGTCATATTCCCTTTCTCCACTTTAGCTTCTTCGGAATCTGCCTCCTCATCACCACTCAGATACATCTCGGGATAATCGTCATGATCCTTCCCCATATTAACCATAGGTACATCTTTTCCCACCTCTTCAACGAACTCTCTTTGCGCTGGTACCTCGGCTACTGGTACTGGTGCAACATCCGCTAGAATCTCCACACTCATTTCATCTTCTCCAGACATCCTACCATCAGTCTAATTGACTTGATTAATACTTCTCCAGTACAAACTTCTCACACTATGTGTCCACATATCTCACTATCGATATATTTCGGCAATCCCTCACTTAGTACTCTAAATGAGTATTGTAGATTTCGCTTATGGTTATAATCCTAGTGTTTTCCCCACCCCACTTAAGGTTTATAACCTACAGCTCTGCTACCAACTTGTGACGCCTTGGTCACTACAGCTTTGATACCAACCTGTGACACCACCAAATCCAGGTTACCTGACCCCCGAGTTTGGTGTTCACGATCCACAATATAATACCATTTAACTACCCATTTATATATAAATAGGAATACATAAGTCATTAACATAGATTGTTAATACATTAGTCCCGGGTTCTCTAACCTTAACATTACAAACATGCCCTTTAGATATACAAAAAGGGTTTACAAATACAACATAATAATAATAATGTTCATTATACTACTCCAGCATCTTGCCTTTGCCTTTATTCTTCTTTGACCCGCTGGCCTCTTCGATCCTAATTAAAATGTTTTATTTAGTAAGGGTGAGCAACAAGGTGTCCCGCAAGTTAAGACATACAATAAATGTATACAAATCAATAAGAACAGACTATCTATTTTGATAGAATGAAACCAAAGTTCGGGGAACTTTGAAATAGCTGAAAAAATCGTTAATCAATAACAAGTCTTCTCGTATTTTAGGCAACACAATAATTTGATAATGAAATAGTACAACACTTTCAATGTTTCTGCGATATTCTAATGAATAATCAAGAATAAATTCTACGCAATTACAAAGTGGAATGTTTTCCAGATTTATGCTGAGCGGTCCATTGAATCTAGAACTTCTATCTTCTCAGGTATCTATCAAAGATTTACTTTGATACATACGCATGAGTATCAGATAACCATAAAGATTAAATCATACCCCTTTGCAAGTATAACAAATGATCAGCTTTATTATACCCTATATTATGCATAATACTTAGGTTGCGCGCAATGGTCGAATATACGACTTAAAAAAATATTCCCTTTATATTAAAGGTTGTTCTTATCAGTCTCAGAATCATGATTTTATTTAACAACAAAATTTAATGATTTCAATTTCTATTTACTTATCGATCTAGCCGAAATAATTGGCATCGATCTATCAATAACAATTGAATTCTTTTCTCGAATCTATCAAGTTCTAACAAATGTTCGTCTAGCCAGAATAATTAGCTAAGACATTTTCAACATAATATAACAATAAACAAGAATTATATGTAGTATCAATTCTATCTTCTACGAATATGAATATCCAACAACAGTTATTCTACAAATGTATATTCTCCGAATTAGTAATTCAATTTGAATTATTAATCATGCACTAACTGCGAATAATCAACAATAAATTCCCTGGACATGGTATAATTAGCAATAATTAACCATTATAATAATTGAACGAATATAACTCAAGGTCGAGTTAGGAAACTTTCCTTCCACGTTGATTACTGCTACACAATAAACTTATATGCGTTTGTAAGACCTATAACCAATAATATCGGTCTCACAATTAGTAAAATAATTCACAACACACAATACTGTAATTTATAATCAAACTTCTCATATCCACATTACCACATAGCCATATTTGTGATTATAACCTATATAAAAACTTATTAAGTCTAACTATTTCGGTCTAGTTGAACTTCGGTCCATTCTTGGTGTTCTGGTCACTCTATCCGATAATTAACACATTGATTGTCATTTAAACTTGGCCTCTAAGCTTCAATATTATTTTTGATAAGTCAATTATCGTTAATAATATTTTTCGGAAGCTTTCAATAATTTATAAACAATTATTATTATTTTTAATAATTTTTCAAACACTTAAATCATTTTTAAATGATTTTATTATCAATTAATCTTATCACCATTAATATTTAATAATATAAAAATATTAATGTTATATTTTTCAAAATATTAAAGTTATTTTTAATAACTTAAAATATTTTTAAATCATCAATATTCTACTTATAAGATTTTTAAAATAAATAAAATCATTTTTAAATCATCACCATTAATATCTAAATAGTAATGAAATTATTACCCAAATATTAAAAGTCATTAATTATAACTTCAAATATTTTTAAATCATTTTTCTCATTTTTTTAAATGATTTTTAAATCAACCAAATCATTTTAAATTTATTTATTTAATATAATATTTAAATAAATCTAATATCATTAATATTTATTTATTAATGAGAATTCTCCAATAATATTGAAAACTATATTTTATAATTCAAAATATTTTCTAACACTTTATTCTTATTTTAAATGATTTTTAAATCAATAAAATCATTTTTAACTTATTTATTTAGTTTAATAATTAAATAAATCTAATATCATTAATATTAATTTATTAATGAAAATTCTCCAAAATATTAAAAGTTACATTTTATAACTCAAAATATTTTTAAATACATTATTCTTATTTAAAATGATTTTTAAATAATTAAAATCAATTTTCTCTAATTTATTTAATACACTAATGAAATAAATTAAATAGCATTAATATTCAAATAATTATAAATATTAATGAAAAATATTCCAAATAGTCAGAAATTATTTTTCAAAATTTAAAATGATTTTTAAAACCATTTTTAGTAATTTTTATAATTTATTTCTATTTTTAAATAATTTCTGAAATATTCAGAAAATAAAATAAATAAAACCGTCGCTAAAGCATATAGCGACACCTGTCTGTCGTCTTAGGTGTTCTTGAGCTTAAGAGCATTGTCATACCCAGGTTCAAGGGTCATGGTTTGATCGTGTGTAATTTTCAATCGAAAATGTTTCTGGGAAATTTCTAACCATGATCTTGTAGTGGTTATGTAGCACTACAAGAATAAACCATTAACAACGTTATAGCATAACGCAGATGCACGATCCAAGCCTTATAAGTCACTGTCAGAACATTTTTGGGTTTTCCAGAAACCCAGAAAGTTCGACCGGCTATCCTGAAGCTCAATTATTTACATGTTCTGGTCATGGTTCATATAATATAATGGCTCACATGTGTACTCCTCATGTCAAGGAACATTAATAAATCAATACATCAGTTTAACATCAACAAGATCACCATGAATCAGACGTTCGAACTCTGTCAGAAACTTGGTTCATGAACTTTCAGGAAATTCCAGAATTTCAAAAATCAGTGTCAGTGGCCTACTTTGACCACTTGCTAAAATTGATATATGGATTATTTAAGAGTTCTTAAGGCATGAGTCTACATTCCATATTACCAGTTACAATAGTAATACAACAAATCATCAAAACACTAAGAAGACTGACGGATCATGACCTTCAAAGAACTTGTCAGACCCAGTTTTACACTTTCTAGGTTACCCAGAAAGTGACCGGTCATGTTCGCTCAACCCTCTTTGACCATGAATAACAGACAATCTAGATATTTGATGGCTATAAAACCACTTGAGGATGAAAGACCTCATACCAGGCTATAGATCCAACACATTAAACAAGAAAAATCGTAAACGAGCAATGATCTGTGGCCACTGACATTAGGTTGTCAGACTACTTTTAGAGCTCAAGAACAGTTTTTGAACAACACCATTTTAAGGAACTTTGATGCTATGGATATATGTTTGATCATCATAGATCAACATAAAATATCCTTTAGCATGAATCTAAACACAAACACATTTTTTTTTCTTAGCATGTAAGATCAAAAATCAAATTAGGGTTTAAACCTCTCTTGCTCAAATCTTGATCTTGATCTTCCTAAATGATTTTAGGTGATTAATGGGCTATTTATGTGACTGATTTACTTGCTATTTTCGGATATGAAGAGAGAGGGAGAAAGAGAGAGTTGTTGAGAGTTGGATAGCAATTTTACAATTTTGTGAACTTTCTCTCTCCAAATCTATTTATAATACTTATCTTGATGCTAGATCTGATATTTTCGGTTGATTTGACTGGAGTGTGATGTCCCAAAGTTAATGTTGTTGCTTACCAACTAAATTTGCTAGCATTATTACAAGTTATCAAATTAAAGAATATTAAAAGGGCATTTTGGTCATTTACAAAATAAATTTAACGGCATACTTGGAATTTGCACAAACCCTTAGGGTTTAACCCTAAGGTTCTAACCCTTATGTTTTAAATCACTAACTTTCTAGAATTTTATAAATTAGGGTTTTAATTTAGAAAATTAAAATTTTGAAACTAAAATTAGGGTTTCGCAATTAAATTAGGTTTTCTTAATCATATTATTGTTTAATAAACATATTAGGCCTTCCAATTAGGATTAGGTTTGTATAATTAGGGTTTAGAAATTCCAAATATAAAATTAGGGTTTTAATTAGAAAAATTAAAATTTATAAATTATAATTAGGGTTTGTAAAATAGAAATTAAAATAACTAAAATATAAGTAGGGTTTTCTAATCATATTAAAGTTTAATACACACATTAGGCTCGCTAATTAGGATTAGGGTTTCCTAATTAGGGTTTTAGGATTCTCGAATATGAAATTAGGGTTTCTCGGCTTTCGATTAGGATTTCTAACAGTACGTTAGGGTTTCTAATCCTAAGATTATGGTTTCTAATATCTTATTAGGGTTTAAAATTTTAAACCTTATCCGATCTATCATGGATCAAAAATTCTAAACAATACAAATGCGTACTCATTAATATAATTATTTTAATTATATTTTCTATCGAATCTCTTTCCAAAAATAAGGGTTAGGGTTTCTAAAGCGGTTCAGCACAACTCTACTCTAAATTTATTAGTCAATATACAAATTGACCTTCTCGAGACTCGTATCACAGATACTTGTCACAAAATTGATAATCAATATTAATATTAAATATAAAAAAAATTATTCGTAAAATTTTTATTATTAAATTTTTATTATATCAATATTAATATTAAATATAATTTTCTCAAAATATTTTTTTAGAATATTATTGTGTGGATTTGATATAATGTTATAATTATGGGTAGTATTTATAAATTTTACAAAGTATGCAAGTTGTTATAAAATATTCGTTTGGTCGGGGAATATTCTTTTTCTCGGGAATATCTGTACGACGACACAATCATTGGTGAACCCACAACGGAAGCATTGTCGTAGTAAGGAAAATGACAGAATTATAATTTTATAAAAATAACGGTGAAAGTGTTACTGTTAAAACTGTTGAACTACCCGATAGTAAAAGTACAGTAAGGTGCGTGGTTGCATAGTAGCACACGGTATTGGTTATTGATGCTTACGTAAGAAGTCACTCAGTTATACTCAATTATTGATATAGTAATTGCTGCATCATATATCTCATATTATTGATTCGATTATTGTCACAGTATCATCTGCATTATATGATATATTATTAAATTAATAATTGAGACGACAAAGTTATTCATATCATTAAATTTCAATATTTACAATGTCTATAAGTTATGTCAAGGAGAGGTTTGGTCACCTAATTGCACGCCAATAAGGAGAAATCCTTATCGGAAAGCCCCCTCTTTCCTGGGAACGACCTGGTTGTTAAATATTGTGAGTTATAATATTAATGATGAATAAGTTCGTGTTGATTAAAGATGAATTTGATAGTTCCATTGTATTGGGATTATTAGTGTTAGTGGAAATCGACATCTATTCCGATGATAATTGATGTCTGGGGGTTATATTGATAAATCGGGTAATTTATCTGATAAATGAGCAATTAATTGCTACTAATTCACATGCTTATATAACTATTTGTTCACATATGTGTACTATTGAATCACATTCATGTACTATTATGGGAGTTGGTGCAAGATTGATAATACTTGCATGACTAAGTTAAAAATAGAGGTATAGATGGAGGTACTATACTTTAATTCGTATTTTTAACACGATTATACTATTGATTCACATGATTGAACTATTAATTCACATTATTTACTATTAGGGGAGGTGGTGCAAGTTTGATAATACTTGCAGGACTAAATTAAAAAGGAAAGAAAAGTTGGAGGTATTGTACTGTAATATTTTGAGCCCCAAAACATGTAATTATCGAAACTATATTTTCCTATAAATAGAAGCTCATTCTTGTTTCACTAAAGCTATAGAGAAATTATCATAGAGAGAAATTATAGAGAGAAAGAAGAAGAGAAGTCTGCTACCTCACTATTCCAGTATCCAGTTTTCTTCTAAGGTAAAGGGTATTATTTCTTTAGTATTCATGAAGAGTGTTATTGTGACGCCCCCAAATTCGGGTACTTGAAACCCGAATTCAGTGCTTCACGATACCATCTCTATAACCGGAATAATACTAATAGCAATGCCATTAATATAAATATTAAACTTAACTTACATAATTACCAAAGTTTAACTCCCAAGTACGTAACCTTAAATCATTCCTTACAACACATGATCATAAATATATAACATTGTCTTAATAATATTAAACTATCACACAGATAACATTGTCATCATTCAGCAACCTTTCCTTTTCCCTTGTTTCTAGTAGGGCCTTTAGGGTGTTCACACATAGCTGAAAATATTTAAATTAAGCAAGGATGAGCATTTGAGTGCCTAGCAAGTAATAGCAATTATATATATATAAGATGAAAGAATTTAAATATTTTCTTTATACTACCCTTCTACAACAGATCAATTGTTGTGAAGAAATCTGTACCAATAATAATAACATAACAACCCTTGTTCAAATTTTTAAAACTACGTATTGACTATATATATATATATATAGGGTAATCGACAGATTATGAACATTATTTTCTATTTTCGAATAGGTTAGACAGAAATTCATCTGCAAACCGTCATAACTTACGGGCCTGAGGGTGTACAGTCCATGGACCCTGTATTGATCAATACTACATTTCTAGAACGATATTATCGTTCATCCTTTGTCTGTCGTAGCGCATAAAAATTTTCCCATGTTTGGGATGTTCATACTTGTCAGGGTTCCAAACAAAAGGTTTTATCTTATCTAACAATAATCTATAATTCAACATATATGTATATCAAATGTGTATCAACATGTGATTAAATACAATAATTATCCAAGTGGGGACACTTGTATAATCATTTATAGAAATTAACGAACAGAATAAATATATGAATTACCATATACTAAATGTTGATAATCAATGGGCGTAAATAATATAGGTTTAACAATCTGTACAGTAATAGTATAATTCTGAAATATTCTTACACTTGTCCATTGCATAAAGAATATGCAAAAGTATGATACTTGCCTGGTCTGCTGCTTACAATACGCAACTTAGTTTTATCTTTTATATAGCAACCTATCAGTAATAAGAGCATTTTAATGATTAGAATAACATATCATAACACATAACACTGTCTATTGCAATCCGCACATAACCTAATCACATTGTCATACATATTCAACAGTCATAGAATAACAAACAAACATTTATACAGTCAAAATATCTAAGTCCAGATCAATTTCTGAAATATGTCGGTCTACCGACGGCTTTATCAGGTACTTATCGAGTCTAAGACTCTATCTCGTATATCAATATCTACAAGTATCAGTCAAATTATTTTTAACTGACTTATAATAATTTTTAAACATTTATTATAATTTATCACGAATTTTTAAACACTGGAATCATTATTAAATAATTTAAATAGTACACAATTCTATTATCATTATTATTTAATTAATATTAAACTATTAATGAAATCATTGCCAAAAATATTAATGTTATTTATAATAACTCACAATATTTTTAAAGTAATTATATTACCCTTAAATGATTTTTAAAACAAAATTAAAATCATTATTAAATAATTACCATTAATTTTAAAATATTAATGAACTATTGATCCAAATATTAAAAGTAATTAATTATAACTGTTCGGGAGCGTTTTATCGACCTCCATATGGGCTAAAGGCCTGACATCAGAAGGTCTTTATGAGACCACTGGGCCGAAGCCCATGGAGAAGTTGGAAGTGTTCTGGTCGGCATTTGAGCCATCTCGGACCGAATCCGAACTAAGTCTTGTGGTGCTCGGGGTCGGGTCTTCGAGTCCTTTGGGCCGAAGCCCAGACCAGGTTATAGGACCGGTTGGGCCTGCACAGTGGGCTCTCCCGCGTGCAGGGTTCGTGTTCCTAATCAGAATTAAATAAGGTAACTCCAAAGGTAGTGGGAGGACTGGATTCTACTTGCACCTTTTAAGGAGATTGTGTTGGACCCAAGTTATGGTAATTACCATACGCTAGGAGTCCTAATCCAACTGGGAGAAAGATTCTAAGGTGGTGAGTACTATAAATACGAGGCCAAGGTTATCATGATGAGGTAAGACCTACTTTTGAGCACTAAACACTTATCCTCCATTGTTTACCCTTGTAACGGCCTGTACTCATTCTCACACCGGAGCTATCCCCCGGCGGCACAAGCCGTCAAGCTTCTGTGTGATCCGTTACTATGCAGGTTCTAGCGCGTGGATTCTGTGATTGGACGCGCCGGCGAAACTTGGCGTTAACATTGGCGCTAGAAGGAGGGCAGTGCTTAAACAATTACAATCAGATTCTTTTTCGGCGAGAAACGATGGCGAGTGTGGAATATGCAGTTTCTGACCGGGAAAAGGCCAAGTCGCACCAGACCACTCAGGTGAGAGGGTCGGTGAAGGACAGACTGGGTTCCAGAATCTAGGATGATCAAAGGGAGCCGGTTGGCTCCCCCCGGAGGCGGCTCTTTTATGAAAGCTAACGTACTCCCAACCAGGCTAGTCGGATGGACGAAGCTAACCCACAAGCGTTGGAGATGCATGAAAAGAGTCATACACAAGGTAGTCGAGATCAGAGAGAATTCATCCTGCAGAAAAAGATACAGCAAAACAAAGACGCCATGATATCCCTACGTCTTCAACAGGAGGTGCTCGAATTACAGATGGCTAACATGGCCGGGGAACAGGAGGCATCCTCCAAGAGGCGTAGGCACCATAGCCGGTCTCAATCTCCCCGAAGGCGAGAGGCTGATAGGGAGAGGAGCAGATATCGGAGTCGTTTGAGGGACGGTCGAAGCCGGAGGAGGAGCCGTTCAGCAGGCCGCCGATCAAAACACCCAGGCAAGTCTGGAAGGGGGAAGGGAGGCGAGATTCCCGAACGTGAGAGGGACAGACCCAGATCGTCCCCTCATGAAGGAGAGTCCGACCCCCTCGCCCAAAGGGTAGCTGAGTTGGAAAAGCTTCTATTGGACAAAATCCCAACGGGGGAGCCCTCGGCCTGTATAGGGTCCCCCTTTTCTGTGGAAATTAATCGGGAGACAGCCGACCCCAAAATGAAGATGCCCCCAATGGAGACTTACGACGGGCTGGGAGATCTTTATGACAATTCTGATGGGTATGATAGGTTGATGACGTATATGGCCATTCTGATGCGGCCAAGTGTCACATGTTCGCCACCACCCTGAAGAAGAGTGCCCGGGAATGGATGGGAACCCTGGCGTCAGGGTCAATAAGCTCGTGGAAGGACCTTCGGGAAAAGTTTCATGCACGATTTGGGAGTAATAAGAGACGGGGAAAGATCACAGCATCCCTCATGCAGCTTAGGCAGAGGTCAGATGAGAGCTTGGGCCAGTACATTAAAAGGTTCCGAGAGGCTGTGGGGTCGGTGCCAGAGTTGAACTCCCCACAAGCCTTGGGGTTCTTCACAACCGGTTTAGACATCGGAAAATCAAAGAAGCTGATGAATGACCTGGTGATCAACCCTCCGACCGATTTAATAGAAGCGTTCCACAGGGCCGAGGGTCACATAGCAATTGAGGAATCGATGTGGAATTTCAAACCACAGTCCCAATCACATGACAAGTCCAGAGATCGGGACAAACAGAGTTATCAGAAGGCAGATACCCAGGGCAGGTCGGACAGTTACAGTAAAAGGAACTATAACGGAGGGGGTCGGGCAATGGAAGGCCACCATTCCTTAACAAAAATGTCAACAAAGTGTACACTGCACTCACTATGGATCGGGCCAAAATATTGGAGGAGATACGGAACAAGCCCTTTTTCAAACAATGCCAAACGATCACCAAGCCGGGGACAAGGGGTCGGAACAAATATTGTACGTACCACCAGAGTCGAGGTCACACGACAGAAGATTGCAATAACTTGAAGGACTTGATAGAAAAGAATGTACAGAATGGGCAGTTGGTGCGGTACGTAGTCGGCAGAGAAGGATCGGAAGCTCCCCGAGAGGACATCAGAGAACCTCCCCGAGAAGCACAGCCACAACCAAACCCACAAGCTCGAGGAGTTATCGATGTGATATCGGGCAGGTCGGTAGGGCGTGTAACCGGTAAGAAGAGGAGTGGGCATCTCGAAGCCGTACTGTCACTAGCCGGCTCCTCGCCTAGGAAAGACATGCCATACTCAGGCACGACCATCTCCTTCTCAGACGACGACTACCCTACTGATCACATTGAACCGCACGACGGGGCATTGGTTATAACAGCTCAGGTTGGGCCGGTTGACATGAAATGAATGATGATCGATAACGGGTCCTCAGTCGACATACTCTACACACATGCCTACCAGAGGATGGAGTTGGGAGGAAAGAGGATGGAATTGGGAGGAGAAGGCCCATTATACGATTTCAGTGGCGACCCGGTTCATGTGTCAGGCACGATAGAGCTGCCAGTTCGATTCGGTACAGTTCCTCAGCAGACAAAAATTATGGTAAAATTTTTTGTGGTACAAGTGGATTCGGCTTACAACTTCATCTTGGGGAGGCCTACTCTAGCAGCACTGCAGGCAGTAACGTCTATACCCCACTTCAAAATAATGTTTCCGACACCGAACGGGATAGGGGAGGTAAAAGGAGATCTCGATATTGCCCGAAGGTGTTATCGGAATATTTTAATATCTTCAGGAGTCGGGGTCAGTAAACAGAAGCAAACATTGACCATCGAGTTAGAGCCGTTCACCGAGGGAAGTACTGAACCCATGGCTCTACCGGCAGAAGAAATAAGGATGTCGAGTTAATGCCAGAGAATCCAGATAAACTGATCAAGATTGGGGCAGGATTAACTGAACAGCTGCGAACGGGTCTAGTGGAATTGCTTAGGGTATACGCCGACATCTTTGCTTGGGAACCCAGCGACATGCCCGGGGTAAGCAAATCTGTAGCACTACATAAGCTTCGTACCGACCCGAAGAAGATACAAGTGATACAGAAAAGAAGAATCTTTGCCCCGGAAAGACAGAGGATTATAGACGAAGAGGTTGCTAAACTGTTAGAGGCAGGGTTCATCTTCAAGATCAATTATCCCAAATGGTTGGCGAATGTGTTACTGGTTCAGAAGCAAAATGGGAAGTGGAGGATGTGCATCGACTACACGGACCTGAACAAGGCATGCCCTAAGGACTTCTATCCCTTACCCAACATAGACCAGCTGATTGATGCCACTTCAGGGTACGGAATGCTAAGTTTCATGGACGCTTTTTCGGGATATCACCAAATCTCGATGCATAAGGAGGATATCCCGAAGACTAGTTTCATCACTCATCGGGCTATATACGCGTATCGGAAGATGACCTTCAGACTACTGAACGCAGGGGCAACTTACCAACGGATGATGAACTTCGTGTTCAGGAAATAGATGGGGCGTAGTATGGAAGTATATGTGGACGACATGATCGTCAAGAGCATGTCAGTCCAGGATCATATGGAGGATTTAGCAGACTACTTCGAAACGATAAGGAAACACAATTTGAGACTGAACCCGACCAAATGTACCTTCAGATTGGGTTCAGGGAAATTTCTGGGATATCTGGTCAGTAAAAGGGGAATCGAAGCCAATCCAGAAAAAATCTCGGCGATCTTAGACATGAAATCTCCGCAAACATACAAAGATGTCCAGAGGTTGACGGGCCGAATCGCAGCCCTTCGGAGATTCATGTCAAGGTCAGCTGAAAGATGCCTACCCTTCTTCGACACCCTCAAAGGACCGAAAAATGACCAAAGTTTCACGTGGACTTCGGAATGCGAAGACGCGTTCCAAGAGATCAAAAGGTATTTGGGTTCGACACCGTTATTGATGAAACCGATTCCCTCTGAACCTTTATACTTATACTTAGCTGCCAGCCCGATGGCAGTAGGGGCGGCACTGGTAAGGGCTAAGAAAGGCAAGCAGTTCCCGGTGTACTACGTCAGCCATGTTCTCAGGGACGCAGAGACGAGATATCCGAACCTGGAAAAGTTTGCCTACGCCCTCATCATTGCTAGCAGGAAACTCAGGTAATATTTCCAGGGTCGATTGATAGTGGTCTATACCAATCAGCCCTTGAAGAAGATCCTGCACAAACCCGAGGTGTTAGGTCGGCTGGCCGCATGGGCGATGGAGTTAACACAGTTTGCTATAGAGTATCACCCCCGATCGGCAATCAAAGGGCAGGCTTTGGAAGATTTTATGGTAGAATGCTCTTTCACGGAGCCAGAGATGAATATAGTGGCCGAAACACAACCGGATCAGACCTCGTGGACTTTATACGTGGATGGGTCATCAACTTCAGATGTCAGCGGAGCAGGGGTCATTCTAACGAGTCCAGAAGGGTTCAAGGTCCAACAAGCTATTTGGTTCGGCTTCAAGGCCACGAAAAAAGAAGTAGAATATGAGGCCATCTTAGCAGGGATACGATTTGCCCGAAGCCTAGAGGTACAGAGGTTGATCATCTACAGTGACTCACAGCTGGTGGTCAAGCAGTTATCGGGTGAGTACAAAGCTTAGTGGGCAAGGATGACCAAATATCTGGCCGAGTTAAAAGATAAGCTCACATACTTCGCATCGCACAGTTGTTTGGGGGTGGATCGATCAGACAATACCATAGCAGATTCCCTGGCACGATTGGCAACTACCGAAGCAAGCTCTTTCGATGGATCAGTGTACTTAGAGGTTTTGGAAAAACCCAGTATCCCGAAGATTGAAATCCTAGCTTTGGACCGACTCAATTGTTGGCTCACTCCTTATATCTCATATTTGGCTGATGGGACCCTCCCTTCGGACCGAATCCTATCCAGGCAAGTCAAACATCAAAGCTCAAACTTCGTCCTCATAGATGGAGACCTATACCGAAGGGCCTTTAGCTCTCCACTGCTCAAATGCTTGACTCCTTCAGAGGCAGACTATACACTTCGAGAGGTGCATGAGGGGATCTGTGGGGATCACATGGGAGCAAAATCACTGGCACATAAAATCTTGAGGCAGGGGTATTACTGGCCGACTAACTACACTGAAGCAAAGGAATTTGTCAGGAGGTGCCCCAAGTGCCAGCTGAACAGCAACATCCCACATCAACCTCCAGAAGAGCTGTACTTAGTCCTATCTCCAATTCCCTTTGTTGTATGTGGAATTGACATCCTAGGCCCTCTACCAAAAGCTAAGGGACATGTTAGCTTTGTGATCGTGGCCATCAATTATATGACGAAGTGAGTCGAGGCTAAACCACTGCAAAAGATAACCGAGCAGAAGTGTTTGAAGTTTATTAAAGAAGAAATAGTCTACCGGTTCGGTATCTCGATGGCAATAGTCTCAGACAATGGCAGACAATTCGTGGGGTCAAAATTTGAGGGCTTTCTAAATGAGTTAGGGATCCAACACCGAAAGACTTCGGTCGCCCATCCTCAGTCGAATGGACAAGTGGAAGTAACCAATCAAACCCTGCTCAATGGGATAAAGCGTAGATTAGATGAATTAAAGGGTCGATGGCCCGAAGAACTGCTATCTATTTTATGGGCATACCGAACTACTCCAAGAACTATAATTGGGGACACTTCATTAAGACTGACATTTGGGACCGATGCTCTCATTCCTGTAGAAATCAGATCCCCCACCCTTTGAGTCAGCCAATACAAAGAGTTATACAATGATGAAGGCTTGAGAACAAATCTGGATCTGCTAGATGAAGTCAGGGATTCGGCTATAATAAGGTTAGCGGTTTATCAGCAGCGGACAGCCAGACACTACAATCAGAAGGTGAAGCCCAGGAGGTTTGCAGTGGGAGATCTAGTCCTCCGGGAGTCGGAGGCTTTAACCCCCCAGAACACCGGCAAGTTAATGCCTAACTGGGATGGGCATTACGAAGTGGTAGGAGTGCCGAAGCCAGGAACTTACCGGCTTTGAGCAATGGACGGTTCAGAGGTAAAGAATACATGGCATGCTGGAAGACTTAGAAAATTTTACCAGTAATAGTTATGTTATTCTTACTTTTATCTATGTAACCGATTCAATTTAAATGATATAAATAAAAGTTCTTATTTCTGTCAATGTTTAACTTCATCTATTTCCATGTATTTCCTTACTACTCGAACAGACACGCTTCGGGCACTATCCGATCAAGAGGTTCGGAAAGACACCACTGATCGAGATAAGTCCCGAGCATAACTGATCGAGAGTTTAGTAAATTCTTAAAATACATATCTCAGGCACTATCCGATCAAGATGTTTGGAAAGACACCACTGATCGAGGTAAGTCCCGGGTATAACTGTTGGATCCTTCGAGATCAGATAAACTCTAAGGATAATTCGATCAGAAGGTTCGGGTAGATACAATCGATCGAGATTAGTCATGAGTAAAACTAAGAGCAAAACATTCATGGGCAAAGTACATTTCATTTATACTTAGAAAATTTTTACAAGCCCGATCGCCTACGATACGGGTAAAATACAAGTAAAAAATTTTCAACAATTTACAAGCCCTAAAATGCCTATTCAGCAGGAGGGTCATCCTCGGCCTCAGATTCGTCGTCGAAAGAGTCGAGCAGGGAGGCGTCGAGCCCAGTAGCTATCAGTTTGGCCTTAGCCTTCTCCCGATAAGTCTCATACCCTTCACCAAATTGGGCGATGACCTTATCGTTCAAGACATCGGATTCTTCATACTCAGTGATAGCTTGCTATCGGGCGTCTGACAGCTTCTCTTAAAGAGTCTTCACCTCGGATGATAGGGAGTTGTTGTCTCAAATCAAATACATCATCTTATCATGCATCCCCAAAAACTTCTCCGTAATCGCCTCGCAGGCCCTCTCTCGGTCTTCTTCTACCTGCCCAGCCAACCGATCCCTCTCCTCCAGAATCCTTTTGGCATGACCCTCGAGGCTGACAAACTCTTGCTGCATGAGGGAGTGTTGTTCTTTCAGCCCTTTAGACTCCCGTTTGACCTGGATCGCTTGAGTTCGAGTCTCCGCATGAAGATCCTTCTCTTTCTGCAGATCCTTGGTCAGACCTCGGACATCCGCTTCGAGCAACATCACTTCCGTCTTCAGCTGAACCTCCGCCTTGGTGGATCGGGCGAGAGGGGGAATAACCCGAGCAAGAATGGCGTTGGCCTGCGAACAACACATACATCAGTACTAGAAGTAAAACAAGTTAACAGCAAAGAAGAAGGGAATACTCGGACTTACTTGAGTCTGGGATCGGATATATGCCACCAGGAACTGATCAGAGGAATAACCTTTGAACCGCTCATCGTCACCAGAAAGCTTGAAGTGGTCGAAGAGGGTGAAAGGAAACGCCTCTAAAGCAGTCTTAGTCCAACAAGTGGTCGACTATCCCTGGGAAGAACTCGGACCAGGAGAAGGAGTGGAGGCAGGCACCTGATCGGCAACAACCACCTGTTGATCCTCCCGGACTTCAGGTAGATGTTCCGAACCCTCTGTCAGACGAGGCTTTTTGAATGGGGGTTCGGGAAGAACCTCTTCGACGTCCTCCGACTCCTCCACCACCTCGGTTTGAGGAGGGAGCGGTGTGGGTGTCGGCTCCGATGGAAGTGTGGGGAGAGCCGGCTTGGAAGAAGGCTTCTTGGTCTTTTTGAATAGAGCATCCTTCTCTGCCCGACTCATCTTCAAAGCCCCTTTTTGCGTGGTCGGGGGCATAGGTCCCGACATGGATCCCAACGACAGCTCCGTAATTGGTATCGTATCCTCCTCTTGAGCGTCGTCGGTCACGGGAGTTCGGATGAACCCCGAAGTGATGGTGGTGGGGACGAAGGCGTCGACCACGCCCTCTGGCTTGAAAATGGTCACTGCACGGAGACAAGAGGGTTAAAGCATGAACCGATGGACAGAAAAAGATAAAAAATATAAATAAGAAGCAAACAGAAGATACTCACAGCCGTGTTTGTACAACCAGACTTCGTCCATCATAATCCTCAGATTCCATTGGGTCTTTTTCCATTGCGTGTAAAATGTTTTGAAGGCATCAGCCCGGCCCTTCGAGAACTTGGAAATCTTGGCCGCCTGGTCGGCTGGTTGGGCCCAGGAGGGAAGGAGTTGGAGGTCGGTTCCCTTAGTAAAAAACCACTGTTCGTGCTACCCCTTGTTACTGGAAGGGGTCTTGATCGGGACGGTGCGGTTAGGGCATTTGTTGAGTTGCCAAAGACCTGGCTCTTTCGACCCACTGAGGGTGAACAAGGTGAAGAATAGATCGACCCCAGGAGTGAGGCCCACCTCTTGGCAGATGGTTATGAATGAGACTAGGTGGATGTACGCGTTCGGTACGAGCTGCGCGAACCCGACTCCCATGAAATTAAAGAAGGAGGAAATGAAATCGTGAAGTGGGAACCGAACCCCGTACTTCAGAACATACAGGGGCATGACCACCCACTCACCCTCGGGCCTCCAGAACATCTTCTCATCAGGACGAGGGATCCTCAGTTTGTATTCTTTAGGAATTTTGAAAAGAGTCCGGATATTAGAGATCTGGGATGTGGTGATAGTAGAAGGAGTGAGGAGATGAGAAAACTCCTCTGAGGAGTGGTAGGCTTTTCGAACCCTAGCCTCGGTGTCTACCGAAGTAGGCAAGGCATCAGGAGTGGCGTCAATAGGGGCATCCGGCATTATGACCTCTAGGAGGTCGCCGGTGGTGATGGTAGAGGAGACAATGATAGGCTCAGTGGCCGGAATAGTGTTGGAATTGGCCATTTTAAAAAGGAATATGATGAAAACGAGAGGTTTAAAAGAAAGAATGATCAAAAATGCCACTCAATCGCTAAATGAGTAGAGGAAAATGGTGAATACGGAGGAGCAGTATCTCGCCAGAAATCGCCTTGCCACAAAATTTGAACACAGAGGATCTGAGAAAGAGGAGTTAGTAAAGGTGATAATGAAGGGGAAGTGGGGTTTTTATAGGTTGTACGACACGGAGTCCCAGGGCGGCTACTAAATGCTTAAGGTGGGTCCAGGTGTTAAAAGGCATGCAACGTTTCAAATATCTATAACAAACAGTTGAATTTCCCCAGACAGCTCATCATTGGCTGTCGTAACCTTTCGATATCCTGACCTTCCAAGTCTCTAATTATAAAAATGTTATAATCAAAGACTGGGGTCAATGTTCGGGAGCGTTTTATCGACCTCCATATGGGCGAAAGGCCTGACATCAGAAGGGCTTTATGAGACCACTGGGCCGAAGCCCATGGAGAAGTTGGAAGTGTTTGGGTCAGCATTTGAGCCATCTCGGGCCGAATCCAAACTAAGTCTTATGATGTTCGGGGTCGGGTCTTCGAGTCCTTTGGGCCGAAGCCCAGACCAGGTTATAGGACTGGTTGGGCCTGCACAGTGGGCTCTCCTGTGTGCAGGGTTCGCGTTCCTAATCAGAATTAAATAAGGTAACTCCAAAGGTAGTGGGAGGACTGGATTCTACTTGCACCTTTTAAGGAGATTGTGTTGGACCCAAGTTATGGTAATTACCATACACTAGGAGTCCTAATCCGACTGGGAGAAGGATTCTAAGGTGGTGAGTACTATAAATACGAGGCCAAGGTTATCATGATGAGGTAAGACCTACTTTTGAGCACTAAACACTTATCCTCCATTGTTTATCCTTGTAACGACCTGTACTCATTCTCACACCAGAGCTATCCCCCGGCGGCACAACGCGTTAAGCTTCTGTGTGATCCGTTACTGTGCAGGTTCTAGCGCGTGGATTCTGTGATTGGACGCGCCGGCGAAACTTGGCGTTAATAATAACTTAAAATATCTTTAATTCATTTATATCCCTTTTAAATGATTTTTAAATAAATAAAAGCATTTTTAAACTATTTATTTAATATAATTATTAAAGAAAAATAATATCATTAATATTAATTTATTAATGAGAATTCTCCAAAAATATTGAAAAATATATTTTATAAGTCAAAACATTTTCTAACACTTTATTCTCATTTAAAATAATTAAAATCATTTTTTCCAAATTTATTTAATACACTAACTAAATAAATTAAATATCATTAATATTCAAATAATTATAAATATTAATGAAAAATATCACAAATAATTAAAAGTTATTTTTCATAATTTAAAATAATTTTTAAAATCATTCTTGGAAATTTTTATAATTTATTTCTTATTTTTAATTATTTTTCGGAAAAACAGAAATTAAAATTAATTAAGTCTGTCGCTAAAGTCTATGGCGACAGAAAAGCGCCGCCTTAGGTGTTCTTGTGCCCAAGAACACTGACAGGTCAGTGTTCGAGTTTTCTCATTTGACCGCGTGTAATTTTCAATATAAAACGTTTCTGAACTAACTTGAACTTTGATTATGTAGAAAAACTGTAATACTACAATGATCATTCATCATTTCAGCTATAACACACATATCACAACGATCTGGGCTCGCTAAAAAGCTGTCAGACATTTCCTGGGTTTCTTCAGAAACCCAAAACATCAACTGGTCACTTTCCAGTACAAATTTATCTAGGTTCTAGTTGTTGTTTTGGTGGTTCTATGATTCATAAATGTAGTATTCATGACAAGGTATAACAACATATCAATATTACACTTCAAAAACATTTAAATCACTATCTACAGCTCGGTCAAAGGGTGTCAGAAATCGTGTTCATCATTTTTCTGGAAATTCCCAGAAATGCAAAAACAGTGCAAGTGGTCTACTTTGACCACTTGCTACGTTCGATATGTTCATTGTTTGTGGGGTTTTAAGATATGAATCTACAGTCCACATTACCAGCTACAAGTTGACTACCAAAACATCAACAAATAATCATCAAGGATGTCAGATCAGGACCATTAAAATACTGTCAGACGCGATTTTAAACTTTCTGGGCTGCCCAGATTATCCACGGTCATGGTATGGTCAACGACCTTTGACCGATTATAACTTCAAATCTGTAATAGATCTAACTTTAATTCCTTTTGCATATTAAAGACAACATGACAGGCTATAGAGTAACACTTTTAAACAACAAAAATACTAAACACACAACAATCTATAGCCTCTGACATTTGATGTCAAATCACAAAAAAAACTTTTTCCCAGATTTAGAAAATCTTTGATTCCGGGCACTTTGATGTTATGGACTCATAAGATACCAACCCAGAACATTAATTTACACATCATACAATATATCTAAACATTCTAACATCTAATCCAACATAGCATAAATGTCAAATTTTCTAAGTTGGGTCTTATACCTCTATGAACCAAATTTTGATCTTCTGCTCCTAATCTGATCTTGATGTTATGGGACACACTAAGGAACTAAAATGCTAACTATTTTCGTGAGTTTAGAAAGAAAGAAGCTTGGTGGTGTATGTGTGAGAAATTGGGACACAATTATGAACTTTCCTCTCTCTCAATCTATATATAACTTGATGAAATGGTTAGGGTTGATCATGCTTCTTGATTAAAGGCTATTACTAGACCACATGGCTTTGTTGAGTTTGTTTACCAACTAAAGTTATGGCAACCTATACAAGTTATCTATTTAAATAATGCTAGAAGGGCAATTTGGTCATTTGACTTATAAAGTGCATGGTACTTTTGTAACTTCTCACACCTATTAGGTTTTAACCCTTAGGGTTTGACCCTAAGATTTCATAAGCTCTAAATCTAGAATTGTGTGTTAAGGGCAAAATAGGAAATCTTAGTTTTCTAAAATGTCGATTAGGGTTTCTTAATGAAATTAAGTTTCCTAATCACTTAGGACATAAAAATTAGGCTTTATAATCTACTAATTATTATTAAGTTTGCTAAATTAATAACTAGGTTTGTAATTTAGCAATTAGGGTTTTATTCCAATAATTAGGGTTTTTAGATACTAATTAGGGTTTACCTAATTAACATTAATCATAATAATAATTATTAATTACATAACACATAACTTAACAACCATTATAGTCATATTTGACTTTATACTATAGTTTATCAGTAATGCTAGGAAATTTGTACTGTCCTACTATAATTGTTCCACACAATAACCATACACACATAGCATACATAATTATAATACTGACAAATAATAATATAATATTATTATTCTCATTCCTTGATCAAAACCTAGAATTAGGGTTTGGATTCCATATCTGATTTATCTGACATATACAACATTAATAATTAAGTTAAAATAATTAACTTAATTATTCTAAAGTAATTTCATATAATAAAATAATTATTATAATAATTCTGTATTCATTTCATATATTATTTAAATAGTATATAAACATATTTTTATGGAAAATAATTAATAAAAATATGTTTACTGTAAAATTAATTATTATAAGAATATAATTTATACAGATCAATAATTCTAAAATAAAATTATTTGTAATCATTCATGTAATAAATATATTTTATATTCATTACATAAATACATACATAATATCTTGTACACATTCTAACTATTAAAATAATTAATTTATAATAATAAAAAAATTTATATGCAAAATTTCTAATTTAATTATATAGAAAATATCGGGTTATTACATTCACCCTCCCTTATAAAGATTCCGTCCTTGAATCACCATTTAAAACCTATACTTACCAGGATACATAACATACACAACCATTGCAAATAGATCTCGATCATAATTGATCGATCCGATCTTTAACTATTTAGCAAAACGTTTATCTACCATCTTAAACAAAAATTTGATTTCTAAAAGAATTCAAATTCTTCCTTTATAAAATAAGTTATTATATATATAAGAAAATTATATATAAGAAAATAAAATTGGTTCGAGTAATACCTGGAGTTGCATTCCCGGCTACTACCGAATCTTGAATAGTCATGTTGAAGACGCTTGCTGTTGATTTCATTGGTTTGTTTATTGAAGTTGGTCCCGTTGTTGCCAATGTCCTGCTACCTTTTTCCGTATTCGCATTCCTTCTTTCATTTTTCCTTCTTGAACAGTCTTTTACCTTATGCTCCATTGATTCACACATAACACACCTACTATACCTTCTTGGATTAGGACAGTTAGGAGAAATATATTCCTCCTGTCCTCACTTTTCACACATAAACTTTCCTTTTAATCACATTCCCGACTTCTTTCAGGTATTATTGAAATTATCTTCTTTTATCTTATAGGTGATAGGAGCTGTCTGTTGCCCCGCCGTTATCCTAGCTATCACATACACTTCTACAGGGTCAGTTGATCTTCTAAATCTTGGCGGTCCGATTATCTGGAACTCTTTGAAGTTTGTCAATCGATTATCTGGCTGATTTCCCGCGGCTGGTATTCCGTTCTGCATAGCTTGATCATCCACATATTTAAAAATTTGGTGTCGGATCTGGTTGTTCACAAGTTCTTCTTCCTTTGGTTTTGTTTTCGTCTTGACGACATTTTCATAAATTATTCTTACATACTAAGACTTATCGTAAACGCTTAACATATAACGCAAAACTTTATATTCAACTAATCATGTACTCAAAATATTAGATTTTGAAAACTCGGTTTACTGTATTAACCAGTGATCAGATAAATATATACTATCTTTATACCAACTTATTCCATTAATCCAATATAGACTCATATTCATAACACTTGACATGCCTTGGCACACACTGCTTTAAACATCCGCTATCCCTTTGTGAGTCAAAAGTCGGGAATCGCTGCCATAACTTATACAAAAGTTAAGAATATTCTTTTATACAGACATATCTATTATTTACACCACATTGAATCATATATATTCCAGTAAAACTTAACACATCTATTCCTTACGCCTTCCCTAATGATCATTTGCTTACTATTCTATATATTCCAATTATCTTCAATAATCTATTAGCACATAAATATACTAGTCCTCTTGTAGCCATTTGGTATTCGTTTGGTTATTGAGTTTCTAAAGGTCAAGGGTTCAAGATCTGGTGATGAGATGGAGTAGTAATTCATGAATGATATGAGGTATTCTAAAACACTTTCCTTTTTCTTACCATACATTATGAGTTTAATAACTCACCATAAACATATGAGTTTAAGAACTCAAGCTTAACCATATTCTTATACTTTACCAATCAGTTACATTACCGTTTCTGTATCCAGTACCATACTTTCCAAAATAACCACCTCTTTGAGGTAGCTTTCAATGTGAGACTCTATTTCAGCTATTGGCTTTGATATTGGCTCGGTCATGGAGGTTGACTTATTCTTTACGACTTAAGAGTATCCTAATTCGGTTCCTTTCTGACACCTACACACAAATTATCTTGACTAGTAAATAAATACACACAACACACAATAATTTTATATGTTATCTTTTATTTTGGTTGACGATGAATTTATACAATTCATCTCCTTTTTAAACTCTAAACGAGTTATTTATATATTAATATATCACGGTTTTAATACCAACCGACCAAACCTTTGGCATACTTCTATAAATGCTAAAGGCCTAACTACCCACCACCAACTATCCTCTATTGGACAAAATTGGGGATTCCCTACCACCTACCCCTCTACCAGAAAAAGTTGGGGTCTAACTGCCATCCTATGCATACAGAAAGGCATAAGGATTTTCAACACTAAACAGTCCCTAATAGAAACAAAAGTGGGACTATATCGAACATGAGTACACATCAACGCCTGCTCTCCCTGCCGAAGGGCAGCTCCATCCATTCCGCATCGAACCGCCTAAAGGAGATGTCTAAAGCCTGCTCCAGGGTATATATCTTCGCGTCTTTAGCTTCCCCCTCAACTCTCAACTATCCTAGTTGCAACTCTCTTTGCTCCAACCTCCCTCGTAACTCAGCTAACTCCGCCTGTGCTCGGTGAGCAGTGTCCTTGTACAGCTGTTCTGAAATCTGGAGGATGTGATTTTGTGCCTCCACTTTCTCAGCCCTAACCCTTAAATCGTCATTCCTGACCAATAAATCTCTTATCATCTCATGCTCCATGTACTCTTCACTAGAGTCCCTCGACTCTTGATCCACTGAGTAACTACCTTGGCTCTCGTCAGCCATCCTATGACCATAATAAACAAGCAAAACAACATTAATACCACAATAAAATATATTCATTAGTAAAATGAAAAGATATTTTATTAAGTACAACTAAAACTCAATGGATCCCCTCAACCCATCAGTTAGCTAACATATTCTATAAGAGTTTCCTATAAGGTTATAACCTAGGTTTCGCAATCCTAATGTTTATAACCTACAACTTTGATACCAACCTGTGACGCCCCCAAATTCGGGTACTTGAAAGCCGAATTCAGTGCTTCACGATACCATCTCTATAACCGGAATAATACTAATAATAATGCCATTAATATAAATATTAAACTTAACTTACATAATTACCAAAGTTTAACTCCCAAGTACGTAACCTTAAATCATTCCTTACAACACATGATCATAAATATATAACATTGTCTTAATAATATTAAACTATCACACAGATAACATTGTCATCATTCAGCAACCTTTCCTTTTCCCTTGTTTCTAGCAGGGCCTTCAGAGTGTTCACACTTAGCTGAAAATATTTAAATTAAACAAGGATGAGCATTTGAGTGCCCAGCAAGTAATAGCAATTATATATATATATATATATATATATATATATATAAGATGAAAGAATTTAAATATTTTCTTTATACTACCCTTCTACAACAGATCAATTGTTGTGAAGTAATCTGTACCAATAATAATAACATAACAACCCTCATTCAAATTTTTAAAACTACGTATTGACTATATATATAGGGTAATCGACAGATTATGAACATAATTTTCTGTTTTCGAATAGGTTAGACAGAAATTCATCTGCAAACCGTCATAACTTACGGGCCTGAGGGTGTACAATCCATGGACCCTGTATTGATTAATACTACATTGCTAGAACGATATTATTGTTCATCCTTTGTCCGCCGTAACGCATAAAAATTTTCCCATGTACGGGATGTTCATACTTGTCAGGGTTCCAAACAAAAGGTTTTATCTTATCCAACAATAATCTATAATTCAACACATATGTATATCAAAGGTGTATCAACTTGTGATTAAATACAATGATTATCCAAGTGGGGACACTTGTATAATCATTTATAGAAATTAACGAACATAATAAATATCTGAATTACCATATACTAACATGTTGATAATCAATGGGCGTATATAATATAGGTTTAACAATCTGTACAGTAATAGTATAATTCTGAAACATTCTTACACTTGTCCATTGCATAAATAATATGCAAAGGTAGGATACTTGTCTGGTCTGCTGCTTACAATACGCAACTTAGTTTTATCTTTTATATAGCAACCTATCAGTAATAAGAGCATTTTATTGATTAGAATAACATATCATAACACATAGCACTGTCTATTACAATCCACACATAACCTAATCACATTGTTATACATATTCAACAGTCATAGAATCACAAACAAACATTTATACAGTCAAAATATCTAAGTCCAAATTAATTTCTTAAACATGTCAGTCTATCGACGGCTTTATCGGGTACTTATCGAGTCTAAGACTATATCTCGTATATCAATATCTACAAGTATCAGTCAAATTATTTTTAACTGACTTATAATAATTTTTAAACATTTATTATAATTTATCACGAATTTTCAAACACTGAAATCATTATTAAATGATTTAAATAGTACACAATTTTATTATCATTAATATTTAATTAATATTAAACTATTAATGAAATCATTGCCAAAAATATTAAAGTTATTTATAATAACTCGGAATATTTTTAAAGTACTTATATTACCCTTAAATGATTTTTAAAATAATTAAAATCATTATTAAATAATTACAATTAATATTAAAATATTAATGAACTATTGATCCAAATATTAAAAGTCATTAATTATAACTTAAAATATCTTTAATTCATTTATATCCCTTTTAAATGATTTTTAAATAAATAAAATCATTTTTAAACTATTTATTTAAAATAATCATTAAATAAAACTAATATCATTAATATAAATTTATTAATGAGAATTCTCCAAAAATATAGAAAAATATATTTTATAAGTCAAAACATTTTCTAACACTTTATTCTCATTTAAAATAATTAAAATTATTTTTCTCTAATTTATTTAATACACTAACTAAATAAATTAAATATCATTAATATCCAATTAATTATAAATATTAATGAAAAATATCACAAATAATTAATAGTTATTTTTCATAATTTAAAATAATTTTTAAAATCATTCTTGGAAATTTTTATAATTTATTTCTTATTTTTAATTTTTTTCCAGAAAAAAAGAAATTAAAATTAATTAAGTCTGTCGCTAAAGTCTATGGCGACAGAAAAGCGTCGCCTTAGGTATTCTTGAGCCCAAAAACACTGATAGGTCAGTGTTCGAGTTGCCTCATTTGACCGCGTGTAATTTTCAATATAAAACGTTTCTGAACTAACTTGAACTTTGATTATGTAGACAAACTATAATACTACAATGATCATTCATCATATCAGCTATAACACACATATCACAACGATCTAGGCTCGCTAAAAAGCTGCCAGACATTTCCTGGGTTTCTTCAGAAACCCAAAACATCAACTGGTCACTTTCCAGTACAAATTTATCTAGGTTTTAGTTGTTGTTTTGGTGGTTCTATGATTCATAAATGTAGTATTCATGACAAGGTATAACAACATATCAATATTACACTTCAAAAACATTTAAATCACTATCTATAGCTCGGTCAAAGGGTGTCAGAAATCGTGTTCATCATTTTTCTGGAAATTCCCAGAAATGCAAAAACAGTGTAAGTGGTCTACTTTGACCACTTGCTACGTTCGATATGTTCATTGTTTGTGGGGTTTTAAGACATGAATCTACAGTCCACATTACCAGCTACAAGTTGACTACCAAAACATCAACAAATAATCATCAAGGATGTCAGATCAGGGCCATTAAAATACTGTCAGACGCGATTTTAAACTTTCTGGGCTGCCCTGATTATCCTCGGTCATGGTCGGTCAACGACCTTTGACCGATTATAACTTCAAATCTGTAATAGATCTAACTTTAATTCCTTTTGCATAATAAAGACAACATGACAGGCTATAGAGTAACACTTTTAAACAACAAAAATACTAAACACACAACAATCTATAGCCTCTGACATTTGATGTCAGATGACAAAAAAAACTTTTTCCCAGATTTAGAAAATCTTTGATTCCGGGCACTTTGATGTTATGGACTCATAATATACCAACCCAGAACATTAATTTACACATCATACAATATATCTAAACATTCTAACATCTAATCCAACATAGCATAAAGATCAAATTTTCTAAGTTGGGTCTTATACCTCTTTGAACCAAATTTTGATCTTCTGCTCCTAATCTGATCTTGATGTTTTGGGGACACACTAAGGAACTAAAATGCTAACTATTTTCTTGAGTTTAGAGAGAAAGAAGCTTGGTGGTGTATGTGTGAGAAATTGAGACAAAATTATGAACTTTCCTCTCTCTTAATCTATATATAACTTGATGAAATGGTTAGGGTTGATCATGCTTCTTGATTAAAGGCTATTAATAGACCACATGGCTATGTTGAGTTGGTTTACCAACTAAAGTTATGGAAACCTATACAAGTTATCTATTTAAATAATGCTAGAAGGGCAATTTGGTCATTTGACTTATAAATTGCATGGTACTTTTGTAACTTCTCACACCTATTAGGTTTTAACCCTTAGGGTTTGACCCTAGGGTTTCATAAGCTCTAAATCTAGAATTGTGTGTTCAGGACAAAATAGGAAATCTTAGTTTTCTAAAATGTTGATTAGGGTTTGTTAATGAAATTAAGTTTTCTAATCACTTAAGACTTAAAAATTAGGCTTTATAATCTACTCATTATTAAGCTTGCTAAATTAATAATTAGTGTTTGTAATTTAGCAATTAGGGTTTTATTTCAATAATTAGGGTTTTTAGATACTAATTAGGGTTTACCTAATTAACATTAATCATAATAATAATTATTAATTACATAATACATAACTTAACAACCTTTATTGTCATATTTGACTTTATACTATAGTTTATCAGCAATGCTAGGAATTTTGTACTGTCCTACTATAACTGTTCCACACAATAACCTTACACACATAGCATACATAATTATAATACTGACAAATAATAATATAATATTATTATTCTCATTCCTTGATCAAAACCTAGAATTAGGGTTTGGATTTCATATCTGATTTATCTGACATATACAACATTAATAATTAAGTTAAAATAATTAACTTAACTATTCTAAAGTAATTTCATATAATAAAATAATTATTATAATAATTCTGTATTCATTTCATATATTATTTAAATAGTATATAAACATATTTTTATGGAAAATAATTAACAAAAATATGTTTACTGTAAAATTAATTATTATAAGAATATAATTTATAAAGATCAATAATTCTAAAATAAAATTATTTGTAATCATTCATGTAATAAATATATTTTATATTCATCACATAAATACATACATAATACATTGCACACATTCTAACTATTAAAATAATTAATTTATAATAATAAAAAAATTTATACGCAAAATTTCTTATTTAATTATATAGAAAATATAGGGTTATTACAGTTATTGTTATTCCATTCCTTATTATTCTGTTGGAAAAACCTGTCTATGCGAAGTACCGCATACATGGTGAAATTCTTCTGTTATTCCATTCTTTATTACTCTGTCAGAATATCCTGTTTGTGCGGATTACGCATGTCCTGGTTCCATTCTTTATTATTCTGTCGAAATATCATGTCTGTGCGGATTATGCATGACCTGGTTCCATTCTTTATTATTCTTTGATTATCTTGTCTGTGCGTTTACACATAACCTAGTTCCATTCTTTATTATTCTGTTGCAATAACCTGTCTGTGCGGTCTATCGCATGCATGGTGAATTTCGTTGTTATTCCATTCTTTATTTTTTGTTGGGAATAACCTGTCTGTGCGGTCTATCACATGCATGGTGAATCCTTCTGTTATTCCATTCTTTATTATTCTGTTGAAATAACTAGTCTATGTAGATTACCGCATGCATGGTGAATGATCCTTCATATTCATATGAATAATATTTTCATTCAAAAGGGGTTTCTGCCAGGGGCAGTTTCGTAATTTTTTTGACGCTCAAAAATTATGGAAAATTTGAAATGATAATTTGATGAGTTTTCTATATTGTGTCCAACGATGGCGATTTTTGAATGTATAGGTTAAGAGTTATGGATTTTATGGGAAAAGACTATTTTAAAAGTAAACCCTTATAAATCCTTGTGGTTAACTCTAAAATTTGTGAAATGTTTATTGGGAATACATACATATAACAGGAGTATACCTTGTAAATTTCAGAATTTTTGGACAAAAGTACAGTTTATGATAAATAT
This sequence comes from Panax japonicus, assembly GCA_020205505.1. Lineage (NCBI taxonomy): Eukaryota > Viridiplantae > Streptophyta > Magnoliopsida > Apiales > Araliaceae > Panax > Panax japonicus. Next base: position 189,799 of record JAINUV010001453.1, read on the forward strand.
CTAAATATTTGGTAGTTTGGCCATATAAAAAATAGGAAATAAATTTTGAAAATTCCGAGGAAAATATATGTTCAATATGGTGCTAAATCCCAGAAAAGAAATATTTTTGGCACTGATTTGGTATTTTTCATGAAAATGAACTAGTTATGAGTAAATAAATTAAATATGTTATGTAAAGTAACAAAATTGGAAAATAGAATTTTATGGCTTGGGAATCCTATATAGGGTATATGCAGATTTTTGATGAGGGATTTGATCATTGGTGATGAAATCTTATGAATATGGCATTTTGAATGATTAAATGCATTATGTGGTAAAGTGTAAGCAATTGAAATAAATTTTTTATGAGTTTAAGAACTGATTAAAATATTGTTATAATATTAATAATATTAGATTATGAGTTTATTAAGTGGTTGATAATATTTGGATAAATTTAAAGTCTTTAATATTTATCCTTGTTTTCGTTTGATTAATGTTTATATCATTGTCATCATCCTCATGCTTATATGGTGATGAAAGTTATCTTTGGCTTACGTGAAAAGATGGACTTTTGATTATTGAATTTTATATCTTTGGCTTACGTGCAAAGATGGACAGTTGGTTATTAGTTTTATAGTTGTATATCTTTGGCTTACGTGGAGAGATGGACTAGGTATGATTATGACAAGGGACCATTCGGTATTATCATGATCTGTAATGTTATAAACGATGTGGTAAAAGTCCTCAGTGGCCTGTAGTGCATTGATGGACAATTTTTGGTATGATTATGACCAGGGATTATTCGGTATAGTTATGACAATTGATGATTTAATGAATATCCTTGGCCCGTAGTGCAGAGATGATTCGATGATGTGGTTTATTTATTAAGCTGAGTCTCAGCGATAAAAACTGATGAAAATATTTTAAAACATAAAAGATAATAGATATCATGCTCTACTTAACTCTTCTAATGGATTGTTTATTCTGCTGCAGTTAAACTTGATGTATATTGTATTCTATCAGTTTAAAATTGTTAAAGACTAATGATAATTTATTCTGCATTATGTTAGTCATAATATTTCGTACTGGCTATTTGAGCTCACCCTTTTATTTTCATTGTTCTCTTCGGGAAATGAGAACGTAGCTGGGACTAGTCGGGGAACGGAGTGATGGTCCGAGATGGTGTCATAGTAGTCCTCAGTATTCTATAAAATAGTGTGATAATAAATGTAATGAGAATTCCATTGAGTGTGGATATTGTCTAGATGACAATATTTGTATTAAAACTCACAGCATATGTTTTGTCATATTTTACACGACAGTTGTATAATTAAGTTTTATTTGTATTTTGTACCATGTATTTGGCGACTCAAGATGGGTGATGTATACCTATTTTGGGGGTGTCACACTTAGGGTTAAACCCTAAGTGTTTGCAATGATTACAAGATTGCCATTAAAATTCCAAGCCAATTGACCAAAATACCCCTTGCATTATTGAAGCTAATTTGTAGATTTTGACTATAGGTGAGTTGGTGACCTAAACCAACAACCCCATGTGCTCTCTAATGACAACAATCAACCTCTAGATCAGCCAATACATGCATCCAAGACTTGTATATATAGATTGAGAGAGAGAGAGAATTGCATTTGTTAGTTTAATTTTCCCACACCACTCAACCATTATCTCTCTCTTCGAAACCCCCAATAAAATTTGCAAGTATATCAGTCACAAACAAAGCCCCATGAACACCCTTAACAGATCATAAGCATAGAATCAAGAAATTGATCATAACATCTAGAGGCTCGGATTTGAGATTCTACAAAATCTGGAAAAAAAATTCTTGGTGGTATGACAATGAATGTCAGTGGCTCTAGATTCTTGCATGATCATGATTTTTGTTGTTTGATGTTTTAGATATGTAGTCTATTATGTGTTCTTTGATCTGGATCAAGAATCAAGTTCATATCATAAATAGACTGCAAGATAATCGAGGTCAAAAGTCATTAACTGGCCAAGACTGGCCATTTCTGGGTAACCCAGAAACTGCCTAGAAACGGTCTAACAATACTTTTGACGTCTCTGATCTTGCTTATGTTGGTTGTTTTGATGTTGTTATTGTAAGATATGTGTAATATAATATGTGTACTACAAGGTAATGCTCTTATATCGCTTTTATCACAAACCTACGAGATTTGGGGGATGGTCAAACCAAGCAGAAGGTCCACGGATGAGCTTTCTAGGTAACCTAGAAAGTTCATCAGCGTGGCTTCTGACAGGGTTTAACCGGACAAGATCTTGTTATTCGGTCGTTATTTTACTGATGTTTTGTAATAGATCTATAGTACTACATGTGGTCTAGAACCTGAAACCCTTAGATCACTTAAACATTACATGAAAAGCAAGTTGTGGAAACCCAAAACTAGCCAGTCGAACTGTTCTTCATTTCTGGGTAACCCAAAAAATGAAGAACAACTTCGACAACTAGTCCATGGCTCCGGATCTCCTTGGTTATGTGTTTGTTTGGCCATGTTTGTAGTTGGATCATGGAGTCTAACACTATCACTACAAGATCTGACAAACAACATGCCCAAAAACGTTACGAGCTAAGATGTATGCTTGGTCAAACGTGATACCTTACAAACTAGCTATGATGATCTGGTTTCATGAAGAACACAAAGAACACCTATAGCAACGGTTATGTCACTATATGCAGTCTTTAGTCACAGTTTTATTAAAATTAATGAAATTAATTTCTAAAAATTATTTAAAAATAGTAATTAATTTCCAAAAATTATAAAAATAATTTTAAGTTATAAAAATTAACTTATAATAATTTGAAATAATTTTCATAAATATTAAACTTTATTTAAATATTACTGATAATTAATTTATTTATTAAATACATTAAATAAATTAATTAAAAATGATTTTTATTATATTAAAAATCATTTTAAATGATAATAAGTTATTTAAAAATAACTTAAGTTATAAAATTTAACTTTTAATATTTTAAAGAAAATTTAATTAATTATTTAATATTAATGATATTAGATTTATATAACAATTAAATTAAATTAATTAATTAAAAATGATTTTAATATTATAAAAATCATTTTAAATGAAAATAAATAGTTTAAAAATATTTGAAGTTATAGAATATAAATTTTAATATTTAAAGGTAAATTTTATTAATTAATTATTATTAATGATATTAAAGTTATTTAATAATTATATTAAATAAATTAGTTTTAAAATGATTTTAATATTATACTAATCATTTTAAATGAAAATAAAGTGTTTAAAGATATTTTTAGTTATAAAATATAACTTTTAATATTTAAAGGATAATTTCATTGATAATTTAATATTAATGATTATTAATTTGTTATTAATAATATTTAATTTTTTTAGTAATTATATTAAATAAATAGTTTTAAAATGGTTTAATTAATTTAAAAATCATTTAAAAAGGATATAAATGAATTAAAAATATTTTAAGTTATACTTAATGACTTTTAATATTTTGATAAATAAAATATTAATAATTAAATATTAATGATAATTATTTTAAAATGAATTTAAATGTTTTAAAAATCATTTAAGGGTAATATAAATACTTTAAAAATATTATAAGTTATTATAAATAACTTTAACATTTTGGCAATGGTTTTATTAATAATTTAATATTAATTAAATATTAATGATAATAGAATTATTTAATATTTAAATAATTTAATAATGATTCCGATGTTTGAAAATTCATGGTAAATTATAATAAATGTTTTAAAATTATATTAAGTCGTTTAAAAATAATATGACTGATACTAAGTTACAGGATAGAGTCTTAGACTCGATTATTACCCGATAAACCCGTCGGTACACTGACATGTTTCAGAAATTGATTTAGACTTAGATAATTGGATTAGATATGTGTTTATTTGTGATTCAATGGTTGTTGAACATGTGTGATAATGAGATTAGGTTATGTGCTGACTGCAAAATGTAGTACTATGTGTTATAATATATTGTTCTAATCGAACGAATGGTCTGATTAATGATAGGTCATGATATAAAAGATAAAATTAAGTTACGAATTATAAGCAGCGCATCAGGCAAGTATCCTACCTTTGTATTTTTTTTATGCAATGGACATGAGTAAGAATGTTTCAGAATTATATTATTACTGTACAGATTATTAACCCTATATTATATACGCTCAATGATTATCAATATGTTAGTATATGGTAATTCAGATATATATATTTTGTTCGTTAATTTCTATAAATGGTTATACAAGTGTCCCCACTTCGATAATCATTGTATTTAATCACATGTTGATACAGCTTTGTTAATTACACGTATACATATATGTTGAATTATAGATTATTGTTGAACAAGATAAACCTTACTATTATCGAACTGAATTGCTTTGGTTTGGAACCCAGACAAGTATGAACATCCAGATCAAGGGAAAACTTTTATGCGCCAAAGGCGGACAGAGTGAACGATACCCTCGTTCTTGCATGTAGTGTTGATCAATATAGGGCATAACGGGCTGATCACCCCCGTGCCCGTAAGTTATGACGTTTTACAGATGAAGTTCTGTTTAACCTTTTCAAAAATAGAAAACACTATTCATAATATGTCACCTTAACACTATTTATAGTCAATACGTAGTTTCAAAAATTTGAAAGAGAATTGTTATGTTATTATTATCGGTTCAGATTACTTCACATCTTTTGATTTGTTGTAGAAGGGTAGTACAAAGAAAAAATTTAAATTCTTTCAGCTTATATGTATATATATATATATAATTGCTATTACTTGCTGGGAACTCAAATGCTCATCCTTGCTTAATTTAAATGTTTTCAGCTAAGTGTGAAGAACCAGAAAGCTCATGTAGAAGCAAAGGAAAAGGAAAGCTAACTAATTAAGATTTATGGTAGTTTATGTATTAGTTAGATATTATTAAGACAAGTATGATAAATATTATCTATCATGGGTTGTAATGAATGTTTAAAGGTTACGTACTTGGGATTCAGACTCTGATGAATATGTAAATTAAGTTGATCTTTATATTATTGTTATTATTATTAGTATTATTCCGCTCATAGAAATGGTATCGTGAAGCACCGATTTCGGGTTTCAAGTACCCGAATTTTGGGGCTTTATAGGTAGGTATCAGAGCTATAAAGCATGAATTTGCGAAGAGCCCCGAGCCTCTCTCTGGTGGAATGCAACGAAGCCAAACTCTCTGTAGGGGACGTTAATTTAGTCGGTGGCAAGCTAATAGGTACCCTTGTCAGGTGCTAAGGTTAGAAGCACCATGAAAGTTACAGGTTGGTATCAGAGCTTACGGTTAAAAACCTTAGGTGGGCTAGACCTTAGGCTATAACCTTAGAACAGAGGGAAATGTTGAAAATTTAAATAACTCATATAGAGTTTAAAAAGAGATGAATTGAATAAATTCATCGTCAAACAAAATAAAAGATAACTTATATAAAACTCTTATTTGCTGATATCGAAGCCAATAACTGAAATGGAGGCTCACAATGAAAATAACTCGGACGATGTGGTTATTGTAGAAAACATAGTACCAGATCCGGAGATGGTAGAGCTGACAGATAGTGATTCGGACACTAAAGTTGAAGCTGATCAACCATAAATGGAGGTGCAAGATCTAAGGAACAAGGTATCTTCTCTAGAAAGGCTGTGGGAGATAGAAAAGCTGTTAAATAGTCAATTACGTCAGGCATTAAGAGAAACAATGGAAGAACAAGATAAGATTAAAATCCAAATTGATCAAATAGGAGCCACAAACAACATATCGTGTCAAGCTCCGAGCAAGAAGGGGAAAAGAAAGATAGGAGACCATGACTTAGAAAAATCTGATAAGAAGAAAGGGAAAATAAAATGTTATCTGTGCGGCTATAAGGGACATACCACTCTGTATTGTCCCGACTACAAACCAGGAGCATGTTTTATTTGTGGGATAGATGGTCATCAGGCAAAAGTTTGTCCAAGGAAAAAGGCTTAATAAATAGGCAGTATAAGTTCTGTTGTGTAGGCGTGCTTAATGTAATATGTGTGTTTAGCATGTCTGTGTAATGTAATGTTCTAAAACTTTTGTAATGATCAAGTTTGTAAATCCTGACTTTTGTAGTCATAAAGGGATAGCTGATGTTTAAAGTAATATATGATATAATATGTAAAGTATTTTGAAATCGTTGAATGAATATGAATCTAAGTTTGAGAAATGAAATAAATTTAATATATTAAACTTATGCGATAAGGTTTAGAATGTAAGTTAAATTTATGATTTTATTTAATCAGATAATGCTGCCAAGACGTCGAACTCGAAATCAAAGGGCAGAAGAATCTGCCAACAACGTTGAGGGACAATGTGACGCCCCCAAAACAGGTATACATCACCCATCATGGGTCACCAAATACATCGTACAAAATTTAAATACAACTTAATTATACAATAGTCGTGTAAAATACGACAAAACATAATCTAAGAGTTTTAATAAGAATATTATCATCTAGACATTATCCACACTCAATGGAGTCGTCATTATATTTATTATCACACTATTTAACAGAATAGTGAGGATTATTAATGCTATCATCTGGACCGTCACTCCGTTCCTCGACTAGTCTCGGCTATATTTTCATTTGCTGAAGAGAACAGTGAAAGAAAGGGTGAGCTCAACTAGCACAGTAAGAAATAGTATGACTAAGATAATGCAAAATAAATTATTATTAGCCTTCAACAGTTTTAAACTGATAAAATATAATAAACATCAAGTTTAACTGTAGCGGAACAAGCAATCCATTAGAAGAGTCAAGTAGAGAATAAAGTCTACTATCTTCTATGATTTAAAAGGTTTTTCATCACTTTTATCATTGAGACTCAGCTTAATAAATAGACCACATCACCCCTGCACTACGGCCAAGGATATTCATTAGTATCACGACCACAAATTATCCATGCACTACGGGCCACGGATATTCGTGTATTCATCAATGGTCATGATCATGCCAACAACTGTCCATCAACGCACTACAGCCAAGGAGGACTTTTACCATATCATTTGTAACATTACGATCATGCTTATACAGAATAATCCCTGATCATAATCATACCAAGTCCATCTATGCACTACAGGCCACAGATGACTTTCAACATTTTATAAACATGAGGATGATGACAATGATATAAGAATTCAATAAAGCAAGTTCAAGAATTAATTTATCCAGGAACTAATAACGTCCAAATTGTCAACATGATACTGCTTTGTAGGATAAAACTCAAGAATGCTCAGAAGAATATTTCCATAAAAAGAAACTGGATGAAGCACAAATATCAAGGATATTCCACTAATTTAATGGAGTATAAAAGCCATAATTTTAACCAACTGAGTATAATAAGAATGGAATAACAAAAAAATCACCAGGCATGCGATAGACCGCACAGACAAGTTATTCCAACAAAATAATAAATAACGGAACCAGGTCATGCGTAAACACACAGACAGGATATTCAAACATAATAATAAATAACGGAACCAGGTCATGCGTAAACGCACAGACAAGATATTCAAACAAAATAATAAATAACGGAACCAGGTCATGTGTAAATGCACATACATGATGTTCCAACAGAATAATAAAGAAGGAAATAACAGAAGAATTTCACCATATATGCGGTACTTCGCATAGACAGGTTATTCGAACGAATGGAATAACAGAATAATTTCACCAAGTATAGGGTAGTCCGCGTATAAAAGTTATTCCAACAGAATAATAAAGAGTGGAATAACAAAAGTTCTCTTCATGAATACGAAAGAAATAATACCCTTACCTTAGAAAAACTGGATACTGAAATTGCTCGAAAGCTTTTGTGAATTGGTGAGAAATGAAGGAATAATGAGTTTCTATTTATAGGAAAATATAGTTTTGATAATTGCACGATTTAGGACTCGAAATATTATAGTACAATACCTCCAACTTTTTTTTCATTTTTAATTTAGTCCTGCAAGTATTATCAAACTTGCACCACCTCCCTTAATAGTAAATAATGTGAATCAATAGTTCAATCATGTGAATCAATAATATAATCATGTGAAAATATGAATTACAGTATAATACCTCTATCTATACCTCCATTTTTAACTTAGTCATGCAAGTATTATCAATCATGCATCAATTCCCTTAATAGTACATGAATGTGATTCAATAGTACACAATATGAACAAATAGTTATATAAACATGTGAATTAGTAGCAATTAATTGCTCATTTATCCGATAAATTACATGATTTATCAATATAACCCCCAAACATCAATTATCATCGAAGTAAATGTCGATTTCCATTAACACTAATAATCCCAACACAATGGAAGTATCAATTTCATCTTTAATCAACACGATCTTATTTATCATTAATATTATAACTCACAATATTTAACAACCAGGTCGCTCCTAGGAGAGAGGAGGCTTTTCGAAAAGGATTTCTTCTTATTGGCGCGCAATTAGGTGACCAAACCTCTCCTTGACAGAACTTCTAGATATTGTCAATATTTTAAATAATAATATGAATAACTTTGTAGTCTCAATTATTGATTTAATAATAATAAATATAATGCAGATGATACTGTGACAATAATTAAATCAATAATATAAGAGATATGATGCAGCAATTACTGTAGCAATAATTGAGTATAACTGAGTGACTTCTCACGTAAGCATCAATAATCAATACCGTGTGCTACTATGTAACCACGCGTATTACTGTACTTTTACTACCGGGTAGTTCAACAATTTTAATGGCAACACTTTCGCCGTTATTTTTATAAAAAGATAATTCTGTCATTTTCTAACTAAGACAATACTTCCGTTGTGGGGTCCACCAATGATTGTGCCGTCGTACGAATATTCCTTGTTAAAACGAATATTCCCCGACTAATCAAATATTATATAACCACTTGCTTAATTTGCAAAATTTGTAAATATTACCCACAACTATAACATTATATCATATCCACACCATAATATTCAAAAATATATTTTGAGAGAAATTAATCTTTGTTCATAAAATTTGGGGTCTTACAACCTCCCCTTCTTATGAAATTTAGTCCTCGAAATTAGGGTACATACCTGGTATATCAAAGAGGTGAGGAATCTTGACTTCATCTCAAATTCTAATTCCCATGTCATTTCTTCCACATTGTGGTTTCTCCACAAAACTTTGACTTGAGGTATAACCTTGGAGCGTAGAATATGATCTTTCTTATCCAAGATTTTAACAGGTAACTCTTCATACGTTAAATCTTCATCTATCTCTTTTGGTTCTAATTCAATAATGTGGTTCGGGTCTTTCACATATTTACGTAACATAGATATGTGAAAAACGTTATGAACACGAGACATACTTGGCGGTAAGGCGAGTCTATAGGCCACAGTTCTTACTCGATCGAGGATTAAAAATGGACCAATGAATCGAGGATTGAGCTTTCCTCTTTTTCCAAATCTCGTAACTCCTTTCCGTGGAGCAACACGTAACAACACAGGATCTCCAATATCGAATTCCACGTCCTTTCGATGAAGATCAGCATAACTCTTTTGTCGATCCTGTGAGGTTTTTATACATTTTCGGATCGTTTGAATCTTTTTCGTAGTCATACGTAAAAACTCCGGTCCCAACAACGTTGCTTCACCCACCTCATCCCAACATACTAGAGAACGACACTTTCTTCAATACAACACCTCAAATGGAGTCATGCCAATACTTGCTTGATAACTATTATTGTAGGAAAACTCAACCAATGGTAAATACTTGTCCCAACTTCCTTTGAAGTCAAGGACACAGAGTCTTAATAAATCTTTAAGAGTTTGAATAGTCCTCTCCGATTGTCCGTCCGTCTGAGGATGATATGCCGAGCTAATTCGTAAATCTGTGCCCATATCTTTTTGCAAACTAACCCAAAATCTTGAAGTGAATATTGGGTCTCGATCAGAAACTCTGGATACCGGCATACCATGTAGTCTTACAATCTCATTTATGTACATGCGAGAAAGACGTTCAAGTGTATAAGTTTCTCGTATAGGTAGGAAATGAGCAGACTTGGTCAATCTATCAACAATGACCCAAATTGCATCTAAGCCTTGAGAAACCGTAGGAAGACTAGTAACAAAATCCATGGTAATGTGCTCCCACTTCCATTCTAGAATTTTAAGTGGTTGCAATGGACCTTTTGGTACTTGATGCTACGCCTTGACTCGTTGACTAGTTAAACACCTTGAGATAAACTCTGTTATCTTTCTCTTTATATTGCTCCACCAAAATGTACATCGAAGATCACGATACATTTGGTACTACCATGATGGATTGCAAACGGTGTGTTGTGCACCTCCATCATGATTTTATGCTTTCAGTCAGAATCGTTAGGAACACAAAGTCTAGAGTTGACTCGAAGTATTCCTTCTTCATCGATTCTTGCTTCCGGAATAAGACCTTCTTGTACTTTCTTCTTCATACGCATCAGCTCCATGTCTGTAGTTTGAGCAGCTTTAACTTTATCGATTAAAGTTGGTTCTACTCGTATATTCGCCATCATCACATGGGTACCTGGAGTCTTTAACTCTATCTCCATCGTTTGTAAGTCATACAAAATGGGTCTTTGCGTTGAAAGTATCTCACTCGTACCAACATATGATCTTCTACTCAATGCGTCATCTACTACGTTCGTTTTTCCAAGATGGTATGATTATAATCTTTCAACAACTCAAGTCATTGTCGTTGCCGCATGTTGAGTTCCTTTTTAGTGAAGAAATATTTGAGGCTTTTATGATCCGTATAGATCTCCACCTTCTCTCCATACAGGTAATGCCTCCGAATCTTAAGTGCATAGACTACGGCGGCCAACTCTAGATCATGAGTAAGATAATTCCTCTCATATTCTTTGAGTTGTCGCGAGGCATAGGCTATGACTTTCCCATGTTGCATGAGAATACATCCTAACCCTTTGCCTGAAGCATCACTGTAGATGACAAATCCCTCCGAGCCAGATGGGATTGTCAAAACAGGTGCTGAAATGAGTCTCCTCTTGAGTTCTTGAAAACTTTTCTCACATTCCTCTGTCCAACTGAACTTTGTATATTTTCGAGTCAGTTGAGTTAATGGAGTAGTGATTAGAGAAAACCCTTCTACAAATCTCCGATAATGACCAGCTAAGCCGAGAAAGCTACGTACTTCAGTCACTGACTTAGGTTACTCCCAGCTTTGAATTGCTTCAATCTTTCCCGGGTCAACAGATATTCTATGATTTAATATCACATGCCCAAGGAATGCAACTTCCTTAAGCCAGAACTCGCATTTCTTCAACTTAGCATATAGCTTGTTTTCACGAAGGTTTTGGAGTATCAGCCTCAAGTGTTGCTCATGGTCTTCACGAGTTTTGGAGTATATGACGATGTCATCAATAAAGACGACCACAAAGTGATCCAAATATTCCTTGAATACTCGGTTCATCATATCCATGAAGGCAGCATGAGCATTAGTCAATCCAAAAGACATGACTAGGAATTCATAATGCCTGTACCGAGTTATGAAAGCAGTCTTTGGAATGTCATCGGTTTTAATCTTCAACTGATGATATCCGGAACGAAGATCTATCATTGAAAAGAATTTGGCGCCTTGTAACTGATCAAACAGGTCATCAATGCGAGGCAACGGGTACCTATTTTTGAGGGTGACATGATTCAACTCCCGATAATCAATATAAAATCGTATAATTCCATCTTGCTTCTTCACGAATAGAACAGGAGCACCCCAAGGAGATGTACTAGGACGAATGAAACTGATGTCTAACAATTCCTATATTTAGGTTTTTAACTCCTGAAGTTCAGTAGGAGTAATTCGATATGGGGCTTTGGAAATGGGTTTTGTACCGGGTTCAAGGTCGATACCAAACTCGATTTCACGCTCCGGGGGTAGGCTAGGAAGTTCTTCGAGGAATACGTCAGGAAAATTTTTAACAATAGAAATATCATTCAAATCTGACGTATTTTTGTTTAAATCTGTGACATGAGCTAAGAAAGCTTGACATCTATTTTTCAATAAATGAATAGCTTTATGGCTTGAGATGACCGTGATTGATTTTAATGGTTTGGTCGCTTGAATTCGCATAGCAGGTTAATTAGGAATATGAAAGATAACAACCTTACGAAAATAATCAATTTTAGCATGATGAGTAGTTAACCAATCAATCCCTAGAATAACATCAAATGCAAGTATTTTTAAAGAAATAAGATCGACAGGTAATGTGCGGTTATCGATATAAATCAAACAAAACTTATAAATAGTGGATGTAATAAAGGTTTCTCCCAATAGAGTTTCAACCGATAAGTCAAAGTCTAATTTCTCCAGAGTCAAATTTAAACATTGAGCGCAAGTAGGAGAAATAAAAGAATGGGTAGAACTTGTATCAAATAAGGTATAGACTTCGCTAGAGTTTATGATAAGCTTACCCGTGATGACCTCGTTCGGGTTCCTTGCTTTCTGGGAGGTTACGACAAATACTCTCCCTTGAACTACCGGCTTTGATTTTTTGGGACGGCCTTTGGCGCCTCCATCCAAGTTGGACTTGTCTTTGGTGCACGAAAAAATCGGGCTAGGTGACCTTTTCTTCCACAATTATAACACGCTTTTGACTGCATCGCGCAGTTTGGGCTGATGTGTCCCTTCCCTACGCATTTGAAGCATATGATAGGTGGTCGTTCTCTTTCCTTAACAACGGGTGTTGATGCTGACGTCTTTCCATCATTGTTGAATCTCCTTTTCTTGAAATATCCATTTTTACTGTCTTGGCCATGATTACAACCGAAGTGGTTGCCATTTCTGGTATGTTGATTCCATCCACGTTTGTTGTCACCGCTTCGATGACTGCTACCACTGGTATTACCATTTTTTCGGCTGCTTTCTCTTGGTTGAGTTGACTCGTTATCGCGCTCCAATAAATGAGCCCATATTAACAACATCTGAATACAAACACAGTTTGTGAGAAATTAAGTATTGACGTATCTCGTGTTTCAAACCTCTTAGAAACATCCGCGTCATTCTCTCCTCATTATCAACCAAGTGAGACGCAAACCGAGACAACTGGGCAAACTTAGCTTCGTACTGTGACACGGTCATATTGTTCTACTCTAACTTGATGAACTTTACCTCTTTCATGTGATGAATACTTTCGAGAAAGTACTTGTCGTTGAATGGTTCTTGCAACTTCTCCCAAGACATCTTCAGTGCGGTAGGTTGAGTACTCTTTACTGATTCCCACCAGTAATCTGCCTCTCCTCGTAACATAAAGGTGGCAACGGGAACCTTTTGCTCCTCAGAGCATCCCAAGACATTAAATATCGTGGTGATCTGCTTAATCCACACTTTCGCCTTAAGTGGTTTTGGCTCTCCAATAAACTCCGGTGCTCCCAGCTCCTTGAACTGTTTAGCGGTTACCATCCGAGAGTTTTTCAGTGTTTCCACCTATAGTTCTGACAGGAGCTGCTCTCGCATGATGTTGCATGAATTGCATAAAGCCTCTGAATATTCCATCGTTCATCATTTTGTATGTGTTGTTGTTTGCATGAGGATTGTCGCCTTCCTGATGCACATTATCCTGATTATTGATCTGTGGAGACTCAACGGCCTCCTGTGCTCCATTTCTATTCTCAACATTCTCGGATGTCATTTTCAGATAATGCCACAAAATAAGGTTTAATTGACATGCAACATATTATCCTTAAAATCAGCCCGACCAATTAAATACCAAATAAACTTAGGTAGGTCATACTAGCGAAGGAATTCCCCGTCTCTCCCCTCCTAGTTCTAGTCTCACATCTTAGCCAGAGATCATATCCCTAAACTTTGATACCAACTGTGACGCCCCCAAAACATGTATACATCACCCATCTTGGGTCGACAAATACATGGTACAAAATTCAAATACAACTTAATTATACAACATTCGTGTAAAATACGACAAAACATAATCTAAGAGTTTTAATAAGAATATTGTCATCTAGACAATATCCACACTCAATTGAGTCCTCATTATATTTATTATCACACTATTTAATAGAATAGTGAAGACTACTAATTCTATCATCTGGACCGTCACTCCGTTCCCCGACTAGTCCCGGCTACATTCTCATTTCCTAAAGAGAACAGTGAAAGAAAGGGTGAGCTCAACTAGCCCAGTAAGAAATATTATGACTAAGATAATGCAGAATAAATTATCATTAGCCTTCAACAGTGTTAAACTGATAAAATATAATAAACATCAAGTTTAACTGCATCGGAACAAGTAATTTATTAGAAGAGTCAAGTAGAGTATAAAGTCTACTATCTTCTATGATTTAAAAGGTTTTTCATCACTTTTATCACTGAGACTCAGTTTAATAAATAGACCACATCACCCCTGCACTACAGCCAAGGATATTCATTAGTATCACGACCACAAATTATCCATGCACTACGGTCCAAGGATATTCGTGTATTGATCAATGGTCATGATCATGCCAACAACTATCCATCAATGCACTACGGCCAAGGAGGACTTTTACCACATCATTTGTAACATTACAGTCATGATTATACCAAATAATCCATGGTCATAATCATACCAAGTCCATCTATGCATTACGGGCCACAGATGACTTTCAACATTTTATAAACATGAGGATGATGACAATGATATAAGAATTCAATAAAACAAGTTCAAGGATAAATTTATCCAGGAACTAATAACGTCCAATTTGACAACATGATACTGTTTTGTGGGATAAAACTCAAGAATGCTCAGAAGAATATTTCCATGAAAAGATACTGCATGAAGCATAAATATCAAGGATATTCCACTAATTTCATGGAGTATAAAAGCCAAAACTTTAACCAACTAAGTATAATAAAGAATGGAATAACAAAAGAAATCACCAGGCATGCGATAGACCGCACAGACAAGTTATTCCAACAGAATAATAAATAACAGAACAAGGCCATGCGTAAACACACAGACATGATATTCCAACAGAATAATAAATAATGGAACCAGGTCATGCGTAAACGCACAAATATGATATTCCAATATAATACTAAATAATAGAACCAGGTCATGCGTAAACGTACGAACATGATGTTCCAACAGAATAATAAAGAAGGAAATAACAGAAGAATTTCAACATGTATGCGGTACTTCGCATAGACAGGTTATTCGATCATAATAATAAAGAATGGAATAACAGAAGAATTTCACCAAGTATAGGGTAGTCCGCGGATACATGTTATTCCAACAGAATAATAAAGAGTGGAATAACAAAAGTTCTCTTCATGAATACGAAAGAAATAATACCCCTTACCTTAGAAAAACTGGATACTGAAATTGCTCTAAAGCTTTTGTGAATTGGTGAGAAATGAAGGAATAATGAGCTTCTATTTATAGGAAAATATAGTTTTGATAATTGCACATTTTGGGGCTCGAAATATTACAGTACAATACCTCTAACTTTTCTTTCATTTTAAATTTAGTCCTACAAGTAATATCAAACTTGCACCACCTCCCTTAATAGTAAATAATGTGAATCTATAGTTCAATCATGTGAATCAATAGTATAATCATGTGAAAATATGAATTACAGTATAATACCTCTATCTATACCTCCATTTTTAACTTAGTCAAGCAAGTATTATCAATCTTGCATCAATTCCCCTAATAGTACATGAATATGATTCAATTGTACACAATGTGAACAAATAGTTATATAAACATGTGAATTAGTAGCAATTAATTGCTCATTTATCTGATAAATTACATGATTTATCAATATAACCCCCAAACGTAAATTATCATCGAAGTAAATGTCAATTTCCATTAACACTAATAATCCCAACACAATGGAACTATCAATTTCATCTTTAATCAATACGATCTTATTTATCATTAATATTATAACTCATAATATTTAACAATCAGCTCGTTCCCAGGAAAGAGGGGGCTTTTCGATAAGGATTTCTCCTTATTGGCGCGCAATTAGGTGACCAA
The DNA here is from genome assembly GCA_020205505.1 of Panax japonicus. NCBI lineage: Eukaryota > Viridiplantae > Streptophyta > Magnoliopsida > Apiales > Araliaceae > Panax > Panax japonicus. The sequence continues at coordinate 205,880 of JAINUV010001453.1, forward strand.
ACCTCTCCTTTACAGAACTTCTAGACATTGTCAATATTATAAATAATAATATGAATAACTTTGTCGTCTCAATTATTGATTTAATAATAATAAATATAATGCAGATGATAATGTGACAATAATTAAATCAATAATATGAGAGATATGATGCAGCAATTACTATAGCAATAATTGAGTATAACTGAGTGACTTCTCACGTAAGCATCAATAATCAATACCGTGTGCTACTATGCAACCACGCGTATTACTGTACTTTTACTACCGGGTAGTTCAACAGTTTTAACGGTAACACTTTCGCCGTTATTTTTATAAAAAGATAATTCTGTCGTTTTCTAACTACGACAATACTTTCGTTGTGGGGTCCACCAATGATTGTGTCGTCGTACGAATATTCCTTGTTAAAACGAATATTCCCCACCTAATCAAATATTATATAACCACTTGCTTAATTTGCAAAATTTGTAAATATTACCCACAACTATAATATTATATCATATCCACACCATAATATTCAAAAATATATTTCGAGAGAAATTAATCTTTATTCATAAAATTTGGGGTCACCTCCCCTTCTTATGAAATTTTTTCCTCGAAATTAGTGTACATACATGGTATATCAAAGAGGTGAGGATATCTTGACTTCATCTCAGATTCAAATTCCCAGGTCTTTTCTTCCACATTGTGGTTTCTCCATAAAACTTTGACTTGAGGTATAACCTTGGAGCGTAGAATATGATCCTTCTTATCCAAGATTTTAACAGGTAACTCTTCATACGGTAAATCTTCCTCTATCTCTTCTAGTTCTAATTCAATAATGTGGTTCAGATCTTTCACATATTTACATAACATAGATATGTGAAAATCGTTATGAACACGAGACATACTTGGCGATAAGGCGAGTCTATAGGCCACAGTTCCTACTCGATCGAGGATTAAAAATGGGCCAATGAATCGAGGATTGAGCTTTCCATTTTTTCCAAATCTCGTAACTCCTTTCCATGGAGCAACACGTAACAACACAGGATCTCCGATATCAAATTCCATGCCTTTTCGATGAAGATCAGCATAACTCTTTTGTCGATCTTGTGAGGTTTTTATATATTGTCAGATCGTTTGAATCTTTTACATAGTTATACGTACAAACTACGGTCCCAACAACGTTGCTTCACCCACCTCATCCCAACATACTAGAGAACGACACTTTCTTCAATACAACGCCTCAAATGGAGCCATGCCAATACTTGCTTGATAACTGTTATTGTAGGAAAACTCAACCAATGGTAAGAACTTGTCCCAACTTCCTTTAAAGTCAAGGACACATAGTCTTAATAAATCTTCAAGAGTTTGAATAGTCCTCTCCGATTGTCCGTTCGTTTGAGGATGATATGCCGAGCTAATTCGTAAATCTGTGCCCATATCTTTTTGCAAACTAACCCAAAATCTTGAAGTGAATCTTGGGTCTGGATCAGAAACTATGGATACCGGCATACCATGTAGTCTTACAATCTCATTTATGTACATGCGAGCAAGACATTCAAGTGTATAAGTTTCTTGTATAGGTAGTAAATGAGCAGACTTGGTCAATCTATCAACAATGACCCAAATTGCATCTAAGCATTGAGAAACCTTGGGAAGACCAGTAACGAAATCCATGGTAATGTGCTCCCACTTCCATTCTAGAATTTTAAGTGGTTGCAATGGACCTTTTGGTACTTGATGCTACGCCTTTACTCGTTGACTAGCTAAACACCTTGAGATAAACTCCGTTATCTTTCTCTTCATATTGCTCAACCAAAATGTATGTCGAATATCGCGATATATTTTGGTACTCCCATGATGGATTGCAAACGGTGTGTTGTGCGCCTCAATCATGATTTTATGCTTTAAGTCAGAATCATTAAGAACACAAAGTCTAGAGTTGACTCAAAGTATTCCTTCTTCATCGATTCTTGCTTCCGGAATAAGACCTTCTTGTACTTTCTTCTTCATACGCATCAGCTCCAGGTCTATAGTTTGAGCAGCTTTAACTTTATCGATTAAATTCTGTTCTACTCGTATATTCGCCATCATCACATGGGTACCTGGAGTCTTTAACTCTATCTCCATCGTTTGTAAGTCATACAAAATGGGTCTTTTCGTTGACAGTATCGCACTCGTACCCGCATATGATCTTCTACTCAATGCGTCATCTACTACGTTCGCTTTTCCAGGATGGTATGATCATAATCTTTCAACAACTCAAGTCATTGTCGTTGCCGCATGTTGAGTTCCTTTTTAGTGAAGAAATATTTGAGGCTTTTATGATCCTTATAGATCTCCACCTTCTCTCCATACAGGTAATGCCTCCAAATCTTAAGCGCATAAACGACGGCGGCCAACTCTAGATCATGAGTAAGATAATTCCTCTCATATTCTTTGAGTTGTCGTGAGGCATAGGCTATGACTTTCCCATGTTGCATGAGAATACATCCTAACCCTTTGCCTGAAGCATCACTGTAGATGACAAATCCCTCCGAGTCAGATGGTATTCTCAGAACATATGCTGAAATGAGTCTCCTCTTGAGTTCTTGAAAACTTTTCTCACATTCCTCTGTCCAACCGAACTTTGTATATTTTCGAGTCAGTTGAGTTAATGGAGTAGTTATTCGAGAAAACCCTTCTACGAATCTCCGATAATGACCAGCTAAGCCGAGAAAGCTACGTACTTCAGTCACTAACTTAGGTTGCTCCCAGCTTTGAATTGCTTCAATCTTTCCCGGGTCAACAGATATTCCATGATTTAATATCACGTGCCCAAGGAATGCAACTTCCTCAAGCCAGAACTCGCATTATCTCAACTTAGCATATAGCTTGTTTTCACAAAGGTTTTGGAGTATCAGTCTCAAGTGTTGCTCATGGTCTTCACGAGTTTTGGAGTATATGACGATGTCATCAATAAAGACGACCACAAAGTGATCCAAATATTCCTTGAATACTCGGTTCATCATATCCATTAAGGCAGTAGGAGCATTAGTCAATCCAAAAGACATGACTAGGAATTCATAATGCCTGTACCGAGTTCTGAAAGCAGTCTTTGGAATGTCATCAGTTTTAATCTTCAACTGATGATATCCGGAACGAAGATCTATCTTTGAAAAGAATTTGGCGCCTTGTAACTGATCAAACAGGTCATCAATGCGAGGCAACGGGTACCTATTTTTGATGGTGACATGATTCAACTCCCTATAATCAATACAAAATCACTTATTTCCATCTTTCTTCTTCACGAATAGAATGGGAGCACCCCAAGGAGATGTACTAGGACGAATGAAACTGATGTCTAACAATTCCTGTAGTTAGGTTTTTAACTCCTGAAGTTCAGTAGGAGTAATTCGATATGGGGCTTTGGAAATGGGTTTTGTACCGGGTTCAAGGTCGATACAAAACTCGATTTCACGCTCCGGGGGTAGGCTAGGAAGTTCTTTGGGGAATACGTCATAAAAATTATTAACAATAGAAATATAATTCAAATCTGACATATTTTTGTTTAAATCTATGACATGAGCTAAGAAAGCTTGACATTTGTTTTTCAATAAACAAATAGCTTTATGGCTTGAGATGACCGTGATTGATTTTAATGTTTTCGTCGCTTGAATTCGCATAGCAGGTTAATTAGGAATATGAAAGATAACAACCTTACGAAAACAATCAATTTTAGCATGATGAGTAGTTAACCAATCAATCCCTAGAATCACATCAAATGCAAGTATTTTTAAAGAAATAAGATCGAAAGGTAACGTGCGGTTATCGATTTAAATCAAACAAGACTTATAAATAATGGATGTAATGAAGGTTTCTCCCAATAGAGTTTCAACCAATAAGTCAAAGTCTAATTTCTCCGGAGTCAAATTTAAACATTGAGCGCAAGTAGGAGAAATAAAAGAATGGGTAGAACTGGTATCAAATAAGGTATAGACTTCGCTAGAGTTTATGATAAGCTTACCCGTGATGACCTCGTTCGGGTTCCTTACTTTCTGGGAGGTTACGACAAATGCTCTCCCTTGAACTAACGGCTTTGACTTTTCAGGGACGGCCTTTGGTGCCTCCATCCAAGTTGGACTTGTCTTTGGTGCACGACAAAATTGGGCTAGGTGACCTTTTCTTCCATAATTATAACACGCTTTTGACTGCATCGTGCAGTTTGGGCTGATGTGTCCCTCCGCTACGCATTTGAAGCACATGATAGGTGGTCGTTCTCTTTCCTTAACAACGGGTGTTGATGCTGACGTCTTTCCATCATTGTTAAATCTCCTTTTCTTGAAATATCCATTTTTACTGTCTTGGCCATGATTACCACCGAAGTGGTTACCATTTCTGGTATGTTGATTCCATCCACGTTTGTTGTCACCGCTTCGATGACTGCTACCACTGGTATTACCATTTTGTCGGCTGCTTTCTCTTGGTTGAGTTGACTAGTTATCGCGCTCCAATAAATGAGCCCAATTAACAACATCTGAATATAAAAACAGTTTGTGAGAAATTAAGTATTGACGTATCTCGGGTTTCAAACCTCTTAGAAACATCCGCGTCATTCTCTCCTCATTATCAACTAAGTGAGACGCAAACCGATACAACTGGGTAAACTTAGCTTCGTACTGTGACACGGTCATATTGTTCTGCTCTAACTTGATGAACTTTACCTCTTTCATGTGATGAATACTTCCGGGAAAGTACTTGTCGTTGAATGGTTCTTGCAACTTTTCCCAAGACATCTTCAGTGCGGCAGGTTGAGTACGCTTTACTGATTCCAACCAGTAATCTGCCTCTCCTCGTAACATAAAGGTGGCAACGGGAACCTTTTGCTCCTCAGAGCATCCCAAGACATCAAATATCTTTGTGATTTGCTTAATCCACGCTTTCGCCTTAAGTGGTTTTGGCTCTCCGATAAACTTCGGTGCTCCCAGCTCTTTAAACAGTTTAGCGGTGACCGTCCGAGAGTTTTCAGTGTTTCCACCTACATTTTGGACAGGAGCTGCTCTCGCCTGATGTTGTATGAATTACATAAAGCCTCTGAATATTCCATCGTTCATCATTTGGTATGTGTTGTTGTTTGCATGAGGATTGTCGCATTTCTGATACACATTATGCTGATTATTGATCTGTGGAAACTCAACGGTCTCATGTGCTCCATTTCTATTCTCAACATTTTCGGATGTCATTTTCAGATAATGCCACAAAATAAGGGTTAATTGACATGCAACATATTATCCTTAAAATCTGTCCGACCAATTAAATACCAAATAAACTTAGGTAGGTCATACTAGCGAAGGAATTCCCCGTCTCTCCCCTCCTAGTTCTAGTCTCACATCTTAGCCAAGGATCATATCCCTAAACTTTGATACCAACTGTGATGCCCCCAAAACATGTATACATCACCCATCTTGGGTCTCCAAATACATGGTACAAAATTCAAATACAACTTAATTATACAACATTCGTGTAAAATACGACAAAACATAATCTAAAAGTTTTAATAAGAATATTGTAATCTAGACAATATCCACATTCAATTGAGTCCTCATTATATTTATTATCACACTATTTAATAGAATAGTGAGGACTACTAATTCTATCATCTGGACCGTCACTTCGTTCCCCGACTAGTCCCGGCTACGTTCTCATTTCCTAAATAGAACAGTGAAAGAAAGGGTGAGCTCAACTAGCCCAGTAAGAAATATTATGACTAAGATAATGCAGAATAAATTATCATTAGCCTTCAACAGTGTTAAACTGATAAAATATAATAAACATCAAGTTTAACTGCAGTGGAACAAGCAATTTATTAGAAGAGTCAAGTAGAGAATAAAGTCTACTATCTTCTATGATTTAAAAGGTTTTTCATCACTTTTATCGCTGAGACTTAGCTTAATATATAGACCACATCACCCCTGCACTACAACCAAGGATATTCATTAGTATCACGACCACAAATTATCCATGCACTACGGGCCAAGGATATTCGTGTATTGATAAGTGGTCATAATCATGCCATCAACTGTCCATCATTGCACTACGGCCAAGGAGGACTTTTACCACATCATTTGTAATATTACAGTCATGATTATACCGAATAATCCATGGTCATAATCATACCAAGTCCATCTATGCATTACAGGCCACAGATGACTTTCAACATTTTATAAACATGAGGATGATGACAATGATATAAGAATTCAATAAAACAAGTTCAAGAATTAATATATCCAGGAACTAATAACGTCCAATTTGTCAACATGATACTGCTTTGTGGGATAAAACTCAAGAATGCTCAGAAGAATATTTCCATGAAAAGATACTGGATGAAGCACAAATATCAAAGATATTCCACTAATTTCATGGAGTATAAAAGCCAAAACTTTAACCAACTTAGTATAATAAAGAATGGAATAACAAAAGAAATCACCAGGCATGCGATAGACCGCACAGACAGGTTATTCCAATAGAATAATAAATAACAGAACCAGGTCATGCGTAAACGCACGAACATGATATTCCAACAGAATAATAAATAACGGAACTAGGTCATGCGTAAACGCACAGATAGGATATTCCAATATAATACTAAATAATAGAACCAGGTCATGCGTAAACGCATAAACATGATGTTCCAACAGAATAATAAAGAAGGAAATAACAGAAGAATTTCACCATGTATGCAGTACTACGCATAGACAGGTTATTCGAACATAATAATAAAGAATGGAATAACAGAAGAATTTTACCAAGTATAGGGTAGTCCGCGTATACAGGTTATTCCAACAGAATAATAAAGAGTGGAATAACAGAAGTACTCTTCATGAATACGAAAGAAATAATACCCCTTACCTTAGAAAAACTGGATACTGAAATTGCTCTAAAGCTTTTGTGAATTGGTGAGAAATGAACGAATAATGAGCTTCTATTTATAGGAAAATATAGTTTTGATAATTGCACGTTTTGGGGCTCGAAATATTACAGTACAATACCTCCAACTTTTCTTTCATTTTTAATTTAGTCCTGCAAGTATTATCAAACTTGCACCACCTCCCTAAATAGTAAATAATGTGAATCAATAGTTCAATCATGTGAATCAATAGTATAATCATGTGAAAATACGAATTACAGTATAATACCTCTATCTATACATCTATTTTTAACTTAGTCATGCAAGTATTATCAATCTTGCATCAATTCCGTAATAGTACATGAATGTGATTCAAAAGTACACAATGAGAAAATATAGTTATATAAACATATGAATTAGTAGCAATTAATTGCTCAGTTATCCGATAAATTACATGATTTATCAATATAACCCCCAAAAATCAATTATCATCGAAGTAAATGTCGATTTCCATTAACAATAATAATCCCAACACAATGGAACTATCAATTTCATCTTTAATCAACACGATCTTATTTATCATTAATATTATAACTCACAATATTTAACAACCAGGTCATTCCCAGTAAAAAATGGGCTTTTCGATAAGGATTTCTCCTTATTGGCGCGCAATTAGGTGACCAAACCTCTCCTTAACAGAACTTATAGACATTGTCAATATTATAAATAATATTATGAATAACTATGTCGTCTCAATTATTGATTTAATAATAATAAATATAATGCAGATGATACTGTGACAATAATTGAATCAATAATATGAGAGATATGATGCATTAATTACTGTAGCAATAATTGAGTATAACTGAGTGACTTCTCACGTAAGCATCAATAATCAATATCATGTGCTACTATGCAACCACGCGTATTACTGTACTTTTACTACCGGGTAGTTCAACATTTTTAACGGTAACACTTTCGCCGTTATTTTTATAAAAAGATAATTCTGTAGTTTTCTAACTACGACAATACTTTCGTTGTGGGGTCCACCAATGATTGTGCCGTCGTACGAATATTCCCTATTAAAACGAATATTCCCCGACCAATCGAATATTATATAACCACTTGCTTACTTTGCAAAATTTGTAAATATTACCCACAACTATAACATTATATCATATCCACACCATAATATTCAAAAATATATTTCGAGAGAAATTAATCTTTATTCATAAAATTTGGGTTCTTACAGGCAACAACAAGCGGACCCGATGCAGAACTCCGCGAACATAGTAGCTCGAGCTATGCAACAAGGAATACCAGCCATAGGGAACCCGTCGGACAATCGCTTGGCAAACTTTAAAGATTTCAAGGCTGTGGGACCGCCAGAATTCAAAGGTACAACTGATCATGTTGAAGCCCAAACTTTGGTTAAAGAGATTGAAAAAGCATTCGTGGTAGCTAGGGTAGCTGAAGGGCAGAAGACTGCTTTTGCCACTTACATGATGAAGGGGGAGGCAAACTTTTGGTGGGAAGCGAATCAGGTGAGGGCAGGAGAAGGTGTAGTTACATGGGATAGGTTTAAGACACTGTTCTTCGAGAAATATATCTCGTCCAATATACAGGCTAGGATGGAGGTGAAATTTTTAGAGTTGAAGCAGGAGAATATGACGGTGTCAGAATACGCTGCTAGGTTTAATGAGTTAGCTAGGTTTGCCCCGCATCAAGTTGATACGGAGGCTAGAAAGGCGAGAAGGTTTGAACTGGGATTAAAACCCTGGCTCTACAACAAGGTGGCAGTGTTGCAGATCCCTACATTTGCAGCACTCATGGAGAAAGCGATTATAGCTGAGGAGGGAAGTGAGGTCATGAGCCTCTACAACAAGGAGATGAACAATAAGGGTAAGACCGAAGGAGCTGGGAAGGTGGAAATTAATAGTGGGAGTAGGGGTGATAGTAGCAAGAGGAAGGGGAGCAATTTTGGAAATGTCCAGGTGAAACAAGAAAGTGTTAAGAAGTAGGTGGTGCCGTGTAAGGCTTATGAAAAGAACCACTCTTGGAATGTCTGAAAGGAAAATTCGTTTGCTATAAATGCGGGCAGAAGGGTCATATCTCTCCCAACTGCCCCAATCCTAGGATAAACAGTGGGTGTTTTCTATGCGGGTCGACTGAACACAAGGTGAAAGATTGTCCGAAGAGGAGGGCGGAGGCAGGAAGTGTGAACACGGGCACTGGCAGCGGGACTTTAGCCAGGACCTACATCATCTAGCAAACCAACAAAATCAACAGCAAGGGTCTATAACATGACTGTCCAGGACATGATGGCAGCTGGCAATGGAACTCCATGTAGTATTCATACACTTTTATTTTATTATACATGATTTTCCCATATATAGTAAATTATTTTATAAAGAAATTTTGAAGGAGAAATTTGAGTTCTTTTAGAAATCAAATTTCCGTTTAATCTGAAAGACAAGTTTTATGTGAATAGTTAAAGATCGGTTCGATTAAATTATGATCGAGATCTACTTGCGATGATTGTGTATGCTATGTACCCTTGTATGTATAGGTTTTTAAAACGGTGATTCCGGGGACAGAATCTTTATAAGGGAGGGTGAATGTAACAACCTGATATTTTCTATATAAATAAATCAAAAATTTTGCGTATAAATTTTTTTATTATTATTTTAAGGATGAGGATTTGTACAAGATAAGGTGTATATGTATTTATGTGATAAATAAAAATATATTTATTACATGAATATTTGCAAATAATTTTATTTTAGAGTTATTGATTATTATAAATTATATTCTTATAATAATTAATTTTATAGCAGAAATGTTTTATTAATTATATTCCAAGAAAATATAATCATATATTATTTAAATAACATATGAAGTGATTTTTAGAATAATTATAAAAATTATTTTATTATATGAAAATTTGTACATATTATTAAGTTAATTATTTTACCTTAATTATGGAAGAATAAATCAGATATGGAATCCAAACTCTAATTTTGGATTTTTATCTAGGGATGAGAATAATAATATAATATTAATTATATTTTGATTTTTTAGTGCTATAAATATGTACTGTATGTACGTACTGTCAATGATTGGTGAATATATGGTACAATATTTGAAAACCCTAATTTTACGGTGGGAAACCATAAATTGAAACTCAATTATGAGTTTAAGTCTGTTATATAACTGTGTTATATGATTTATATTGTGTATTAAATGATTAATTAGGTAAACCCTAATTAAAATCTAGAAATCCTAACTAATCTTTAAGAAAAAATCCTAATTTGGTAATTAGAAACCCTAATTATAATTTATTAACCCTAATTATCAAAATCATAACCCTAATTGTTTAATTAGCAAGGTTAATTATAATTAGTGATATTAAACCCTAATATTCCTGTATAAAGTAATTAAAAAACTAATCTAATTTAGAAAACCCTAATTAAAAAATTTAGAAACTAATTTCTTATTTTATTTTTAAACCCTAAATGAAAACCTAGAAATTCATTTTGTGCTAAACCTTAGGGTTAAACCCTAAGGGTTAAACCTTAAGGGTTAAACCCTATGGGTTTGCAAGGATTACAATATTGCCATTAAAATTCCAAGCCAATTAACCAAAATACCCCTTGCATTATTGAAGCTAGTTTGTAGATTTTGACTATAGGTGAGTTGGTGACCTAAACCAACAACCCCATGTGCTCTCTAATGACAGCAATCAACCTCTAGATCAACCAATACATGAATCCAAGACTTGTATATATAGATTGAGAGAGAGAGAATTGCATTTGTTAGTTTAATTCTTCCACACCACTCAACCATTATCTCTCTCTTCGAAACCCCCAATAAAATTTGCAAGTATATCAGTCACAAACAAAGCCCCACGAACATCCTTAACAGATCATAAGCATAGAATCAAGAAATTGATCATAAAGGTATAAAACCCTAAGCTACAATCTGTCCATTAATTTGTTGTTAGATATTATTTTTTTTGTGTTAAACATGTTAGATATAATGTATAATGGTGATCTGAGTTGCTAGATGTTAGATCCATAACATCTAGAGACTCAGATTTGAGATTCTATAAAATCTGGAAAAAAAATTCTAAGTGGTCTGACAATGAATGTCAGTGGCTCTAGATTCTTGCATAATCATGATTTTTGTTGTTTGATGTTTTAGATATGTAGTCTGTTATGTGTTCTTTGATCTGAATCAAGAATCAGGTTCATATCATAAACATACTGTAAGATAATCGAGGTCAAAAGCCATTGACCGGCCATGACTGGGCATTTCTGGGTAACCCAGAAACTGCCCAGAAACGGTCTGACAATACTTTTGACGTCTCTAATCTTGCTTCTGTTGGTTGTTTTGATGTTGTTATTGTAAGATATGTGTAATATAGTATTTGTACTACAGGTTAATGCTCTTATATCGCTTTTATCACAAACATACGAGATTTGGGGGATGGTCAAACCAAGCAGAGGGTCCACGGATGAACTTTCTAGGTAACCTAGAAAGTTCATCAGCGTGGCTTCTGACAGGGTTTGACCGGACAAGATCTTGCTATTTGGTCGTTATTTTACTGTTGTTTTGTAATAGATTTATAGTACTACATGTGGTCTAAAACCTGAAACCCTTAGATCACTTAAACATTACATGAAAAAGCAAGTTGTGGAAGCCAAAACTAGTCAGTCGAACTGTTCTTCATTTCTTGGTAATCCAGAAAATAAAGAACAACTCTGAAAGCTAGTTCATGGCTCCGAATCCCGTTGGTTATGTGTTGTTTGGCCATGTTTGTAGTTGGATCATGTAGTCTTACACTAGCACTACAAGATCTGACTAACAACATGCTCAGAAACGTTACGAGCTAAGATGTAAGCTTGGTCAAACGTGATACCTTACAAACTGGCAATGAAGATCTAGGTTTCATGAAGAACACGAAGAACACCTATAGCGACGGTTCTGTCGCTATAGGCAGTCTTTAGTGACAGTTTTATTAAAATTAATTTCTAAAAATCACTTTAAAATAGTAATTAATTTCCGAAAATTACAAAAATTATTTTAAAAATTATTTGAAGTTATAAAAATTAACTTTTAATAATTTGAAATAATTTTCATAAATATTACTATTTATTTAAATATTATTTATAATTAATTTATTTATTAAATGTATTAAATAAATTAATTAAAATGATATTTATTATACTAAAAATCATTTTAAATGATAATAAGTTATTTAAAAATATTTTAAGATATAAAATATAACTTTTAATATTTTAAAGCAAATTTTATTAATTATTTAATATTAATGATATTAGATTTATTTAACAATTAAAATAAATAAATTAATTATAAATTATTTTAATATTATAAAAATTATTTTAAATAAAAATCAATAGTTTAAAAATATTTTAAGTTATAGAATATAACTTTTAATATTTAAAGGTAAATTTTATTAATTAATTATTATTAATAATATTAAAGTTATTTAAAAATTATATTAAATAAATTAGTTTGAAAATAATTTTAATATTATAATAATTATTTTAAATGAATATAAAGTGTTTAAAGATATTTTAAGTTTTAAAATATAACTTTTAATATTTAAAGGATAATTTCATTAATAATTTAATATTAATGATTATTAATTTATTATTAACAATATTAAATTTATTTAATAATTATATTAAATAAAATAGTTTTAAAATGGTTTTATTAATTTAAAAATCATTTAAAAAGGATATAAATGAATTAAAAATATTTTAAGGTATACTTAATGACTTTTAATATTTTGATAAATAAAATATTAATAATTAAATATTAATGATAATTATTTAAAAATGATTTAAAATATTTTAAAAATCATTTAAGGGTAATATAAATACTTTAAAAATATTCTAAGTTATTATAAATAACTTTAATATTTTGGCAATGGTTTCATTAATAGTTTAATATTAATTAAATATTAATGATAATAGAATTTCTTAATATTTAAATCATTTAATAATGATTCCGATGTTTAAAAATTCATGATAAATTATAATAAATGTTTTAAAATTATATTAAGTCGTTTAAAAATAATATGACTGATACTAAGTTACAAGATAGAGTCTTAGACTCGATTATTACCCGATAAAGCCGTCGGCACAACTACATGTTTCAGAAATTGATCTGGACTTAATAATTTGATTAAATATGTGTTTATTTGTGATTCAATTGTTGTTGAACATTTGTGATAATGTGATTAGGTTATGTGCTGACTTCTAAATGCAGTACTATGTGTTATAGTATATTGTTCTAATCGAACGAATGGTCTGATTAATGATAGGTCGTGATATAAAAGATAAAATTAAGTTACGAATTGTAAGCAGCGCATCAGGCAAGTATCCTACCTTTGCATTTTCTTTGTGCAATGGACATGAGTAAGAATGTTTCTGAATTATATTATTACTGTACAGATTATTAACCCTATACTATATACGATCATTGATTATCAACATGTTAGTATATGGTAAATGTGATATATATATTTTGTTTGCTAATTTCTATAAATGGTTATACAAGTGTCCACACTTGGATAATCATTATATTTAATCACATGTTGATACACCTTTGTTAATTACCCGTATACATATATGTTGAATTATAGATTATTATTGAACAAGATAAACCTTACTATTATCCAACTGAATTGCTTTGGTTTGGAACCCAGACAAGTATGAACATCCCGATCAAGGGAAAACTTTTATGTGCCCAAGGCGGACAGAGTGAACAATACCCTCGTTCTTGCATGTAGTGTTGATCAATACAGGGCATAACGAGCTGATCACCCCTGTGCCCGTAAGTTATGACAGTTTATAGATGAAGTTCTATTTAACTTTTTTCGAAAATAGAAAACATTGTTCATAGTATGTCACCTTAACCCTATTTATAGTCAATACGTAGTTTCAAAAATTTAAAAGAGGGTTGTTATGTTATTATTATCGGTTCAGATTACTTCACAACTTTTGATTTGTTGTAGAAGGGTAGTACAAAGAAAACATTTAAATTCTTTCAGCTTATATATATATATATATAATTGATATTAATTTTTGGGCACTCAAATGCTCATCATTGCATAATTTAAATGTTTTCAGCTAAGTGTGAAGAACCAGAAAGCTCATGCAGAAACAAAGGAAAAGGAAAGCTAACCAACTAATATTGTCGTAGTTTATGTATTAGTTCGATGTTATTAAGACAAGTATGATATATATTATCTATCATGGGTTGTAATGAATGTTTAAAGGTTACGTACTTGGGATTCAGACTCTGATGAATATATAATTAAGTTGATCTTTAAATTATTGTTATTATTATTAGTATTATTTTGCCCATAGAAATGGTATCGTGAAGCACCGAGTTCGGGTTTCAAGTACCCAGATTTGCGGGCTTTACAGTCACAGGTTGGCATCAAAGCTTTAGGTTATGAACCTTAGGTGGGGAAAACCTTAGGAAGTAGCCTTTAAGAAGTCAGAAAACATAGAGGTGTTTAACTCTTATCGGGTTTTAAGGAATGGATTAAGGCATCCATTGAAACTAAACAATAAAAGACATTATGTGTTATGTGTTAATAACTTATGTGCTCGCGAGTATCGACAATGTTAAGTAAAACTTAAAATATTTTGTTGTCAGAATGTCTAACGAAGAAGGATCCAGTCCAGCTAGAGAGGTGATACCTCAGGTACATATAGACGATGAACCCCAGGATATTCATGTAGTGCGGGAACAGTTGATCTAGGAGGATGAGCTTGTGACCGATCCCGAGGAGGATAGTCCTGAGGAGATAGAGGAGGATGATGATGAAGTGGATCCTGTAGAGTTTCCACCAAACTCCGTATCGGCTGAGATGTATGATGCTTTGTATGATCGTAACATAGAGTTACAAGATAATGTAGAGGAACTGGAGAAGATGTTTGATATGCATCACGTTGTGCTGTAACAGAAGGATGTAGAGATTCATGAACTTGATTCAAAACTTGGAAACACATAATGGGATTTAGTTCATACCAAGGGTCAGCATGAAGACCTGTTGGCAGTGAACGAGAAGATGAAGACTGAAATGGAGAAGTTAAACGATGACTTCAAAGAGGAATCAGCTAAGCGTACAAGAGCAGAGGACGCTTGGATGCAGACGACTCAACGTGCAGACCGTGTTGAGGCTAAAGTTCAAGTGAAGAAAGCCAAGATGAAGGAGATGGATTATGCTTTTAATTCTTCAATTGATATGGCCCATGATCGAGTTCATTATTACTTACCTCAGTTTGAAGACTCACCGTGGTTCATGATAGATCGTAGAACGGCTTATCATATCCTAGAGGAGGAGCGTCGAGAAGCTTTGCGACGTCTTAATATGCCTAGATAGAATATGAGTGATAATAACATGTGGTTAATTATGTGAATAAATAAATTGTGAATCCCTTATTTTGAGATAAATAAAGGGATAGTATGAGTATGTAATCCTGAAACTTATCTAGTTCAGGAAAGTGGATGTTTTTAGCGGTTATGTTATCTTTAGTATGTTTTAAAACATTATGAATGAATAAAATATTAGAGTTTATTTGAAAAATTATGTGATATAGCTTTAATCTTGGAATGCTTAAGTTAAACTTCAAATACCCAAGAAGTGGAGTGATGAACTAATAAGCGTACGTTCTAACAGAAAATGTCTCCTAAAAGAAGACAACCACGTCAACAACTACCTCTTGAGGGGTCTACTAACAATAACAATGAGGCCAATGCTAATTCGGTTCAGCAGTTGGTAACTTTATTGACGGGAGCACTTACGAATCAACCGCAAGCACAAGTTATGACTTTCAATGAATTCAAAGCGGTTGGACCGCCAGAGTTTCAAGGGTCTATGAATCCAGTGGAAGCCTAAACCTGGATCATGGAAATGGAGAAGGTGTTTGACGTTGCTAGAGTTAATGATAATCAAAAGACTGTATTCGCGACGTCCATGCTGAAGTCTGAAGCTAGCTACTGGTGGCAAGCAAATAAGGTTCGTGGAGGAAAAGGAGTGATAGTGTGGGAGAGAATTAAGGAAATTTTCTTTGAAATGTACTTTCCAGCGAGTTCTCAGAATCAGTTGGAAGTGCAATTTCTTGAGCTGAAGCAAGGAACTATGACAGTGCTAGAATATGCTGTGAAGTTTAACGAGTTGGCAAGGTTTGCCACTTATCAAATCAATACGGATGAGCATAAAGCGAGAAGGTTCGAACAAGGATTGAAACCCTGGCTGTATAGAAAGGTTTCAATGTTCCAGTTAAATACATTTGCGACTGTACTGGAAAAGGCAATTATCGCAGAAGATGGAAGCGATGCCTTGACCAAGTACAACGAAGAATAGAAGAAGAGGAAGAATGATAACGAGAATAAGGTTGGTTGGAGTAATGTTGGAAGTAACAATTAGAAGAGGAAGTGGAACGAGAATTCGACTACGGGGGGACAGTAGGGAAGTCAACTGAAGAAAAAGTTTGAAGCTTGTGCTACTTGTAGAAAGAACCATATTGGGGTATGTTTGAAGGGAAAACGAGTGTGTTTCAACTGTGGTCAGGAGGGACACATTGCACCGAACTTTCGAAGAAAGGAGTATGTTTTACCTGCGGTTGGAAGGATCACATGGCTCGTGATTGCCCTAAAAAGCTAGCAGGGAGTACAAGTGGAGGAAAGGGAAACAACAATGGTGGTGGTGCATTGACTATCACTGGACCAGCTCAGTCAAGCCGACCTAGTGCGAGAACTTTCAATATGACCGTACAAGATGCTGTTCACTCTAAGGATGTGGTCTCAGGTATCATTCCGATTAATGGTATTAATGCTTATGTATTATTTGATTCGGGTGCTACTTGTTCATTTATATCCAATGAATTTGCTCAAAACTTAGATTTGCCTCAAGAAGAATTAGATTATCCTTTGAGCATAGAAATTACAAATAGGGAAGTGATTCCTGTTAGATTCATATATAAGAATTGTAGAGTGGTTAGTCAAGAGATTAGGGTAGACTTGATACCAATTAGACTGGGGGAGTTTGATGTTATACTTGGAATGGATTGGTTATTCAATCACGGAGTAGTAATTAATTGCCAAAAAAGTGTGTTAACCTTATGCAAGACAAGCAAGTTGTTAAGAAAAGGGTGTGTAGGATACTTAGCCTACGTTGTTGATACACAGAAGAAAAGTGCGAAGCTAGAAGAGATACCGATCATAAGAGATTTTGCAGATGTATTTTCGGATGATTTGTCGGGTCTTTCGCCAGATTGACAAATCAATTTCGTGATTGATTTAGTACCATGAACAGGCCCGATATATAAGGCACCATACAAAATGGCCCCGGTGGAGATGAAAGAGTTTATGGTGCAACTGCAAGAATTTCTAGACAATAAGTATATCCAACCGAGCGTATCATCGTGGGGAGCGCTAATGTAATTTTTTAAGAAAAAGGATGGATCGATGCGGCTCTACATTGATTACAGAGAATTGAATAAGGTCACGATTAAAAATAAGTATATGTTTCCAAGAATCGATGACCTGTTTGATCAACTGAAGGGTGCGAGGTATTTTTTAAAGATAGATTTGAGGAGTGGTTATCATCAACTGAAGGTGAGGCCAGAAGATGTACCGAAGAAGACATTCAGAACTCAGTATGGTCATTACGAGTTTCTAGTTATGTCATTTGGTTTAACCAATGCACCTGCAGCATTCATAAATTTGATGAACATGGTGTTTAAACCATTCTTAAATAAATTTGTGGTGGTGTTTATTGATTATATCCTGGTGTATTCTAAGACCAAAGAAGAACATGTTGAAAACTTAAGAGTGACGTTGGAGACATTGAGAAAAGAGAAGTTGTACGCAAAAATTTCAAAATGTGAGTTTTGGTCGGAACGTGTACAGTTTCTCGGGCACGTAATTGATAAAGATAGAATTTCGGTAGATCCATCAAAAGTTGAAGCAGTGGTAAACTAGGATCAGCCGAAAACATAGTCAGAGATAAGGAGTTTCTTAGGGTTGGCAGGTTACTATAGGCGTTTTATTCAAGACTTTTCCAAGATCGTGACTCTGTTGACGAATTTAACTATGAAAGCGGTTAAGTTTGTTTGGACAGAAAAGTGTGAGGAAAGTTTTTGAGAATTGAAGAAGAGGTTGAGTTCAGCACCTGTGTTGTCATTACCTGATGATACACGGAATTTTGTAGTATATAGTGACGTATCACATAAAGGACTAGGTTGTGTGTTTATGCAAAACAACAGAGTTATTGCGTATGCATCACAACAATTAAAAGATTTTGAGAAAGGGTATCTGACTCATGACTTAGAGTTGACAGCGGTAGTGTTTTCCCTGAAGATTTGGAGACATTATCTTTATGGAGAGAGGTGTGATATATATACCGACCATAAAAGTCTGAAATATATCTTTACACAAAAAGATTTGAATATTCGACAAAGAAGATGGTTGGAACGGATCAAAGACTATGATTGCGAGATTTTCTACCATCCCGAAAGGACGAATGTTGTTGCTGATGCTTTAAGCGGGAAGGGACAGGAGAAGTTAATGTTATTGACTGCTCAGGAGAAGCTAGTGTCAAAACTGGCTAAAATGGAGTTGGAAATTAAATATCCGACAGAATCCGATGAAAAGTTGTTCCAGATGGGAAACAGTTCAACGTTGGTAGATAAAGAGAAGAATGCACAACTTTAGGATGAAGACTGCAAAAAGATAAAATAGAAGATATCTGAAGGGGAGGAAAGCAAATTCAAAATTGATTCGGAAGGGTTACTTCGATTCGAAGGGAGAATTTGGGTTCAGCCAGTACCGAAAGTTAAAGAGGAAGTTCTGAGTGAAGCTCATAACTCAAGATATTCAATTTACCCTGGAAGTACAAAAATGTACCAGGATCTTAGACATCATTTTTGGTGGCCGGATATGAAAAAGGATGTAGCTGAGTGTGTGGCGAAATGTTCAAAATGTCAGAAAGTCAAAGTTGAACATCAAAGGCCAAGCGGATTGTTACAACCGTTGGAGATACCAAATTGAAAATGGGAGCATATAACAATGAATTTTGTGGTAGGTCTTCCAACGACTCAGCAAGGTTATGTCGTCGTTTGGGTGATTTTTGATCGATTGACGAAGTCGGCACACTTCTTACCAATCAAGATTAGATTTACCCTCGATCGGTTAGCAAAACTATACGTGAAGGAAATTGTTTCATGACACGGAGTACCTGTGTCCATTGTATCAGACAGAGACCCATGTTTCACATCTAATTTATGGAAACGATTACAAGAATGTTTGGGAACACAGTTGAGAATGAGCACAACGTACCATCGTCAAACCGACGAACAAATCGAGAGAACTATCCAAACACTAGAAGATATGCTCAGAGCATGTATAATGGATTTCAAAGAAATTGGGATGACCATCTGCCATTGGTGGAATTTGCTTATAATAATAGTTATCGCGTGAGTATTGGCATGCCGCCTTATGAAGCATTATACGGCAGAAAATGGAGAACTCCATTATGATGGGATGAGGTAGGTGAACGTCAACTATTTGGTCCAGAATTGGTACAACAACTGTCGAGATCATCAAGGTTATTCGAGTAAGGTTGATAGCTGCACAAGATAGACAGAAGAAATATGCTGATCAACATCGACAAAATCAGGAATTTGATGTTGGTAGTTATGTATTCTTGAAAGTATCTCCCAGGAAGGGAAAAATTCGGTTTGCCAAGAAGGGGAAATTGAGCCCTAGATTTATAGGACCTTTCGAAGTACTTTGACGGGTTGGTGAAGTAGCATATGGGGTAGCTTTACCTCCAGAGTTGGAGCATATTCATAATGTTTTCCATATATCGGTATTGAGGCCATATAAACCTGATTATAAACATGTTATAGAATATGAGCCCTTACAATTTGAGAAGGACTTAACATATGAAGAAGTCCCTGTTCAAATTGTTGACAGAAAAGAGCAAGTACTGAGGAATAAGGTGAGGAAGCTACGTGGGAACTTGAAAGCGTTATGATGAAGAATTATCCTCAGTTGTTTGCTTGATCTTGTACTTGTGACAACCCGAGAATTTTGAATATTTTTAAAAAATTTATTAATTAATTTAAGGTTCAAAATTAGAACTTAGACAGAAAATAAGTGTATGAGTTTGATATTTTTAAGAATGAATTTTGAGGATTTCAAAATTATGTGAAGGATTTAGGTGAATTATTCAGGATTATGTGTTTATGTGAATATGTTCTGTGTATATGTGTACAGTTTATGGTTAAGGGTCAAGGGTTGACCAGACAAACGATATCTGTAACAAACCCTAAGTATATATTAAGAACGTCAACGTTCGGTTAGAAAACCCTAGCGTTTAACAAGAAACCCTAAAACCGGTTCTGGAAACCCTAATTTTAGTTTTGGGAATCCGAAACCCTAATTCGGTGCATGAAACCCTAAATCGGGAACTTAATGGCGTAAGTGTAAATAATTATAGGATTAATTAGGGTTAATCTTAACAAATTGGTTATAAAACCCTAATTCCAAATTTGAAACCCTAATTACGGATTTGAAACCCTAATTTGTAAATAGGGAAAAACATAGGTGTAATTTAATACTTTTAATGTTAATTAGAAAATATTAATTCTAATTTTCAAGTTAAGTAATTAAAAAACCCTAATCTAATTACAAAATCTAATTTCTAATTTAAGAAAATTATTTTTCTATTAGAAACCCTAATTAGTGCTTTATAAATCCTAATGACCATTTTGACCCTAATTGCTAAATTAGCGATTTTAATTAGGAAATGTCAATCCTAATTAGAAAGATTTAATTGTGATTAAGAAATTTTAATATAATTAGTAAATCCTAATTATAAGTTAGAAATATTAATTTTCTATTTTTTAAAAACCTAAATTTGGAAATTTTAGAAAATTAATTTGCTAAACCCTAAACCCTAAGGGTTAGGGCAATTGACATTTATGTCATTAAAATTAAATGCTAAATGACCAAACTATCCTTCTAGCATTATTTATAAGGTTACTTGTAAGTTATGTCCGATGTGGGTTGTTCACTAACCCTAAGCTCTAGGCATGTGACTTATGTCTCACAAATCAGTAGCAATCAGTCACCAAAGGACAGCTATATACATTAACTTGTAAGATATATAGATTAGAGAGAAAAGAAATATCACTTTACTTTTCATACATGCCAACCCTTTTTCTCTATAGCCCAAATCCGAAATTTTAGAGTGAGAAAGAGTGAGAACTAAAGCTTATATCCTGTCTTAACATTCAATAATCAGCAACAAAGAATCAGATTCAAGAAATCAAAGTATAAAGGTATAAACCCTAGCCTTTTAAAAATCTTATAATTTGATATTAGATGTTGTTGTTTATTTGTTAAAGTTGTGTAAGAAGGTGTCATTTAGTTATCTGGGTTGTTTAATCCCAGATCCATAACATCAAATTGCACGAAATGGCATTTTTAGAAATCTAAAAAAAATTGAAATATGGTCTGACAAGTAATGTCGGAGGCCGTAGATCTTATTATGTTCATACTTTATAATGTTTTATGTGTTAGATCTATAGTTGGATATGTGGTCTTTAACCTGGAACTGGATTTATAGTTGTTTGAAGTCTAGATTGCAAGTTATGATCGGTCAAATTTTGTTGATCGAGGTTGACCGGTCAAAAATCTAGGCAACCCAGAAATTAAAATATCCATCTGACAATATTTTTAACCTTCTCGATCTGTCAAGTTTTTAATGATATGATGTTTTTATTGTATCATACTTATAGCCTGGTATATGTAATTTGAACTCATGTCCTTAGATTCCACTATTAATCAACAGATCGGGTGTGGTAGTTGGTCAAACAAGGCATGTCGAACATGTTTACCACTTCTGGGAATTTCCATAAAACTCTAAGCGCAGCCGTCTGACAACCTTTGACCGGGTTGGATTTGGAGATTTCGATGTTTTTGGACTGCGTTAATGGTATATAAATGTTTTATGGCATGAGTACTATAGGTTTAAACCTTTATAACACCAATAAAGTGATCCAAACCTAACTTAAAATGATAAAAAAGGTGCCTAGTCGATCTGCTGGGTTTCAAGTGAAACCCAGGAAAGGTCTGACAATGATTTTGAATGCCCAAAATATCTTTTTGTGTTGTTGTTTGAGAAAATTGTTGATTGGTTCGTGTAGTGTTATATAAACACTACATGATCAATTTTTAATCTAGCCCAGAAACACAAGAGGCTAAGATTTATAGCTGGTCAAACAAGGTAGCATGAACTTTGAAATGAGTTTCTGGAAATTGGCCAAGAACACCAAGAACACATTCAGCGACGCTTTTTGTAACCTAATGTCCCTATAGCGACAGTTTATTTAAGAAATTAATTATTTTAATTAATAAATAGAGAAAAAATGGTTTTTTATTATTAAAAATAAATAATAAAATCCAAAAATTTATTTTAAATTCTTAAAAATAGTTTTTAATTATTTTGAATATATTTGATAAAATTTAAAATTTTTGGAATATAAATAGTTTTTAATTTATTTAATTATAATATTAAATAAATTATTTAAAAATTATTTAAATACTTGAAAAATCATGAAAAATAATATTATGGTATAATAAAATATTTGAAGTTATTTTTAGTGACTTTTAATATTTTGTGATGAAATTCATTAATTAATCAATATTAATGATAATTAGTTTATTTAATAAATATATTAAATAAATTAAGGAAAAATAGAATTAATGCTTTATAAATTATATAAAAATGATTTAAGTGTTAGAAAAATATTTTAAGTTATAACATATAAATTTTGATATTTTGTCATAAAAATATTAATATTTTAATATTAAAAGCAATTATCAGATAATGAATTTACCGGTTTAAAAATCATATAAAGTTGATTTTAAGGTATGAAAAATACTTTTATGATATAATAAATATATTATAATATTATGACATGTATTTCATTAATATTTGATAATATATAAATATTAATAATATAAGAATTATGTAGTATTTAATTCAGTTAAATACGATATTAATGATTTAAAATTCATGATAAATAGTAATAATTATTTAAAAATTATTACGAGTTTATGAAAAATATTTCGACTGTTAATAAAATTATTTAAGTTAATTTTTAAATGTTAGGCAGAGTTTAATTGAACTTAAACTCGAATAATTGTACGGCTAGACCGTCGGGACGTTAGAATTGTGTCGGGTTCAACTCAGACTGCAATAGTTTGACTTGATATCGAGTCCTATGTGTGTTGTACACCGATAGGGTTATGTGTTATGTGATAATGTGTTTAGTTTATTCTATGTATATCTATATATATAATAGTATTATACTGTGATGATATTATTCTAATATTGGAGATCTATATTACAAATATTAGGTCTTAGGATAAAGCATTATAAAATGCGTTGCGGTAATCAAAGGTTCAGGCAAGTTTGTTTTTACTTAACTCTACTAAGAGTGTTTCATTCGAATAAGCTTATGGTTAATTGTTGCTGGTCGCCATTAATTGTACTCTGTACATATTGCATGTATAAGTTAGGTATGAAAGGCTGATCACCTTCATTACCAGTTGGTTCAGATATATTTTTTCATGTATAATACTTGTTCTGTCATAAATTTGTTCCTGCTAGTTCACAATTATATTGTTAAATTATAGCCAGCCAATTATTCAAATCATTTCAATCATGATATATCGTTATATTATTAACTTAAACTTACTGGGCAATCCTTATGCTTACCCTTGCTATATCATGATAAAACATTGCAGATTAAGACGAACGCGTCGGATACAAGGAAAAGTTAAAGACAGTTCCAGCTTAAAGTTAATATGCGCGATTAGTTTTATAATAGTGTAGTTTGATAATAATGTTATGTGTTAAATAAGTTATGACTTATGTATTAAGTTAAGGTTACTAGACCTTGGGGAAAATTATGTAAGTTTAATGTATAAACAATTTATGTTTATATATTCCGCAAATATAGTAATAGTGATAGAATGATCGAACCGGATTCGCGGTGATTCGAGACCTCAGATTCGGGGCCGTCACAGTTGGTATCAGAGCTGTAGGTTATGAACCTAAGGTAGTAATACCTGAGACTAATAACCGCAGTGATTAGGATAAGATTTGACTCACATAGAGTTAGTTGGTTGGTAATATTTAAAAATGAATCTCGGCGAGTTATAAGATACAGAGTTCCCTAACTATGATAATAAAGTTGAACAATGGTGATGAATAGATAGTCTAAAAGACTAAAACTACAGTGATAGAAGATCGTAAAACAAAACGATCAAGACATAGAAATGAATCGTAATATATACGATGAGATCACCCCGTGATCAGATAAGGTTATAGTATGAAGAAGGATCAAGCGAATAATTGAAAAGTTACAGCAAAGTATGTTGTGTGTCAGTTGTACTATGAAATTGTACTATGACAACTCATGAAAGAGTTATAGATTATAAATACGGATTAAATTAAAATCGTATTGAGAAGGGTGTTAGTGTTAGGTGGGGATTCAATTGAGGATTCATGTCGGCAGCTGAGTTGTATGATTCCTTGAGTGGGCGGGAAATTGTACTTGGTGTAAAAACTACTTACTTCTACTTACTTGTTCACCAACTCTTGATTTGGCAAGATCTTTAAGTAATCTAATAAAAATCCCATAAAGGGCAATTTTGTCATTTGCAATTTAAATTAAATGATAAACATGGAATTTTTACAAATCCTTAGGGTTTGGGGCTTGGATTAGGGTTTAAGATTTGAACCCTTTAGGTATTAAAAATTTTAGTTTCCACAATTGTCAAATTTAGGGTTTAATTAGAAAAATAAATTTTCTAAAATAAAAATTAGGGTTTCTAAAATAGAAATTTAACATACAAAAATATAACTAGAGCTTTCTAATCATATTTAAGTTTAACAAACACTTTAGGCATGCTAATAAAAATTAGGGTTGCCTAATTAGGGTTTACAATTCTCGGTTTTGAAATTAGGGTTTTCCGGCGTACAATTGGGGATTTAATTGTACAATTTATTT
The DNA here is from genome assembly GCA_020205505.1 of Panax japonicus. Classification (NCBI taxonomy): domain Eukaryota; kingdom Viridiplantae; phylum Streptophyta; class Magnoliopsida; order Apiales; family Araliaceae; genus Panax; species Panax japonicus. The sequence goes on from JAINUV010001453.1 coordinate 230,876, forward strand.
TCTAAATTTAAGATTAGGGTTTTAAATCCCTTATTAAGGTTTATTAATATTAAACCTTATCCAGTCAATTATTGATCAACATAATCAACATACAGTACAAACACATAATAAACAATACAATTATTTTAATTGTATTTTTTTATCAAATCCCTATCCGAAAATTAGGGTTAGTGTTTTCTAAAGTTGTTAAGCACAACTCTACTCTAAATTTATTAGTCAATACACAAATTGACTTTCTCGAGACTCGTATCACAGATACTTGTCACCAAATTGATAATTAATATTAATATTAAAAAAAAAAATTATTCACAAATTTTGGATTATTCGAAATCCAGGGTTATCACATTTCCAATTTAATAAGCTATCTTCCAGTTTATCTATATTGATTTGTGCTTGAATCTATGAATTGCCTGATCAACAATTCTTTGTGGAGTTGAATGGAATCGAGAGAGGATATTCAAATCTAGACCTAGTTGATATAACATGTGTTCAGGATTTTGTTAATATCTTAAACTTGATGTATGTTAAGGTAGAGATATGCTTGACATCGCATGTAATCGGATAGAGAACTTATTCTTCAACCTTCTTCAATTGTAATTCACATAGAGATATAGTGAATTAGTTGCTTAAGGTGTTTAACGAATTTCTATCTTAATTATGGATTGACGTTAATACGGTATTAGTGCATCGAGAGGTGGTTAATACTACGTTCGTGTTCTTGATTAATAAACTGGAATAGTGAGTTGAATTGGAATAAAAGTGTTAAAATCAGAGTGAAGCTTAGGGTGAAATCATAAGTCTAATTCTCCATTAATTGTTTGAAATTTCAGATTTTGATATTTATGATTGGTTTGTGATAGTTTAATTACTTTTTAATATAGAATAGTTATTTTTAATCATTGAATTTGATTTGTTTAATAAAATTAGGGTTAATAGAAGATTGGTAATTGTAAGTTGAGATTTTTGCTAATAAGTCTCTGTGGGAACGATACTCTACTCATCACTTTATTACTTGTTGACCACGTATACTTGCGTGTTATGCGTATATAGATTTTACCCAACAGGTACCACCGTCCCAGCTGGACTTGACTTCATTATACGACAAAATCGAGCTAAATGACCTTCTCTTCTTGAAATTTCCACTTCTATTATATTGGTCATGATTACCACCGAAGTGGTTACCATTCTTGGAATGATAATTTCCCCCGCGATGGTTATCATTGTTCCGATGGCCATTGCCACCGGCATGATTATTATCGTGTTGTTGCTCGTTAACTTTTGGTTGAGCTAACTCAACGGTCTCATGTGCTTCATTGCTATTCTCAACATTTTTATATGCCATTTTCAAACACTGTCACAAAATAAGGGTTAATTAACATATCACATATTATCCCTATACTATGATCGACCAATTAAATACCAAATAAACTTAGGTAGGTCATACTAGCGAAGGAATTCCCTATCTCTCCCCTCCTAGTTCTTGTCTCATATCTCAGCCAGGGATCATATCCCTAAGCTTTGATACCAACTGTGACGCCCCCAAAATTAGGTATACATCACTCATCTTGAGTCGCTAGATATATGGTACAGAATTCAAATACAACTTAATAATACAACTGTCGTGTACAATACGATAAAACATAAATTGTGAGTTTGAATACAAATATTATCTACTAGAGAGTATACAAACTCAAAAGGAGTCGTTATTACAATTATTATCACACTACTTCACAGAATAGTGAGGACTACTAATGCAAACATCTAGGATCATCACTCTGTTCCCCGACTAGTCCCAGCTACGTTCTCATTTCCTGAAGAGAACAATGAAAGAAAGGGTGAGCTCAACTAGCCCAGTAAGAAATATTATGACTAAGATAATGCAAAATAATTTATCGTTAGCCTTCAACAGTGTTAAACTGATAAAATATAATAACTATCAAGTTTAACTGGAGCGGAACAAGCAATCCATTAGAAGAGTCAAGAAGAGAATATAATCTACTATCTTCTATGATTTAAAAGGTTTTTCATGACTTTTATCGCTGAGACTCAGCTTAATAAATAATCCATAGCATCAAATCATCCCTGCACTACAGGCCAAGGATATTCTTTAGTATCACGACCACGAATTATCCATGCACTACGGCTAAAGATAATCATGTTTTCATCAACGGTCCTGATAATGCCATAAAACAATTCATCTTTGCACTACGGCCAAAGAGAATCCATAGCCATAATTATACCAAAAACTGTCCATCAATGCACTACGGGCCAATGAGGATTTTTTTCCACAACATTTGTAACATTACGGTTATGATTATACCGAATAATCCCTGGTCATAATCATACCAAGTCCATCTATGCACTACAGGCCACAGATGACTTTCAAAAAAATAAACATGATGATTATGACAATGATATAAGAATTCAATAAAACAAGTTCAAGAATTAATTTATCTAGGAACTGATAACGTCCAAATTGTCAACATGATACTGCTTTGTAGAGTAAAATTCAAGAATGTTAAGAAGAATATTTCCATGAAAAGATACTGGATGAAGCGCAAATATCAAGGATATTCCACTAATTTCATGGAGTATAGAAGTCAAAACTTTAACCAACTGAGTATAATAAAGAATGGAATAACAAAAGAAATCACCATGCATACGGTACTTCGCATAGACAGGTTATTCTAACAGAATAATAATAACGGAACCAGGTCAGGCAAAATTTGCACCGACAAGATGTTCCAACAGAATAATAAAGACGGAACTAGGTCCGGTGTAAAACACACAGACAGGATGTTCCAACAGAATAATAATAAGACAGAACCAGGTCCGGTGTAAAACACACAGACAGGATTTCAGTGAATTCGTAAGAAATAAGACGGAACCAGGTCTGGTGTAAAACACACGGACAGGATTTCAATGAGTAGTGAAGTAGCAGAACACTTTTCTTCTTTCTCTCTATAGTTTATCTCTCTAGAGTTTCAGTGAATTCGTAAGAAATAATGAATGAATGAGCTTCTATTTATAGAAAAATGGACTGCATAGTACTTAACTTGTAAGACCCCAACTTTTTATAAATGAAATTTAATTTCCTCTTTTTATTATTTTGAAATAGTAAGGGTTGAATTGATTAATGTGGTTAGTTATGGGTAAAATGCGCAAATCAAGAGTTGGTGAACAACTCATTTGACTTGTGTGACACAAAATATCAGCTCCCAGCCGAATTATATCAGATCCAAGCAACATCAAGCATTATATAAGTGATTCAAGAGAGAGAAAGTCCATTTTATTAGTCATTTTTGCAACTTGCTCTCACCTACTCTCTCTCTCCACTAAACCCACGAAAATCTGTAGTAAATCAGTCCTAGAAACAGCCTCAATATCAATCATAAACAGATTGGAGAGCCAAGATCAAAAATTATTCAAGAGAAGGTATAACCCTATTTTTATTTTTGATCTTTGTTGCTTGAGAAATTTTGTGTGTTTATGTGTTTAGATTCATGCTAGAATATGTTTTTAGTTGATCTATGATGATCCATCATGGATCCATAAAATCAAAGTGTGATAAAATCGAGTTTTTCAAAATCTGTCAGGAACACGATCTGTGGTCTGACAAGCTAATGTCAGGTGCCATAGATCGGAGTCTGTGTTTGCGTTTTCTTTTTTTATGTTTTGTAATGGTAGCCTGGTAGGAGGTCTTTAATCTGTAGTTGGTATTACTGCTAAATGATGTCTGGATCGGGAATTATTAACGGTCAAAACCCGTTGACCGGGATTGACCGAGTGACTTTTTAGGCAGCCCAGAACGTTGAAATCAGTGTCTGACAACGTTTTCAAATTACTTGATCTGTCACGTTTTGTACGTTTTGTTATTGTTGTTATCATAAATGTGTAGTCTGTTATCGTGACTGTAGATTAATGGCTTTATATCATGTATTTGATCAACATAGAGAATTTAAAAAGCGGTCAAAGTAGCCTACTCGGCATGAATGTATGTTTTCTGGAATTTCCAGAAAATGCATGAACACGGTTTTTGTCAGAGTTTGACCGGATTGTATCTTGTAGATATGTTGTTGTTAAACTGATGTGTTGCTTTGTGAGTGTTCTATGACATACGGTCTATAATGGTGAACCTTTAAATCACATAAAACACGACCAGAACATGGATTAAAATAGGCTGAAAAGTGACCAGTTGATGTTCTGGGTTTCTGAAGAAACCCAGGTATGGTCTGACATGCTTTTTGCAAGTTCAGATCTCGTTGATGTGTTATGGTTTGATCAAGATGTTGGTTGTGTGTTGTAGTATTACATTTTGGCTACACGATCACACTTCAAACTAGTCCAGAAACCATTTTGGCTGAGAATTAAAGGCAGTCAAAGTAGCACCTTGAAGCTGCCGGCTGTCAGTGTTCTTGAGCTCAAGAACACCAACAGCAACGATTTGTGTCGCTAAAGGCCTATAGCGACGGTTTTATTTATTTTATTTTCTGAATATTCCGAAAATTATTTAAAAATAGAAATAAATTCTAAAAATTACCAAAAATGGTTTTAAAAATTATTTTAAATTATGAAAAATAATTTTTGGCCAATTGGAATATTTTTCTTTAATATTTATAATTATTTAAATATTAAAGGTATTTAATTTATTTAATTAGTGTATTAAATAAATTAGAGAAAAAATGATTTAATATTATAAAAAATCATTTTAAATAAGAATAATGTATTTAAAAATATTTTGAGTTATAAAATGTAACTTTTAATAGTTTTGGAGAATTTTCATTAATAATTTAATATTAATGATATTAGATTTATTTGATTATTAAATTAAATAAATAAGATAAAAATAATTTTAATGATTTAAAAATCATTTTAATTGAGAATAAAGTGTTATAAAATATTTTAAATTATAAAATATAATTTTCAATATTTTTGGAGAATTTTCATTAATAAATTAATATTAATGATGTTTGATTTATTTAATTGTTATATTAAATAAATGAATTAAAAATGATTTTATTGATTTAAAAATGAGAAAAATGGTTTAAAATATTTTAAGTTATAATTAATGACTTTTAATATTTGGATAATAATTTCATTAATATTTATATATTAATGGTGATGATTTTAAAAATGAATTTAATTATTTTAAAAATCATTTAAGTAGAATATTGATGATTTAAAAATATTTTAAGTTATTGATGATAACTTTAATATTTTGGAATGTATGTTATTAACATGTTGATATTATTAAATATTAATAATAATAAGATTATTTGATAATTAAATCATTTAAAAATGATTTAAGTGTTTGAAAAATTATTATAAATTATAATAATTGCTTGATAATTATTAAAAGCTTCCGAAAAATATTATAATTGATAATTGACTTATCTAAATTAATATTGAAGCTTAGAGACCAAGTTTAATTGACAATCAATGTGTTAATTGTCAGTTAAGGTGACCAGAATACCGAGAATGGACCGAAGTCCAACCAGACTGAATTAATTTGACTTGTTAAGTGTTTATATAGGTTATAAACACTAATGTGGCTATGTTGTAATGTGTCAAGGAGAAGTTTGACTGTGAATTACAGTGCTGTGTATGATGAATTATTGGGCTAATTGTTAGACCGATATTATTGGTTATAGGTATTTCGAAAGCAGATAAGTATTTTGTGTAGCTGTAATAAGCGGAAGAGGCAAGTTCCCTAACTCAACCTTGAGTTATTTCATTCAATTATTATTGGTGGATAATTATTGCTAATTATGCCACGTCCAGGGAATTATTGTTGATAATTCGCAGTTAGTGCATGTTTAATAATTCAAATTGAATTACTGATTCAGAAATATACATTTGTAGAATAATTGTTGTTGGATATTCATATCTATAGAAGTTTGACAGTACAGCTAATTGCTGTTATTTTATATATGCATGTTAAGAGGTGATTCATTTCTCATGTGTATAACAGATAGATAGGTCATAGGTAGAGGATATAAGGTTAAGTACGAGTTCTTAAAACTCATACTTATGTGACATACTTGATTCATAGTTATATAAAATGTTTATCAACCCCTCAGCGAACGGACACCAAAGGTCAGACTAGGAAAGTTCTTAAACTTATATGATTGTGGCAATTTATAGACTCATAAGTGTGGTTTTACGAACTGGTTATAGTTGTGTATAAATGGAGTATTAAGGATAATAAGAATGATAGACTGTTTAAGCAAATGATTATTAGTGAAGAATTAAGTTTTCCAAAATTCCTAGCTACGCTAGATTTTGAAATGATTGACATCAAGTTAAATACGCACTATGAGCTTTTGAAAAAAAAAATATAGACTCGTAATCATTTTTGAAACGGTTTAAAGTATAGTTTATGCTACTTATTTCAGATAGACGCAAATGATTTGAAATATCAAAATTTATTTTATTTATCACTCTTGTACCATGTAACCTGGTGCAAAGATGATAAAAATTTGATGGAGTTGTAAATACATGAATACTTTGTGTGAATTTAATCTAAAATCGTTGTTCCACTATTGTATGATGTGTTATGACAAAGTCATACAATGACGGCATCCTCAAACGGACTGTTAATACAGTACGGCATCATGGCGTCATTCTCAAAAATATTTTCAATAAAATTTAATTTGCCAACGGGGTTTGGCTACACTTACATAATTCGATTGAATTGAATTATTGATATGAGTCTATGCTATTTGATTCAGCTAGACAAACATTTATGAAAACTCTAAATGTTCATTGAAAGAAATTTCCCGAACCAAATTATTTTGGTGCGGAATCCAATAAGACGAGGTAGAATTTTTGTGCCTATGGCAGAGACGAGAAACAAAGTCGACCAGTAGTACTTAATAAGTACAGGACATATTGGATTAATTACCCACTATGTCCATAAGTTATGACGGTTTGTGGATGAATTTCATATAACCTTTGCGAAAATGATAGACAATAGTCTGTAAAACCCCTCAGCGCAATTTTAAAACTTTTACTCTTGTAAGTGGTGTATTGGGTAGCATGAGATGTTGTGTATGTATGGTGTAAGGTATAAGGTATATTTTTAAAATTTTATTAATTAATTTATGGTTCAAAATTACAACCTAGACAGAAAATAAGTGTATGCGTTTGATATTTTTAAGAATGAATTTTGAGGATTTCAAAATTTTGTGAAGGATTAAGGTGAATTATTCAGGATTAAGTGTTTATATGAATATGTTCTGTGTATATGTGTACAGTATATGGTTAAGGGTCATGGGTTGACCAGATAAACGATATATGTAACAAACCCTAAGTGTATATTAAGAACGTCAACGTTCGGTTAGAAAACCCTAGCGTTTAAAAAGAAACCCTAAAACCGGTTCTAGAAACCTTAATTTCAGTTCTGGAAATCCAAAACCCTAATTCAGTGCAAGAAACCCTAAATCGGGAACTTAATGGCGTATGTGTAAATAATTATAGGATTAATTAGGGTTAATCTTAACAAATTGGTTACAAAACCCTAATTCCAAATTTGAAACCCTAATTACGGATTTGAAACCCTAATTTGTAAATAGGGAAAAACCTAGGTGTAATTTAATACTTTTAATGTTAATTAGAAAATATTAATTCTAATTTTCAAGTTAAGTAATTAGAAAACCCTAATCTAATTACAAAATCTAATTTTTAATTTAAGAAAATTATTTTTCTATTAGATACCCTAATTAGTGGTTTATAAACCCTAATGACCATTTTGACCCTAATTGCTAAATTAGCGATTTTAATTAGGAAATGTTAATCCTAATTAGAAAGATTTAATTGTGATTAAGAAATTTCAATATAATTAGTAAATCCTAATTATAAGTTAGAAATATTAATTTTCTATTTTTTTAAAACCTAAATTTGGAAATTTTAGAAAATTAATTTGCTAAACCCTAAACCCTAAGGGTTAGGGCAATTGACATTTATGCCATTAAAATTAAATGTTAAATGACCAAACTATCTCTCTAGCATTATTTATAAGGTTACTTGTAAGTTATGTCCTATGTGGGTTGTTCACTAACCCTAAGCCCTAGGCATGTCACTTATGTCTCACAAATCAGCAGCAATCAGTCACCAAAGGCCAGCTATATACATTAACTTGTAAGATATATAGATTAGAGAGAAAAGAAATATAACTTTACTTTTCATACATGCCAACCCTTTTTCTCTATAGCCCAAATCCAAAATTTTAGAGTGAGAAAGAGTGAGAACTAAAGCTTATATCCTGTCTTAACATTCAATAATCAGCAACAAAGAATCAGATTTAAGAAATCAAAGTATAAAGGTATAAACCCTAGCCTTTTAAAAATCTTATAATTTGATATTAGATGTTGTTGTTTATTTGTTAAAGTTGTGTAATAAGGTGTCATTTAGTGATCTGGGCTGTTTAATCCCAGATCCATAACATCAAATTGCACGAAATGGCATTTTTAGAAATCTGGAAAAATTTTGAAACATGGTCTGACAAGTAATGTCGGAGGCGGTAGATCGTATTATGTTCATGCTTTATAATATTTTATGTGTTAGATCAATAGTTGGATATGTGTTCTTTAACCTGGAAGTGGATTTATAGTTTTTTGAAGTCTAGATTGCAAGTTATGATCGGTCAAATTCCGTTAACCGAGGTTGACCGGTCAAAAATCTGGGCAACCCAGAAATTAAAATATTCGTCTGACAAGATTTGTAACCTTTTTGATCTGTCAAGTTTTTAATGTTATGATGTTTTTGTTGTATCAAACTTATAGCATGGTATATGCAATTTGAAATTATGTCCTTAGATTCCACTAGTAATCAACAGATCGGGCGTTGCAGTTGGTCAAACAAGGTATGTCGACCATGTTTACCGTTTCTAGGAATTTCTAGAAAACTCTAAGCACAGCCGTCTGACAACCTTTGACCAGATTGGATTTAGAGATTTTGATGTTTTTGGACTGCGTTAATGGTATATAAATGTTTTATGGCATACGTACTATAGGTTTAAACCTTTATAACACCAATAAAGTGATCCGAACCTAACTTAAAATGATCAAAAAGGTGCCTAGTCGATCTGCTGGGTTTCAGGTGAAACCTAGGAAAGGTCTGACAATGATTTTGAATGCCCATAATATCTTTTTGTGTTGTTGTTTGAGAAAATTGTTGATTGGTTCGTGTAGTGTTACATAAACACTACATGATCAATCTTTAACCTAGCCCAGAAACACAAGAGCCTAAGATTTATAGCTGGTCAAACAAGGTAGCATGAACTCTGACACGAGTTTCTGGAAATTGGTCAAGAACACATTCAACGACGCTTTTTGTCGCCTAATGTCCCTATAGCGACATTTTATTTAAGAAATTAATTATTTTAATTAATAAATAGAGAAAAAGGGGGTTTTAATTATTAAAAATACATAATAAATTCCAAAAAATTATTTTAAATTCTAAAAAATAGTTTTTAATTATTTTGATTATATTTCATAAATATTTAATATTTTTGAAATATAAATGATATTTAATTTATTTAATTATAATATTAAATAAATTATTTAAAAATGATTTAAATACTTGAAAATCATGTAAAATAATATTATGGTATAATAAAAAAATTTAAGTTATTTTTAGTGACTTTTAATATTTTGTGATAAAATTCATTAATTAATCAATATTAATGATAATTAGTTTATTTAATAAATATATTAAATAAATTAAGGAAAAATGGAATTAATGTTTTATAAATTATATAAAAATGATTTAAGTGTTAGAAAAATATTTTAAGTTATAACATATAACTTTTGATATTTTGTCATATAAATATTAATATTTTAATATTAAAATAAATTATCAGATAATGAATTTACCGATTTAAAATTCATATAAAGGTGATTTTAAGGTATGAAAAATACTTTTATGATATCGAGTCCTATGTGTGTTGTACACTGATAGGGTTATGTGTTATGTGATAATGTGTTTAGGCTATTCTATGTATATCTATATATATAATAGTATTATATTGTGATGATATTATTCTAATATTGGAGATCTATATCACTAATATTAGGTCTTCCGATAAAGCATTATAAAATTCGTTGCGGTAATCAACGGTTCAGGCAAGTTTGTTTTTACTTAACTCTACTAAGAGTGTTTCATTCGGATAAGCTTATGGTTAATCATTGCTGGTTGCCATGAATTGTACTCAGTACATATTGCATGTATAAGTCAGGTATGAAAGTTAGATCACCTTCATTACCAGTTGGTTCAGATATATTTGTTCATGTATAATACTTGTTTAGTCATAAATTTGTTCATGCTAGTTCACAATTATATTGTTGAATTATAGCCAACCAATTATTCAAATCATTTCAATCATGATATATCGTTATATTATTAAACTTAAACTTGATGGGAAATCCTTATGCTCACCCTTGTTATATCATGATAAAACATTATAGATTAAGATGAACGCGTCTGATACAAGGAAAAGTTAAAGACAGTTCTAGCTTAAAGTTAATATGCGCGATTAGTTTTGTAATAGTGTAGTTTGATAATAATTTTATGTGTTGAATAAGTTATGACTTGTATATTAAGTTAAGGTTACTCGACCTTGGGGAAAAGTATGTAATCTTAATGTATAAACAATTTATGTTTATATCTTCTGTAAATATAGTACTAGTGATAGAATGATCGAACCGGATCCGCGGTGATTTGGGACCTCGGATTCTGGGCCGTCACAGTACTAGCAAGGGAAAGGGCAAGATGTCCAAGTGTTGAAGAATTAGTTAAAGTTTATTTAAATGAATGAAGTTATAAGAATTGTCTTATTTTATAATGTATTCCGCAAACTGATGTAATAATTTAAGGTTAGATTACCTGGGATTGTTTATGAGACGATGTAACCCTTTAATGGAAAAGATTACTGATTAAAGTTATTTAATGTTTTATCCTTTATTATGGGTAGTTAGATGTAATTATTTTTATAGTGAGCACCAAATTCGTTGGAAATGAAGTACCCGAATTTTGGGGTGTCACAATGATCACCTAAGATTAGCCACTTAGAGAATACGTAAACTAGAGTTAGGTTACTGTTCATTATACCTTGTGACACTTAATTTGGGACAAGAGCAAATAAATCACGACAACTTGTTATTCTAAGGCTTGGTTTGGTTCTTTAATTCCCATAATGTAATATTAGGGTACAATTATTACCATATTAGGAATTTAAAGATAAATTTTATACTCACATCATATAATCCATGTACATTAAATTCATGTAATAAAATATCACAGTCAGGTATTATTGTTCAAGTAGTTCCATAATTATTTCTACTCGTATAACCACATTATAACATTATCTATTAATAATGTTTGTTTAAACATTTAATCTCCTTCTCAGTTTCTCGAATACACCAATATTTAATTATTTCTGTATTACCACTAAATATGATTTGACTGTATGACTTGGTACCTTATATCATTAGTCCCAATTAAACGTCACATTTAAGACCCCAACTTATTATAAATAAAATTAAATTTCCTTTAATTATTATTGTGAATAATAAGTTGTTAATTTGATATAATACTTTGGTTATGGGTGAAATGTGCAAATTTTGCTAAATAAGCAAGTGGTTATAAAATATTCATTGTTGTCGGGGAATATTCGTTTGGTCGTGAAATATTCTTTCTGTCGGAGAATATTTGTACGACGGCGCAACCATTTGTGGACCCCATAACAGAATAACTGTCGGATGAAGAAAATGACAAGTTAGAGTTTTTATAAATAACGGCGTAGTTGTTACCGTTAACACTGTTGGATTACCTGGTGGTTAAAATACAGTATTACGCGTGGTTGCACAATAGCACACGAGTTTGCACAATATTTTTGAATTATTAATTCTTACGTAAGAAGGCACTACTCAATAATTATTACAGTAATTACTGTTTAATATTTTCTTTTATTGGTTCAATAATTGTTGCGTTGATGTTTTATATTATTGTTGTTTCAATAATTATCAGTGCACAATATTTCCCATTATCATATCAATAATTCATATTATTGGAATAATATTATTAGATAGCATTATTGGCAATGTCTAGAAAGTTCTGTCAAGGAGAGGTTTGGTCACCTAATTGCGCGCCAGTAAGGAGAAATCTTTATTGGAAAGCCCCCTCTTTCCTGGGAACGGCCTGGTTGTCATTATTGTGATTCTGTAATATTATTTGTGAATAATTAATTATTTATTTATATGATAAGAAAATATTTATTGGTTGTTGATATAAATGTTGGATATATTTATTGTGGTTAAAAATGAAGGAGTTTATGTTGAGGTGTTTATCAGTATTTTGTCGGATTGGAGGTATTAAAAGATCAAATCGGTGTTCTTACAGCTCTATTGTATGATTTATAATTTTTAATCCGACCGTTGGATAGTTGTGATTTTTGAATATATTATACATATATTAGTTGAGTATATGTCAACTGTTAAAAATGAACGTATGATTTGTTATGAATTTTAATAGGTGACTGATTCAGAAATTAGGTTTATAAATGATTTTGGTGGAAAATTCTAGAATTGAGTGGGTCCCACTTGTGGTTGGTGAAGAAATGTACTGAATTTTATTTCAAATTTGGTGGGTGGAAATAGTAGCAGGTAAAGCCATCAGGTAGTAGGCCAAGTCTGCTTCGGCGTGCTAACATTTTCTTATAAATAGAGGGCTAAGTTAGAATTGAAAATCACACCAGAAACATAAGCTTTCTATATATATATATATATATATATATATATATATATATATATATATATATATATATATATATATATATATCAAGCGTATTTTCTGAGTATTTAGATACTTTGTGAGTTTCTATTTATCAGTGCAAGTTTCCTTCAGCCTTATACCAATATTCCGATCAGAAGTACTGTTATTTTGAGGTAAGGGATGTTGTTTTCTTCTTAAATGATAATATTTTTTCAATATCATTATCTCGAAATATTGGTCTAAACTTTTTATCAAATTTGGAACTTTTATTGTCGGGGTTATTATTCACGTATACGATAGTATTCATGTATACGGCACTATTCACGAATACGACACTATTCACCAAAAAATGAAAATTTTCCTTTTTGTCCAAAATATCTATTATGGTTACTATCTATGATTGTATCCATGTTTTGATCTTTATTTTTGAATTCTGCTTCACAATTGGTTATTATGAAGTATTATTGATCTTGGATAAACTGTTATATGAATCTCTACTATTTGTCCTTCTGTCTCACTGGATTCGTTTTCTTTAAAATATTTTTCATCATCCTCAGTCTTAAATGATGATATTACCGAATATATTTGGCCTGTAGTGCAAAGATGAATGATTAACTGATGAATATCTTTGGCCCGTAGTGTAAAGATGAACAGGTGTTGAGATGAACATGACCAACTGGTGATACAAATAAATATTTTTGGCCTGTAGTGCAAAGATGAATATTTTATTAAAGATGTATATTGATTGTTGTTACAGGGAAAAAATATTAACGATGGACTTTTAAATCTTAGAAGATAGTAGAACTCATTCTATACTTGACTCTTCTAATGGATTGATGTTTCTGCTGCAGTTGTTAATCTAAAACTTGTTCTCTATTATATTTTATCAGATTTTTCCCTGTTGAAAACTAATGATAATTTCTTTTATATTATCTTAGTCATAATATTCTTTAATGGGCTAGTTGAGCTCACCCTTTTCCTTTTTGTTCTATTATTCTTCTCGGGAGGTGAGAACATAGCAGGATCTAGTCGGGGTATGGAGTGATGGTTCTAGAAAGATATTTTAGCAGTCCTCACTATTTCTGTAAAATAGTGTTTGAATAATTATAATGAGGACTTATTTGAGTGTGGATATTTCCTAGAAGACAATATTTGTATTTAAACTCACAGTATGTGTTGTCATATTTTGCACGACAATTGTATTATTGAAGTTGTAGTTTGCTTTATGTACCATATATTTGGCGACTCAGAATGGGTGTTGTATACCTATTTTGGGGGTGTCACAGTTGGTATCAAAGCTTAGGGAAATGGTCTCTAGCGGAGATCGTGGAATAGAACTAGGATGAGAGAGATGAGTAAATCCTTCGCTAGTGTGTCCTATTTAAGCTTATTTGTTGGTCGGTCATAATACAGGGATATTATGTGATATGTTAATTTGTTTAATTAATCCTAGTTTTATGGCAGTATTTAATAATGGCTGCTGAGAACATTAACAATGGAGTGTATGAGACTGTGGAACAACCTTTTATCACAAACCAGGAGAATGTACAACAGGAAGGCAATATTCCTCCTGTAAATAACACTATCAAGCAAATGATGAATGATGGAATGTTTAGGAGCTTTTTGCAGTTCATGTAAAATCAAACGAGGGAGACTCGTGCACAAAATACGGGTGGAAATGATAGCAATGTGCGGCTTGTCACAGCCAAGCAGTTCAAAGAGTTGAGACCACCAGAATTTATTGGAAAGCCAGATCCGATCAAGGCGAAAATGTGGGTCAAGCAAATTACCAAGATATTCGATGTCTTGGGATGCACGGAGGAATATAAGGTTCCATTCACCACCTTTATGTTCCGCAATGAGGCAGACTACTAGTGGGAGTCTGTGAAGCGTACCCAGCCTACCGCACTCAACATGTCTTGGGAAAAATTTCAGAAACTGTTCAATGATAAGTACTTTCTTAAAAGTATTCGTCATATGAAAGAGGTAGTGTATCAGAATAGAACAAAACAACATGACGGTGTCCCAGTATGAGGCGAAGTTTGTAGAGTTATCCAGGTTTGCACCTCATTTGGTCGAAAATGAGGAATGAATGATGAGGATGTTTCTGAGAGGTCTAAAGCCCGAGATTCAGTAATATCTTATATCTCATAAATTTTCTTTATATTCAGATGTTGTAAACAGGTCTCAATTATTAGAGAGAGATAATGAGTATGTATAACCGAGGAACCACAACCAGGGTCATACTGGTGGTGGCAGCCATCCGAGCAATGAAAACCAGCAGGGAGGAAATCATTCAGACAAAAGCGCTAACCACTCTGGTGGTAATCGTGGCCGTGATAATAGAAGGAGCGAGTCGGGAGGAGATTTTAAGAAGAGAAGGTACAACAATGATAACGTGAAGACGTCATCACAAACATCAACTGTTTCTAGGGGAGGAGAACGAGCACCGGTCATTTGTTACAAATGTAGGAAAGAGGGACATATCAGCCCAAACTGCCCATAACAATCCAAGGTATGTTATAACTGTGGAAAGGAGGGCCATATAGCTCGAGACTGTTCTGTAGGAAAACCAAGTTCAGCAGGGATGGTAACTCCAAAAGCTGTCCCGGATAAGTCAAAATCAGCAGTTCCTGGAAGAGCGTTTGTCGTGACTGGCCAAAACGTGAGGAACTCGAACGAGGTGATCATGGGTAAGCTAGTCTTAAATTCTTACGAAGTTTATACCTTACTAGATACCGGTTCTACCCATTCTTTTATCTCTCCTGCTTGTGCTCAACGTTTAAATTTGACTCCGGAGAAATTAGACTTTGATTTATCGGTGGAGACTCCGTTAGGAGAAACTTTCGTTATGTCCACTGTTTATAAATCTTGCTTAATCCAAGTTGGCACCATCACATTACATGTGGATCTTATCTCTTTAAAGATATTTGCTTTTGATGTGATTTTAGGGATTTATTGGTTATCCACTCATCATGCCAAAATTGATTATTTTCGTAAGGTTGTTTGTTTTCATATTCCTAATCAACCTGTCATACGAATTCAAACAACTAAACCACTAAAATCAGTCACTGTCATATCAAGCCATAAAGTTATTCGTTTATTAAAAAATAGATGTCAAGCTTTCTTAGCCCATGTTATGGATTTGAACAAAGACAAGTTAGATTTGAATAATATTTCTGATGTTAGTGAATTTCCTGATGTATTTCCTGAAGAACTTCCCGGTCTACCCCCAGAACGTGATGTTGAATTCTTTATTGACCTTGAATCGGGTACAAAACTCATTTCTAAAACCTCATATTGAATGGCTCCTATTGAACTTCAGGAGTTAAAAGTCCAACTACAGGAATTGTTAAACATCGGTTTCATTCATCCTAGTACATCTCTTTGGGGTGCTCCTGTTTTATTCGTAAAGAAGAAAGACGGGAGTATGCGACTTTGTATTGACTACCGAGAATTGAACCATTTCACCATCAAGAATAGGTATCTACTACCTCGCATTGATGACCTATTTGACCAGTTGTAAGGAGTACAATTCTTTTCAAAGATCGATCTTCGTTCTGGATATCATCAGCTGAAGATTAAAACTGAGGATATTCCGAAGACTGCCTTCAGAACTCGGTACGGGCATTATGAATTCTTAGTCATGTCTTTTGGATTGACTAATGCTCCTGCTGCTTTTATGGATGTAATGAACCGTGTATTCAAGTTATATTTGAATCATTTCGTTGTTGTCTTTATTGATGACATCCTCATCTATTCCAAAAGTCGTGAAGATCATGAGCACCATTTGAAGCTGATACTTGAAAGGCTTCGTGAAAATAAACTAAATGCCAAGCTGAAGAAATGCGAGTTATGGCTTAAGGAAGTAGCATTCCTTGGGCACGTGGTGTCAAAACATGGAGTATCTGTCGACCCGGTGAAGATTGAAGTCATACAAAGTTGGGAGCAACCGAAGTCGGTTACTGAAGTACGTAGCTTTTTGGGCTTAGCAGGTTACTATCGGAGATTCGTGGAAGGATTTTCTCGAATCGCTACTCCGTTAACTCAGCTGACTCGTAAAGATACAAAATTCAGTTGGAGCGAGGATTGCGAGAAGAGTTTCCAAGAACTCAAGAGGAGACTCATTTCGGCACATGTTCTGGCAACACCATCTGGTTCGGATGGATTTGTTATATACAGCGATGCTTCAGGCAAAGGGTTAGGATTTGTTCTCATGCAACATGGGAAAGTCATAGCCTATGCCTCACGACAACTCAAAGAATATGGGAGGAATTATCCTACTCATGATCTAGAGTTGGCAGCAGTCATTTTCGCATTGAAAATCTGGAGACACTACTTGTATGGGGAGAAAGTGGAGATCTATACGGATCATAAAAGCCTCAAATACTTCTTCACCCAAAAGGAACTCAACATGCGACAACGAAGTTGGCTCGAGCTGTTGAAAGATTACGATCATACCATTCAATACCATCCTGGAAAAGCAAACGTCGTAGCTGACACATTGAGTAGAAGATCGTATGCGGGTATGAGTACGATGTTGTTAACACAAAGACCCATTTTGTACGATTTACAAAGGATGGAGATTGAGTTAAAGACTCCAGGGAACCACGTGATGATGGTTAATATACAAGTAAAACTGACTTTAATCGATAAAGTTAAAGCTGCTCAAGCTACAGACTTGGGGTTGATGCGTATGAAGAAGAAAGTGCAAGAAGGTGTTATTCCAGAAGCAAGAATCGATGAAGAAGGAATACTTCTAGTCAACTCTAGACTTTCCATTCCTAACGATTCTGACTTGAAGCATAGAATCATGATGGAGGCACACAATACTCCATTTACAATCCATCTTGGGAGTACCAAAATATATCATGATCTTCGATATGCATTTTGGTGGAACAATATGAAAAGAGAGATCACATAGTTTATCTCGAGGTGTTTAACTTTTCAACATGTAAAGGCAGAGCATCAAGTGCTAAAGGGTCCATTACAACCACTTGAGATTCCGAAATGGAAGTGGGAACACATTACTATGGATTTTTTTACGGGTCTTCCCAAGGTTTCTCAAGGCATAGATGCGATTTGGGTTATTGTTGATAGATTAACTAAGTCTGCCCATTTCTTGCCTATACGGGAGACTTATTCCCTTGAACGTCTTGCTAGTATGTACGCGAATGAGATTGTGAGATTTCATGGCATGCCAGTATCCATAGTTTCGGATCTTGACCCAAGATTCACTTCACGATTTTGGGTTAGCTTGCAGAAAGCTATGGGCACAGATTTACAATTCAGTTTGGCATACCATCCTCAAACGGACGAACAATCAGAGAGGAATAGTCAAACTCTTGAAGATCTATTAAGACTTTGTGTCCTAGATTTCAAATGAAGTTGGGATAAGTACTTGTCACTGGTGGAATTCTCCTACAACAAAAGTTATCAAGCAAGTATAGGCATAGCTCCATTCGAGGCGTTGTATGGACGAAAGTGTCGTTCTCCAGTATGTTGGGACGAGGTGGGAGAAGCAACATTGTTGGGACAAGAATAAGTACGCATGACTACAGAAAAGATCCAAATGATTCGATAACGTATAAAGGCCTCACAAGATCGACAAAAGAGTTATGTTGATCTTCATCGAAAGGACGTGGAATTTAATATTGGAGATCATGTACTGTTACGTATTGCTCCATGGAAGGGAGTTACAAGATTTGGGAAGAGAGGAAACATCAATCCACGATTTATTGGTCTATTTGAGATTATTGACCGAATAGGAAATGTGGCATATAGACTCGCGTTACCTCAAAGCATGTCTCGTGTTCATAATTTTTTGCACATATCTATGCTTTCGTAAATATGTGAAAGAACTGAACCATATTATTGCGTTAGAAACAGACGAGATAGCCGAAGATTTAACGTACGAGGAGATACCTATAAAGATATTGGATATGAAAGAGCATGTCCTACGCACGAATGTTATACCACAAGTTAAGGTTTTGTGGAGAAACCATGCTATTGAAGAAATGACCTGGGAGTTGGAATCAAAAATGAAAGCGAGGTATCCTCACCTTTTCGAAACTCCAGGTATGTACGTCAATTTTGAGGACGAAATTTCATAAGGAGGGGAGGTTCAAAGACCCCAACTTATTATAAATAAAATCGAATTTTCTCTAATTATTATTGTGATATAATACTTTGGTTTTGGGTGAAATGTGCAAATTTTGTAAAATAAGCCAGTGGTTATAAAATATTCATTGTTGTCGGGGAATATTCATACGACGGCGTAGCCATTTATGGGCCCCACAACAGAATAACTGTCGGATGATGAAAACGACAAGTTTGAGTTTTCATAAATAACAGAGTAGTTGTTACCGTTAACACTACTGGATTACATGGTGGTTCAAATACAGTATTACGCGTGGTTGCACAATAGCACACGGTTTGGCACAGTATTTTTGAATTATTGATTCTTACGTAAGAAGGCACTACTCCATAATTGTTACAGTAATTATTGTTCAATATTTTTTTTATTGATTCAATAATTGTTGCGTTGAAATTTTATATTATTGTTGTTTTAATAATTATCACTGCATAGTATTTTCCATTATCAGGTTAATAATTCATATTATTAGAATAATATTATTAGATAGCATTATTGGCAATGTCTAGAAAGTTCTGTAAGAAGAGGTTTGGTCACCTAATTGCGCGCTAGTAAGGAGAAATCTTTATTGGAAAGCCTCGTCTTTCCTGGGAACGGCCCGGTTGCCATTATTGTGATTCTGTAATATTATTTGTGAATAATTAATTATTGATTTATATGATAAGGAAATATTTATTTGATGTGGATATAAATGTTGGACATATTTATTGTGGTTAAAAATGAAGGAGTTTATGTTGAGGTGTTTATCAGTATTTTGTCGGATTGGAGGTATTAAAAGATCAAATTGGTGTTTTTATAGCTATATTGTGTGAGTTATAATTTTTAATCCGACCGTTGGATCATTGTGACTTTTGGATTTGTTATACATATATAAGTTGAGTATATGTCCACAAATTTTGAACCGTTAAAAATAAACGTATGATTTGTTATGAATTTTAATAGGTGACTGATTCAGAAATTAGGTTTATAAATGATTTTGGTGGAAAATTCTAGAATTGAGTGTGATGACCCGAAAATTTGGGTTGTCCAGAATTAGTTTTTAATAAAACTAATTTTTATTAATACTATTATGTGCTATGTGTTATTAATCGTTCTATAACCTATGATGATTATAAGTCGGGAGTATTCTGGCTACGAGCTAGTCTGAGTGAGTAAGAATTTTCAAGACGAAAATAAAAAATTTTCGGGAACAAAAATATTTCTAGGGAAAAAGACAAAATAGGCACTATTCATCTATTTCTGCTCAGAGATTTATTTTGAAATTCCGAGAAGTTATTGATTACGTATAATTTTGAGACGTGAGAGAATATTTAATAATATTTCAGTTATGGCTAAAACGAAGTTTTCGCCTTAGGACTTAAAACTTAAGGGTTAGGAATAGTGAGTTCTGAGAATCGCAGTTTTTAAAATTGTCGGACGAAACCTAAAAGACGGAACCACGAAACTTACAGGCTAAGTTTCGTGAATAGTAAAGAGGTTAACTAAGGAGGTAGAAGTAGTAAACTTAAGTGTTAAGTAAACTTAAGTGTTAAGTAAACTTAAGAGTTAAGAAAACTTAAAGGCTAAGTAGACTTAAGTGTTAAGTAAACTTAAGGAGTAAGTTAACTTAGTCCTTAATCCATGAATAGTAAGGAGGTTAGGGGGCGAAATGACTAAAATAACCTTAGCTTGGAAATTCTATAAATAGGAAGCTTAAATAATTTTTTATGGGATTTTGAAAATCCTACATCGAGAGAGAAAGAGAGAGAGAGAAAGAGAGAAAGAGAGATCGGATGAAGAGGGAGAAGGAAGAGCGTGAGCATGAATGCTTGGATCAAAAGTGATCGTGAAATAGAAAAGCTTGCAAACCGCCAGCTTTGTATAATGGAAGAGGATTAAAGAAGAACGGTAATCCGAACCCTAGTTTCTTCTAATTTTTCTTTAAGTTTAATATGTTTAAAACATAACTTAATGAGAATAAGAAGTAAAAGAGATTAGTAATGATTTCATATGGATGAAATCATGAAAAAATGAAGAAATAAGAATTAGAAGTTTAGTTTATAAATTTCTTAAGGAGGTATAAGATTCGTAAGGATTTTGAGCGAT
Source organism: Panax japonicus (assembly GCA_020205505.1). Lineage (NCBI taxonomy): Eukaryota > Viridiplantae > Streptophyta > Magnoliopsida > Apiales > Araliaceae > Panax > Panax japonicus. Next base: position 251,886 of record JAINUV010001453.1, read on the forward strand.
CCGAAGGAATTATATGAATAAGTAGGTGAAATAAGTAAGGAAAGATGTTCTATAAAATCATTTTCTAATAAAAAGTGAAATCATAATCCAAAATATCGATTAAAATGAAGAACGAATGAAGAACACGAAGAACACGCATATAAGTTAGATGGGTATTGCTTGGTTAAGAACGGTAGAAACGTTCATGAAGAACGGATTAAAACTTACTATAACGAAGTTATGTAGAAAATTTCATAAAAGACAAACGAGAATTAGAAAGTTAGTAAAAAAACTCGAGTGGGTAGGGTTTCATAAGAAAGTAAGAGAACATAGAAAACATGAGTCGTGGACTCAAGAACGATGAGTTCTGAGTTCGGATGACCGAATTACGGACGAACAAACGAAGAGCGTTATAAGCGTAAAAATGAACAAATGGTGAAGATCAAGTCAATTGAATGGCACGTTAATGGATTTAGACAGAAGTTTTATCCGAGTGGCATTAAATTACGCAAGATAAGTAAGAGAATAGCTTTGGAATGACCTTGTTTCGAGTTATAGCGAAGGATTTATGAGATCGGGAAGTAAGCGTCTCAAACTTGATTCAAGACTTGGAGGAATTTTTTTAGGGTTTAGGCTTGGCGCTGCAGCTCCAGCTGAGCCTTGAGAGGCGAAGCCGCAGCGCGAGCTCGACCATAAACTTCTGGCAAGTGGCGCCGCAGTGCGAGAGTTAGGGAAGAGAGTGGCGCCGTAGCGCCAGTGTTGGGAAAATGCCAGAGATGAGCTTTCAACTAGTCAGCTCTTGGGGAAATGTAAGGGAAGATAAAGAATATAATGGTCAACTAATGTAACACTTAATCAAGTAATTTAAACCTTTATTAAAGGTTGAACATAAAGATTAATAAAGAGTAAATGACAAATAATATAAATGCGGGTTACGTAACTGATATCTGGGGACCGTAGTCGAGATGAACGAACGTGAGGGATTGCTATGGTTGTGATTCCTTAGACATTGAGTGACGAGGGTAATAAACATGGGGTTCATGTAATGGATAATGAAAGTATTAATAAAATAGAAATCATCAAGAAAGCCGTAAAAAACGGTAATAAGATTAATGAAAGCCGAATGTGAGTCGATAAGGAATGAATCCTGAGGTATGGCATTTAGTTGTCAGAAAGCCGCAAGGAATAAGAAATTGACTTAATCAAACATTATAGTTTAATAGTTCGTATAATTTAAGAGAAGTTAGGTTGTGCTACAATCGTAACTTTGATGGTTGACATATGAGAGTTGGCTAAACAATTCCTTCAGAGAGTGAAGGTATATACGAAATTGGCAACCGATCTAACTCACTGTGATGGCAGTGTATATGAGAAGGGAACTTGGTTGTTGGTTGTTTATGGGAAACCACTAAGAGTACCATATGGACTACTAGCAGAGAAGCAATGTGTGCTGAGTCTTAGAGAAATTATAAGAAGAAGATAAGAATATAATCATCTAAGATGATGAACGTTGAGTAAGACATCTTCGTATGTCATGAAGCCATAAACTGGTAAAGGAGATTAGTCGCGTAAACTTATATTGCAAGAACGCGAACCCTAAGAAGTAAGTTAAGTAAACCCATGCGTAAGTTTAATACATGACTAATTGGTGTTTATGTTTTCTCGTTATGTGTTATATAGGAATTGAAATGAGTATATCAACGTAAGATGTAGCCATGGGCGTAAGGCAAGTTTCCTAACTTCATTCATATTACATGAATGCTAGTTTCTTAAACTTCTCAGATGTTGTACTTGAGAAGTTCTGTCTATGTGCGAATGTGCGATATTTGTACAATGTGGTAGAACGTATGAGGCCTTGAGCCATAATTTGAACACTTTGGTGTTTCTATGATATGCATTGTTCTGTGATTGAGTTGTTCAATACAAGTATGTTATGTTTATACATGAACCGTTATTGTTAAGTTTGTGCTAATGATTCTAACCAGATAGGATGTGTATGAAAAAGGTAGAAGAATGAAAGTATTTCAAAGTGAAAGTGATTGATGTTTTACGATGATAGGAATCGAGACTATTCCTATTATTCAAGCTGCTTCGTAACTTTTGTTTGGTTATAGAAGTTCTAAAGAAATGTTTTAATTCTGAAGTTGTTTGTTCAACTGTTATGACTTGCTGGGCAATTGAATGCTCACACTTGCTTTAAATGAAAAACCATTTTCAGCGATCAAGGTTAGAAGAACTTAAAGACCCCGTAAAGATCAAACTGATGGTATCCAGATGAAGTACTGATAGAAACGTAATTCATACATTTAATTATCCCTAATTTTGTCCTTTTAATTATATTAGTTTATTAAATTAATATGTTTTATTTTATTTTGTAGGATTTAATATTTATTTCAATAAAGTCAAAATCTTGGTGATCAAGCAATATTTAATGCTCTTATTCATATAAGGAATGTCCAAGAAGAATCCTACAAGGAGAAGGAAAGAGGTGGAACAATCTTAGTGCAATTCAAATCCAACAAGAGGAAGAAAAGTCTATCTAGAAGATGTTTTTGAGAAGTTGATTGCTACTAGGAAGTTAAATCCTATATGGAAAGGGAATCAAAGTGTCCAAGTTCAATGAATCTAAATTAGGGTTCAAAGTTATTTTCCCTATAAATAGGCCTCTTGTTTTAGAGAAAGATACTACTTGTTAATTTATTTTTCTTAGTTTTACACTAGTGTAGGAGGGAGAAGATATTTAGAGTTTGTCTCTCTTTTTCCAATCACGTGTGGAACATACTGTCAGGGAGTATTTGTCACTTTCTTTTATTTACATAATAGAAATTCTCTTTTTAATTATTGTTTTTATTTCATGTGAATAGTAGTACTAATATTATTTGTTTTTGTTTTTAATTCCATGGCTAGCTAAATTTCTAATACTTAGGATTATGATGAAACTAAATATTTCATAACTATATTTTCTTTCCGTTCCTAAATTAATGCCTAATTATTTTCACCTTCATATTTTCCTCCGCATAAATTGCATATGATTTTTATATTGATTGCGAGGTTTTGATAAGTTATAGTTAATCTGTGAATTTTTCATAACTTATGCTTGCCCATATTAATTACATGAATCATTATTTTTAAAGGGAAGGGAGAATAATTTGGGAATTGATTTAGAAAATAAGAAATTATTTATTATGTTAATATTTGGTGGATTCTAATTCCTAGGTATCTTTTCTAATTAATAGTTTTCATTATTAATTAATAGTTTGCATAATTTAGTTAAAAAATCTTCTCCATCATTTTTATTTCTAATTTGCCTAAAATATTAATTAAAGATATATTAAAGAATTAATCTAGTCTCTGTGGGTTCGACCTGTACTTGCCAGTTCTTCAATTCGACACTGTGCACTTGCAGTACATATTTTTAACACATCAAGTTTTTGGCGCCGTTGCCGGGGACTAGAATTAATTTTTATTTATTCCTTAATTTTTATTTATTCGAATTAGTTTTTAACTCATTTTTTTTTCAGGATTATTGAAGCGGATCGAAGAAGCGAAAAGATAAAGATTTTGTTGCTGTGCTTTCTTCGGTACTTCGTATCTCCATATTTTTTTAAAAAAAAAAAAAAATTAGTAGTTTAGTTTTTTTTATATATATATATTTTTTATTTGTCGCATTCATGCATTCACTCACGTAGAGCACATCCTATTAGGTTTTATTTTTTATTTTTTTATTTTTTGTCAAATATAAACTGTGGTGATTGCTGGAGGATTGAGGTACGTCAAAATTTCTCCTTCTTTCGTAATTCACATAGTTTTAGGACATTTTATTTGTTTATAGTTTTTTTTATTTGTGCATTTTCATCTTTAATCTAACATTAAGGGCACAACCTGTAACAAGATAAGGTGGGGATTTCATCACCCTTCCTTAGCCCACAAATAACCCAATTTATATTTTGCATGACCGTGACCTAATAAAATCAAGTAGACGTTGGCCCCTAGGACTCTCGAGCTCAATTAGGACAAGAAACTCCAAGAGGAGTCTGAATTTTAAATTAATCAAACTACTGGTGTCTAGGCAAGTGGTACAAAAGGTATACGCCTAAAGATTGTGTGGTTATTCAATTAGTCACCGTTTCTACGGAGAGACTCCCGCCTTTCTTACACTTACCTGGCTAGTGGTGTGATTAATTTCGAATTTGGTGGACCTTGCGGTGTAACTTGGAACAGTTAGGAGTTGTCTAGATTTTATTTAGGTTGACCTTAGAAGTAAATTTTTTGATTTTTTGTTTTTTTTTTGTTTATCTGCTTATTTGTTGAGTAGTGTATGTAAAAAGTGTGGATTAGGGACGAAACATCACAATTAGTGAGAAAATTTGATTTTTTGGATTTCACTTTAAAAGATCTCACTTTAACAAAAATGGAGGGCGCCCAAACTGTTTCTTTAAGGGATCGATGTTATCCTTCCCGCTCTGCCCAACCTTCATGTATTAGTCTACCACCGGTAACTGGTAATAATTTTGAACTTAAGCCACATTTTATTAATATATTACCTAGGTTTACGGGGATAGAAGATGCATATTTATTTATTCAGGAATTTGAGGAAGTTTGTGCCTTAATGAAAATCCAATAATTGTCTGATGACTCAATTAGGCTAAGATTTATAACATTTGCTTTAAAAGATAATGCTAAAAAGTGGTTATATAGCTTACCAAATAATTCCATATCAACCTGGGAGGGATTTGTCGTTACATTTCTAAAAAATTATTTTCCAAATCATAAAACTGCTAAAATTAGGAATGCAATTCATCAATTTTGCCAACTTGAAAAAGAGTCCTTTTGGAAATATTTTGATAGATTTAAAATTTTGTTATCCCATTGCCCACACCATGGAATTGAGAAATGGAGATTGTGTCAAATTGCCTATGAAGGTTTAGACTATCCCACTAAAACAATGTTAGAGTCAATGTGTCAAGGGGATTTTCTGAATAATGATGAGGAGAAGGCTTGGGAGTTTTTAGAGGACTTAGCAGAAAAAACCATGCAATGGGAAACCACCCGAGAGACAGATAAACCTAGTTCATCTAGGGGTGTTCATACAATTGACAATTCAATTGCTACAGAAGTTAAGTTGGATGGTGTACTTAAAAGACTTGAAGATTTAGAAACTAGGGGATCACACGTGAACCAAGTCTCAACACCTACACCTTTGTGTCTAAAGTGTAATTCACCAAGCCATGTGATTGAGGAATGTCCTAGAGTCATGCCCCAATTTGAAGAATATGAACAAGTCAATGCAATGTTTCAACAACCTAGGAATGACCCATTTGTACCCACTTATAATCCTGGTTGGAGGAATCATCCTAATTTTTCAAGGAACCAAGGACCGTACCCAAATAATTCTTCAAATCAGTTCAATCAGTCTCTAAATCAATCTTTTCAACCTTACCAAAAGTCAAATCCTGGTCCGTACCAAAATTCAAATCCAGCACCTCAATATCCACCAGGTTTTTCTAATGAAAGTGAGAGGAGACTTAACACCTTAGAGAAGAGTGTGGAAACTTTAATAAAATCTCAGCAAAGCACTAACCAAGCCATTTCTCGCTTAGAGATCCAAATGAGTCAATTGGCCACTGCAGTTAGTGAAAGAAAGAAAGGGAAACTTCCTAGTTAACCCGAGACCAATCCAAAATTTTCAGTCCCTACTCAAAAACCTTATCATGTTAATTCACATCAAGTCAATCATGTGAATTCTGTAATTTCTTTAGGGTCTGAAATTTTTTTTAATAATCATGTTGGCATTGATAATGAAGAAGAAAAAATTTTAAACGTTGAATCTAACAATCCATCTAAAAAGTCAGTCCAGTCAAAAAAGGCCACAAACTCTGAGTCAGTAGTTCCATCTACAAAGCTTGTGTCAAAAAATGATCAAACCAATTCTTCTGAATTAAATGAAAACGTCTTTAAACCAAAAGCCCCATTCCCTCAAAGACTTATTTCAAACAAGCAGTCGACCCAGTTGGACAAAATTCTAGAAGTGTTCAAACAAGTGAAAATTAACATTCCTCTTCTAGATGCCATTCAACAAGTTCCCTCATATGCTAAATGTCTAAAAGATTTGTGCACACATAAAAGAACCACTCATGTTCCTAAGAAAGCTTTTCTAACAGCCCATATTAGTTCTATCTTGTCATGTCAAGTCCCAGTAAGTATAAGGACCCCGGTTGTCCTACTATTTCATGCATCATAGGTGACACATTAATTGAAAAGGCTTTGCTTGATTTAGGAGCTAGTGTGAACATGTTACCATTTTCTGTTTATGAAACCTTAGGCTTAGGAGAATTGAAAAAGACACGTGTCACACTCCAACTAGCTGACCGTTCCGTTAAAGTGCCAAAAGGAATAGTTAAAGATGTACTCATTAAGGTTGGTGATTTTGTCTTCCCTGTTGATTTTATTGTTCTTGAAACTCAACCTGTTGTAAATCCCAATGGTCAAATTCCAGTCATTTTAGGTAGACCATTTCTAGCAACCTCTAATGCGTTAATTAATTGTAGAAATGGGCAAATGAAATTGACATTTGGAAACATGACAATTGACTTAAATGTGTTTAATGTGGGAGAGCCACCTAGTGATTTTTTGGACCAACCCATTAAAGTAAACATGATACAAGAGTTGTCAATGATCCAAGAAATAAATGAAAATAGACTCTTGATTGAAAAAGATCCAAATGATTTTTTCTTAAATCACCTTGACCAAAATTGGAATGAATCTGAATATTTAGATAAGGTCAATGAGCTGTTGAGATCCACTACAAATAAGTCAACTAAACTAGAACATGTATTTGAACCAACTCTTCCATCATTTGAACATGTTAATGAAAGTTTTCTTGAGGTAACCTTGAAGCATAACTGTGATGAAAATTATGACTATTTTCAATTTTCTAAACCTCCTGAAAATAACGAAAAGTTCACACTCACTTATCCATTTGTAACATTCATTTTTAGTCACATAATTTTTAGGATTTATAAAATTTGTAGATATGTACATTTGTTTTCTTTCTCACCACATCTTCTTGCAGAACAAATGCCCCGCATACAAGGTACAATTCTTTCATATCTTTGTTCTCTTTTCTTCATTTGCATACATTGAGGACAATGCATGATTTAGGTATGGGGGGAGTTTGTTTGTATTAGATTTTTTTTCTTTTTCTTTTTACGAAAAAAAAACACAAAAAAATTAAAAAATTAAAAAAAAATTGTTTGACTTTTTATGAATTGAATTAATTCTAATAAGTGTTTATGGAGCAAAGCGCATGAGTGAGATTGAAAGATTTAGAACTCTTGAATTGTTGATAAGATACAAAATCTTAGTTCAAAACACCATCTGGATTTAAAATTGATTTCACAAACATTTTTGCACTTCACGTTTGCACTAATTCTTAGTTATGGGGTATAAACCATGATTCGAGTAATTTCAAAAAAAAAAAAGAAGAAAAGAAAAGAAGAAAGAATGAAAAAAAAAGTTGAGAAAAGTTGAAAAAAAATAAAAATAAATAAATAACTGCTTCAATGTCCATTAAACGAAATTACTGGGTATCCAAGCCTTGGGAAGCATCGATATTCACGCTGAAAAGTATGATGGATAAAAACAGCTTGACTAGTCTAATTTTGTGGCCTTTGTTACTCGAGTTAGTAAATCTTTAGGGGTGTCTCTACACCTGGTGCCCTAAAGCCATCTGGTTTGGGAGTCATTGGTCCAACGCTCGCTCTACATGGGTAACTCTGAAAAGCCTAAGAAAATGAGACATTGCACAAGTCAAGAATAAAAAATGGAGAAAAGGAAGGAAAAAAAGAAAGACAAAGAAAAAAAGAGTTTGCTTGATTTTCATGATAAAAATCCCTACTAAGAGTTACATCACATACACATGCATGCATTACATGAAATTGATTTAATGAAGGATGGTGTCTAAAATGAAGATCGAGTATTTTTGATAAGGTGAAAGTGTGATTTTGAATTTAATCTTGCTTATGTATAATGCCCATAAATATTTAGCAGTTTTCTTTCAATTTCATAATTTGTTGAACCCAAAAAATATTTTTAAATTTGTGGGTATATTCACTGCAAACCCTCACGAGACACAACTCGTCCACTTGGGGTAACCTTGGGGTTTAAAGGCTTGTTGCACATGCTAAGTGCAATCGTGTTTCCTACGAAAATGGGGTATTGTAATTTTTGTTTTATTTTTATTTTTTATTTATTTTACTCGAGGACGAGCAAAAGCTAGGTATGGGGGTATTTGATAGAAACGTAATTCATACATTTAATTATCCCTAATTTTGTCCTTTTAATTATATTAGTTTATTAAATTAATATGTTTTATTTTATTTTGTAGGATTTAATATTTATTTCAATAAAGTCAAAATCTTGGTGATCAAGCAATATTTAATGCTCTTATTCATATAAGGAATGTCCAAGAAGAATCCTACAAGGAGAATGAAAGAGGTGGAACAATCTTAGTGCAATTCAAATTCAACAAGAGGAAGAAAAGTCTATCTAGAAGATGTTTTTGAGAAGTTGATTGCTACTAGGAAGTTAAATCCTATATGGAAAGGGAATCAAAGTGTCCAAGTTCAATGAATCTAAATTAGGGTTCAAAGTTATTTTCCCTATAAATAGGCCTCTTGTTTTAGAGAAAGATACTACTTGTTAATTTATTTTTCTTAGTTTTTCATTAGTGTAGGAGGGAGAAGATATTTAGAGTTTGTCTCTCTTTTTCCAATCACGTGTGGAACATACTGTCAGGGAGTATTTGTCACTTTCTTTTATTTACATAATAGAAATTCTCTTTTTAATTATTGTTTTTATTTCATGCGAATAGTAGTACTAATATTATTTGTTTTTGTTTTTAATTCCATGGCTAGCTAAATTTCTAATACCTAGGATTATGATGAAACTAAATATTTCATAACTATATTTTCTTTCCGTTCCTAAATTAATGCCTAATTATTTTCACCTTCATATTTTCCTCCGCATAAATTGCATATGATTTTTATATTGATTACGAGGTTTTGATAAGTTATAGTTAATCTGTGAATTTTTCATAATTTATGCTTGCCCATATTAATTACATGAATCATTATTTTTAAAGGGAAGGGAGAATAATTTGGGAATTGATTTAGGAAATAAGAAATTATTTATTATGTTAATATTTGGTGGATTCTAATTCCTAGGTATCTTTTCTAATTAATAGTTTTCATTATTAATTAATAGTTTGCATAATTTAGTTAAAAAATCTTATCCACCATTTTTATTTCTAATTTGCCTAAAATATTAATTAAGGATATATTAAAGAATTAATCTAGTCTTTGTGGGTTCGACCTGTACTTGCCAGTTCTTCAATTCGACACTGTGCACTTGCAGTACATATTTTTAACACATCAAGTACCATTAAAAAGCTGAATGAGCGAGAAGATCAAGTGAAGACTTGTAATGTAGAAAGATAAAATTGAACTATAAACTAGTCTCATTAACTGTTATGTATCCTTGGTGGCGGATAAAAGCCACTCTTGTAAGATGAAATGAATAATGTATTCATCAGTATTTGTAATGAAAAAGGTTATAAGGTTTCCAGAACCTGGGATTTGAGAGTGTATGTCGTTATATTTCAGTATATAATGATGTATATTGGATGAATGATGTACTCATGACGTACGGAATCCGGGTGTGAAGATAAACCGGATTTTGGGACATTACAAGTTGGTATTAGAGCTGATAAGTTATAAACCTTAGGTAGGAGTACCTAAGACTATAATCGTAGAGAGAATGATAAGAAGATCACCACGTGATCATAGTGACTCGTAGTAACAGATGGGTTGTTAAACGATGAATGATTTATAACTAGTGCTATGAATGAAAGGTACTATGAAGTAGTACAGGAAGAAGAACTTAGATTGAGTTATGAAGGATAGTATATGAATAAAAGAAAATTCGTATTAAGTAGAGAGAGATTTAGGAGTTGTAAAATTTCAATTGAGGACTCATATCAGCAGCTGAGTTGTATGATTCCTTGTATGGGCGGGGAAATTGTACGTGGTTTTAGAACCACTTAGCTTTTTATGCGATATAGGGGTTAATTTGAACAATTCTTTGTATGGGCGGAGAATTGTTCTTGGTGTAATAACCGCTTAGATTCTTATATCGGTCAGAAGCTGAGTTAAACAATTTTTTGTATGGGCAGGGAATTGTGTTTGTTTCTACAATCACTTAGCTTCTGGTAGTGATAATCATTGGGATTGGTCGCGTTATCAAGATGTATATGACGAGAAGGTGAATCTTTTCTCATGTATATACTTGATAGGTATAGAACGATAAGGTAAGTGCGAGTTCTTCAAACTCATACTTATGGTAAGTTTGTGACTCATAATAATATGGTATGTTTTCGAACATCTCCGCGAATGGACGCCTATGGTCTGTCTGGATAGTTCTTAAACTCATATTATTGTGGAAAGTTTCTGAACTCATAATGTATGGTAAGTTGATGGACTGTACTAACGTATAGGAATGGTTAGATTGAAAAAACGTTGTTTTCAGTAGGCTTAGCAGTGAAGGTACTAGAGAAGATTAAGTATTTTCGCAATAAGACAATGAAGGAAGATGGAAAAATAGGATATTCTAAGTCATCTAGCTATGCTAGATTTCGAACATTATTAAAATCGTGCTGATTTGTATCTTTTTAAAAGGAAAGAATTGGTTCAACTTTTGGAATCAATAGAATTTTTAAAAGAGCTATTCTTGGTATGTCTATGCTAATTGTTTCGGCTAGACAAAAAAAATTGATTTAAAATTATCAAAATGAATTTTATATCATCCATGCATTTGATGCATGGATGGTAAAAAGATGGATTTATTAATGCAATTGATCCTGGTGTTGGATGTGATCTTAGGATCAACAACCCGCTATGGTATGATGTATAATGACGAAATCACAAACTGACGAAGTCCTCAACGTACTATGAAAAGTTCGGTATCATGACGTCATAAAATGTTTTGATGTATTGCGAAAAGATTTTACAGAAATAGTCAATGTCAATTGAGTTAACTAGACGAATGTTTCACGTTGAAATCCAATTTATTGGTATGGTCTAAGCTACTTGATTCGGCTAGACAAATGGTATGTCAATGAGCTTTCTTTGAGAACTTGTGCCAAACCAAACTATTTTGGTGCGGAATCTAATGATGTAGTCTGAGGAGAACATGGAAGAGGTAGTTACTTTCTTTATGATTGTAAACTGACCGTTAAAGAAGGGCTTACGGCGAAATGTAGTTTAACCTAGTAAGAGTTCATGGTCGATTTGACCCCTCAACAAAAGTATGAAATGTTTTAAGAGGAAATTTTATATTCCTCGTTATTCGTTATGCTTCATGATTCTTGATAGGTTATGGGAGTTATGAATGAGGGAACTTCGTTGAATGGAAGTTAAGAAGAAGGGTAGGCTAACATTTCGAGAACGAAATTCTGTGAAGAAGCGGTGAATGTGATGACCCGGGTAAGGGTGTGGTTTTAAGAAATTCCGAGGACAGAATTTTTATAAGGGGAAAGAGTGTGATGACCCAAAAATTCGGGTTGTCCAGAATTTAGGTTTAAAGAATTAGTTATTAATAAAACTAATTTTTATTAATACTATTATGTGTTATGTGTTATTAATCTTTCTATAATCTAGGATTATTATAAGTCGGGAGTATTCTGGCTACGAGCTAGTCTGAGTGAGTAAGAATTTTCAAGACGAAAATAAAAAAAATTCGGGAACAAAAAAATTTTCGGGGAAAAAGACGAAATAGGCACTATTCATCCATTTTTGCTCGGAGATTTATTTTGAAATTCTGAGAAGTTATTAATTACGCATAATTTTGAGACGTGAGGGAATATTTAATAATATTTCAGTTATGGCTAAAACGAAGTTTTCGCCTATGGACTTAAAATTTAAGGATTAGGAAAAGTGTGAGACCCAAAATTTTATGAAATAAAAGTATTCAAATTTTTTTCTATTTTGGTAAATAGCACGGTATTGATTATTGATGCTTATGTGATAAGTCACTCAGTTTTGTTTTATTGGTATTACTAATGTAATAAAACAGAATACTTTTATAAAGTTATTCTATAAATAGAATGCATTATATTTTATTATGCATAGTGTTGTATAGTGTTTGCATAGTAAAATCTTTTTATATAAAACAAAATATTTTTATAAATTTATTTGTTTTATTAGACAATAATTTAGAATATATTATATTTTATTATGCATAGTGCATGCATAGTATTTACATAGTAAAATCTTTTATAAAGTTATTTGTTTTATTAGATTATAAATAGAATATATTATATTTTATTTAAAAGATTTTGCTTTAAATATGGACCGTCAGATTAAAGTAAATCAATCTGGACCGTTCATGAGTTAGTTACTATGCAGTCCATTTTTCTATAAATAGAAGCTCATTCCTTCATTATTTCTTACGAATTCACTAAAACTCTGGAGAGAGAAATTATAGATAAGCTATAGAAAAGTATTTTGCTCCTTCCTTACTCTTATATTTAGTTTCTTTTACGGTAAGGGATATTATTTGTTGTACCCGTAAGGGGTATTCTTTCTTTCTTATTCGTGAAGAGAGCTTCTGTTATTCAATTCTTTATTATTATGTTGAAATAACCTGTTTATGCGAAGTACCGCATACATGGTCAAATTCTTTTAATATTACGTTCTTTATCATTCTGTTGGAACATCCTGTCTGTGCTTTACGCATGACCTGGTTCCGTTATTTATTATTATGTTGGAATAACATGTCTATGCGAAGTACTGCATACATGGTGAAATTCTTCTATGATTCCATTCTTTATTATTCTGTCGAAATATCCTGTCTGTGCGTTTACGCATGACCTGGTTCCATTATTTATTATTCTGTTGGAATAACCTGTCTGTGCGGTCTATCGCATGCCTGGTGAATTCTTTTGTTATTTCATTATTTATTATTCTGTTGGAATATCATGTCTGTGCGTTTACGCATGACCTAGTTTCATTCTTTATTGTTCTGTTGAAATAATATGTCTATGTGGATTACTGTATGCATTGTAAATGATCCTTCGTATTCATGCGAATAGTATTTTTATTAAAAGGGGGTTTCTGCCAAGGGCAGTTTTGTAATTTTTCTGACCCTCAAAAATTCTGAAAAAAATTGAAATGATAATTTGATGAGTTTTCTAGATTGTGTCCAAAAAATGGCGATTTTTGGATGTATAGATTAAGATTTATGGATTTTATGGGAAAAGACTATTTTAAAAGTAAACCCTTATAACTCCTTGTGGTTAACTCTAAAATTGGTGAAATTTTTATTAGGAGTACATGTATATAACAAGAGTATACCCTGTAAATTTCGGAATTTTTGGACAAAAGTACAATTTATGATAAATGTCCAAATATTCGGCAGTTTTAGCCATATGAAAAATAGTAAAATAAATTTTAAAAATTCTGAGAAAAGTATGTGTTCAAGTTGAGACTATATTCTGCTAAATCCCAGAAAAGAAATATTTTTGGGACTGATTTGGTATTTTTCATGAAAATGAAATAGTTATGAGTAAATGAGTTAAATATGTTATGTGAAGTAATAAAATTGAAAAATAGGATTTTATAGCTTAAGTTTCCTATATAGGGTATATGCAGATTTTTGATGAGGAATTTGATCATTGATGATGAAATCTTACGAGTATGACATTTTTGAATAATTAAATGCATTATTTGATAAAGTGTAAATAATTAAAATAAATTGTTTATAAGTTTAAGAAATGATTAAAATATTGTTATAATATTAATGATATTAGATTTTGAGATTATTAAGTGATTGATAACATTTGGTTATTATTAAACGTTGGATAAATTGTATTATAAATGTTTAATATTTATCATTTATCTCATTCGATTGATTCTTATATCATTGTCATCATCCTCATGTTTATATTGTGTTGAAAGTCATCTTTGGCCGTAGTGCATAGATGGACTTGGTATGATTATGACCAGGGATTATTCGGTATAATCATGACCGTAATGTTACAAATGATGTAGAAAAAGTCCTCATTGGCCCGTAGTGCATTGATGGATAGTTTTTGGTATGATTATGGCTATAGATTATCTTCGGCCAAGGGTGCAAAGACGAATTGTTTTATGGCATGATCATGACCGTTGATGAAAACACGATTATCTTTAGCCGTAGTGCATGAATAATTCGTGGTCGTGATATTAATGAATATCCTTAGCTGTAGTGCATGAATAATTCAGTGATATGGATTGATTATCGAGCTGAGTCTCAGCGATGAAATATAAATTCATGGATATGATATTAACGAATATCCTTGGCCGTAGTGCAGGGGTGATTTGATGATGTGGATTATTTATTAAGCTGAGTCTCAGCGATAAAATATTTATTATACACTTTTAATTCGTAGAAGATAATAGATATCATGCTCTACTTGACTCTTCTATAATACAGTTGTATGTCTTTGGCATGTAGTGCAAAGATGAATTGTTAATGAATATCTTTGGTCGTAGTGCAAAGATGAATTTATTAGTATGATTATGAGCAAGAATTCTAATTTGGTATAACCATGATTTTTGATGTTTCAGGTGAAGATAGGTTTATCTTCGTCCTAGTTGCGAAGAGAAATTTAGAACCACAATTATGATTATGAGTTATTCATATTATTGTGGACAGGAACTGTTGATTTATTTTACATGGATAAAACATTATTGGTGGACTTTTAACATAGAGAAGATAATAGACCTTATGGTCTATTTGACTCTTCTAATGGATTGCTCGTTCCGCTGCAACTATGGTTGAAAAGTTTTATCATCTACCATATGTTCTAAATCTCTAATTTATTATTGATGAAAGATATTGATAATTTAATTATCTTTAGTCATGATATTCTTTACCGGGCTAGTTGTGCTCACCCTTTCTCCTTCACAATCCTTTTAGGTAATAAGAGTGTTGCTGTAAGAGTGTTGCTGGGTCGAGCGGAGATAACAGGGGAATAGAACAGTGGTCTCTAGCTGTGGAGGTTCTCCATAAACAGTATAGAAAAGTGTGTTGTATTTTATACATCATTTAGTAGTTATATTTGGTGAATCAAATAGGGTGAGGCGAACCCAACTTTGGAAGGGTGTTTTGCCACTATCATATAAGATAACTAATGACATACAACCTCGTGTTCTCATAAGACATGGTTGTGCAAATCCACTTGCTGAATATATCTACGCGCTCTACCTATATGATCTTGGGGTTTATGTGAAATATAAATTTCACTTGGAGACAACAGAGATATTTATATGTCAAGAGAAGACTCACCATTGGAAAGAAGATGATAGTAATCTTCTTGTTTTTCTTTGGGGACTTTTGGGTCAACCAAGGATAATTCTGTGGACATATGATATCTATCATAACCTAGACGCATGACCTCCCACGTACGAAGGTTTCCTTGAGCACTTCCCAAAGATTTTAATTTCTAAAACAGTTTTTGAGTATACTTTTATGTAAAGTATCATTGTAAGGTTGTGGTCGAGGTACCATGAGAGTTACATACATTTGTATTAAAACTCATAGTTAACTGTGGTCGTATTCTATACGATAGCTCAATAGTTGTATAAATGAAGTTGTATTTGAATTTTGTGTCATGTATCTGGAGACTCAGAACGGGCGATGTATACCTAATTTTGGGGGCGTCACAAAAAGTGAGTTACGAGAATCACAGTTTTTAAAACTATCAGACAAAACCCGAAATAAGGAACCACGAAACTTACAGGCTAAGTTTCGTGAATAGTAAGGAGGTTAACTAAGGAGGTGGAAGTAGTAAACTTAAGTGTTAAGTAAACTTAAGTGTTAACTAAACTTAAGAGTTAAGCAAACTTAAAGGCTAAATAGACTTAAGTGTTAAGTAAACTTAAGGAGTAAGTTAACTTAGTCCTTAAGCCATGAATAGTAAGGAGGTTAAGGGGCGAAATGACTAAAATACCCTTAGCACGAAAATTCTATAAATAGGAAGCTTAAATAATTTTTTATGAGATTTTGAAAATCCTACATCTAGAGAGAGAGAGAGAGAGAGAGAGAGTTCGGATGAAGAGGGAGAAGAAGCGTGAACATGAATGCTCGGATCAAAAGTGATCGTGAAATAGAAAAGCTTGCAAATCGCCGGCTTTGTATAACGGAAGAGGATTAAAGAAGAACGGTAATCCGAACCCTAGTTTCTTCTAATTTTTCCTTAAGTTTAATATGTTTAAAACATAACTTAATGAGAATAAGAAGTAAAAGAGATTAGTAATGATTTCATATGGATGAAATCATGAAAAAACGAAGAAATAAGAATTAGAAATTTAGTTTATAAATTTCTTAAGGAGGTATAAGATTCGTAAGAATTTTGAGCGATCCGAAGGAATTATATGAATAAGTAGGTGAAATAAGTAAGGAATGATGTTCTATAACATCAAATTCCAATAAAAAGTGAAATCATAATCCAAAATATCGATTAAAATGAAGAACGAACGAAGAACACGCGAAGAACACGAAGAACGTTGTTGATGGACAAATTTAAAACCATCATAGGATAATTGTTGTTGATGGACAAGTTTAAAACTATTGCGTATAAGTTAGATTTGTATTTCTTGGTTAAGAACAGTAGAAACGTTCATGAAGAACGGATTAAAACTTAGTTATAAAAAGTTATGGAGAAAATTTCATAAAAGACAAATGAGAATTAGAAAGTTAGTAAATGAACTCGAGTGGGTAGGGTTTCATAAGAAAGTAAGAGAACATAGAAAACATGAGTCTTGGACTCAAGAATAAACGAGTTCTGAGTTCGGATGACCGAATTACGGACTAACAAACGAAGAGCGTTACATGCGTAAAAATGAACAAATGGTGAAGATCAATCCAATCGAATGGCATGTTAACAGATTCAGAATGAAGTTCTGTCTAAGTGGTATTAAATTATGTAAGATAAGTAAGAGAATGGCTTTGAAACGACTTCGTTCCGAGTTATAGCGAAGGAGTTTTGAGATCGAGAAGTAAGCGTCTCAAACTTGATTCAAGACTTAGAGAATTTTTCTAGGGTTTAGGCTTGACGCTGCAGTGCCAGCTGAGCCTTGGGAGGCGACGCCGTAGTAAGAGCTCGACCATAAAATTCTGGCGAGTGGCGCCGTAGCGCGAGAGTTAGAGAAGAGAGTGGCACTGCAGCGCCAATGTTGGGAAAATGCCAGAGATGAGCTTTTAACTGCCAAACTCTTTGGAGAAATATATGGGTAGATAAAGAATATAATGGTCAACTAATGTAACACTTAATCAAGTAATGTAAACCTTTATTAAAGGTTAAACATAAAGATAAATAAAGATTAAATGACAAATAATATAAATGCGGGTTACGTAACTAATATCCGGGGATCGTAGTCGTGATGAACGAACGTGAGGGATTTCTATGGTTGTGATTCCGTAGACATTGAGCGATGAGGGTAATGAACATGGGGTTCATTTAATGGATAATAAAAGTATTAATAAAATAGAAATCATCAAGAAAGCCGTAACAAACGGTAATAAGATTAATGAAAGTCGAATGTGAGTCGATAAGGAATGAATCCTGAGGTATGGCATTTAGTTGTCAGAAATCCATAACGAATAAGAAATTGATTTAATCGAACATTATAGTTTAATAGTTCATATAAGTTAATAGAAGTTAGGTTGTGGTACAATCGTAACTTTGATGGTTGACATATGAGAGCTGGGCTAAACAATTCCTTCAGAGAGCGAAGGTATATACGAAACTAGCAACCGATCTAACTCACTGTGATGGCAGTGTAGATAAGAATATAATCATCCACGATGATGAACGTTGAGTAAGACATCTTCGTATGTCATGAAGCCGTAAATTGGTAAAGGAAATTAGTCGCGTAAACTTATATTGCAAGAACGCGAACCCTAAGAAGTAAAGTTAAGTAAACCCATACGTAAGTTCAATATATGACTAATTGGTGTTTATATTTTCTCCTTATGTGTTATATAGGAATTGAAATGAGCATATCATCGTAAGCTGTAGCCATGGGTGTAAGGTAAGTTTACTAACTTCATTCATATTACATGAATGCTAGTTTCTTAAACTTCTCAGATGTTGTACTTGAGAAGTTATGTCTATGTGCGAATGTGTGATATTTGTACAATGTGGTAGAACGTATGATGCCTTGAGCCATAATTTGATCACTTTGGTGTTTCTATGATATGCATTGTTCTGTGATTGAGCTGTTCAATACAAGTATGTTATGTTTATACATGAACCATTATTGTTAAGTCTGTAATAATGATTCTAGCCAGATAGGATATGTATGAAAAAGGTAGAAGAATGAAAGTATTTCAAAGTGAAAGTGATTGATGTTTTAAGATGATAGGAATCGAGACTATTCCTATTATTCAAGCTGCTTCATAACTTTTGTTCAGTTATAGAAGTTCTAAAGAAATGTTTTAATTCTAGAGTTGTTTGATCAACTGTTATGACTTTCTGGGTAATTGAATGCTCATACTTGCTTTAAATGAAAAACAATTTTCAGCGATCAAGGTTAGAAGAACATAAAGATCCCGTAAGATTAAGCTGACGGTATCTAGATGAAGTACCATTCAGAAGATGAGTGAGCGAGAAGATCAGTGAAGACTTGTAATGTAGAAAGATAAAACTGAACAATAAACTAGTCTCATGAACTGTTATGTATCCTTGTTGGCGGATAAAAGTCACTCTTATAAGATGAAATGAATAATTTATTCATTAATATTTGTAACGAAAAAGGTTATAAGGTTTCCAGAACCTGGGATTTGAGAGTGTATGTCGTTATATTGCAGTATATAATGATGTATGTTGGATGAATGATGTATTCATAATGTACGGAATCTGGGTGTGAAGATAGACCAGATTTCGGTACGTTACATTGAGTGGGCCCCACTTGTGATTGGTGAAGAAATGTGCTGAATTTTATTTCAAATGTGGTGGGTGGCAATAGTAGCAGGTAAAGCCATCAGGTAGCAGGTCAAGTCTGCTTCGGCGTGCTAACATTTTTCTATAAATAGAGGGCTAAGTTAGAATTGAAAATTATACCAGAAACATAAGTTTTCTCTCTCTCTCTATATATATATATTATCGAGAGTATTTTGTGACTATTTAGATACTTTATGAGTTTTTATTTATCAGTGCAAGTTTCCTTCAACCTTATACCGATATTCCGATCAGAAGTACTGTTATTTTGAGGTAAGGGATGTTATTTTCTTCTTAAATGATATTATTTTCTTCAATATCATTATGCCGAAATATTGGTCTAAACTTTTTATCAAATTTATAACTTTTTGTGTCGGGGTTACTATTCATGTATACGGCACTATTCATGTATATGACACTATTCACGAATACGGCACTATTCACCGAAAAATGAAAATTTTCCTTTTTTGTCCAAAATGTCTATTATGGTTACTATATTTGATTTTATCTATGTTTTGATCTTTATTTTTGAATTCTGCTTCACAATTGGTTATTATGAAGTATTATTGATCTTGGATAAACTGTTATACGAGTCACTTCTATTTGTCCTTCTGTCTCACTGGATTCATTTTCTTTAAAATATTTTTCATCATCCTCAGTCTTAAATGATGATATTATCGAATATCTTTGGCCTGTAGTGCAAAGATGAATGATTAACTGATGAATATCTTTGGCCCGTAGTGCAAAGATGTACAGGTGTTGAGATGAACATGACCAACTGGTGATACAAATGAATATCTTTGGCCTGTAGTGCAAAGATGAATATTTGATTAAAGATGTATATTGATTGTTGTTACAGGGATAAAATATTGATGATGAACTTTTAAATCTTAGAAGATAGTAGAACACATTCCCTACTTGACTCTTCTAATGAATTGCTGTTTCCACTACGGTTGTTGATCTAAAACTTATTGTCTATTATATCTTATCAGAATTTTCCTTGTTGAAAACTAATGATAATTTGTTGTATATTATCTTAGTCAAAATATTCTTTACTGGGCTAATTGTGCTCACCCTTTTCCTTTTTGTTCCATTTTTCTTCTCAGGAGGTGAGAACATAGAAGGATCTAGTCGGGGTATAGAGTGATGGTTCTAGAAAGATGTTTTAGCAGCCCTCACTATTTCTGTAAAATAGTGTTTGAATAATTGAAATTAGAACTTATTTGAGTGTGGATATTGTCTAGAATACAATATTTGTATTTAAACTCACAGTATGTGCTGTCGTATTTTGCACGACAATTGTATTATTGAAGTTGTAGTTTGCTTTTTGTACCATGTATTTGACGACTCATAATGGGTGTTGTATACCGATTTTGGGGGCATCACATCACACTTCACGTATTCTTATGTCGTAGGAATTATATATTACTACTGCTCACATTTTCCATATTACATATAGTAATACTATTTATATTTTAATTGGGCTAAATATCACTCAATTGGGTACTTTCAACCCATTATCATATTTTAATATCACGATGATTAATTAACATTACTCATTTATTTTCGTTTCAATAATTATTATGCACTCCACTAATTAATGGAATATAATATTCCATAATATCGCTTAATTAACCAATATTTAATCTGGGTTAATTAATTTAAACCTTTATTCAAGTCATGTATTGCTAACTAAATTCCTTCATGAACACTTAGTCACCTTTTATGACCTTTTTATGAGTCTCTAGCCTTCATTTCTTGAATTTAAATTCCACAAACATACGCAGAATTTTGTAAAACTATATCTCCCTTATTAGTTTAACCAACTATACATCTCCTTTATGGTTTCTTACCACCAATAACACCACACTCGAATATAACACATACATACATTACTTTAATCTTCACTTCCCTTCGTATATCAACTTACTTAGTAATTCTCTAACCAATTTAAAGGTATATCAATTTCCTTCTCTCGTCAACAACGTACACACATATAAGTCTAAACCTAGCACACATCAAGTCTTTAATAGTATTCAATATAGTACGCTGAGTGGTTTCCCATAAACAACCAACAAATTAGTTTTTGTCTCGTCTACACTGTTTTCACAATAAGTTAGATCGGTTACTAATTCGTATATACCTCCGCTCTCTGAAGGAATTGTTTAGCCCAACTCCTATACATCCACCATTAAAGAGTAAGGTTGCACTGCCTTAGTGATGACAGATTGATCGGGTCAGAATTTTTCGTCAATTTATCGACTCGAGTGTCAAGTGTTCAACAAATAATATCAAATAATTGGGCCGAATATATATTGAGCAAGTTAAAGCTTATTGTTTTCGTGGGCCATATATTTTTGCTTTAAGTTATCAGAACATATTCATTAGTATGGAATATTCAAGTGGGCTTACATAATCAGCACCATTCACGTGGCCTTCTCATTACTTTACATGAACCATAACATGCAATCCGACTCAGGTGGGGAAAAGGAGTTAGTCTCGCGTTAAAGAATCCTACGCGGCAACGAATTTTTTTATTTATTTGATTTCTTAATTTTAAATTCTATTATAATTAGGATTTGTTTTAATTTCTTTTCCAAATTGATTTCTATTTCCTTATAGAAATTAGGGTTATAGCTTATAAATTCCTATTAGGTTTTGGATTGTTTTGAGTAATATAAATAGAGGTGCAAGTTATGTAATCAAGGACAATTATACATTATTATTATTCAATATATTTGTGAGGTTATTCTCTACTTTTGGTTCTTTGAAGAATTCCTAAGTATTTTTCTTAGTTATTTCTTTGAGGTTCAATTTGACTTATCATACAACAATTCATAGTTGTGTGTGGCGTCTTCTACCGCATCAATCGTCGATTGTACCGAGATTACAGGTTCAATATAAGCGAGGGGTCAAGGTGTCGTTGGTGTCCATTCAACGTAGAATTCTGAACGCGAGCAATTGTACCAAGATTACCGTCTACATATAGGCGAGGGGTTAAGGTGTTACAAGCAATTCACCCAACAACTGTGTTAGAAACAATCGGGGCGACGACCACCTCACGCAAGCATGCCGTGGAGTCTATCAATGGATGCCGGTAATAATCGGAGCAGTAACCCAGCTAATCCCCAGCCGTAACTTTCCCAAAGCCAGCAAACACCACCAACAACATCATCAAACCCTGATTTGGAGAACCAGAACAACACCAAATCATGGGTAAAAATCACCCATCAGCCTAATTTAAATAAGTAATAACCACGAAAAACTGAAAGGGAAGAAAAAACACAAATCTGATAATGAAGAGGAAAATCATGAGCACGCATTAATCAGATCTGAAGCAAACCCAGCTTCCAAAGACCAAATTTCAACTGTCAAAACCCCTAAAGCCAATAGAATCATCAAGAGCCGAGACCTCCAAATCTGAAGCCCCAAGGATTTCAACTGTCAAAACCCCTAAAATCGGCAAAACTCTCTAACTTTCCCTACTTGGAACCCTTGAGAATGCACTCCTAGTCACCGAGTCGTGTTTTTTTTTAATTTTAAGTTTTAGCTTGAGCGCGTTTTTTGTTTCGTGTTTTTCAATTAGATAACGTTTTAAAAAAAATGTTATCTAATTAAAATCAAAAAAATGCCCTTTTAAATAGATAACGTTTTTGTATATATATCTATAATATTTTTTTAAAAACGTTGTGGAAAAAAATACCACAACGTTTTTATAAAAAACGTTGTAGTTTAAGTGTTGTCTATTTAGTATTTTGTAGTAGTGATGGTGAATCTCTTCCTTCTCTTGGCAAATTCACAGAGATTATTCTCTCAATTCCTCACTCTCAACACTCTGAAAACCTCTCTTCCTCTGCTATCTAGCAAGCCTTAGAAAATAATACGCGTAGGAAAAATATAAGCTATGTTCTCCCACGTTCCCTTACGTTAGAAAAATAAAAAGTCTCGTCAGTTGGAATAATGCCAAAGGCCATATGGCCTTGTTTGGCTACTCAACTTTCCCCAAACTAAATTATTTTAATAACATTTATATCATATAGTTTTATGTCACACTTTTAGTTGATTAATTTAAATAACATAGTTTAGCTAATTTAGATAACTTATAATAATAATAATAATAATAATAATAATAATAAAAATCTTATTATCATTAATAAATAATTATCTATCTAATTTAATTAATAAATTAGACACATCACTATATTTAATTTATTTATTTCCTTTAAATTAATACATTCATTTAATTAACTAATTTCTTAAATATTAAGCAATTGATTTAATTTAATTATCTCCTTAAATTAAATCCAATAAATAAAATTATCATTACTCGATTCAATTAACAATAATTATTTAGTTACTAAATTAATTCATGGCAATTTATCAAATATTTAATTTTCTCAATAAATAAATTATTTAAAATATTTATTTAATTCCATAAATATTTAAATTAGATTACAAATTTCTCGATCGTTACAATTATCCTAAGCTATAGTACTTGACATGGATGATGTTTCAAGCCTAAGAGCATATAATGGTTAAATAAAACCCAAATTTGTTAAAATTTATTAAAGTTTGTAAAATGCAAGGACTATATGAAACATTCATCCATGAGTTTGAAATGTGTAATGAACACATAGCGAGTCAAGCGTGTAATAGATTTATAAATGTTGATATTGAACATGTGTAGCTAAGGTATACCTATACATACCTAGCTATTCTAAGAGTATGATGAGAAAGTGAAATGTAGGTTTTACGAACATAGTTAGAGAACAATGTAACATTATTATTACATTGAGACTGTATGAATGTATGACTAATGGATATGAATCCATGATTATATAACTGTGTAGGAATACACGAAGAGCAGATAAACTTTAAGCGGTTAAGTCGTAGTTGATAAACTACGAATTAGGCAAGTCTTTCAGTTCCAATTTAATATATGAATTCGATAAATCGTTAGTTGAGCTATATTATGCTATGCAAATGTTGATATATATGAAATGCATATGTGATATGTATGAAATGTGAAAGTTGATCTTTGATGATATGCTTGTGAAATAAACCCATATGCATGTTATGTGAGAATTAACATGCGTAGTAAATGCTAATTGATTATGAAGGCATGAACTGCATATGCTATTATATGCTACGTGATGTATGAAAACTATTAGAATTGTTGGGTTGTCGAGCTCACCCTTGCAAATAACCACTTTTGCAGGTTAAGGACTCACGGTAAAGATTACGTGCTACTTGATTGGTAGAGTTCAATAGTATCAAAGGAGATTGATTTATTTATTTAAATATATACTCTTGAACCATGTTTAGGTTCTAGTAGATGTATATGATAGTAGTTTATAATGTCTAACACATGTTAAGTTGTACTATGTGATACATAGAGAAATTCGAATCGAGATCTAACGATTTATACGGAAATAGAATAAAGTGAATCATAGAATAATTTGATTCAGGGATTTGTAATTGATTCAAGTTAAGAAATCAATAAAAGATTTATTTTTCAAAGGAGATTGAAAAAGTTTAAATTATTCCACATATTTTTATAACATCGAACATGATGCAATACAAGAATGGTAAATGACCAATATTTGAAACTTATAAAAAGTTTAGGGTCATTATACAGATCCTGGAAATGGAAAGAATTTATATTCTAAATTGCAATAAGAAAAGTTATGTTCATTAATTAAGTTATGAATAAAAGATAATAAATAGTTTAACGATAGTAGTATCGTGGCGGATCGGATCCGAGGTTCTAAGGGACCGAAATTTGGGGGAGTCACAGGTTGGTATCAAAATTGTATGGTATAAACTTTAGGTAAGTGTACCTTAGGCTATAACCTGAGAGAGAGAAAGATAAAGATTAAAATATATATAAGTGAAGACCCAAAGAAGAGTCTTGAAGTATCTAGAGAATGAGGATTCATAAGTTTCCTAAATCTGGTAATAAAAATGTTATGATGTTGTCTATAAGATGAAGATGACAAAGATAATAAGAATAAACTTGAACGGAGTTTAGTTGATAATGGGAAAGAACCCGAAGTTAACTGATGATCACCACGTGATCAGAATGAGCTATGAAGTGATAAATAGTCTGTAACGACTAAGTGTGTATAGCTTGATGCTATAAGAGAATGTACTGTGAAATGGTACAATGTGATCTCATGAGGAGTTGTATGTGATGAGAAACGAAGAATTTGTATCGAGCAAAAAGCAAGTTAAGTGTAAGATAGAGTTAGGTGGGATTTCAATTGAGGACCCATGTCAGCAGCTGAGTTGTATGATTCCTTGTTATGGGGGGTGAATTGTACTTGGTGTAAAAACCACTTAGTTATGGCACTAATAATCGTTAAAATGTTTGTGTCGCGCTATTTGCTATACACATGTTGAGAATGTGATTCTTTTCTCATGCGTATAACAGATAGATATGTTATAATTAGAGAATATAAGGTTAAGTTCCGAGTTCTTTAAACTCATACTTATGGTAAGTTCGTGACTTGTAATCATATGAAATGTTTTTGAACCCCTCAGCGAATGGACGCCTATGGTCTGACTAGGATAAGTTGTTAAACTCATATAATTGTGGCAAGTTCCTGAATTTCCAAAGTGTGGTAAGTTTGAAGAACTATATCGGGTATATATATGTTATGAAGTTAGAAATTTTGGTATAGTGAGCATTGATGGTGTTGAAAGATTGGTAGAATGAAACAATGGAGTAAATATTGAAGTTGATGGAGAAACATGGATTTTCTAAATCTTCTAGCTCTGCTAGATTTTTAAAATTTATTTACTTCGTGCTGAAGTTTGCACTTCTGTTTTCTTGAAAAACATTGGATCATGTGATTGAACCAATGATGTTTTAAAAATAATATCGTTATCCATGTGTCTATGCTAATTATTTCTACTAAGATAAAAATGATTTGAAAACTTTCAAAAGGTATTTCTAACCATGTGCATCATTTGATATGGTGCAAAAATGGTAAATGATGGAGTCATAAATGCAGTCGAACCTAGTGTTGGTTGTGAGCGAAAGATCGTCAGCCCACTTTTGGTTTTCTTTTAATTTATGAAGAAGGTCAATTAAGTTGACCAAATTATTTCGATTGATGTCCGAATTGTTGATAAAAGTCTAAGCTATTTAATTCGGCTAGACGACTGTCGAAAAATAATTGTGAAATTCAAGCATTCTTGTGTATTTGTGTCAAACCAGATTGCTCTGGTGCGGATTCAAGTGTTGAAAAGCTGAGGTGAACAACTCTATAAGAGGATATGTATTCAGGGACAATGGTTCCGAGCATAACACATGTAGTCGTTACAAAACACTACGTTACGGCCCAACGTAGTGGTACAATAGGCTGGCCACCTGGTGTACGTGTGGAGGGTGTTTTTCAGTCTTTGTGATTGATGAAGACTCTGGTTTGTAGTGTGAAGGATTGTGTTGAAGCACTAGTTCACTGTCTTGTGTGACCCCTCAGCATAAATTGGAATATGAGTTATTCATACTACTTCCTAATTATTGAAAAATCGTGGAAGACTCTTATTCTTCTTTGTGATGAATGTAGTGAGGTGAATGTTCTTTAGAAATGAGAATGTGGTAGAATGCAAGTGAGAAAGTTATAATAAAACTTCCGAAAAGAGAATGGATAAAATTATTCAAAAGAATATGTAATACTCAGAATAGCACCGAGTAGAAGAGGTTCCAGTGATTCTGAGGACGGAATCCTTATAAGAGTGAGAGGATGTAAGAACCCGAATTTTCAGAAAATATTAAAATAAGAATCTAGTAAATAAAATTCTTAAGGCATGTGAAGGGTTCGAACAAGAATATATATGTGATACGAGGTATGCAATATTGTGTTACATAGGGTAATATGAGCTACGTAATAAGTGATGTTGTGTTTAATAAATATATATTGTTATTATATATTTGTTATAAATAGTAGAGATGAATCAATATGAAGATGAATAAAATTTATCTATTGAGGTTAAATAATTTATGTGAAATTATTTTATAATAGTAAGTTGGTGATATTAAATATCTTTGATAATCGCCAATTTCTTGAGTATTTGTACGAGTAAGTATCAAGTCTAAGTGATAGACTCCACGACACGCTTGCGTGAGGTGGTCGCCGCCCCGATCGTTTCTAGCACAGTTGTTGGGTGAATTGCTTGCAACACCTTAACCCCTCGCCTATATGTAGACGGTAATCTTGGTACAGTTGCTCGCATTCGGAATTCTACATTGAATGGACACCAACGACAC
Source organism: Panax japonicus (assembly GCA_020205505.1). NCBI lineage: Eukaryota > Viridiplantae > Streptophyta > Magnoliopsida > Apiales > Araliaceae > Panax > Panax japonicus. The sequence continues at coordinate 279,179 of JAINUV010001453.1, forward strand.
CTTGACTCCTCGCTCATATTGAAGCGGTAATCTCGGTACAATCGACGATTGATGCGGTAGAAGATGCCACACACAACTATGAATTGTTGTATGATAAGTCAAATTGAACCTCGAAGAAATAACTAAGAAAAATACATAGGAATTCTTCAAAGAACCAAAAGTAGAGAATAACCTCACAAATATATTGAATAATAATAATGTATAATGTCCTTGATTACATAACTTGTACCTCTATTTATATTACTCAAAACAATCCAAAACCTAATAGGAATTTATAAGCTATAACCTTAATTTCTATAAGGAAATAAAAATCAATTTCTATAACCCTAATGATCTCGATCCTTCGCAGAAACACATTTGTCAATGCTCTTGGGTCAAATATAAGTACTTGAAATTCGTCATCTTCTCACACAAATTCTCTTGAATTCCTGGATTAAACACAAAATAAAACAAATCAATAAGTTCCTTTTGTCTAATCACAAAGGAATCAAATAAATCAAAATCACATGCATAGTCTACTAAAACAATATTCAAAATACTTCCCTGTAAACTCTCAATGCATTGATCGAATTGAATTGCACGATCCATGTTTCCCTCAATGAATATGCTCCTATCACGGATCTGCAAAACACAACCAACCTCCCTCTTTCCATTGACATTAATACAATAAAGAACAAATAATGTTATCAATGGAGTAAAAAGGTTATAATCATAAGTTGAAATTTCAATAGCATATCGACGATGATCACAAACAAACTCTACATATGCTAAAGAATTTCCCAAAATGTTAACAAAAATCGGAATATCATCAAAAGAGAGAATAACAAATTTTCCCACGAAAAAATGAAAAATATAATTCAACAATTCCATGGAATTATGCAATGCCTTAGCTAATCAAAGTGAACTAACTACACATGCAAATAACTCATCTCTCAAACCATCTTGATGATTAACATTTCTTGAATCAGAACCATATGATAGCAAATCATGCAATGAAGATTGCTCCAACGAAACAACATGATTACTATCATTGTCAACTAACGACAATTCATGTAAAGATTGACTAGCATGAAACCCTAAGTCAATATCTGGACAACAAAACCTAGAATTAATTTCATGCAAGTAAACACATCGAAAACGAGAATATATATCATGATCATAAACTAACTAACCATAAATCAAATATCCTCCATAGTTTATGATAAAAATGATTCTACCATCAAAATAGCTAACAACAAATCCAATGGAAGCATGCAAAACATGTTTTAAATAACTCATGAAAACAGTAGATGCATCAGTTAATCTATCAGAAATAACTAACCACCTATATAACTCACATGCTAAAATAATTTTCCCTTTATCACAATCTCTCATGCTAAATTGATTAGGCATTGTCATCACATGATTATTATCACATGTAGATAAAACATAGGAACTATGTAATTTATCAAACATATTATCTAAATAAAGAAAAGAATAATGATACTTGTTTACCAATTCAAAATCGATGCACAAATTCGTTGTCTCGTTCTCTTTAGGTACTATGATATCATAATTAGCACACGAACTCATGTCTTCTCTCATGATACCCACTTTCACCAACTCTCCAACCCACCTTGGTAACTCCGTCGTCTTCTCGGGAATACTGTCAGCTGATTGATATAGAATGATAGCGCGAAGTATATCATCAACAACCTGTACAAGAGACAAAATAGAACTAGACAAAGAAGAATCATTAATGTTAGTATTCAAAAGCGCCGTCTTGTACGAATGTACAACCATTGGCTTTTCAAAATATAACTCACTTTTCAACTCACTTTCTTTTTCATAGTCACATATTTCTTCTCTCTCTTCTTTATGCTCACCCTCTCGTTTGTTTCAAGGTCACTCTCATTCTCTTTATTCTCAATCTCTCTTTTCTTTTCATTCTCACTCCTTTCAATTTTTCCTTTAACATTATCAATCTTTCGAACAATTTCTTTTTGTCGATCTTTTCAACATGTATTTCCTTGTACGAACTCATCATCTTGATTACTTTCTTTCGGATGTTCACCATCTTGCTTTAGATCATGGATTTCATCTTGAACACTCGAACCCAATAACTCTCCTTGGACTGCATATTCTATAATTTCTTCCACCTCCCCCCGCTGATCTTGTTTCTTTTGCTCCTTAGAAGTATATTGTAGCTGCATCCAATAATCTTCCTTGTTTACTTGTGTGTGAACACTCCTATTATTGTCTACTGTAAATCGCCTTGAAGGTTGATCTATATGTCTTTGAGATGTATACTTCTCCCTCCTGTCACGTTGTACTGGAGCAAAGCGCTTTCTCATTGTTGATTTTAATCCTGCCCATGTCTCGAACGGACGCTCCCCATATTTTTGTTTGATAAGCTGCCACCATATAATTGTATGATCAGAGAACTCTTGAACTGCACGTTTGAACTTCCTCCTCTCAGAGTAATCATGAGAGTCAAATTCTCTCTCCATTTTTCTCTCCCATCTCAGATATGCCTCTGTATCAATATTGCCTTGGAAAGTATTTCTTCGAGACCCATAATAACTTTCATAATTGTAGCCATACATGTTTGCTGTAAAACAAAGGTTTGTAGATAAAAATTTTTCTCACACACTCCCTTACGTGTTTCGCTCAAATAATGATGAATCACTCGTGTATCGCTCAAATTTGGCTTTTACCCTCTAATAATCTTACACTCTTGCCTTTTACCTCTAATATTCTCTCTAATAGGTTCTTTTTGAATTCTCCTAGAAAAATTCTTGGTTTTACTAATCAATTCAAAAATTACTTATCACGAAACAAAATTATAGATGGTGTAACTATTAGAATATCACAAAATCACCGATCGATTGCCTTGTACTCCTCTTGTATGCGTCAGATTTGTAAATTGTAGCTCCGTTTCAAAATTGATGATGCTGGAACGGTATGAAATCTTCGTTGGAATTTGATGGTGTGCTACAAGTTTTGTTAGCACAATGAAAATATAATATGAATTTTTTTTTCTTTTTTTTTGCAATATATATTTCGATAGAGAATTAAAGATAAGTAACTCGCTAGAAAGGCTTACCTTTGATACCAAATGATAGACTCCACGGCACGCTTGCGTGAGGTGGTCGTCGCCCCGATCGTTTCTAGCACAGTTGTTGGGTGAATTTATTGCAACACCTTAACCCCTCGCCTATATGTAGACGGTAATCTTGGTACAATTGCTCGCGTTCGGAATTCTCCGTTGAATGGACACCAACGACACCTTGACCCCTCGCTTATATTGAAGCGGTAATCTCGGTACAATCGACGATTGATGCGGTAGAAGACGCCACACACAACTATGAATTGTTGCATGATAAGTCAAATTGAACCTCAAAGAAATAACTAAGAAAAATACTTAGGAATTCTTCAAAGAACCAAAAGTAGAGAATAACCTTACAAATATATTGAATAATAATAATGTATAATTGTCCTTAATTACATAACTTGTAACTCTATTTATATTACTCAAAACAATCCAAAACCTAATAGGAATTTATAAGTTATAACCCTAATTTCTATAAGGAAATAGAAATCAATTTGGAAAAGAAATTAAAAGAAATCCTAATTATAATAGAATTTAAAATTATGAAATCAAATAAATGAAAAAATTCGTTGTCGCGTAGGATTCTTTAACGCGAGACTAACTCCTTTTCCCCACCTGAGTCGGATTGCATGTTAAGGTTCATGTAAAGTAATGAGAAGGCCACGTGAATGATGCTGATTATGTAAGCCCACTTGAATATTCCATACTAATGAATATGTTATGATAACTTGAAGAAAAAATATATGGCCCACGAAAACAATAAGCTTTAACTTGCTCAATATATATTTGGCCCAATTATTTGATATTATTTGTTGAACACTTGACACTCGAGTCGATAAATTGACGAAAAATTCTGACCCGGTCAATCTGTCATCATCCATGGTGGCTGTCTCCCAGCATGACGTGGGTCTGTGTGGTGGCGGTGGCTTTAGGGGTGGTCGCGATGGCGGTCGCTTCGGCGGCGGAGGCCGCGGCGGAAGAGGTGGTTGTTTTGGTGGCTTTAGGAACTATCATACTTCTACTACACTGGATTTGATGGTACAACTGGGGATCTTCAGGTAATTGAACCTTGTTTGTTCTCCGAGTTTCAAAATTTATCTTCCAGATGTGTTAATATTTCCAGTTTTCATTTCATAAGGAAGTATTTACAATCTTTGATTGAGTTCGCACATGAAAACATTAATGGTTCAAAATTGCTTTACTAGTTGAAGGCCGATGGAGCATACATATTCCGTCCAAATGGTACATTTCCCATCCATTCTCAAGGACAGGTATAAATGCAATCCAAAGATTTTATTGATTCTTCGTGACCTATAAACTTACTTCAAAAATCAACTAATGTTCTGTTCACCTGAAATTACAGACTCCTCTCACAGTTTTACGGGGGGGGGGGGGGGGGGTATTATATGATGAAGTTCATCATATAATACCTATCCATGGATATATCAGGTTATCATGATATCTTGGAATAATCTTAAAAAGTTGTCTTGCAGTTTATGTATTGATTTTTTCCACATCTTTTTCAATGTAAAATAATTTATACTTACGAAGAAATATTAAAAGGTCGGAGAAGAGTATGGCAAACAATTTGATAGCATGCCATTGATAATTTGATGAAAGACTCTTCTTTCCGTTCGATTAGTGAAAATTTGATAATGAAGTAAACATCTACACATTCATATTGCGCTTTGATTATTCTGTAACAGCGATTTGGACGACATAATTTTAAATTGTAAGACATTTATGTTTAATATATGTTGTGTGCTGATATCATATGGTTAAAAGAATTATTCAGAAACAAAGATGAGCATGATGAGAATTTTCTTAGGCTATTGCTTGTAAATGACTAAATGTAAAAAGAAATAACTATGTGATTGGTAAATTTCATCTCTTTGGGTTGATGTTGATGCTTATTAATCGGTTGAAGATTGAGGAAATGGTACTCGGAAAATTTGGATGAGATTGGAGCTAAAATAAGAGATTGCATATATTCTTATTCTCATGAATTGTATACTTATGGAGACGTTATATTCGGCATTTTGATTCGGAAGTTCGCAAATTCTGTAACTTAATATCGACTATTTGATTTGTGGCCAGATCACAAGAGTGTACAGGGATAAAGAGCATGTGGAAGTTGAGTTTACTGTAAGTCAATAATTTTCCTCTTCTCTTATCCCTTTGTTTGTGATCCTATTGTTGAATGATACTCAATTTCAGGTTGGCCCCATACCTATTAATGATGGAGTTGGAAAAGAGATTGCAACTCAGATTACAACAACCATCAAAAACAATAAAACGTTTTACACCGTTTCAAGTGGACGTGATTTCATTAAACGGGTATGTCACATACTCAATAAATGCTTGAATATTATGACCACAACATTCTTGATAGTTTTTTCCAGTATCTGTATTTTGCAAAAAAACGTGTAGGTGCTGGACATTTTCAGTGACTAAAAATGTATTATATGCCTGCAGATTCGTGATTATAGAGCAGAATGGGACCTTGAAGTGAATCAACCTGTTGCAGGAAATTATTACCCTGTATGTTTGATTTATAGCTTGAATTTTGTAAATTCTGATTTATCAATCATTGTTTTTATTTTCTTGAAGTTTTGGAAAAAGAGGTTTGAATTTACATAGTAAAGGTAATCTAATATTGCCACAGTATCGGAATTGAATTGAAATTTCATAAAATGATGAAAGTACCACTAAAATCTTCATTATACTATCATTATCCATCATGTGGTGTAGAAATCACTAATAAGAGCCATGCGTGTCAAGTAACCAATCACTTTAAAAGCTAAAGCCATTGTTGAATGGGTCTAACAATATGTATCATAGATAGTGTTTTTTAATCATAGATGCTTTCTGTATAAAATTCTAAAACCCTTGACCATCACAAATGTGATTATTTCTTAGAAAATTTTCTTTGATGATCGTATTTTAGGTTGTCTTTAGTTTACCAATATGCATTTGCTTTCTTAAACTGAAGTTGTTATTTTTATGTTTTATGCAGATATCTTCACTAACAAAGGAGAATATGATATTGGTGAATCAATTACACCAAAAAATCAGTCGTCCTGTAAATATAAGCCATAATACGAACAGAGAGAAGCATCATTTGACTACTGCAATTTCCACAAGAGAAAGTAAAGACATGACTGAGTTCTCAAGCACCGCTACAAAAGGTCAGAGCTTAATATTCTACACTCTCCTAAATTCACTTTGTGGTAGTGCATAATCACTTAACTCCTATCATGACGTCTGTTCTTTCTATTTGTTACATGTTCCTTAGTGGTAGTGCAGAATCATACATGCCTTAAAATAATACTATGACTTACACGTACTTTTGGGTTGCAGTTGCGAGATTAAGTTTATCAGTCTTTGGCCTGTTTGATGTATTTGTCCTCTACTATCTGATCATGTGTGCCAAGGCTTGCTTATATGGTTTATGTATATTATGTTTATGATTGCCATTGCTCAGGCCAGTTAAAGAGTGTTCTGGATCTGTACTCTCTAACATGTTTTAATTTAATGTATATCTGATGATTTAATGTATTGTTAAACAGTGATAAATGTATGGTCCAGTGGTAGAGGGGGTGGTGCTCCATGGTGGAGTTACTGGAGTGCTGGCATTACTAATACATTATGCCCTGCTATGGGAATTGAAGCATTGAAGTATATCAGTTACCTTGCCCAGACATGTTCAAAATTTCTTGACAGCAGTTCATACAACATTGAACCTAGGCTTTTTTGGTAGTAGTTTAATTTTATGGATAGTTTGGTATATTTTGTGGATGTAGTCGAATTCACAATTCAATATAGTAGTAATTATATTGAAAAGTGAGTTTGAGATGTATGGATAGTTTGGTATTATTGTGATGTAAACGTATTGTATGGTATTAATATTTTTTGTAATTGGTATATTTTGAATTTGAGATGTATGGATAATAATATTATTTGTAATTGGTAATATAGGTGAACCACAATTTTTTTTTTAATCTACAACATTTTAATAACATTGTGTAAATATGCCTAAACGTTGTCTGATATACTAAACAACATTTTTATCTAAAAAACGTTGTGGAATCATACATTTTACAACGTTTTTAAGCATCTGTTAATTTTTGAAAAATAAATCTACAACGTTTTTTTCCCTAAAAAACGTTGTATAATGTGTTTAACTACAACGTTTTAAAAATGTTGTGTAAGGGTGTCAAGTAGACAACACCCTTAATCACGACGTTTTTCTGATTGAAACCACAACGTTTTTTCTGCGTTGTCTATTTACTATTTTGTAGTATTGCATCTTACACTAGTCTATAATCAAGAGAATTAAGGTATAATTCACTCCTAAATCTCCAAATTTTAGTTTTATCTAAGTTTTCTGTAAATCGGTTTTCATGGATTTGTTGTTCAAGTGTTGTGTATATGGTGTGTATTATGTTGTAGAATTAACATATATGATGGTTGTTGAGTATCAAATTCGTGGGAATTGGGTTGTAGCAGAAGACTATATATAACAGTGTTTATGTTCTTATTATATGGCTTAGAAAGTACAAGAAATTTGTGATAACCTGGGAATTCGAATATTCAAAATTTTACGAATAATTTTTTTTTAATTAATATTAATATTGTGTTGCGTGATTGTGATACGAGTCTCGAGAAGGTCAATTTGTGTATTGACTAATAAAATTAGAGTAGAGTTGTGCTTAACAAGATTAGAAACACTAACCCTAAGTCTGTATAGAGATTCGATAGAAAATATGGTTAAAATAATTATATTGATGAGAATGTGTTTGTACTGTATAGAAATTTTGATCAATGATTGATCGGATAAAATTTAAAATTATAAACCCTAATAAGAGATTAGAAACCCTAATCGTGTGACGAGAAACCCTAATTTAAAATTCAAAAATCCTAAAATCCTAATTAGGAAACCCTAATCCTAATTGGAAAGCCTAATGTGCGTATTAAACTTTAATATGATTAGAAAACCCTAACTATATTTTAGTTATTTTAATTTCTATTTTACAAACCCTAATTGTAATTTAGAAAATTTAATTTTCTAATTAAAACCCTAATTCGCGGGTTATAAACCCTAATGACCACTTTGACCCTAATTGCTAAATTAAGTAATTTTAATTAGGAATATTAATCCTAATTAGCAAGATTGAATTTTATGATTAGGAAATATTAATATAATTATTGAATCCTAATTATAATTTTGGAGTATTAATTTTCTATTTTGAAAACCGAAATTCGAAAATCTTGGAAATTAAATTACAAACCTAAAGGGTTTAAACCCTAAAGCCTAAAGGGTTCAAACCCTAAACCCTAACCCAGACCCTAAACCCTAAGGGTTTGTGAATTGGATAAGTATGACATTAAAATTAATTTACAAATGACCAAAATGCCCTTTTAGTTTATTTTATTTGGATAACTTGCATTATTGTTAGCAACTTTAGTTGTTGAACAACTTTGTTGACTTGTGTGACACAAAATCAGCAACAAAAATCGTCCAAGTGATCAGCCATGTGCTTGATGTCATAATATATATAGATTCAAGAGAAAGAAAGTCTCAAAATTTAGCCATTTTGCTCTCAAACTCTCCATAACTCATTCTCTCTCTCAACCTCCAATTTCCTCAAGTAAATCAGTCACAAAATACCCCTCTTAAACACATAGATCAGATTCAGAGATCTAGGATCAATAATTGAAGCTTAAATGTATAAACCTAATTTTTATTTTGATCCAAGTTGCTAAGAATTTTTTTTGTTTTAAGTGTTTAGAATCTTGCTAATGGATGTTTTATGAAGATCTATGATGATCTATCATGAATCCATAGCATCAAAGTGCCTTAAAATAGAGTTTTTCAAAATATCTTCTTGAGTATGAACTGTGGTCTGACAAGTAATGTCAGTGGCCACAGATCTTTTCTCGTATATCATTTTTGATGTTTTAAAGTTGTAATATGTAGCCTTGTATGTGATCTTTACTCTGAAAGTGGAATCAGTGTCATTAGATGTCTAGATCATGAGTTATTAATGGTCAAAACCCGTTGACCAGAAGAATTCTGGGTAACCCAGAATTAAAACCAGTGTCTGACAATGTTTTGTTGGCTTGATATCTGACATTTATTTTGTGTTTTGATAATGTTATGGTCACCATGTTGTAGCTTGTATAAAGGACTATAGATCTGAGTCTTTAAGCCTCTTCAAACATCAATAGATGGAACATGGTAGATGGTCAAAATAGGGCAGACGGCCATGACTTAGCGTTTCTGGAATTTCCAAAAACGGGAAGAACATGATTCCTGACCATGTTAGACCGGATCGTATCTGGTGATTTTGTTATAGTTTGGCTGTAATTGTGTTATGTATTTGTTCATTGACATTGAAAAAACATGTTTGAACCAAGAACCAACTTAATTGATAACCAGAATACCTAATTATGTTGGCTGGAAATGGTACCCTGAAGCTGCCTGGGTTTCTGGGTTACCGAGAAATCCCAGGAGTTGTCTGACAACATGTTTGGGAGATCAGATATTCTTTATGGTTTGTTGCATTACCTAAATGATGACTGATAATTGTAGTGTTAGATAAACACTACACGATCGAGGTTTAAGTTGGCCTAGAACATGCAAGGATTAAAATCTAAGGCAGGTCAAACAAGACTGGTTGAACACAAAGCATTCAGTGTTTCTTGAGCTCAAAAACAACAACAGCGATGGTTACTGTCGCTAAAGACCTACAGCGACGGTTTTGAATTATTTTATTTTTAGAATTTCTGGAAATTATTTAAAAATAGAAATAAATTCTAAAAATTACCAAAATTAGTTTTAAAAATTAATTTAAATTATGAAAAATAATTTCTGACCAAATGGAATATTTTTCTTTAATATTTATAATTATTTAAATATTAAAAGTATTTAATTTATTTAATTAGTTTATTAAATAAATTAGAGAAAAATGATTTAATATTATAAAAAATCGTTTTAAATAAAAATAATGTATTTAAAAATATTTTGAGTTATAAAATGTGACTTTTAATATTTTTGGAGAATTTTTATTAATAAACTAATATTAATGATATTATATTTATTTAATTATTAAATTAAATAAATAAGATAAAAATGATTTTATTGATTTAAAAATCATTTTAAATAAGAATAAAGTATTAGAAAATATTTGGAATTTTAAAATATAATTTTCTATATTTTTGGAGAATTCTCATTAATAAATTAATATTAATGATATTAGATTTATTTAATTATTATATTAAATAAATGAATTAAAAATGATTTTTATTGAATTAAAAATCATTAAAAAATGAGAAAAATGTTTTAAAAATATTTTAAGTTATAATTAATGACATTTAATATTTTGATAATAATTACATTAATATTTAAATATTAATGGTGATGATTTAAAAATGATTTTAATTATTTTAAAAATCATTTAATTAGAATATTGATTATTTAAAAATATTTTAAGTTATTAATAATAACTTTAATATTTTGACAAGTATGTTATTAATATTTTTATATTATTAAATATTAATAATGATAAGATTATTTGATAATTAAATCATTTAAAAATGATTCCGACGTTTGAAAATTTATTATAAATTATAGTAATTGTTTATAAATTATTAAAAGCTTCCGAAAAATATTATAAACGATATTTGACTTATCTAAAATAATATTGAAGCTTAGAGACCAAGTTTAATTGACAATCAATGTGTTAATTGTCGGATAGGGTGACCAGAACACTGAGAATGGACCGAAGTCCAACCAGACCGAACTAGTTAGACTTGTTAAGTGTTTATATAGGTTATAAACACTAATGTGGCTATGTGGTAATGTGTCTAGGAGAAGTTTGACTATAAAATACAGTGTTACGTGTTATAAATGGTTGTGCTAATTGTGAGACCGACATTGTTGAATATAGGTCATACGAACGCAGTTAATTATATTGTGTAGCTGTAATCAACGCGGAAGGAAAGTTTCCTAACTCAACCTTGAGTTATATTCATTCAATTATTATAATGGTTAATTATTGCTAACTATACCATGTCCACGGAATTTATTGTTGATTATTGATAAGTGGATTTTATATACACGAATCGATATTCATTTCAAGTTTAAATTCGTAGTTATCTTCATGTTTTTTGTTCTAAGTCAATGAATATGTGAGGAAACGTGTATGCGTTAGTTTTATATCAGTTGGATGTGCTAATTTCACCGTTGATGGGTGAAATTTGTGTTTGTTGGACTAAAAATGGCTATTATTCATTGTCGTCTCTGCGTTTGTCTGACACTGGCGCAGCTGCGTCGGTGCCAAGGAAAAAAATGTCGCATCTGCACTGACACAGTTGCGCCGGTCCCAAGCCTATGTGTGGCGCAGCTATGTCACACCCTGAATTGAGACAATGAGGTGTGCTTGTTTGCAAGTCAGGCATATCGGACTTGTGTTAGTTTAGTTTGTATGTTAATGATGTTAAAACATGATATAAACTATAACAAAACAGATGTTTATGTGTTGAAATACAAAGTGAAATTATTTAAATAAGTTATAAAATGAAACCAAATGAGATGTTTTCGAAAGATAGAGTTGAATGATTAAGTTATGTTGATCAGTGTGTAATTTTAATAGCGTTAAGTATGTCAACCTAAGTGGTTAGCTGCTATGTTAGGGTTATTACCTAAATGATGGTTTAAACCCTGAAGCTAATGTTCATAAAATTAATTGTTGTTGCAATTTTGATGATATGTGTAGGGTAATTGGAGATTATTTCATTTGTGTAGCTTACAATCAAGGCAAGTTTTCTAACTCTACCTTGTTATTATTGAGCAAGTTCTTAAATCTTAACTTTGAGCAAAGTTTATAACTTCATTCTTTTCATATCGAATGTAAGTTCCCATTCCTAAATTATTATTGTGCAAGTTCCTAATATTCTTTATAAAGATGAGCAAGCTTAACCTATCTTACGTATGTTTGTACAAGTTTATGTAACCTAATTCGTTACATTAAGTGAGATTTAGATTCTGAATTATTATTCAAAGCTTATATTGTTCCAGTACGTTGATTCAAGGAAGATTATTTTAACTCTTCTATAACACCTTGCATGTATACCATGTTTACTCAATTATATATTGTTGTTATTCAATCTTTGACTTTGATAAACCTTGTTCAAAGCTTTATCATCGTATTAAATCTTCAAGTAGTAGGCAAACCTTTATTGATTGAATTAATCTATATTCGAATAGTGTTCTAAAATTCTAGAAAACACTGATAAGCTAGTTCCAAACTAAACTTTCTTTAGTACGAAAGTTCTAAATCCAAACTGAGACGAACAACCCTAACATAGGGGATTTTGTACGTGTAAAATTTAGATGTTTGTGCACAATACATGGTACAAAGGGTTGATCCCCCTGAGTACATTAAGAAGAGTCTATACAGTCTAATGACTGTTAAGGTTAAAGGTAATAACACCTAAATACCGTGGACATAGTTCGTGGTCATAAGACCCTCAGATAATTAAAGTTCGAACTTATTTTCTATTTTGATTCGTTGAAAAAGTTCTTTATTATTCAGCATTCGTTGTTCACTATCATGTTGTTGTTATACTATCTTTATGTCAGTGAGCAATTGTTTGCTCACTCTTGCAATTAAACAATGCATCTACAGTTGAAAGAGGTGATGATCCATCTACTAGCAAGGGAAAGGGCAAGATGTCTAAGTGATGAAGAATTAGTTAAAGTTTATTTAAATGCTTGAAGTTTTAAGACTTGTTTTATTTTATAATGTATTCCGCAAACTGATGAAATAATTTTAAGGTTAGATTACCTGGGATTTATGTTGAGATTATGATGTAACCCTTTAATGGGAGAGATTATTGTTTAATTTATTTATTTTATGTTTTATCCTTTATTATGGGTAGTTAGATGTAATTATTTTGATAGTGAGCACCAAATTCGGTGGAAATGAAGTACCCGGATTTGGGGGTGTCACAGGTTGGTATCAAAGCCTTAGGTTATGAACCTTAGGTGGGGAAAACCTTAGGAAGTAGCCTTTAAGAAGTCAGAAAACATAGAGGTGATTAACTCTTATCAGGTTTTAAGGAATGGATTAAGGCATCCATTGAAACTGAATAATAAAAGGCATTATGTGCTATGTGTTAATAACTTATGTGCTCGCGAGTAGCGAAAAATGTTAAGTAAAACTTAAAATATTTTGTTCTCAGGATATCTAACGAAGGAGGATTCGGTCCAGCTAGAGAGGTGATACCTCAGGTACCTAGAGATGATGAACCCTGGGATATTCACGTAGTGCGGGAACAGTTGATCCAAGAGGATGAGTCTGTAACCGATCCCGAGGAGGATAGTCCTGAGGAGGATGATGATGATGAGGATCCTGAGGAGTTTCCACCAAACTCCGTATATGCTGAGATGTGTGATGCTCTATATGACCGTATCATAGAGTTACATGATAATGTTAAGGAGCTAAAGGAGATGGTAGAGATACATCATGTTGTATTGGAACAGAAGGAGGTAGAGATTCAGGAACTTGACTCAAAACTTGGAAACACGGAATGGGATCTAGTTCATACCAAGGGTCAGCATGAAGACCTGCTGGCAGTGAACGAGAAGATGAAGACTGGCATGGAGTAGATGAAAAGATGACTTCAAAGAAGTGTCAGCTAAGCGTGTAAGAGCAGAGGATGCTTGTATAAAGGCGACTCAACGTGCAGACCGTGCTGAGGCTAAGGTTTAAGTGAAGAAAGCCAAGATGAAGGAGATGGATTATGCTTTTAATTCGGCGATTGATAGGGCCCAGGATCGAGTCCATTATTACCCACCTCAGTTTGAAGACTCGCCGTGGTTCGTGATGGATCGTAGAAATGCGTATCGAATCATGGAGGAAGAACGTCGAGAGGCCATACGTTTTAATATGAATAGATAGAAAATAAGAGTGATGATAATAATATGTGGTTAATTATATGACTAAATAAAGTTTTAAATCCCTTATTTTGAGATAAATAAAGGGATAATATGAGTATGTAATCCTGAAACTTGTTTAGTTCAGGAAAGTGAATGTTTATAGCAGATATGCTATTTGAGGATGTTTTAAAACTTTATGAATGAATAAAATATAAAAGTTTATTTGAAATGTTATGTGATATAATTTTAATCGTGTAATGTTTAAGTTAAACTTCAAATACCCAAGAAGTTGAGTAATTAGCTAATAAGCGTATATCTTAATAGAAGATGCCTCCTAGAAGAAGACAACCACGTCGGCAAATACCTCCTAAGGGGTATACTAACAATAACAATGAGACCAACGTTAATCCAGTTCAGCAATTGATAGCTTTGTTGACGGGAGCACTTAGAAATCAACCGCAAGCTCAAGTTACGACTTTCAAGGAGTTCGAAGCTGTAAGACCACCAAAATTTCAAGGGTCTATGAATCCAGTGGAAGCCCAAGCCTGGATCATGGAAATGGAGAAGGTGTTCGACGTTGCTAGAGTTAAGAAGATCAAAAGACTGCATTCGCAATGTTTATGCTTAAGTCAGAAGCTAGCTACTGGTGGCAAGCAAATAAAGTTCGTGGAAGACAAGGAGTGGTAGCGTAGGATATATTTAAAGAGATGTTCTTTGAAATGTACTTTCCAGCGAGTTCTCGGAATCAGTTGGAAGTGCAATTTTTGGAGCTGAAGTAAGGAACTATGACTGTGCAGGATGTTGTTCAGTCTAAGGATGTGGTGTCAAGTATTATTCCGATTAATGGTATTAATGTTTTTGTACTGATCGATTCGGGGGCTACTTGTTCATTTATATCCGATAAATTTTCTCAGAACTTAGATTTGCCATAGGAAGAATTAAAATTTCCATGAAGTATAGAGATTGCGAATAAGGAAGTGATTCCTGTTAGATTTGTATATAAGAATTGTAAAGTGGTTATAAAGGGTCAGGAGATGAGGGTAGACTTGATACCAATTAGATTAGGGTAGTTTGATGTTATACTTGGAATGAATTGGTTATTTGATTACAGAGTAGTGATTGATTGCAAAAGAAGATGTGTTAACCTTATGACTCCGTCAAAGGTTGTGTTCTATGGCAGCAAATCACCTCGACAAGCAAGTTGTCTTACGGTGATGCAAGCCAAGAAGTTTTTAAGACAAGAATGTGTAGGATACTTAGCCTACATAGTTGATACACAAAAGAAAAGTGCGAAGTTAGAAGAGATACCGATCATAAGAGATTTTGCAGAAGTATTTCCAAACGATTTGCCTAGTGTTTCGCCTGATCGATAAATCGAGTTCGTGATTGATTTAGTACCAGGAACAGGTCCGATATCTAAGGCATCATAGAGAATGACCCCGGTAGAGATGAAAAGGTTGATGGTGCAACTGCAAGAATTGCTCGACAAGAAGTATATCCAGCCGAGCGTATCGCCATGGGGAGCGCCATTGTTATTTGTTAAGAAGAAGGATGGATCGATGTGCTCTGCATTGACTATCAAGAATTGAATAAGGTTACAATTAAAAATAAGTATCTGTTACCAAGAATCGACGACCTGTTTGATCAACTGAAGGGTGCGAGATATTTTTCAAAGATAAACTTAAGGAGTGGTTATCATCAGTTGAAGGTGAGGCCAGAAGACGTACCAAAGATGGCATTCAGAACTCGTTATGGTCATCACGAGTTTCTGGTTATGTCATTTGGTTTAACCAATGCACCTGCAACGTTCATGGATTTGATGAACAGGGTGTTTAAACCATTCCTAGACAAATTTGTAGTGGTGTTTATTGATGATATCCTGGTGTATTCTAAAACCAAGGACGAACATGTTGAACACTTAAGAGTGACGTTGGAGCCATTGAGAAAGGAGAAGTTGTACGCAAAAGTTTTAAAATGTGAGTTTTGGATGGAACGTGTACAGTTTCTCGGGCATGTTATTGATAAAGACGGAATTTCGGTAGATCCATCAAAAGTTGAAGTTGTAGTAAACTGGGATCAGCCGAAGACACCGTCAGAGATAAGGAGTTTCTTTGGGTTAGCAGGTTACTATAGGCGTTTTATTCAATATTTTTCCAAGATCGCGACCCCGTTGACGAATTTAACCAGGAAGGCGGTAAAGTTTGTTTGGACGGAGAAGTGTGAGGAAAATTTTCACGAATTGAAGAAGAGATTGAGCTCAGCACCTGTGTTGTCATTGCCTGATGATACATGGAATTTTGTGGTGTATAGTGACGCATCGTACAAAGGACTAGGCTGTATGCTTATGCAGAACGGCAGAGTTATTGCGTATGCATCACGTCAATTAAAAGATTACGAGAAGGTGTATCTGACTCATGACTTAGAGTTGGCTGTGGTAGTGTTTGCCCCGAAGATTTGGAGACATTATCTTTACGGAGAGAGGTGTGAGATATATACTGACCATAAAAGTCTGAAGTATATCTTTACACAAAAAGACTTAAACATGCGACAAAGAAAATGGTTGGAACTAATCAAAGATTATGATTACGAGATTTTATATCCTCCCGGAAAGTCGAATGTTGTTGCTGATGCCTTAAGTAGGAAGGGACGAGAGAAGTTAATGTTGTTGACTGCTCAGGATAAGTTGGTATCCGAAATGGCTAAAATGGAGTTGGAAATTAAATATCTGACAGAAATCGATGAAAAGTTGTTCCAGGTGGGAAACAATTCAACATTGGTAGATAAAAGTGAAGAATCCACAACTTCAGGATGAGGAATGCGAAAAGATAAAACAGAAAATAGCTGAAGGTGAGGAAAACAAATTCAAAATCGATTTGGAAGGTTTACTTTGGTTCGAAGGGAGAATTTGGGTATCGTAAGTACCATAAATTAAAGAAGAAATTCTGAGTGAAGCTCACAACTCAAGATATTTGATTCACCCTAGAAGTATGAAGATGTACCAAGATCTTAGACATCATTTTTGGTGGCCGAATATGAAGAGGGATGTGGCTGAGTGTGTGGCGAAATGCTTAATGTGTCAGAAATTTAAAGCTGAACATCAAAGACCAAGCGGATTACTGCAACCGTTAGAGATACCAGAATGGAAATGGGAGCATATCACAATGGATTTTGTGGTAGGTCTTCTAACGACTCAGCAAGGGTATGAAGCCGTTTGGGTGATTGTTGATCAATTGACGAAGTCGGCACACTTTTTGCCGATCAAGATTCGATTTACCCTAGATCGGTTAACAAAACTGTAACTGAAGGAAATTATCTCAAGACAGGGTGTACCTATGTCTATTGTATCAGACAGAGATCCACGTTTCACATCAAATTTCTAGAAACGATTGCAAGAATGTTTGGGAACACAGCTGAGAATGAGCACATCGTATCATCCTCAAACCAATGGACAAAGCGAGAGAACTATCCAAACAGTGGAAGATAAGCTCAGAGCATGTATCATAGATTTCAAGGGAAATTGGGATGATCATTTACCGTTGGTTGAATTTTCATATAATAATAGTTATCACGCGAGTATTGACACGCCGCCTTACGAATCGTTATATGGCAGAAAATGCAGAACTCCGTTATACTGGGATGAGGTAGGAGAACATTAGCTATTGGGTCCGGAGTTGGTGCAACAAACCGTCGAAATCATCAAGGTGATTCAAGAAAGATTGATAGCTTCACAAGATAGACAGAAGAAATATGTCAATCAGCACCGATAAAATTGGGAATTCGATGTTGGTAGTTATGTTTTCTTAAAAGTATCTTCCTATAAGGGAAAAATTCGATTTGGCAAGAAAGGGAAATTGAGCCCTAGATTTATAGGACCTTTTAAAATGCTTCGTCGAGTTCATGAAGTAGCGTACTAGGTAACTTTACCTCTAGAGTTGGTGCATATCCATAATGTTTTCCACATCTCGGTGTTGAGACCATATAAGCCTGACTATAAACATGTTATAGAATATGAGCCCTTACAGTTTGAGAAGGATTTGTCATATGAAGAAGTCTCTGTTCAAATTGTTGACAGAAAAAAAACAAGTACTGAGGAATAAAGTGATACCTTCTGTTAAGGTAATCTGGAGGAACCACAATGCTGAGGAAGCTACGTGGGAACTTGAAAGCGTTATGATGAAGAATTATCCTCAGTTGTTTGTTTGATTTTGTATAGCGATTCTGAGGACATAATCTTGTTAAGGAGGGAATAATGTAACGAATGAATTTTTCGAGTCGTGATTCTGGGGACAGAATCCTTTTAAGGAGGAAAGGATGTAACGATCGAAAAATTTGTAATCTAATTTAAATATTTATGGTATTGAATAAATATTTTAAATAATTTATTTATTGAGAAACATAAATATTTGATGAATTGTCATGAATTAATTTAGTAACTAAATTAATTAATGTTAATTGAATCGAGTAATGATAATTTTATTTGTTGGATTTAATTTAAGGAGATAATTAAATTAAATCAATTGCTTAATATTTAAGAAATTAGTTAATTAAATGAATGGATTAATTTAAAGGAAATAAATAAATTAAATATAGTAATGTGTCTAATTTATTAATTAGATAGATAATTATTTATTAATGATAATAAGATTTTTATTATTAGTATTATAAGTTATCTAAATTAACTAAACTAAGTTATTTAAATTAATCAACTAAAAGTGTGACATAAAACTATATGATATAAATGTTATTAAAATAATTTAGTTTGGGGAAAGTTGGGTAGCCAAACAAGGCCATATGGTCTTTGGCATTATTCCAACTGAAGAGTCTTTTTATTTTTCTAACGTAAGGGAACGTGGGAGAGGCTAGCTTATATTTTTCCTACGCGTATTATTTTCTAAGGCTTGCTAGATAGCTGAGGAAGAGAGGATTCCAGAGTGTTGAGAGTGAGGAATTGAGAGAATAATCTCTGTGAATTTGCCAAGAGAAGGAAGAGACTCACCATCTTACGCTAGTCTATAATCAAGAGGATTAAGGTATAATTCACTCCTAAATCTCCAAATTTTAGTTTTATCTAAGTTTTCTGTAAATCTGTTTTCATGGATTTGTTGTTCAAGCGGTGTGTATATGGTGTGTATTATGTTGTTGAACCTGTTAATTATCATATATAAGGGTTGTTGAGTATCAAATTCGTGGGAATTGGGTTGTAGCAGAAGACTATATATAACAGTGTTTATGTTCTTATTATATGGCTTAGAAAGTATAAGAAATTGATGCTCTATATGTGTAATAATCTGTAATTTGTTGATAGATTATGATAATATGTTAAGAAACGAAAACAACGCAGTTTAAATTATGTTAATTGA
Source organism: Panax japonicus (assembly GCA_020205505.1). Classification (NCBI taxonomy): domain Eukaryota; kingdom Viridiplantae; phylum Streptophyta; class Magnoliopsida; order Apiales; family Araliaceae; genus Panax; species Panax japonicus. Next base: position 298,575 of record JAINUV010001453.1, read on the forward strand.
TTGAAAAACGAATTCGTGGTGATCAAATACGCTAAAGGTGTCAAAAATGGAGTTTTCATGAGAAAACATGAAATTTAAGGAATTAAAATAGTTTAATTTGATGTTTAATTGTTCTAAGTCAATGAATATGTGAGGAAACATGTATGCGTTAGTTTTATATTAGTTGGATGTGCTAATTTCACCGTTTGATGGATGAAATTTTTGTTTGTTGGGCTAAAAACGGCTAATGTTCACTGTCGTCTCTACGTCTGTTTTAACATCGGCGCAGCTGCGCCGGTGCCATGGCAAAAAATGGTGCAGCTGCGCCGGTCCCAGGCCTATGTGTGGCGCAGCTGCGCCACACCCTGAACTGAGACAGTGAGGTCTGCTTATTTGCAGGTCAGGCATATCGGACTTGTGTTAGATTAGTGTGTATGTTAATGATGTTAAAACATGTTATAAACTATAATAACATATGTTAATGTGTTGAAATGCAAAGTATAAAGATTTGAAATAATTATTTAATTAAGTTATAAAATGAAACCAAATGAGATGTTTTCGAAAGATAGAGTTGAACGAATAAGTTATGTTTATCAATGTGTAATTTCAGAAGCATTAAATATGTCAACCTAAATGGTTAGGTGCTAGGTTAGGGTTATGGCCTAAATAAGGGTTTAAACCCTAAAGCTAATATTCATATAATTAATTGTTGTTGAAATTTTGATGATATGTGTAGGGTAATTGGAGATTATTTCATTTGTGTAGCTTACAATCAAGGCAAGTTTTCTAACTCTACCTTGTTATTATTGAGCAAGTTCTTAAATCTTAACTCTTTACATTGAGCAAAGTTTCTAACTTCATTCTTTTTGTATTAAATGCAAGTTCCCATTCCTAAATTATTATTGTGCAAGTTCCAAACATTCTTTATGAAGATGAGCAAGCTTAACCTATCTTGCGTATGTTTGTACAAGCTTATGTAACCTAATTCGTTACATTAAGCGAGATTTAGATTCTGAATTATTATTCAAAGATTTATTGTTCTAATACGTTGATTCAAGCAAGATTGTTTTAACTCTTCTATAACACCTTGCATGTATGCCATGTTTACTAAATTATATATTGTTGTTATTCAATCTTTGACTTTGATAAACCTTGTTCAAAGCTTTATCGTCGTATTAAATCTTCAAGTAGTAAACAAACTATTATTGATTGAATTAATCTATATTCAAATAGTGTTCTAAAATTCTAGAAAACACTGATAAGCTAGTTCCAAACTAAACTTTCTTTAGTGCGCAAATTCTAAATCCAAACTGAGACGAATAACCCTAACATAGGGGATTTTGTACGTGTAACGTTTTGATGTTTGTGCACAATATATGGTAAAAATGGCTGATCCCCCTGAGTACGTTAAGAAGAGTCTGTACAGTCTAATGATTGTTAAGGTTAAAGGTAATAACACCTAAATACCGTGAACATAGTTCGTGGTCATAAGACCCTCAGATAATTAAAGTTCGAACTTATTTTCTATTTTGATTCGTTGAACAAGTTCTTTATTATTCAATAATTGTTGTTCACTCTCATGTTGTTGTTATACTGTCTTTATATCAGTGAGCAATTGTTTGCTCACTATTGCAATTAAACAATGCAGATAAAGTTGAAAGAGGTGATGATCCATTTACTAGCAAGGGAAAGGGAAAGATGTCTAAGTGATGAAGAATTAGTTAAAGTTTATTTAAATGCTTGAAGTTTTAAGACTTGTTTTATTTTATAATGTATTCCACAAACTGATGTAATAATTTTAAGGTTAAATTACTTGGGATTTATGTTGAGATTATGATGTAACCCTTTAATGGGAGAGATTATTGTTTAAGTTATTTATTTAATGTTTTATCCTTTATTATGGGTAGTTAGATATAATTATTTTGATAGTGAGCACCAAATTCAGTGGAAATGAAGTACCCGGATTTGGGGGTGTCACAATAATACTATAAGTATGTTGCCAAAATCAGAAAGAAAATAAAATGCCAGACCAAACTTTCCTGTAGCGCAGCTGCACTGAGGTTAGGCTTGGGACTAGCGCAGTTGCGCCGTCCCCTGGCCAGACCAAAGTTGCATATTTATTTTCTGGTTCCAGTCCAAATTATATCACAAATATACACTTATACTTAAAATGCATACACGCTAGAGGTCTATACATACTTGTATGACCACATCAAGTTTAACCTTATATGTTAGGGCCTTTAGTTTAGGATTTTTCACGAAATCAAAACCAAATAGGGTTATGTGATCACTAGGTGTACTAATTAGCCTTATGTTCTCATAAAGAGGTCGCATAATTTGTACTACACATGCTCATACATATTCATATCTTTTACTCATAGCTAGCATCATTTAACACTTTAAAACATGATTTAACCTCATGCTTGGTTTAGTTCCATTATGTTTAACATATAAGACTTATGTTTAGAGATATAATGAAACATATCATGGCATCTTAAGCCTTTAGAATCTAAATACTCATATATAATGCAACCTAAGTTCAAAAACATGCTCGAGGTTTCCTTTTAAATCATTTTATCACAAATGATGCAATATAGCACATATAAATCATATCTAGGAATATTATAGACATAACATGACATATTAATCCCTTAGAATCTAGATATTCATGTGATGCAACTATATTTTGAAAATATGTTCAAGTTTGCTTTTGAAACTATTTTAAACTTGAACAATGCAATTTAACACATACAAGACAACTTTAAGGCTCTAATCATATGTAGTCAAGTCATGTTATTATGCTCGTAAGGTCAGAATATAAATCATATAGTAGTCATGCATGTTAGCTCACTATACTAAGCTTTTTCTTGAAAACTTCATTAATACAAATCCTAATAAAGCGGTGATGAATAAAGGAACTATGAATCATATGTCATGCTCATTTATGTGTGAAATCAGTCATGTGTGTAGACTATTAAGTTCAAATCTGCAGAACATGATCTTTAACAAAGTTTGTTTTCAAAACTAAAAGTCCATGCTAAAGATCTTATACCAAATCATGCTAATCTTAGTAAAACATGCTCACATTAGGTTATTATATTTATATATACATGTTACACATGCTTGTATGTTGGCTTAAGTCATAGTAATTGATCACACATAGCATATTCTTATAATAGAAGGCTCAACTGAACTCGGAGGACGGCGCAGCTGCGCTGTGCCTTAGTTCAATTATGGCACAGCTGCGCTATGTCTGGTTCAGGAGCAGAAGTCGACTCTGTTATACAGAGTCTTAGCCAACTTGATTTCTAACGATTTAAACTTGTTCCAAACTATCATTAAAGAGTTCATACATGTTAGAAACTTCTTAAACATCCTATAGTATGTTAATTCATCTTGATTAACATAGAATTTCAAGTAATTCCAAGAATCAAACAAGACCCATTTCAAGAACATAGTTAGAACTTATATCTTCTTGAGCTTAAATTGGACTCCTCACACACTGAATAGACTTCTACAATGCTCAGCAACTTTGAACTCTCCAATTAGACTATCAATAACTTCTCAGCAACACAAAATCTGAACTTAAGCTTGTATGTATAGAAAAAGCATGGACTAGACATTGACATTACACAATCTTGGAATCCATGGTGTAATGGAAGGATACATAGGTTAATAAAGAGTGGTTTAATAACTCCATACCAGCCTAGCTAGCAAATGATCACCTAAGATTAGCCACTTGAAGAATACATAAACTAGAGTTAGGTTACTGTTTATTGTACATTGTAACACTCAATCTGGGACAACAACAAATAAATCACATCAACTTGTTATTCTAAGTCTTGGTTTGGTTCTTTAATTCCAATAACGTAATATTAGGATACAATCGTTACCATATTAGGAATTTAAAGATAAATTTTATACTCACATCATATAATCCATATACATTAAATTCATGTAATTGAATATCACAGTCGGATATTATTGTCCGAGTAGTTCCATAATTATTTCTACTCGAATAACCACATTATAACATTATCTATTATTAATGTTTATTTAAACATTTAATCTCCTTCTCAGTTTCTCGAATACACCGATATTTAATTATTTCTGTATTACCACTACATATGATTTGACTGTACCACTTGGTACCTTATATCATTAGTCCCAATTAAACGTCACACTTCACGTATTCTTAGGCCGTAAGCATTATATATTACTACTGCTCACATTTTTCATATTACACATATATTACTCATTTATTTTGTTTTCAATAATTATTATGCACTCCAATAATTAATAGAATATAATATTCCATAATATCGGTTAATTAACCAATATTTAATCCGGGTTAATTAATTAAAACCTTTATTCAAATCATGTATTGCTAACTAAATTCCTTTATGAACACTTAGTCACCATTTATGACCTTTTTATGAGTCTATAGCCTTCATTCCTTGAATTTAAATTCCACAGACTTACTCAGAATTTTCTATAGACCGGCGCAGCTGCGCTAGTCACAGGCTTGGTAATGGCGTAACTGCGCCATACCAAAATCAGAGGCAAACAAGTTCTACATCTGTAGAACTGAAACCTACACTTCTAAATACTTTACACATCATCTTTAAGTATTAACTTGTCTAACATCAATCCCCTCTTTGATTCCACATCATCGGCTACTATTTTCCTTAGCAATTTAAGGATCACACTTTGAGTTCTAAAACTCTATTTCCCTTATTAATTTAACCAACTATACATCTTTTTTTATGGTTTCATACAACCAATAACACCACACTCGAATATAACACATACATACATTCCTTTAATCTTCATTTCCCATCGTATATGAACTTACTTAGTAATTCTCTAACTAATTTAAAGGTATATCAATTTCCTTCTCTCGTCAACAACGTGCACACATATAAGTCAAAACCTAGCACACATCGAGTCTTTAATAGTATTCAATATAGTATACTGACAACCACAACACTTGGCGCAGCGGTAAGCTTCGACCTGGGGTGAGACGTAGACCCGAACATCCTGGGATCGAGTCCAGCCTACCTCAAGTGTGATAATTCTTTAATTCGAGTGGTCACGGACGGCCAGCGCAAGCTGGTGCGCAAGCCAAAATGGTTGAGTCCGGCCTGGGTGGATTAGTCCGACCGCGGTTGGGAAACCCCACATTATCAAAAAAAAAATATATAGTATACTGAGTGGTTTCCCCCAAACAACCAACAAATTAGTTTCTGTCTCGTCTACACTATTTTCACAGTGAGTTAGATCGGTTACTAATTTGTATATACCTCCGCTCTCTGAAGAAATTATTTAGCCTAGCTTCTATACATCCACCATTAAAGAGTACAGTTGCACTGCCTTAGACTTGATACTTACTTGTATAAATACCCAAGATATTAATGATTATCAAAGATATTTAATGTCACCAACTTACTATTATAAAATAATTTCACATAAATTATTTAACATCAATAGATACATTTTATCCATCTTCATATTAATTCATCTCTACATTTTATAACAAATATATAATAACGATATATATTTATTAAACACAACATCACTTATTACATAGCTCATATTACCCTATGTAACACAATACTACATACCTCGTATCATATATATATTCTTGTTCGAACCCTTCACATGCCTTAAGAATTTTATTTACTAAATTCTTATTTTTAATATTTTCTAAAAATTCGGGTTCTTATAGTTGAAGCCTTAGTTCTGCACTCTACGATTTAGCTTTGGTTCTGCAAACTCTACGACTATAAGATCATATCTTGACACACTACGATTTTTGTCTTTAAGTTTGTTGTCTTCGCTTGATCTGGCTCAACTACGATTTCTTCCTCTGATGTGATCAGTAGACTCTACGACTTCAAGTGTGGTCTACGATTCTTGACTTGGCTTTGGCAGATGTTCGGTCGGCTCTTAGACATGCTATCTCTTCGATTCTGAACATGACTTCCTCAGCAAATTACGGCTCTAAGAAAGTTCTTCTAGACACACTACGATCCTTCATCGTCTCTCCTGGCAGTCTACAAACTCCGAGATCAACTATCTTGCAGAGTACGATTCTGCCTTAATAGTTCTCGAGTTTTCCTTGACTCTCCTGGCAAATTATGATTTCTGGTGTAGTAATCGAGGATCAAACATGCCTATCTATTATATTATAAGATCAACCTAACAAGCTTTATCTTTTTATATTTATAGTCATTGTACATCATTTTATTTTAAGGACTTTACAAAGAAGTTTTGCTTATGTAGGATCCACCTAACATATTTGATTAATTCATTCTAAATCCTTGTATATATGTTCCTTTTATCTATCAAAGAAATTTATAGCTTTTCTTAATGCAAGCATACTTGCATATTCATTCATTTATATCATAATCAAATCATATATAAATAGGAATATCATTCACATGCTTATTCCTAAAAATCTCCCCTTATTTGATTATAACAAAAACAATTAGTTCATATGCATGAGATGAATTAATCATAAATACAGTGAGCAACTGTATTTCTAAAACAGATAACCATGAATGTTATTGATAATAGTTTGAAATTAAATAACTCTGACACTCTACATTCTGGATCCAGAACATACCTAAATAGACAGAGATATACATTTTTGGCTTCATGTGTGTCTCCAGGATGTCTGTTGATCATCTATTTATCTGCTTTATCATTTTGCTCCTGCTCCCTCTGAGATGGTGACTTCATTTCTTTTCTCTGCTCCTCCTCATGCTCTTCTTCTTTGTCTGGCTCCCTCTCAGACTCTATGTTCATGGGATCTTCATCCCTTGGTTCCCCCTCAGATGATGACTCTGCTTCTACTGCTGCTATCTTCGTCTTATGTTCCTTTGTCGTTTTCTTGGCCTTACTCCTCCTTGAGTGCTTCTTTCTATGTCTCTTTTTTCTCCCCATTTTTGTCATTAATCACTTGTGAAAGCTGTAACAATCCAGAATTTTAAATTATAATTCAAAATATTTATTGAGTTATATAAATATTTTAATTGATGTGTTTATTGATCGAATAAATATTTGTTTAATGTGATTTGATTTGATTATTTATTTGTTAAATAAATAATTTATGAATTAAGAAAATTGATCATCATGAGATAATATTCTAATTTGAATTATAATTAAGTTAGAGAGTTTGTAATGATTAAATGAATTATTATAATTTTAATTTGTAATTAAAATGATGTGTTAATTTATTAAATAAAATTTTAATTAAAAAAATTTATAATTTTGTTGTATTGATTTATGTGGTAAATTTATTTAATAAATTGTTATTAGAATTAATTAAATTACGTATTAAAACTTAATTAAACAAAGTGTAACCATAAACTATACTATAAAGGAGTTATTAAAATAAATTAAAGGAGGTTAATTTAGTTTTACCAAACAAGGCTAAATGAAATGTTAAGTCTTTAATTTAAATATATTTTACCAAACAAGGCATAAAGATTAATTGGTTAATTTTAAGGTAGTTAGCCAAACAAGACTTATGGCTTTTGAGTTTCACCAAACAAGGCTAAATGAAATGTTAAGTCTTTAATTTAAATATATTTTACCAAACAAGGCATAAAGATTAATTGGTTAATTTTAAGGTAGTTAGCCAAACAAGACTTATGGCTTTTGAGTTTCAAAAATAAAAAAACTGATTTCAGTTAATAGATATATTTATATTATACAATTATTACATATTATATCATATACGTTATAATTTTATGTACGTAAGATAGAAAGAACTCGGAAGAAGAAAAAGAAGAGAAGAATAAAGTTGTAGAGAAAAGTTGAGAGAGAATTCTAGAGAGATTTTTGAGAGAGGAATTTTGGGGAAGGAAGCTTGATAATCAAAGGGTAACCATCATCTTCTATAACTAAGGTATCATCTTACTCTTACTTTTCAATAAGTTTTAGTTTATTCTATTCAAAAGAATTCTCTGTAAAAAATTGTTTGATGGTTAATTATTTGTTATATATAGTTTCTATATGATAATTGATTGTTATAAAATTGTTTTCATAAGATTATAGATGAGTTATAGTAAATTAACTCATGTTATGTATGTATTTGTGAAGGAAATCATATTAAGTGAATTGGTATGGATATATATGAATATGACTTAGTTTAAAGTAAAATTGAGGTTTAATTCTTTGTATAACATATAAATTGACTATTGCTTTTGAAAGTAGATGACGAAACTAAAACAAAGTATGTTGAATTAACTGTTTTGGTTGAAAAACAAAATCACAGTGATGATTTTCACTGAAACTGTCAAAAAGTGAAGTTTTAGCAAAAACAGTGAAATTAGAGATTTTAAACTCGATGTTTATATTGTTATATGGGTAAAATAATGTTACGAGACCTTAAATTATGTTTGTGTGAAGTTTATATATGTATTACATGTTAATTTAGTTGTTAGAAAGTAGCTTGTAGGCCAAAATTGGCTTTGTTTATGTTTTTGCTGAAGTTGGTTGCCGAGGACTGTAATTCGGCGCCGCAGCGTGGCCTCGCAGTACAGGTCTCGCGCCGCAGCGCCAATTATTGGCATGTGCCTCGCGTAGCAGCGCCAGCGCCGCTTCGCGAGTTAGCAGAATGGTCAAACAATGTGTTTTAGTTACACAAAGTCTGAAAAAGTTGATTAAGTGAAATAGTATGACTGTTAGGATGTGATTTTGGTATTACTATACTAAGAATGAAAATATTATTAACAATTAATGAGTTCTATCAGTAAATGCCTTTAACCAGGGCATCCATGGGAAGAACTGTGACGCCCCCAAATCCGTGTAATCATCGATTACAGAACTTGGTGCTCACGATACAACATACACCATCATCTAACTAATTAAACCTTAACAATAAGGAATAATAATATTAACTACTACATAATTATTCAAAATAAAATCCCAAGTCTTTGCAACCTTAAAACATACTGGAACTCAGTCTTAACGTTTATCGCTACAATACACATATGCGGAAATAATTATTTTATTACATAACCATTAGCATCACTTCAGCCTTCTCATCCTTAACTGAAAGGTTTAAACAAGAATGAGCACAAATTGCCCAGCAAGTATACAGAATAAATGGGAAATATACATCAGGATAAAGGCATTTGAATTACTAGATCTCAACAGTTGAAAGATTATCAAGTGTTAAAGAAGAACATCAAGAATAAGAATTTAAGAATTTTCAATATCATACTAAGGGGTGTAAAATACCCTGAACATATTTGCTTTCATCAAAAATCATCAAACGGTTTAACAATCCAATAGACTGTAAACGGTCTCTGCAAGTACACCAGGTGATCAGCCCATTGTACCCTACATTGTGCACATGTATTAAGTTTAAAATACATAAGCATAAATGAGACTATTTTCCTGACATCTGTTTTTCCCGTTCATTTAGGTTGTTCATCTTAGTAATCATGCGAGACCTCACCAAGGCAACTTGGATTGGTAAACATTCAATAGCTTCGAAAGATGTGTTTTAAATCATTTTTCATCAATAATAACTAGCCGAAACCAAAGGATGGGAACATACATAGAAACAGTTCTATAATGACATGAAACTTAAAAGCATAGCCGTTAAAATAATAACTGAATAACCAATGAAAAGCTTGCAAGATAATTGGAGTTTGTCTGACTTTTCAACGAAGAAACTTGCACGAATAAATAACTAACACAAGTCCAATACTTAACCTTACTGCGATAATATTAGTAAGGATTTAATAAATACCCAAAAGAAATTAGGGTTAGGAAACTTGCCTGATAAGCCTGCTACAATTAACGCTATCGATTAACGTTCACATAACCTAATCACATGTGTCTTGTTAATCACCACTCATACACAATCTAGTTTGAAGTAAAAGGGTCTCTTATTGGATATGCTATAAACATCATAATAGAATATATTTAGAAAATATATATGCCACCCATTTTAGATATCATAGGCAGCCCAAAACTGAACTTAAAAATGCCCAAACATACAAGTTGGTTTCATGGCTTACCTTGGATACAAATTCTTCTTGATTTAATCTGTTAGAGACTCACTACTTGCTTGTTTAGATGCTCCAAAATCTCCAGAAATCACTCCAACATCTATTACTCTCAATTTCTCTTTCTTTTTATATCTTTATGGGATTTTTGCAAAGTGAAACATTTTTTAGTTGGGTGTATATATATATATATATATATATATATATATATATATATAACTTGATAGAGCATCTCTCTCCAGCCCCTTCATCACTCCCATCATCAGTTACATGCATTATTATCCCACTTGAATATAGTTATGGGGTGAGGAGTTGGGAACATGAAAGGTTTGCTTATTATGTTTAAGGAGTTATTATCTTTCTTCCTCTTTATTGTTATATACGTGTATACTCTCCCTTCTTGTTCCATATTATGTGTCACAAGACCCCCTCCCAGTTGCTGTCCAATTAAACAAATGCTTTATAATGTTATTTTAATCATTTAAATACCGATTTTGTCCTTTTTGCCCTCCGTAGCCACACATGTCGATACTTATATCGATTCCTACTAAAGTCGACGTCCCGGACGTCATGGAACTCTCCGTTTGGTTAAACTCAACTTCAAAATTTTTAGTTGACAATTCGTCGCTCCAAAGTGTGTTTGGGCTAAATTTAAGATAATATTATATCTAATAAAGTTTCAAGAGAAGAGATTTGACTGTATGTGATATTTTACGTCATAAAACTTCTAAGTCCATATATCTATAAATAAGAGCATTGTAAAAGAGAATGGTGGATATATAAAAATATTATGAGGCATGTCTCATTTTCCTGACACATTTTCGTGGTTATAGTCTATCCTGCCTAGTTTCAACGTTTCGGACTCAAATACGCAGACCGCGTCCCTAAATTTTGCTCCAAACTTAAACTCATATTTGTAAGTCATCCCACAAAATTAATTATAATTAATTCCATCCTTAACCAATTTAAATAATTGGACTAACCGTAACAACCATTAATATGCATCTTATCACATAACATATAATAAAAATAAATAATTCATCTAAAAATAATTGTCACATAAGAATTTTACATAAGTTTGTTTATTGAAATTGTTTAATTACATGGAAAAATCTAGGATATTACATTCAGCCTCCCTTATAAGGATTCCGTCCCCGGAATCATTACACATCAAACAAACAAATTAGGGTAGTTTTTCATCATTTTCTCCTCGAGTTCCCACATAGACTCCTCGGCGTTGTGGTTCCTCAATACTACCTTAACAGAAGGTATTATTTTACTTCTTAACACTTGTTCTTTTCTATCAATTATCTGCACTGGAACCTCTTCGTAAGTTAAGTCTTTTTCGAACTGAAAGGGTTCATACTCTATGACATACTTGTAGTCCTGCTTATATGGTCTTAAGACAGAAATGTGGAATACGTTGTGTATATGTTCCAGCTCCGGAGGTAAAGTTATTTCATAAGCTACTTCACCAATTCGTCTCAGAACTTCAAAGGGTCCTATGAATCTGGGACTAAGTTTTCCCTTCTTCCTAAATCTCATTTTCTCTTTCTAAGGTGATACTTTCAAAATCACATAAGTGCCGACGTCGAAGTCTCGTTGTTGTCGGTGTTGATCAGCATATTTCTTTTGTCGATCCTGAGCCGCCACTAGCCTCGCTCGAATAGTTTTGATCACATCCGCAGTCTGCTGTACCAATTCTGGCCCTAATAGTTGACGTTCTCCTACTTCATCCTAGCACAATGGCGTTCTGCATTTCCTTCCATATAAAGCTTCATAAGGTGGCATCCCGATGCTCACATGGCAGCTGTTGTTGTATGCAAATTCCACCAACGGTAGGTGGTCTTCCCAACTCCCTTTGAAATCCATCACACATGATCTCAGCATGTCCTCTAATGTTTAAATAGTTCTCTCGCTCTGCCCATCTGTTTGAGGATGATATGCGGTGCTCAACCTTAGTTGCGTTCCCATACGTTCTTGAAAACTTCTCCAGAAATTCACTGTGAACCGCGGATCGCGATCTGACACAATTGATACTGGTACACCATGCATGGAAATGATCTCTTTGATATAAAGCTTTGCCAACTGTTCCAAGGTATATCTGATCTTGATTGGCAAGAAATGCGCTGACTTGGTCAATCGGTCGACGATCACCCACACTGCATCGTAACCCTTCTGCGTAGTTGGAAGTCCTACCACAAAATCTATCGTGATATGCTCCAACTTCCATTCCAGAATTTCTAACTGTTGAAGTAACCCGCTTGGTTTCTGATGTTCCACCTTGACTCGCTGGCACGTTAAACACTTGCTGACGCACTCTGCGACTTCTCTTTTCATATTGGGCCACCAATAATGTTGACGAAGATCCTGATACATTTTTTTGCTCCCCAGGTGGATTGAGTATCTTGAACTATGAGCTTCCTGCAAGATTTCTTCCTTTAACTCAAATACCGCTTGCACCCAAATTCTCTCCTCAAATTTTAACAGACCATCACCACCCATGCTGAATTTAAGCTCCTCTCAGTCGGAAATTCTTTTCTTCATTTTCTCACATTCTTCATTATCGCCTTGTGCTTCCTTGATCTTGTCCAATAGATTCGGACGAACATCCACTGCGCATAATTTCCCATCATGCTCTCTCGGCCTCTTTATCTGTAGCTCCAAACTAGCCATCTCCTTGATTAACTTATCCTGAGCTGTTAGCATTGCTAATCTACCACTGCCCTTTCTGCTTAACGCATCCGCTACCACGTTCGCTTTCCCTGGATGATACAAAATATTGCAATCGTAATCCTTTATTAGCTCCAACCATCTTCTCTGCCTCATATTTAACTCCTTTTGCGTAAAAATATACTTCAGACTTTTATGGGCCATGTATATTTCACACCAAATAAATAGTGCCTCCAAATCTTGAGGGCAAATACTACCGCTGCAAATTCTAGGTCATGGGTAGGATATCCCTTCTCATAGTCTTTGAACTGGGGCGATGCGTACGCAATGACTTTACCATGTTGCATAAGCACACAGCCAAGCCCCTTGTGTGACACATCACTGAAATTCACGAAGTCACCTGTATCGTCATGTAACGACAACACCGGTGCCTCACTCGATCTCTTCTTGAGTTCTCGAAAACTCTCTTCAAACTTCTTAGTCCAGACAAACTCTACCGACTTCTTCGTCAAATTCGTCAATGTTCCTGCTATCTTCAAAAAATCTTGAATGAACCGTCTGTAGTAGCCCGCCAATCCTAAGAAACTTCTTACTTCCGTCGGTGTTCTTGGTTTCTCCTAATTTTGTACCGCTTCCACCTATGCTGGATCCACGGAGATTCTGTCCTTGTCGATTACGTGTCCTAGAAACTGAACCTTCTCCAACCAGAACCCGCACTTCGAAAATTTTGCGTATAATTTATCCCTTCTCAACGCCTCCAATACCAACCTTAAATGTTCAGCACGATCTTCCTGAGTCTTGGATTAGATTAGGAAATCATCTATGAACACAACTACGAATTTATCTAAATACTGTTTGAATACCCGATTCATCATGTCCATAAACGCTGGTGGCACGTTTGTTAACCTGAACGACATTACCAGAAACTCGTAGTGACCGTAACGAGTTCTAAACACTGTCTTAGGTACATCCTCCTTTTTCACCTTCAACTGGTGATACCCCTTCCTCAAATCGATTTTGGAAAAATATTTCGATCCCTTCAACTGATCAAATAGGTCATCTATCCTAGGTAATGGGTACTTGTTCCTCATCGTCACCTTGTTTAGTTCTCGATAATCGATGCACAGCCTCATTGACCCGTCCTTCTTTTTTCACAAACAACACTGGTGCTCCCCAAGGAGACACACTCGGTTGAATATACTTCCTATCCAATAATTCCTGTAACTGTACCATCAGCTCCTTCATCTCTGCCGGTGCCATTCTGTACGGGGGTTTCGAAATCAGTGCCATTCCCGGTACTAAATCTATAACGAATTCGACCTCTCTATCCGGCGGAAGACCTGGCAATTCTTCTGGGAATACATCTGGAAATTCATTCACTACTGGTATTTATCCCATTTCTAACCCTACTTTCTGAGTATCGACGATATGGGCCAAATAATCTACACATCCCTTTTTAGTAACTTCCTCGCTTGCATCATCGTCAGACAGCTCGAGAGTCTTGGCGACCTACTCCCATAGAACACTACCTTCGACTGCTCGGGAGTCTTAAGGTTTATACACTTTTTCTGGCAATCTATCATCGCTCCATGGTTAAATAACCAATCCATCCCTAGAATTACATCAAATTCTCCTAATTAAATTGGGATTAAGTCCACAGGTAACCTATATCCCCTGATATCTACAATGCAATTCCTATGGACATGGTTAACGGGAATGACTTCCTTATTAGCAACTTCTATGTTCATAGGATATTCTAATTCTTCCTGAGGTAAGTTTAATCGTTGGGAGAATTCATGCGAAACGAAGGAACAGGTAGCACCCGAATCAAATAATATGTAAGCAGATATATAATTGATCGAAATGATACCTGAAATCACGTCCCTGGATGCAACCGCATCCTGAACTGTCATGTTGAAAGTCCTTGTCGTTGGTCGATTCTGAGTTGGTGGTCCACCAATTGTGAGAGTTCCACCGCTTGGTCCCCTCCCTCTATTTCCTACTGCTGAGTTCTTCTTTGGGCAGCTCCTCACCTGATGATCTAATGCTCCACAGTTGAAACATCCATTTCATGCAGAGAAGTTAGGAGAGATGTTCCCCTCCTGCCCGCAATTGAAACAGACATTCCCCCAAGTGATTCCTTCCACACTCCTTGCACGCCTCAATCCTCTTTTTTGCTTCCCATGGTTTGCCCCCAGGGTTTCCCGAGTTGACATTATTGTTGTTGTTGTTCCACTTCCTCTTATTTGCACCATTGCTGATACTGCCTTCTCCACGGTTTCCTCCTTAAGTCTTCTTCTTTTTCTCCTTGTTGAACTTCATTAGGGCTTCACTTTCGCCCTCAGCGATTATAGCTTTCTCCAGGAGAGTCGCAAAAATGTTCGTCTGCAACACCAAAAGTCTATTGTATAGCCATGGTTTGAGGCCTTACTCAAACCTCCTCTTCTTTCTCTCCTCAGTGTCGACCTGATGAGGCGCGAACCTCGCCAGCTTGTTAAACTTTGCAGCGTATTGCGGTACCGTCATATCTTCTTGTTTCAGCTTCAGGAATCGCATCTCCATGCGACTCTGTATACTAATAGGAAAATAGTTCTCGAAAAAGATTTTCTGAACCCTTCCCAAGGTATCACACCTTCTCCAGCTCGGGTCTGATTTGCCTCCCACCAGTAGTTGGCTTCACCTTTCAGCATATACGTGGCGAAGATGGGCTTTGATGGGTTCCGTAGTTCCTTTGAACTCAGGTGGTCCCGCGCTTTTGAAGTCTTTAAAGTGTGCCACTGGGGCCACTGGAGGGTTGTTGACATTCGGGGTTCGATTTTGAAGTGCCCCCACTAACATGTCTACAAAATGCTGCATAGGGTTCGGTGGATCCCCAACATTACCGTCTGATCCCTTGGGTGCTTGGCGATGTCATCCTCTAGCCATCTATCTGTTCAAAATGAACTTAATACTATTATCTCATAACTTACTCTACAACATATAGAATTTGTAAAAACTGAACCATCACATCCATACTTAAATAAAAATATATTTATTTATAAACATAATACTCAAAGTATTTCATTGTCTTATGGCATTACGCCATTTACATCACGTGGCATCAATCACTTGGTAAAAACAGAAACCAAGCTTTTTATTACATGGATAAGCATTTTATTCGCTACTAGGAAAAAGTTAATCATAATATCTACAGACCCCGCCCTATGGCGTCTTCATGCTCCTCATATGTTATCTCTTTCACCAGCTCTCGGCTTATAACACGGCCAGACCGGTGGTCCTTACGTGGAAAGTGACGCACCCTATGCTGGAACCTTCCATGTGCTGACTTAAACACGTTTTTCATCTTGTCTATCTTAACCTTCTTGTCTCTAACTTCTCCCTCCAAATCTCCGGTTAGCTTCTCAGCCCTAACACGGTCTCTTCTCTCATCTCCCCAGAAAGTGGTAATAATCTTCTTGTCAAGTTAGAGACTCTGAATCCTCGACTCCAACCCATTAATGGTATATCCCAAGTGGGTTCTAACAACATTCCTCTCATCCTCTCATCCCCATTCCTAATTACCAGGTGGTCCACCAATGCACCAAGCAAAGCTGCAGCTTGTTGTTCCCCCTGATACAGCTCCTCTAACTCGTGGACCTTGTCGTCCAGTTCGACGATCCTGTCCATGAACTAATCCAGCATAGTGTCTTTAGGTACCTCCTCGGAGTCCTCCTCGGGCTCTTCTTCCTCTTTCGGATACTCCTCCGGGTCTGACTCAGCTGCTGCCTCAGCTATAGGCTCAGGTACAGCTGTCACTAATTTCTCACTTACTACACGGATATCTCTAACTTCGTCTGCTCCTGGCATACTATAATCAAAACACAAATCAACTCGATTAGAAAAAATAGATATTGATTTTGTTTTTAGAAAAATAGATTTGTCACTACACTTAGAACTCTATGTGAGTTCATCTCCCTATCATATCCACTAACTCTCTCTAAGGGTATAGCCCAAGGTTCCCCACCTAAGATTTATAGCCTAAAGCTTTGATACCAACCTATGACGCCCCCAAATCCGTGTAATCATCGATTATAGAACTTGGTGCTCACGATACAACATACACCATCATCTAAGTAAGTAAACCTTAACAATAAGGAATAATAATATTAACTACTACATAATTATTCAAAATAAAATCCCAAGTCTTTGCAACCTTAAAACATACTGGAACTCAGTCTTAACGTTTATCGCTACAATACACATATGCGGAAATAATTATTTTATTACATAACCATTAACATCACTTCATCTTGGACTTTCCTTTGTCCTTGCCCGAACCCTCAGCCTTCTCATCCTTAACTGAAAGGTTTAAACAAGAATGAGCACAAATTGCCCAGCAAGTATATAGAATAAATGGGAAATATACATCAGGATAAAGGCATTTGAATTACTAGATCTAAATAGTTGAAAGATTATCAAGTGTTAAAGAAGAACATCAAGAATAAGAATTTAACAATTTTCAATATCATACTAAGGGGTGTAAAATACCCTGAACATATTTTCTTTAATCAAAAATCATCAGACGGTTTAACAATCCAATAGACTGTAAACGGTCTCTGTAAGTACGCCAGGTGATCAGCTCATTGTACCCTACATTGTGCACATGTATTAAGTTTAAAATACATAAGCATAAATGAGACTATTTTCCCGACATCTGTTTTTCCCGTTCATTCAGGTTGTTCATCTTAGTAATCATGCGAGACCTCACCAAGGCAACTTGGATTGGTAAACATTCAATAGCTTTGAAAGATGTGTTTTAAATCATTTTTCATCAATAATAACTAGCCAAAACCAAAGGCTAGGAACATACATAGAAACAGTTCTATAATGACATGAAACTTAAAAGCATAGCCGTTAAAATAATAACTGAATAACCATTGAAAAGCTTGCAAGATAATTGGAGTTTGTATGACTTTTCAACGAAGAAACTTACACGAATAAATAACTAACACAAGTCAAATACTTACCCTTACTGCGATAATATTAGTAAGGATTTAATAAATACCCAAAAGAAATTAGGGTTAGGAAACTTGCCTGATAAGCCTGCTACAATTAACGCTAGCGATTAACCTTCACATAACCTAATAACATGTGTCTCTTTAATCACCACTTATACACAATCTAGTTTGAAGTAAAAGGGTCTCCTATTGGATATTCTATAAACATCATAATAGAATATATTAAAAAAATATATATGCCACCCATTTTAGATATCATAGGCAGCCCAAAACAGAACTTAAAAATGCCTAAACATAACAGTTTTTACATTTTTTTCTCAGCTTTACCATACCTCGCTAAAATAGTCATAACTAATTCGTTTTAAAACATTTTTGAGCGATTCTTGCGCCCACGCGAAGATAACTTCTAGGGCTACAACTTTCGTTCATTGACCATCTTCAAATTCCAAGCAAAAAATTCCAGAAAATCTGTGCAAGGAGACTGCTCCGAATTTGTTGGACAGATTTGACGCAACTACTTTGAAAAGTCATAACTCCTTGCTCCGAAGTCGGAATTAGTCTGTTCTTGAGTCTATGGAAAGATTATTCAGTGTAATATAATAACCCAAAAGTCCAAAATTTTCTGGAAAATGTAGCTAGCCCAAAATTTATCCTTAGGGTCAGCAGTTCACATTTTTTTCCGGTTTCTAACATGTTTATTTTGCGACCTTACGATTTTCATATCTCACTCAATATAGCTTCGATTCAAATGAAATTTGGACATGTTATACCTCATGCTACATACTATTTTACAAAATTATTACATGCAACAAATGGATTATCTAAGACATGATTTCGTGTGACCAAAAATCCTGAAAAATCATGCAAACTAGTTTAACCCAACTTTTGAGAAAATCATGATTTTGATTCTAGCATGCATGGGTTTGATTCCTATTATTCATACCACTTCTAATAACATATATATATACATGTTACAACAACTCATTTCTCTAACTTTTCATGTTTTGATCAAATTAGCAACTAAGAGGCATTTTATCAAATAGTTAGCATGCAAACATGAATTCTATGATTCTTTATGTAAAAGTAACATGTTATAAACCAGAATTTTCATTCTTATCATCCACATAGCAGTAATACACGAAATCATGGCACCACCAAGCCAAAACAAAACATTTATCATAGCTATACATGCATTTTCCACTATTTTTCCTCAAGAACATACAAGTTGGTTTCATGGCTTACCTTGGATGCGAATTCTTCTTGATTTAATCTGTTACACACTCACTCCTTGCTTGCTTAGACGTTCCAAAATCTCCAGAAATCACCACAACATCTATTACACTCAATTTCTCTTTTTTTTTTGTATCTTGGTGGGATTTTTACAAAGTGAAACATTTTTTAGTTGGGTGTATATATATATAACTTGATAGAGCTTCTCTTTCCAGCCCCTTCATCACTCCCATCATCAGTTACATGCATAATTATCCCACTTGAATATAGTTATGGGGTGAGGAGTTAGGAACATGAAAAGGTTTGCTTATTATGTTTAAGGAGTTATTACCTTTCTTCCTCCTTATTGTTATATACGTATATACTCTCCCTTCTTGTTCTATATTATGTGTCACAAGACCCCCTCCCAACTGCTGTCCAATTAAACAAATGCATTATAATGTTATTTTAATCATTTAAATACCGATTTTGATCGTTTTGCCCTCCGTAGCCACACGTGTCGATACTTATATCGATTCTTACTAAAGTCGACGTCCCAGACGTCATGGAACTCTCCGTTTCGTCAAACTCAACTTCAAAATTCGTAGTTGACAATTCGTCGCTCTAAAGTGTGTTTGGGCTAAATTTAAGATAATATTATATTTAATAAAGTTCCAATAGAAGAGATTTGAAAGTATGTGATATTTTACGTCATGAAACTTCCAAGTCCATATATCTATAAATAAGAGCATTGTAAAAGAGAATGGTGGATATATAAAAATATTATGAGGCATGTCTCATTTTCGTGACACATTTTCGTGGTTACAGTTTATCCTGCCTAATTTCAACGTTTCGGACTCAAATACGCAGACCTCGTCCCTAAATTCCGCTCCAAACTCAAACTCATATTTGTAAGTTATCCCACAAAATTAATTATAATTAATTCCATCTTTAACCAATTTAAATAATTGGCCTAACCGTAACAACCATTAGTATGCATCTTATCAAATAACATATAATAAAAATAAATAATTCATCTAAAAATAATTGTCACAGAAGAATTTCACATAAGTTTGTTTATTGAAATTATTTAATTACATGGAAAAATCTAGGATATTACAAGAACCATCTCATCAGAAGATCATCAGGATTGTATAGAATTATAGTGCAGTCTAACTCCATGTTGTTCCAGTTGTTAAACATATTATGATAGCCCCGAATCCAGGCCCTAAATCGCCGCGGATCCGATATACTATTTCTATAACTATTTGCGAAAGATATAAACATAAATTGTTTATACATTAAACTTACACATAATACCCAAGGTCGAGTAACCTTAACTTAATACACATTTCATAACTTTTCTAACACATAACATCTTTATCAAACTATACTATTACAAAATAGCTACACGTTTTATCCGAAGCTGAACTTGGCCTTAACCTTTTCCTGTATCCGAACACATTCGCATTATCTGCAATGTTTTATCATGATATAGCAAGGGTGAGCATGAAAGTTGCTCAGCAAGTTTAAGTTCAACAATATAACGATATATCATGATTGAAGAGTATTAATAATATGCTGGCTATAATTCATCAATATAATTAAGAACTAGCACGAACAAACTTTTGACTGAATAAGTATTAAACATGAACAAACATTTCTGAACCAACTGGTAATGAAGGTGATCAGCCCTTCATACCTGACTTATACATGGAAGATGTACATAGTACAATTTTCGTGGCAATCAACAATAATTAACCATAAGCTTGAATAAAATACTCTTAGTAGACTTTAGTAAAAAGAAACTTGCCTGAACCGTTGATTACCTCTACGCAATTTATAACGCTTTACCCGAAGACCTAATATTAGTAATATAGATCTCCAATATTAGAATAATATTATCACAGTATAATATTGTGATATATATACATAGAATAACCTAAACACATAGCACATAACCCTATCAGTCTATAACACACATAAAACTTAGTATCGGGTTAAACTATTTCAGTCTGACTTGAAACCGACACAATTTTATCATCCCAACGGTCTAGTCGGACAATACTCGAGTTTAAGTTAAATTAAACTCTGCTTAAACGCTTAACAATTATCCCAGATAATTATCTTATCAGTAAAAATAATTTTTAAAGACTTATAATAATTTTCAAATAATTATTATCATTTATCAACATTTTTTTATCATTAAAACCATATTTAATTAAATTAAACATCACATAATTCCTTAATCATTAATATTCATTTAATATAAAATATTAATGAAAATCTTAACATAATATTATAATATAATATACCAAAGTATTTTTAATACCTTAAAATCATAATTATATGATTTTTAAACACTTAAATCTATTATCCAATAATTGCTATTAATATTAAAATATTAATATTTTCATGCCAAAATATCAAAAGTTATATTTAATATCTTAAAATATTTTTATAACACTTAAATCATTTTTATATGATTTTTAAAACATTAATTATATTTTTCCATAATTTATTTAATATATCTATTAAATAAACTAATTATCATTAATATTGATTAATTAATGAATTTCATCACAAAATATTAAAAGTCATCAAAAATAACTTAAAATATTTTCTTATACCATAATATTATTTTTCATGATTTTTCATGAATTAAAGTTATTTTTAAATAATTTATTTTATATCATAATTAAATAAATAAATACCATTTATATTCCAAAAATATGAAATACTTATGAAATATACTTAAAATAATTCAAAACTATTTTTCAAGCTTTAAAATAATTCTTCAGAATTTAATATGTATTTTTAATAATTAAAAACCATTTATTTCTATTTTTTAATTTATTTTCTGCTTTTTCCGAAAATAAGCGTTGCTAAAGGTGCCCTATAGCGACAGACCCGTCGCTATAGGTGTTCTTGAGCAAACCCAAAAATCATGTCAGACTTCGAGGTTGCTACTTTGACCAACATTTAATCCATGATACACTTGATTCCTGATCTGTTAATGATGATAGTTATGTAGTATAAGTGTAATACTACAATTAATGACAGATTTCAGGACCAAACAACAATATATCTGTGAGATTCAGAACCTACAAAATCATGTCAGACACTGTTCTTCACTTCTGGGTTTTCCAGAAATGAAGAACAGTCCAAGTGTCTACTTTTCAATCCTTGTAACTTGCAGTGTATATATTGTTTGTGTGATCTAAAGGTTCTATCTTGAAAACCACATGACAGGGTACAACAACAAGTCATTAGATCAGACTACCAACATCACGAAATGAAAATTTTATCTAGCCAAACTACATGTCAGAGATTCGGCGTATGAAGATCTGGGTTACCCAGAATCTTCATCCGGCGTGATGGTCAACGAATGGTTGACCCATAATTTCTATGATTCTGTTACAGTTTTTGGCGATCTAAAGGCATGAGTGTGAAGTCCTTATACCTGTTTACAGCATAAAAGTAACAACATGGCCAAAACTAACACAAATAAGTACGATCAGAGGCCTCAAACTTCTTGTCAGAAATTATGGGAAAATTCTGGGTAACCCAGAAACAGATTTTGTGCTCGGTCAATGTACTTTGACCGATCATATCTTTCAATCTACACGTGATCTGGGCTTGATTCAAGTTCCATATCACAGCCCATACAACATTCTACATGTTTAAAACTTAAAACACAACAAACAATTAACACACATAGATCTAGAAACCCTGACATGCGACTGTCAGACAACATTTTTCAACTTTTTCCAGATTTTTGAAAATGCTAATTTCGAGGACTTTAATGTTATGGATCTAGGTTTTTACAACCCAGATCACTAAATGACACCTTATTACACATATCTATCCAACAAATTACAACATTAACTCAAAAGTTAAGGGTTTCTAGAATTAGGGTGTATACCACTTTGAGCCTTGATTTTTGATTCTGACCCTTGATGTTTGTTCTTGGAGATCTAACACATGATATTAGCTTATCTTTCTCACTTTCTCACTCTACCTTACCGAATTTTAGAGAGAGAGAGAGTCTTGGTGAAAATAAAAAATGAGAGTAGTCATTTCTCTCTCTTTAATCTTATAAATTGATACAAATGCAAAGTATTGGCTGAGCTAGTTGCTGATTTGCTGGAATTGGTCACATGGCTAGGTCTAGGGTTGCTCAACCACTCCACTAGGCCAACTCTTGCAAGAAAAGTCCAATAATGCAACAAAGGGCAAAATAGTCTTTTCTATTTAATTTAATGGCATTCTTGTAATTGGCCCAAACCCTTACGGTTTAGGTTTTGGTTAGGGTTTAGGGTTTGGAGCATTTAGAGTTTAGTGTTTAACATTTAACCCTTAAAGATTTAGCAACTTGATTTTCTAAAATTTCCAAATTTAAATTTTCAAAAAAAATAGAAATTTAATATTTCTAAATTATAATTAGGATTGTATAATTATAAGTAAGATTTCTTAAACATAAATTCAATCTTGCTAATTAGGATTTGCATTTCATAATTACAATCGCTAATTAAGCAATTAGGTCAAAATGGTCATTAGGGTTTATAAACTACTAATTAAGGTTTCTAATAGAAAATAATTTTCTAAAATAGAAATTAAATATTCGTAATTAGATTAGAGTTTTCTAATTACTTAACTTGAAAATTAGAATTAATATATCCTAATTAACATAAAAAGTATTAAATTAACACTTTCGTTTTCCCTAACTATAAAATTAGGGTTTCAAATCTCGAAATTAGGGTTTTCTAAATTTGGAATTACGGTTTGCTAATAATTAAGCTTTGCCCTAATTAATAGTATAATTAATACCACATAAGCATTATAATTATCCTTTCTATTCCAGATTAGGGCTTCAATTTATCAGAATCTGAAACTAGGGTTTTCAGATCTGGTATTAGGGTTTTCTAATAATCAATTAGGATTTCCAGAAATTCATTAGGATTTTCCCTAATTAATTTATAATTAATGACGTTTAACCTTATACATATCATTGCATTCCCAATCTAGGGTTTTTAATATCCGAATTAGGGTTTTAGATTCCCGAAACTGACATTAGGGTTTCCAGAACCAGTTTCTAGGATTTCTTATTAATCACTAGGGTTTTCTAACCGAACGTTAAAGTTCTTAATATATAATTAGGGTTTGACACATATATAATTATTCTGGTCAACCCTTGACCCTTAACCACATTCAGCACACATACATAACCATATTCACAGAACTTAATCACATAAATCTTTAATCCTGAATAATTAACCTATATCCTTCATAGAATTTTGAAATCATCAAAATTTCACCCTAATAATATCAAACGCATACACTTATTTTCTGTTTAGGTCTATTATTTGACCTTAAATCAATCATTTAAGATTTTAATAAATTGTCCAAATTCTCGGGTTGTCACACATATCATATGTAGTCATCCTTACAACATTGAGTTGTTCGTTTCCATAACTTATCCATCTTTCTGGCGGTGCATCTTGTGGTTCATCAAAGACTTCCACCACTATTCTTCTGTGAACTCTTACTAGAGAGAGGACATGATATTCTGTTGATTCCTTATTTGTAGAACTAGAATCTTTGTCCATCTCTTCACCTTCTGAGCTTGAATCATGATGCATTCTTTCATCTGATTCATCAGTGAATCCTTCATGCTGATTTTCATCATTAGTACCTTTTTCAGCATCTTCTCCCTTGGATTTAGACTCATCATCACTTAAAGATTGCAGTAGAGGGTTCTCCTTTCTTCTTTAGAACAGATTTGGCAAGTAATCTGTTGCTCTTCCTTCTCCTTCGAGGTCCAACTATAAGAGTTTCAAACTCTTCTCCTTCTTGAGAATCTGAAGCCTCTAAATCATCATATAAGCTTCCTTGATGTTCAGCAACAGTAGGAGCGGGTCATTCTTCTTTGGATTCAACATCTTTTGAATCCTCAGATGAACTTGTTGGGACTTTAGCAGTAGGGGATCCAATTTTCTCAACTTTTGAACTTTCTTCAACAGCAGAGTGGCTACTCTTAGTGTTAGTCACATGACTTGTCCATTCTTCTTCATTATTGGACTTGCTCCATGAGGATGTAATGTAACAATCAAGAAATTTGTACTTTAATTTAAATATTTATGGAATTAAATAAATATTTTAAGTAAATTACTTATCGTGGAAAATAATTAATTGATGAATTGTGGTGAATTAATTTAGTAACTAAATTAATTAATGATAATTAAATTGAGTGTTGATAATTTTATCTGAAAGATTTAATTTAAGGAAAATGGATTGTTTAAGAAGATAATTAAATTAAATGGATTGTTTAATTTAATGGAAATAAATAAAATAAATAATGTGATGTTTCTAATTTATTAATTAAATTAGATATATAATTATTTAATTATTTATTATAAGGATAATTATAATAAGAATATAATTATTATAATTATAAATTATAAGCTATTAAAATGGGTTACATGTGTGACAAGTGTAACTATATAATATAAATATTATTTAAATAATCTAGTATGGGAATTAGTGTGTAACCAAACGTAGCCTTATGGCATTTGGTTATTTTAACTGATGTGAGCCTTTTTGTTTTTTTACCTGACGTTAGTGGGGAAGTGGGAGTTAGTATATTTCAACGTGTTTATTTTTTTAAGGCTAAGTTCAGAGAAGGGTCTAGTGAGAAGCAGAAATAACAGAGTGTGGAGAGAGCTTGGTAGGAGATTTTTCTCTGTAAATTGTGCTAAGAAAGTTGGAGTATCAAGGGGGAAAGAAATTCCTTGTCATTCTCCTTCTCATCAGTCAAGGATTTAGGTAAAATTCACCCTTAGTTCTAAAATTTAGTTTTTGTAATTTTTAGTTCTCTATAAATGATTTTGTTGATTTGTTATTTTAAACGTGATTATAGGATGTGGGTTATGTTATAGAATATGTTGTCATTATATGTGAGCATTATTTGATTTTTTTAATGCGTGAAATTTGGGTTTGAGGAAGGAATTGAAAATCACAGTGTTTATGTTCATATAATATGGCTTAGAAAGTACAAAATTGCATGCTTAATGTGTGTTAGAATCTGCAATTTGATGTTAGAATATGTTTGTATGTGAAGAAACGAAAGCGGCGTAATTGAATCATTTCAATTAATTGAGAAACGAATTCGTGATGATCGAATTCGCTAAAGGTGTCAAAAATTGAGTTTTCATGAGAAAACATGAAATTTAAGGAATTAAAGTAGTTTAATTTGATGTTTAATTGTTCTAAGTTGATGAATATGTGAGGAAACATGTTTGTGTTAGTTTTATATCAATTGGATGTGCTAATTTCACTGTTTTGTGAGTGAAATTCGTGTGAGTGCTAATTTCACGGAACACTTTTGCTGTATTTTTGGTTCTATCTGTGCACCAGCGCAGCTGCGCCGGTGCCAAGGCCAAAAACGGCGCAGCTGCGCCGGTCCCAAGCTTAAGTATGGCGCAGCTGCGCCATACCCTGGTCTGAGACAGTGAGGTCATCTTATTTGCAGATCATGTGTCATGGACTTATATTAGTTTGGCATGCATGTTAAGGATATTAAAACATAAAGTAAACTACAATAACAGATTGTCATGCGTTGTTATATAAAGTGTAAAAGAATTTAAGTGATTACTTGAATAAGTTATGTAATGAACCAAATGTGATGTTTTCAAAAGTTAAATATAAATGATAAGGTTTATAGTGTGATTTCAGAATCGTTAAGGTGTTAACCAACGTGGTTAGGTGCTAGGATAGAGTTATGACCTAAATGATGGTTTAAACCCTAAAAGCTGATATTCATGCAACTAATTGTGGTTGCGATTTTAATGATGTATGTAGGGTAATTTAAGATTATATTACATTTGTTTCTCTAACTCTACTTTCATAATTGTGAAAGTTTCTAAACGTTAACTCTTTACATTGAGCAAGCTTTCTAACTTCATTATTTTATTAATGAATGCAAGTTCCTAAATTCTATTGAGTAATATTATTGATTCTATTCTTATATACGATTGATTAAGCTATTGTAACCTAATTCGTTACATCGAGCAAGTTTCACTTTTCTAATTATTATACAAAGCATATATTGTTCTAATACGTTGATTCAAATGAGATTGTTCTAACTCTTTTGAACATAGTATTTTGCATATGTATCCTGTTTATTCAGTTATATATTGTTAACATCCGATCTTTGACTTTGATTGCCTTGTTCAGTTATACGTTCTTGTATTAAACCTTTATTGATGGAAATTG
Organism: Panax japonicus; assembly: GCA_020205505.1. Classification (NCBI taxonomy): domain Eukaryota; kingdom Viridiplantae; phylum Streptophyta; class Magnoliopsida; order Apiales; family Araliaceae; genus Panax; species Panax japonicus. The sequence continues at coordinate 325,735 of JAINUV010001453.1, forward strand.
AATAAGTGTTCTAAAATTCTAGAAACATTGATAAGCTAGTTCCAAACTAAACTTTTTTTAGTGCAGAAATTCTAAATTCAAACTGAGACGAACAACCCTAACATAGGGGATTTTGTAAGTGTAACGTTTATATGTTTATGCACAATACATGGTACAAAGGCCTGATCCCCCTAAGTACGTTAAGAAGAGTCTGTATAGTCTAATAACTGTTAAGGTTAAGGTAATAATACCTAAATACCAGAGACATAGTTCGTGGTCTTATGACCCTCAGATATTAAAAGTTCGAACTTGTTTCTGTTTCTATTCGTAGAACGAGTTCATTATTGTACAACATTCGTTGTTCATTCTCATATGATTATTATTACTATTCTTTATGTCAGTGAGTAATTGTTTGCTCACTCTTGCAATTAAACAATGCAGCTAAAGTCGAAAGAGGTGATGAGCCATCTACTAGCAAGGGAAAGGGCAAGATGTCCAAGTGTTGAAGAATTAGTTAAATTTTATTTAAATGCATGATGTTATAACACTTGTTTTATTTTATAATGTATTCCGCAAATTGATGTAATAATTTAAGGTTAGATTACCTGGGATTGATAAAGAGATGATGTAACCCCTTTAATGGGAAAGCTTATTTTTTAAAGTTTATTTTTTACAGTTATTTAATGTTTTATCCTTTATTATGGGTAGTTAGATGTAATTATTTTGATAGTGAGCACCAAATTCGGTAGAAATGAAGTACCCAGATTTGGGGGTGTCACAGGTTGATATCAAAGCTTTAGGTTATGAACCTTAGGTGGGGAAAACCTTAGGAAGTAATCTTTAAGAAAATAGAAAACATAGATGTGTTCAACTCTTATCGGGTTTTAAGGAATGGATTAAGGCATCCATTGAAACGAAACAATAAAAGACATTATGTGCTATGTGTTAATAACTTGTGTGCTGGCGAGTATCGATAATGTTAAGTAAAACTTAAAATATTTTATTGTCAGGATGTCTAACGAAGGAGGATCCAGTCCAGCTAGAGAGGTGATACCTCAGGTACCTATAGACGATGAACCCCGGGATATTCATGTAGTGCGGGAACAGTTAATCCAGGAGGATGAGCCTGTGAACGATCCCGAGGAGGATAGTCCTTAGGAGATAGAGGAGGATGATGAGGAAGAGGATCTTGTGGAGTTTCCACCAAACTTCGTATCGGCTGAGATGTATGATGCTTTGTACGACCGTAACATAAAGTTACAGGATAATGTAGAGGAACTGAAGGAGATGGTTGATATGCATCACGTTGCGTTGGAACAGAAGGATGTAGAGATTTAGGAACTTGATTCAAAACTCAAAAACACAGAATGGGATTTAGTTCATACAAAGGGTCAACATGAAGACCTGTTGGCAGTGAACGAGAAGATGAAGACTGATATTGAGAAGTTAAAAGTGACTTCAAAGAGGAATCAACTAAGCAAACAAGAGCAGAGGATGCTTGGATGAAGGCGACTCAACGTGCGGACCGTGCTGAGGCTAAAGTTCAAGTGAAGAAAGCCAAGATGAAGGAGATGGATTATGCTTTTAATTTTGCAATTGATAGGGCCCAGGATCGAGTCCATTATTACCCACCTCAGTTTGAAGACTCGTCGTGGTTCGTGATGGATCGTAGGATGGCTTATCGTATCATGGAGGAGGAACGTCGAGAAGCCTTACGACGTCTGAATATGCCTAGATAGAATAGGAGTGATAATAATACGTGGTTAATTATGTGAATAAATAAATTATGAATCCCATATTTTGAGATAAATAAAGGGATAATATTAGTATATAATCCTGAAACTTGTTTAGTTCAGGAAAGTGGATGTTTTTAGCGATTATGGTGTCTTTATTATGTTTTAAAACATTATGAATGAATAAAATAACAAAGTTTTTTTGAAATATTATGTGATATAACTTTAATCTTGGAATGTTTAAGTTAAACTTCAAATACCCAAGAAGTGGAGTGATGAACTAATAAGCGTATGTTATAACAGAAAATGCCTCCTAGAAGAAGACAACCACGTCAACAACCACCTCCTGAGGGGTCTACTAATAATAACAACGAGGCCAACGCTAATCCGGTTCAGCAGTTAGTAACTTTGTTGATGGGAGCACTTACGAATTGTGTGCAAGCTCAAGTTACGACTTTTAAGGAATTCAAAGCGGTTGGACCGCCAGAGATTTAAGGGTCTATGAATCCAATGGAAGCCCAAACCTGGATCATGGAAATGGAGAAGGTGTTCGACGTTGCTAGAGTTAATGAAGATCAGAAGACTGCGTTCGCAATGTTCATGCTGAAATATGATGATAGCTACTGGTGGCAGACAAAAAAAGTTCATGGAGGACAAGGAGTGGTAGCGTGGGAGAGATTTAAGGAGATGTTCTTTGAAATGTACTTTCCAACGAGTTCTCGGAACCAGTTGGAGGTGCAATTTTTGGAGCTTAAGCAAGGAACCATGATGGTGCCAGAATATGCTGCAAAATTTAACGAGTTGGCAAGGTTTGCCACTTATCAAGTCAATACTGATGAGCGTAAAGTGAAAAGGTTCGAACAAGGATTGAAACCCTGGCTTTATAGCAAGGTTTCAATGATCCAGCTGTATACATTTGCGGTTGTACTGGAAAAGGCAATTATCACGGAAGGTGGAAGCGATGCCTTAACCAAATACAACCAAGAACAGAAGAAGAGGAAGAATGATAACGAGAATAAGGCCGGTGGGAATAATGTTGGAAGTAACAATCAGAAGAGGAAGTGGAACGAGAATTCGACTACGAGAGGACAGCAGGGAAGTTAGCAGAAGAAAAAGTTTGAAGCTTGTTCGACGTGTAGAAAGAACCATATTGGGGTATGTTTGAAGGGAAAGTGAGTGTGTTTCAACTGTGGTCAGGAGGGACACATTGCACCGAACTATTTTAGTCCGAAGAAAGGAACATGTTTTACCTGCAGTTCGAAAGATCACATAGCTCGTGATTGCCCTAAGAAGCCAGCGGGAAATGCAAGTGGTGGAAAAGGAAACAACAACGGTGGTGGTGCATTGACTATCTCTGGACCAGCAAAGTCAAGCCGACCTACTGCAAGAACTTTCAATATGACTATGCATGACTGTGCATGTTGTTCATTTATATCCGATGAATTTGCTTAAAATTTAGATTTGCCTAAGGAAGAATTAGATTATCCCTTGAGCATAGAGATTTCAAATAGGGAAATGATTCCTGTTAGATTCATATATAAGAATTGTAGAGTGGTTATAAAGGGCCAAGAGATGAGGGTAGACTTGATACCAATTAGACTGGGCGAGTTTGATGTTATACTGGGAATGGATTGTTTATTCAATCACAGAGCAGTAATTGATTGCCAAAGAAAGTGTGTTAACCTTATGACTCTATCAAAGGTTGTGTTCTATGGCAACAAACCACCACAACAAGCAAGTTGTCTGACGGTGATGCAAGCCAAGAAGTTGTTAAGATAAGGATGTGTAGAATACTTAGCCTACATTGTTGATACACAGAAGAAAAGTGCAAAGTTAGAAGAGATACCAATCATAAGAAATTTTGCAGACGTATTTCCAAATAATTTGTCGGGTCTTCCGCCAGATCGACAAATTGAGTTCGTGATTGATTTAGTACCAGGAACATAACTGATATCTAAGGCACCATACAGAATGGCCTCGGTAGAGATGACAGAGTTGATGGTGCAACTGCAAGAATTGCTCGATAAGAAGTATATCCAGCCGAGCATATCGTCGTGGGGAGCGCCAATGTTATTTGTTAAGAAGAAGGATGGATCGATGCGGCTCTGCATTGATTACAGAGAATGGAATAAGGTCAAGATTAAAAATATATATTTGTTACCAAGAATCGACGACCTGTTTGATCAACTGAAGGGTGCGGGGTATTTTTCAAAGATAGATTTGAGGAGTGGTTATCATCAACTGAAGGTGAGGCCAGAAGATTTACCGAAGACGTCATTCAAAACTCGGTATGGTCATTACGAGTTTCTGGTTATGTCATTTGAACTCGGTATGGTCTTTTATTAATGAATGCAAGTTCCTAAATTCTATTGAGAAAAATTATTAATTCTATACTTATATACGATTGATTAAGCTCTTGTAACCTAATTCATTACATCGAGCAAGTTTCACTTTTCTAATTATTATACAGAGCATATATTGTTCTAATACGTCGATTCAAATGCGATTGTTCTAACTCTTTTGAATATAGTACTTTGCATGTGTATTATGTTTATTTAGTTATATATTGTTAACATCCGATCTTTGACTTTGATAGCCTTGTTCAGTTATACATTCTTGTATTAAACCTTTATTGATGGAAATTGAATAAGTGTTCTAAAATTCTAGAAACACCGATAAGCTAGTTCCAAACTAAACTTTCTTTAGTGCGGAAATTCTAAATTCAAACTGAGACGAACAACCCTAAAATAGGGGATTTTGTACGTGTAATGTTTAGATGTTTGTGCACAAGTCCTTATTGTTGTAGCTAAATATGTCATTATCTATTTTAGTTAGTGTTTATTTAGTTGGTTTTCTTTCCTAGCTTCGGGATGTGAGGAAAAATTTAATGAAGTTAGGAAATTGGTTTCCTTAGTCTTATCTAGGTGTTTTAACCTTCTCGGGAGAAGAAGGTTATGTTCTGATCTTCATTGTAATATCTTTTGTTTTTTGCATATTTATATACAAACAAAATTTAGCAAAAAAAAAAGGTTAAGGTAATAATACCTAAATACCAGAGACATAGTTCGTGGTCTTATGACCCTCAAATATTAAAAGTTCGAACTTGTTTCTGTTTCTATTCGTTGAACGAGTTCATTATTGTACAACATTTGTTGTTCATTCTCATATGATTATTATTACTATTCTGTATGTCAGTGTGCAATTGTTTGCTCACTCTTGCAATTAAACAAAGCAGCTAAAGTCGAAAGAGGTGATGAGCCATCTACTAGCAAGGGATAGAGCAAGATGTCCAAGTGTTGAAGAATAAGTTAAAGTTTATTTAAATGCATAAAGTTATAAGACTTGTTTTATTTTATAATGTATTCCGCAAACTGATGTAATAATTTAAGGTTAGATTACATGGGATTGATTAAGAGATGATGTAACCCCTTTAATGGGAAAGTTTATTGTTTAAAGTTATTTAATGTTTTATCCTTTATTATGGGTAGTTATATGTAATTATTTTGATAGTGAGCACCAAATTCAGTGGAAATGAAGCACCCGAATTTGGGGGTGTCACATGTAACGACCGAGAAAATCGGATTAATTATAATATATTTTTATTTGATTAAATAATGAATAAAATTATAATGTAAGTTATTATATTAAGTAAGCAAGATGAAGGTCGTCTATAACCTAACAATATCGTATTATCGTAGTATTATGGCTACGTAGTAGAATTAAAGTCTTTGAATTTCCAAGATGAAAATAAAAGCTTTCCGAGAAATTTTTGAAAAACACTATTCACCAATTTCTGCTCGGGAATTATTTTTGAATTTCTGAGAAATACGTAACGATAGAATAATAAGGAATGATGAATTATGTAATAATAATTTAAGTATGACAAACACAGTTTTTTGCCTGCATACTAAGTTGAGTATGTTAAGGAACGTAAAAATTTGAATAAATGTTGATCGTATAATAGGAAGTATTATACGAATCAATGAATACGAGTATGATACGAAGTATTGTACGAGTATATACGAAAGATGATATATCGTATATAATGAATGATTATACGACTAAGTATACGCGAAGAATATGTAGACTATACGTTAAAAGTCTTTAATCCTATTGTCATGGACTAATAGAATTAGTGTAGGATTTATTTAGGAAATTGGGCAAACCCAATTGCAAACTTGCTAAGGCCCAATGATATGAAATGCAAGCCCAATGTTAAGCCCAAAGTAATTAAACCTAAAGCCCAAACTAAGAACCAGGCCCATGGATCGAACCGATGGGTCAACAGGTAAGAAAATCCATGGTGTAACCCATGTGGGCCCCATGAGTGAGTCATGGCTGGCCTTGTGTGGTGGCCAAGCAAGAGATAAGTTTTGGGTTTCCCAGGCAAGGAATAGTAAAGAGGTGGAGTAAGGAGGTGGAATGTCTTAATGACCAAAATGGCCTAACTTTGAAATTCCTATAAATAGAAGAGCTTTGTTGGTTATTTCTTGCTTGTTCATTTTCACCAACTAACTTAGAGCTTATAAATTTGAGAGAAAAGTGAGAAAAGTTAGTCTTTGATAATCCAAGAAAGAAGAAGAAGAACCAAGCTTGATCATCAAAGGTAAGAACCTCTAGACCATTAATCTTCCTCTCTTTAATAGTAGCTTGATAAAGAAGCGTTGATTGGTGGAGCATGTATGATAAGGAGGAACAAAGATGGTTAATTAGTGGACTTAAACTTTAGTAAACCATGTTGGAAGAGAATCATAGTCATAAAAATCTATGAACAAATGAAGAACATATTAAGAATAATCATTTTATGGTTGTAATATGTTTATTTAGGTTGTTAGATATATGGATTGAATCCATGTTAAACGATGTAAAAATCTCAAGTAATGATGTTATGAAAAAATTTACGAGATTAGACGACAATCATCGAAATCGTTAAATTCTCTGAATGAAACTCAAAAGTCACCATTGAACTCGAAAACGTTGGTTTTTAATGGAGAATAGTCTAAATTTGCATTCTAAAGTTGTAGACTCGAAAATGACTAAATTCTGACTTAGAACGAAGAAAAGAGCTTTGAACGTTCATGAACGTTTGACGAACGCTCAATAATAATCGATGAATTCCGAGTTAAAATATTCAAAAATGAAATATTTTCAAATGACATCATAGAACATGTGATTTGTGAGTAAATGGCTTTTGAACGAGCCAAATCGGACTTAGAATGAACAAGTTATGAGCCCGAAAAATTTACCGAAGAAAAAAGTTTTGGGAAATTTTCTCTAAGGCAGGGATGGCACCGCAGCGCGGGACAAGGAGGTGAAGCCGGCGCTGCAGGGCCAGTCTAGACCCTCATACACTGATGAGTGGCACGACAACATGGCCATTAACAAAGGGGATGGCGCCACAGCGCCTAGACCAGGGTAAAGGTAGTGAGGAGTCTTGCCGCAGCCCAAGCTCTATAAGGAAAGATGGCGCCGCATCTCAAGCACTAGAAAAATGACAATGAAGAATTAAAATGAATGTAAGGCATAGGGAAGTTAATTGAAAGTAAGTTATAACTTTAATTCACTTAAAGTAACATCCTTAAGGATGACTGAAACCTTAAGAATGATGACTAAAGGTTGAAGAAAGATTACTTGAATGTAAGTACAAAATAATACGATAAACCGTAACAGATATTAACCAATCTAAGGAATGATTAGATTGAGAAGAAGGGTAAGATAAATTAGTTACCATACATGATTGTTTATGACCTAATGTGGTATGTTATGTGATCGTGTATTGTTGAATCCTTAAAGACTCAAAAGAAAAAGTATCATTATTGTAGAAGACGTTGAAGGCAAGTATTATAACCCTTATCTAAGTTCTTTTGGACAAGCTTTGTAATTCATGTACCTTACACATGAATTGATGTATAATGAAATCAAAGACAATTCTTTAGGCTAGACTTAATGTGTTTTGTGGATTTATTATTAATCTATCAAAATATAGTCAATGTTGTTATCTTTTGCCAAACTATTTTTGTATTAATTTCAAAGAAAGACTGAGTATGATAAATAAATGTTTTGTCGTCAAACGACAGGCACGTGAGGTTGCCAAAACTTAAACGTAGATACGTTTAAAGAAAGTAGTGTTGTACAACATAGAGTACTATAAGTTGATCACCTAGATGTGCTCGTAAGATATGCCAGACTTACGAACTTGGTGCCGGGTTGTCCTTTTCAAAGAAGGAATGAAATGCTCAAGGTCTTGGATAAAAAATTTTGTTTAACGAATGATCTTTGTTGTGAAATGTTTTAAAGAAAAGAGAAGTGCTATTTTGAATTATCTATAGTACTTCATGAATATTGATTCAGTTATAGAAGATATACGATTCATATGATTCAAACCTCTTATTTAAATGAAATTGTCATACTTGTTGAGCTAGTTATGATCACTCTTGCTTGAACCATATGAATGCAGCTAAGACCGAACGGACTGAAGTATCCGATAAAGATAAAGGGAAGGCTAAGGAGAACCAATAGGTTGCCTTTGTGATAGTATAGTAGGAATGTTATAATTATTTAATATTATGACAAGAACACATGTAATGGTTATAAAGAACTTTGGAATGGTATATTGTTTTGGAATAAATAAAAGACATATTCACTCTTTTAAGGCATTTCAATTGAATGTATGTGTGAACTGTAGCACCGTGTAGCACCATCTGTCGGATTAAAAGATACCAAGATTTTGGGGCGTCACAGGTTGGTATCAAAGCTATAAGCACAATGCATTAAGAACCTCGAGCCTTTTGCTGGTGACGTCCCTTTAAGGGAATGCACCGCAACTAGACTTTCCGTAGGGGGCGCCGAGCAAGTCGGTGGAAAATTGATAGCTACCCTTGTGAGGTGCTATAGTTGAAAGTACCATTAGCGTCACTGGTTGGTATCAAAGCTGTAGGTTATAAAACTTAAGGGGGGGGGGGGAAGAACCTTAAGCCATAACCTTAAGAAGAGTTAAAGAAGTAATAGATGAAGTTAACCCTAAAAATGCTTTAAATGAGATATATGTTTTTATTATTCTACCGACGTGTACTAATCAAACTAAATTGTTTTGTTATAGATGTCAGGAAATAATGTGATGTATAGGGATATACATGTTGTTAGCGAGGAGTCCGTAAATCAAGTAGAGATCTTACCGACCCCTGTAGCAGAAGTACTAGATGTAGTGGTGATTGAGTCAGGAGACTCAGAAAAATTAGACCTCATGTCATTGTTTGATGGCATGTCAGAAGAGGAGGTGGAAGTTGAGGTTGTGTCATTTAACACCGTAGCACCTGTAGAAGAGATGACTTTAGGGGAGTCAATGAAGGCACTGTTCATGAACATATTGGATAGAAATATCCAGTAGGGGAAGGAGGTCCAGGAAATCGTGGAGAACAAGAAAAGCATGGAGGCAATATGGGAGGAAGAGCACGACGAGAGAGTTTTAGCGATGGATAATGTCCATGAGCTGAAATAAGAGGTCTTTGAGCTTAGGCAGGAGCTAAAGACTAAGAAGCAAAAGATTGGTAGGATGCCCTATATTCATAGGAGTTCACATACAAATTTTCAGCATCAAGTGGTTTGGTATCTGGTAGAGGCAGGGCAGACTCGACATACTATCAGCTGAGATATTATAGTTGGTTTTGCCAATGCAGACTATGAGAATGCCATAAGGCAAATATAATCTAGCTATTAACTAGAATAGAGTAGAGTTAGAAATGTAAATATGATGTATGTAGTAGTGACATAAAATCCTCTTTTATATAATTAAAGGGTAGTCTTTTATAAATCTCAATTTTTGAAAAGTAATTACGGGAAAGTAATGTAATCAGCTAAGGTTGTGAAATGACGGATGATGTAGTATTATACTACAAGAAAGCAAATCAATATAAGCCTTTTTATGGATCATATTGTGTAATGAGTTTTAAGTTATTGTTTAATAATGAACAATAAATATTTAACAAGAAGAAAGTAATAATGACATGTTATTTATCTTAACAGAAAAATGCCGCCAAGAAGAAGACAATGAAATCAAGAAGACAATGTCAATCAATCAGAAGGGGGACCGGTTAACCTGATGCAAGAGTTTGTTAATCTATTAAAGACTACTTTTAATGGGAATGGGGCTAATATACGCGTAAATCATGCGGTAGTACGAGCTACTATGTTTAAGGATTTTAAAAGTGTCGGTCCGCTGGAGTTCAAAGGAACTACAGACCCAATAGAAGCCCAGACTTTGGTAAAAGAAATAGAGAAGGCATTTGTTATTTCAAATGTCGAAGAGGGGAAAAAGGTTTCTTTTGCAACCTATATGATGAAGGGAGAAGCCAATTTCTGGTGGGAGGCGATCCAGGCTAGGGCTAGGATAGAGAACTTGACGTGGACGTGGTTCATGGAGATTTTATTCAAGAACTACTTTCTCCAGAGTATGCAAGGGATGATGGAGATGTGGTTCCTAGAACTGAAATAAGGGGAAATGATAGTTCCCCAATATGCTGCCAAGTTCAATGAATAGGCAAGGTTTGCTTCACATCAGGTGGACACGGAGGTGAGGAAGGCTAGGAGGTTTGAGCAGGGCTTGAAACCCTGGCTCTATAGCCGAATATATGTGTTCCAAAATAATTCTTTTGGAACGATATTGGAGAAGGCAATAATTATCGAGGGTGGTAACGAGGCTCTAAGCCAATACCACAGGGAGAAGAAGAATAAGGGAAATGTAGATGGGGGAGTGAAAATTGAAAGTGCTTGTGGGAGTGGCAACGGCCATAAGAGGAAGGGATTTAACTCTGGGAATACCAGAGTGAAGCCGGGAGATCCTAAGAAGAGGATGGAGGCATGCAAGAACTGTGGGAAGACTCACTTAAGAGCCTGTCTAAAGGGAAAGGCAGTGTGTTACAATTGTGGACAGGAGGGGCACATTTCGTCTAATTGTCCAAGTCCAAAGAAGAACCATGGATGCTTCGTGTGTGGATACACTGACCACATGGCGAAGAATTTCCCAAAGAAGGGGATGAACAGGAATAAGGGCGCTAATAGCGGTAAGTTAGCTATTGGTTGTCCTGCTCAGATGGGTAGGCCGATGGCCCGCACCTTTAACATGACGGTCCAAGATGAAGTTGCATCCGGGGTGTACTTGCAAGTGTGACAACCCGAGAATTTGGGAAAATTATTAAAATCTTAAATGATGGATGTAAGGTCAAATAATAGACCTAGACAGAAAATAAGTGTATGCGTTTAAGGTTATTGGGATTGAATTTTGAGGATTTCAGATTCTGTAAAGGATATAAGTGAATTATTCAGGATTAAGGATTTATGTGATTATGTTCTGTGATTATGGTTAATGATGTGTTCAGAATGTGGTTAAGGGTCATGGGTTGATCAGATAAATTATATTTGTGACAAACCCTACGTTTATATTAAGAAAGAAAACCTTCAGTTAGAAAACCCTAACGTCTAATAAGAAACCCTAGAAATCGGTTCTGGAAACCCTAGTTTCAGTTCCGGAAGTTCGAAACCCTAATTCGGATATGTAAAACCCTAGATTGGGAATAATTGTAATAAATTAGGGAAAACCCTAATGAATTATCTAAAATCTTAATTGATTATTTGAAAACCCTAATACCAAATCTGAAAACCCTAATTTCAGATTCTTATAAAATGAAACCCTAATCTGGGAGTATAACAGAGAATTTTAATGCTTTAGTGCTACTAATTAAGTACTAATTAGGGTAAGGGTTAATTAATTAACAAACCCCAATTTTCAATTTTTGGAACCCTAATTGTTCCGTCAGAAACCTTAATGCTCAATTGTGGAATTTAATTGCGAAAAGTAGCAATGTTAATTAGGAAATCCTAATCCTAATTATTTCAATTTATGAGTAATTAGAAAACTCTAATCTAATTACGAGAGTTAATTTCTAAAATTAGAAAATTATTTTTATTAGAAACCCTAATTACTGGTTTATATACCCTAATGATTATTTTGACCCTAATTACGTAATTAGCAATTTTAATTAGGAATTACTAATCCTAATTAGTAAGATTTTAGTATGATTAAAGAATTTTAATATAATCAGTAAATTCTAATTATAAGTTAAAAATGTTAATTTTTATAACCGAAATTTAGAAATTTTAGAAATTAAATTTTTGCAAAGTTAAGGGTTAAAACCTAAACCCTAAATTGTCTAAACTCTAAACCCTAAGGGTTTCATCAAAATCAAATTCTAGAAATTTAAGAAAATGTCAAATATGCCCTTTTAGTGTATTAAATTATGTGGCTTGCAAATCTTGGCCAAATCATGGGTTGGTGAACAACCCTAGACCTAAATGTAGCCTAGCCTGTGACTAAAATCAACACCTCAGCCTATGTTATCAGCCAAGCAAGCCAAATGCATTGAATCAAGGATTATATAAGGTTTTGGAGAGAGAAAGTTCACTAAAAAAAAGAAAATTTTACCCAACACTCGTCAAACTCTCTCTCTCACCAAACCCACAAAATTTCCAATAATATTTCAGTCTCAATTTAAGCCCCATGTGCAACAGAAACAGATCAAAGAACCAGAAATCAGAAAATCAAAGCCCAAAGGTATAAGAACCCTAAATTTCAAAATTTATGATTTTGATGTTAAATGTTGTTATTTGTTGGTTAAATATGTGTAATAGGGTGTCAATTAGAGATCTGGGTTGTTGGATCATGGATCCATAACACCTAGATGCTCGGATCTAATGTTTATAAAAATCTGGAAAATGTTGTCTGACAGTCAAATGTCAGGGTCCTTAGATATTTGTGTGTTAATGATCTCTTGTGTTGGATGTTATAGATCTGTAGTATTCCATGTTGTCTTTAATCTACAACTTGAATCAGATCCAGATCTTGTGTAGATCACAAGTTATGAACGGTCAAACATGGTTCACCGATCACAATTTCTGTTTCTGGGCAAGCCCAGATTTCTCCAGCTCGTCTGACAAGCTTTTTGAATCAATTGATCTTGCTGTGTATTAGTAGTTAGGTCATGTTGTTGGTAGATCTTTGTAGCCTGACATGAATACTACATGTTAAAGTCACCAGATCCTTTAGATCATAACTGGAGTGGAAGAAAATCACGGTCAAAGTAACTTTGACCAACTGTCCGGATGAATTTCTGGAAAACCCAGAATTCACCAAGAACAGTTTTTGATCCCTTGTTTGACCGATCTAGATCTTACTGTTTTGATGTTAATATGTTGATCTGATGTAATAGAAATGTACACTGACATATGTTCTACAATTGTGAACCTTTATATCACACAAAACAGTCTTAGAATCGAAGTTATAGGGATCCAAAGGAGGTACCTTGACTGTTCTTCATTTTCTGGGTAACCCAGAAAATGAAGAACATGTCTGTCAGACATTTTGGCTGTCCAGATCTTGATGTTCAGTTGTTGGATTGGCATGAAACATAATATGTAGTTGTAGTATTACATAAATACTACAACATGAAATCAATCACAGGCCCAGAAATCATAAGGAACACAGATTAAATCGCGGTCAAACCAGCCCTCTCGTTCACTGAGTTATCAGTGTTCTTGAGTGAAGAACACCTATAGCGACAGACAAGTGTCGCTAAAGATCTATAGCGACAGTTTATTTATAATATTCCGGAAATTGATTAAAAATTAGAAAAAAATGGTTTTTAATTATTAAAAATACAAAATAAATTATGAAAAATTATTTTAAAGTCTGAAAAATAGTTTTTAACTATTTTGAGTATATTTTGAAAATATTTAATATTTTTGGAATATAAATGGTATTTATTTATTTAATTACAATATTAAATAAATTATTTAAAAATAGTTTTTAATTCATGAAAAATTATTTTATGGTATAAGAAAATATTTTAAGTTATTTTTGATGACTTTTAATATTTTGGGATGAATTTCATTAATTAATCAATATTAGATAATTAGTTTATTTAATAGCTATATTAAATAAATTAAGGAAAATAGGAATTAATGTTTTAAAAATCATATTAAAATGATTTAAGTGTTAGAAAAATATTTTAAGTTATAAAATATAACTTTTGATATTTAGGCATGAAAATATTAATATTTTAAATATTAATATTAATTATCGGATAATGGATTTAATGGTTTAAAAATCATATAATTATGATTTTAAGGTATTAAAAATACTTTTTGATATTATAATTATATTATAATATTATGTAATGATTTTCATTAATATTTTATATTAAATAAATATTAATGATTAAGGTATTAAGTGGTATTTAAATCATTTAAATACGGTTTTAAGGATTGAAAAATATTGATAAATGGTAATAATTATCCGAAAATTATTACGAGCCTAGGAAAAATATTTTTGTCTGATAAGAAATTATCTTTGATATTGTTAAGTGCTTAGGCAGAGTTTAATTGAACTCAAACTCGATAAAAAGTCCGACTAGACCGTCGGGATGATAGAATTGTGTCGGTTTCAAGTCAGACTGAAATAGTTTGACCTGATACTAAGTCTTACATGTATTATAGACTGATAGGCTTATGTGGTAATGTGTTTAGGTTATTTTATGGATATAAATATAATAGTATTATACTATGATGATATTATTCTAAATATTGGAGATCTATATTTTAATATTAGGTCTTCGGGTAAAGCGTTATTAATTGCGTTGCGGTAATCAACGGTCCAGGCAAGTTTTTCTTATACTTAACTCTAATAAGAGTGTTTTATTCAAGCTGATGGTTAATCGTTGTTGATTGCCATGAAAATTGTACTCTGTACATCTTGCATGTATAAGTCAGGTATGAAAGGCTGATCACCTTCATTACCAGTTGGTTCAGAAATGTTGTTCATGTATGAAACTTGTTCAGTCAACTGTTTGTTCGTGCTAGTTCTCAATTATCTTGATGAATTATAGCCAGCTTATTATTCATACTCTTCAATCATGATATATTGTTATGTTATTGTATTTAAACTTGCTGGGCAACTTTTATGCTCACCCTTGCTATATCATGATAAACATTGCAGATAAAGCGAATGCGTTCGGATACAGGAAAAGGTTAAAGTCAAGTTCTACGTGGGTTAAAAGTGCGGCTAGTTTGTAAATAGCGTATTTGATAAATATTGTTGTATAATAGATATTATATGAATGGTGTTTAAGTTAAGGTTACTCGACTTGGGTAAAATAGTGTGTAATGTATTGTATAAACAACTTATGTTTATATCTTCCGCAAATAGTAATAGAAATAGTGTACCGAGTCCGCGGAGATTCGGGACCGGGATTCGGGGATGCTACAGCAGGTATTATCCCGATCAACGATATAAATGCTTATGTGTTGTTTGATTCGGGTGCTACTTGTTCTTTAATAGCATATGATTTTGATACTTCCCGAAAGATTGCATGTACCTTTGAATATCAAGATAGCCAACGAAGAAATAATTCATGTTGTAGATATTCATTAGAGTTGTTGCGTAGATATACGAGGTAGTAAATTATCAGTAGATTTGTTACCGATAAAGTTGGGAGAATTTGATGTAATTCTCGGAATGGATTGGTTGATTAACCATTGAACAATTATAGATTGTCAAAAGAAATGTGTAAATATTAAAATGTTGAGACAATCAAATGTAGCGTTTTAGGGTAATAAATTGTCAGGACGTTCATCTTGTCTTACCATGACACAAACTAGGAAATTATTGAGGAAGGGATGTGTAGGCTATTTGTGTTATATTGTTGATACCCAGAGAGTGGGAGTAACGATGAAACAAATACCTATAGTTAAAGAATTTATGGATGTATTTCCAAGTGAATTGTCAGGTCTTCCACCGGATAGGGAGTCTGAGTTCATAATAGATATTGTGTCAGGTGCAGTACCAGTTTCAAGGGCACCATACCGTATGGCGCCAGTGGAGATAAAGGAATTGATGGTTCAGTTACAAGAACTGTTGGATAGAAAGTACATTCAACTGAGTGTTTCACCGTGGGGAGCACCAGTACTATTTGTGAAGAAGAAGAAGAACGGGTCATTACGACTTTGTATCGACTACCGAGAGTTGCACAAGTTAACGATAAAGAATAAATACCTATTGCCCGTGATCGATGATCTCATTGATCAGTTAAAAGGGGCAAATTATTTCTCTAAGATAGATTTAAGAATGGGGTATCATCAGTTGAAGGTTAGGAAGGAGGATGTACCTAAGATGACATTCAGGACTAGTTACGACCATTACGAGTTTTTGGTGACGTCGTTTGGGTTGACAAATGCACCAGGTGCATTTATGGATATGATGAACAAAGTGTTCAAATAATATTTGGACAAGTTTGTTGTAGTGTTTATTGATGATATTCTAGTTTATTCAAAGATGCCAGAAGATTACACTGAACACCTAAGGGTAATGTTGGAAACACTAAGGAAGGAGAAGTTATATGTGAAATTCACGAAGTGTGAATTTTGGTTAGAAAAAGTACAGTTTTTAGTTCATGTTATCGACCGCGGTGGAATTTCAGTGGACCCGACGAAGGTGGAAGCAGCGATGAGTTGGGAACAACCGAAAACGCCGACTGAGGTGCGGAGTTTCCTATGGTTAGCGTGATATTATCGAAGATTTTTCCAAGATAGCTACTCTGTTGACTAACTTGACAAGGAAGACAGTGAAGTACGTATGGACGGAGAAATGTGAAGATAGTTTTCACGAACTGAAGAAGAGGTTGAGTGAAGCACTTGTATTATTCTTACTAGATAAAACATGAAATTTTGTAGTTTATAGTGATGCTTCGCATAGAGGACTTGATTGTGTGCTCATGTAGCATGGCAAGGTCATTGCGTATGCATCACGGTAGTTGAAGGATTATGAGAAAGTTTCTGGAACTGGTCGCGGTAGTGTTTGCATTAAAGATATGGAGGCATTACTTATACGAAGAGAAATGTGAGATATAAACGGACCATAAAAGTCTAAAATATATCTTCACACAAAAGGATTTAAATATGAGACAAAGGAGATGACTAGAGTTGATAAAGGATTGCAACTGTGAAATCATGTATCACCCAGGAAAAGCCAATGTAGTGGTCGACGCCTTAAGTAGGAAGGGTCGGGATAAGTTATCCATGTTAATGGCTCAAACTGCGTTAATAATCGAGATGGCTGGAATGGAGTTAGAGGTGAGGTTACCCAGTGAGTCGGGACAGAGACTATTTACGACTGAGATTCGATCTACCACTATAGAGAGAGACAAGGAGGTATAACTCATAAATGAGGAGTATGACCAAATGAAGAAGCGGTTAACCAATAATATAGTCTTGATAATGAGGGATTATTAAGATTTGAAGGAAGAATTTGGGTTCTGAATGAGACAAAATTAAAGGCGAAAGTGATACAAGAGGCTCATAGTTCGAGGTACTCGATTCATCTTGGTAGTATTAAGATGTATCAAAACCTTCGATAGAGTTTTTGGTGGCCAAACATGAAGAGGGAGATAGCAGAATACGTAAGTAGGTGCTTAACTTGTCAAAAGGTTAAGGACAAACATCAATGACCAAGTGGCTTATTACAGTCCATAGAGATTCCAGAGTGGAAGTGGGAGCATATCACGATGGAATTTGTGGTGGGACTTCCAATTACTCAGAAAGGGTACGATGCGATTTGGGTAATAGTGGACCTGTTGACGAAGTCGGCTCACTTTTTTCCAATAAGGGTTAAGTATAATTTAGATCAGTTAGCTAAACTTTATATTAAGGAAGTCATTTCAAAACATGGAGTACCAGTTTCGATAGTGTCAGATCATGATCCACAATTCACATCAAACTTTTGGAGGAGTCTACAAGAACAAATGGGAATGCAACTAAAGCTAAGTACGGCTTATCATACACAAACTGATGGGCAGAGCTAGAGGACCATTCAGATGCTGGAAGATATGTTGAGATCTTGCGTTATGGATTTCAAGGGTAGTTGGGATGATCATATACCGCTAGTAGAGTTTGTGTATAACAACAGTTATCATGCGAGCATAGGCATACCACCTTACGAAGCTCTATATAGAAGGAAATGCAGAACACCATTGTGTTGGGATGAGGTAGAAGAGCGTCGAATGCTAGGACCTGAATTGGTGGCAGACAGCAGATATAGTTAAGCTGATATGAATGTGTCTAGTAGAAGCTCAAGATAGACAAAAGAAATATACGAATTCGCATCGAGTAAACAAAGATTTTGAAGTAGGCTCGTACGTATTTCTAAAGGTATCTCCCTGTAAAGGAAAGATACGCTTTGGAAAGAAGGAAAGGTTAAGTCTAAGATTTATAGGACCTTTTGGGATATTAAAAAGGGTAAGAGAGGTAGCTTACATGGTAGCGTTACCTCCGGACTTAGAAAGAATACATAATGTATTCCATGTATCTGTGTTATGTCCTTATAAGCTAGATTATAAGCACGTGATAGAATATGAGCCTATTCATATTGAGAAGGACTTGACATATAAAGAAATGCCTATTCAAATCATTGATAGGAAAGAGCAAGTTCTGAGGAACAAAGTTATACATTCGATAAAGGTGTTATAGAAGAACCACGATGCCGAAGAGGCAATGTGGGAACTTGAAAAAAAGATAAACAAGAATTACCCTCAGTTGTTTGTGTAATTTATTTTTTAGGGAGATTCTGGGGACATAATCTTTATAAAGGGGCAAGAATGTAACAACCTAGAAAATCGAATTAATTATAATATAATTTTATTTGATTAAATAATGAATAAAATTATAATGTATGTTATTATATTGAGTAGCAAGATGAAGGTCATCTATCACCTAATAGTATCGTAATATCGTAGTATCCTGGCAACGTGGTAGAATTAAAGTGTTTGAATTTGCAAGACGAAAATAAAAACTTTCTGAGAAATTTTCCAAAAAACACTATTCAACAAATTCTGCTCGGGATTTTTTTTTTTGAATTTTCGAGAAATACGTAACGATAGAATAATAAGGAATGATGAATTATGTAATAATAATTCAAGTATGACAAACGCAGTTTTTCGCCTGTGTACTAAGTTGAGTATGTTAAGGAACGTAAAGATTTGAATAAATGATGATCGTATAATTGTAAGTATTATACGAAGAAATGAATACGAGTATGATACGAAGTATTGTATGAGTATATACGAAAGATGACATATCGTATATGATGAATGATTATACGACTAAGTATACGCGAAAATACGTAGATTATACATTAAAAGGCTTTAATCCTATTGTAATGGACTAATAGAATTAGTGTAGGATTTGTGTAGGAAATTGGGCAAGCCCAAGTGCAAACTTGCTAAGGCCCAATGATATGAAATGCAAGCCCAATGTTTAGCCCAAAGTAATTAAACATATAGCCCAAACTAGGAATCGAACTCGTGGATCGAATCGATGGGTCAACGAGTAAGAAAACCCATGGGTCAACCCATTTGGCCCCATGAGTGAGTCATGGTTGGCCATGTGTGGTGGCCAAGCAAGATATACGTTTTGGATTGCCCAAGCAAGGAATAGTATGGAGGTGAAATGGCCTAATGACCATAATGCCCTAACTTTGAAATTCCTACAAATAGAAGAGCTTTGTTGGTCATTTCTTGCTTGTTCATTTCCACCAACAAACTTAGAGCTTATACATTTGAGATAAAAGTGAGAAAAGTTAGTCTTTGATAATCCAAGAAAGAAGAAGAAGAACTAAGCTTGATCATCAAGGGTAAGAACTGCTAGCCAATTAATCTTCCTCTCTTCAATAGTAGCTTGATAGAGAAGCGTTGATTGGTGGAGCATGTATGATAAGGAAGAACAAGGATGGTTAATTAGTGGACTTAAACTTTAGTAAACCATGTTGGAAGAGAATCCTAGTCATAAAAAGCTATAAACAAATGAAAAACATATTAAGAATAATCATTTTATGGTTGTAATATGTTTGTTTAGGTTGTTAGATATATGGAATGAATCCATGTTAAACCATGTAAAAATTTCAAGTTACGAAGTTATGACGAAATTTACGAGATTAGATGATAATCGTCGAAATTGTTAAATTCTCAGAATAAAAGTCAAAAGTCACCATTGGACTCGGAAACTTTGGTTTTCGATGGTAAATAGTCTAAATTTGCATTCTAGAGTTTCGGACTCGAAAATGACCAAATTCTAAATTAGAACTAAGAAACGAGCTTTGAACATTCACGAACATTTGACGAACACTCAATAATGAACTAATCAGTGAATTTCGAGTTAAATGATTTGAAAAGGAAATATTTTCTAATGACATCATAGAACATGTGATTTGTGAGCTAATGGCTTTTGAAAGAGCCAATTCAAACTTAGAATGAACAAGTTATGAGACCGAAAAATTCACAAAAGAAAAAAGTTATGGGAAATTTTCTCTAAGGCAAGGTTGGCGCCGCAGCGAGGGCCAAGGAGGTGAAGTCGGCACCGCAGCGCTAGGCCAGACCCTCATACACTGATGAGTGGCACCGCAGCGCAGCCATTAGCAAGAAGGATTGCGCCGCAACACCGAGACTGGGGTAAAAGTACTGAGGAGTCACGCCGCAGCGCGAGCTCTATAAGGAAAGTTGGCGCCGCAGCGCCAGCACTAGAAAAATGACAGTGAAGAATTAAAATGAATGTAAGGCATATGGAAGTTAATTGAAAGTAAGTTACAACTTTAATTAACTTAAAGTAACATCCTCAAGGATGATTAAAACCTTAATAATGATGACTAAAGATTGAAGAAAGATTACTTGAATGTAATTACAAAGTAATACGATAAACCGTAACAGATATTCACCAATCTAAGGAATGATTAGATTGAGAAGAAGGGTAAGATAAATTAGTGACCATACATGTTTGTTTATGACCTAATGTGGTATGTTATGTGATCATGTATTATAGAATCCTTAAAGACTCAAAGGAAAAGTATAATTATTGTAGAAGACGCTGAAGTCAAGTATTCTAACCCTTGTCTAAGTTCTTTTGGACAAGCTTTGTAATTCATGTACCTTACACATGGATTGATGTATAATGAAGTCAAAACCAATTCTTTCGCCTAGACTTAATGTGTTTTGTGGATTTATTATTAATCTATAAAAATATAGTCATTGTTGCTATCTTTTGCCAAACTATTTTGGTATTGATTTTAAAGAAAGACTAAGTATGATAAACAAATGTTTTGTCATCAAACGATAGGCACGTGAGGTTGCCAAATCTTAAACATCGATACGTTTAAAGAAAGTAGTGTTGTACAACATAGAGAACTATAGGCTGATCACCTAGACGTGCTCATAAGATATGTCGAACTTACAGACTTGGTGTCGGGTTGTCCTTTTCAAAGAAAGAATGAAATTCTCACGGTCTTAGACCGAAATTTATGTTTAACGAATGATGTTTGTTGTGAAACGCTTTAAAGAAAAGAGAAGTGCTATTTTGAATTATATATAGTACTTCATGACTATTGATTCAGTTATAAAAGATATACGATTCATATGATTCAAACCTCTTCTTTAAATGAAATTGCCATACTTGCTGAGCTAGTTATGCTCACTCTTTCTTGAACCATATTATTGCTGCTAAGACCGAACAGACTGCAGGATCTGGTAAAGATAAAGGGAAGGCGAACCAATAGGTTGCCTTTGTAATAGTATACTAGGAATGTTGTAATTATTTAATATTGTGACAAGAACACATGTAATGGTTATAAAGAACCTGGGAATGGTATATTGTTTTGGAATATATAGAAGACATATTCACTCTTTTGAGGCATTTCAATTGAATGTATGTTTGAACTCTAGCACCGTGTAGCACTATCTGTTGGGTTGGAAGATACCCGTATTTGGGGACGTCACAGTGGATTCATCCTTGAATCTTTCAGTTCACTTCTCATCTTCTGACTTTACATTTTCTTCTTTGGTAGATAGACTTCCTTGGGGAACTAGGACTGACTTCTTCATCACCTTTGCTTTCTTCTTGGATGGCCCTTGGAGTAATATGTTACTCTTTCTTCTTTTTGGGGTTTTTGCATTTGATGCTTTGTCTATTTCTGCTTCATGCCTCTTCTTGTCAGTTGAGAGACTGCTTGGTGGAGCCTTTGTATTCTTTACACTCTTAGATTCCTTTTTGTTGGAGTGGCTGCTATAGGTATAGAATCATCAGATTGAGACATCTTGATTTGGGATTTTTCTTCCAATTTTCAAACAGCAATGGGGACATCACTTTATGAACATTTAGTTGTTCTCCCTCATCATCATTTATCTTTCTTTTCAGTTTCGTCTTTAGTACAATGCTCAAGAGTCTTCCATGAAAAACCTTTGTGAGGGGTTCATCTGTAGACTTCTTCATCCCAGCCTTTTCCAGCCATTTGGTCAACCAATCAATTAGAAGGGCTCTGAAGTTCATCTGTTGGTTCATGACAATTGTAGTCATGACTCTCATTTGTAGATCACTAACAGTATCATGTACAGTGTCTTTGCACAAGATGCATTTTCCCGTAATCTCAGCCAGAAATTCAAACTCTTCAAGAAACTCTTTCTTTATATCTTTCAAATTTACATTCCTCTTGTAGTGCATTACCTTTTTTCTTTCTTCAATGTAGACGTCCTCGAGGTTTATCAGACCTTGGTTGGGAAACCCTAGACATGTGTTGATGTTTGATGCTTTTACCTTCAAGCGTACTCCTTTGACCTTTGTGGATAGAAGCCTAAAATCTATCATTGTATTGGAGTAGAATTGCTTCACTATCTCGGTATAGACTGGTGTGTTAGCTTCCAAGCACTAAGAAAACCTAGCATTCTTTACAAGCTTAGGTATATCCTTGAACTTCTTTTCTGATATGTCGAACTTCTTGAAGCCGAGTTGGATTCCGGTTATAACATGCCATTCTTCCATTTTGAGGGTTCGAAATATCTAGGTATTGAGTTTTAGACCTCTTATGAGAGATTGTTGAATGCTATTTGGGAAAATTTATAGGTTTAATAGATTCAGGCTTTGAAGAGGATTTAAGTGTTTGAAAAAAAGGAGGGATAGAGGTTCGATAGCTTCTGATAACTGTTTGGAGATTTTGAATTTGTCTTTCTAACAGTTCTTTCTGACTCTTCATAAGCTATGATGTGTCAACCAGCTATTAGTTACACGATGCCTAATAAGAAACTGTAACTCCCCATAAACTAAATAGTTTTTCAGTTTAAATTTTGTTTTAAGAAAATGAGCATTACTGACGTAGTTTGACCATTGACTTTTTTTAGTACGTAGAGTAGCTTGATGAGTTAGCTATGAACTCTACGATTTTGGCAACTCAACGATCATCTTCTGAGAGATGCTTCAGTGGATGATTTGACACGAATTCTCATCTTGAAGTTTCATGGCTTAATTCTTGATGCTCCCCACGATAGTTCAGGCACTAAAATTCTGAGGTGAATTTGTAAGGCGTCTTTCCAAGCTATATTAGAACTTATCTCCACATAATCTGAATTATTGGGCACATGTCGAGTTTAGCTGAGTTCCCCATGAGCTAGTGTATCCTTTTAGGAAGACTACGATCGTCGAGACTACTCTACGATTGTTAAGGATGCACTACGATTGTCAATTTCACTGCAGAATCTACTCTACAAAAGTTATCTGTCCTGGTCCTTGAGATGAACTTGTTTTAGCATTCCTTCTAGGTTAAGGTAGGTTAGGAGGGGCCAACCTCTTAGAGTGAACTAAGGGCCCTTGAGATGAACTTGACTTAGCATTCCTTCTCTGAGCGACGATCGAACTGCTGTTGTGTTAACGCTTTCATAAATTAATCTGCAATATTGTCTTGAGAGTCCAGACACTCTAAGGTGACGTCTCCTCTTTCAATGATCTCTCTAATCAAATGAAAGCCCTACAACACGTGTTTGGATTTTTAATGAGACCTAGGTTCCTTAGCCTGCGCAACAGCTTTAGTGTTGTCACAGAATAAAGGTGTTGGTCCTCTAATGCTAGGAACAATACTAAGTTTAGTTATAAACTTCTTCATCCAAATAATGTCCTTTACAGCTTCACTTGCAGCTATGTACTCTGCCTCTGTCACTGAATCAACTATTGTTTGATGTTTGGAACTTTTCCAACTCACTAAGCCACTATTCAAGGTAAACACATACCTCGAAACAGATTTACTATCATCTTGATCCGTTTGAAAACTTGAGTCCGTGTAGCCCTCGAGTTTGAATTCAGACCCACCGTAGACAAGAAATACATCCTTAGTTTACCGTAAGTACTTTAGGATATTTTTCACTGCCTTCCAGTGTTCTTCTCCTAGATTCGACTAATATCTGCTTGTTACACTAAGTGCATGAGCAAAATCCGGTCTAGTACACATTATACATTACATGATAGATCCTTTTATTGAAGCATAAGGAATCTTACTCATATGTTCTCTCTCCTCAGGTGTCTTTGGGGCCTGTTTCTTGGAAAGATGTATTCCATGGCTCATCGGCATAAGACATCTTTTGGAATCTTCCATGCTAAACCTCTTTAACATTGAGTCAATGTACATTTCTTGGGATAAGCCAAGCATCCTTTTAGATCTATCTCTATATATTTCTATCCCTAAATTATAGGATGCTTCTCCCAAGTCCTTCATAGAAAAGTGTTTAGATAACAAGATTTTAATTGATTGAAGCATAGGAATATCATTCCCTATCAGTAATATATCATAAACATATAATACAAGGAATGAAAGAATGCTCCCACTAACCTTCTTATACACACACGGTTCATCCTCATTTTTGATAAAATCAATCACTTTGATTGTATCATCAAAATAGATGTTCCATCTACAAGAAACTGCTTCAAATCATAAATAAATCGTTGTAGCTTACAAACTTTATTTGTTCCAACCGTTAAAACAAATCCCTTTGGATGTGTCATATACACATCCTCCTCAAGTTTCCTATTGAAGAAGGCTGTTTTCACGTCCATCTGCCAGATTTCGTAGTCGTGGTAAGCTACAATCGTAAAAAAAATCTGAATGGACTTGAGCATCGCTACTGGTGAGAAGATTTCATCATAGTCAACTCCTTGTCTTTGTTTGAAACATTTTGCGATCAGTCAGACCTTATAGGTATCTACCTTGTCGTCTGCTCCAGTCCATACTTGTCTTAATGACTTCAGGTGGTGTGAAACCAAAGTCCATACTTGGTTTCCATACATGGAGTCCATCTCAGATTTCATGGCTTCTAGCCACTTCTATGAGTCTTTACTACTCATAGCCTATTCCTAATTCAATGGACCATCATCATCTATGATGCATACCTCAATGTCATTCTCTATGACAAATCCATACCTTTCATATGACGCTCCCAAAATAGGTATACATCATCCATCTTGAGTCGCCAAATACATGGTACAAAATTCAAATACAACTTAATAATACAACTGTCGTGTAAACTACGGCAAAACATAAACTGAGAGTTTTAATACGAATATTGTCTTCAAGACAGTATTCAACTCAAATGGAGTCCTCAATACATTTATTATCACACTATTTCATAGAATAGTGAGGACTATTCATGCTATCATCTGAACCGTCACTCTGTTCCTTGACTAGTCCCATCTACGTTCTCATTTCTTGAAGACAATATTATGACTAAGATAATGTAGAATAATTAATCGTTAGCCTTCAACAGTGTTAAACTGATAAAATATAACAAAAATCAAGTTTAACTGCAGCGGAACAAGCAATCCATTAGAAGAGTCAAGTAGAGCATAAAATCTACTATCTTCTATTTTTTAAAATGTTTTTTCATCACTTTTATCGCTGAGACTCAGCTTAATAAATAATCCACACTATTGAATAACCCCTGCACTACAGCCAAGGATATTCTTTAGTATCACGACCACAAATTATTCACGCACTACGGGCCAAGAATATTCGTGTATTCATCAATGGTCATGATCATGCCAACAACTGTCCATCAATGCACTACGGGCCAATGATGAATTTTACCACATCATTTGTAATATTACGGTCATGATTATACCGAATAATCCATGGTCATAATCATACCAAGTCCATCTATGCACTACATGCCACAGATACCTTTCAACATAATATAAACATGAGGATGATGACAATGATATAAGAATTCAATAAAACAAGTTCAAAGATAAATTTTAAAGATTTATAATTTAATTTATCCAGAATTCAATATTGTCCAAATTGGCAACATGATACTGCTTTATGGAGTAAAATTAAATAATGATAATGTATCAAAAATTATTTGGACCGAAAATAAATCAATTTTTGTTATGAATAGTACCCCGTGAATAGTACTTCGGGAATAGTACTCCGTGAATAGTACTTTGTGAATAGTACTCGTGAATAGTATCCGTGAATAGTACTTTTGTGAATAGTACCGTATAAATGAATACTACTCATGGACAGTACTCCGACATGAAAAACTTAAAATTTAACAAGAATGTGCAGAAAATATCCTTGTGAAGCGATACTAGATGAAGCACAAATTTCAAGGATATTCTACTAACTTCACGGAATATAGAAGCAATACTTTAACTGAATGATGGTATAATCAGGAATACGTGACGAAATAATATTACTCACATACTACAGAGTATGGAAGAAAATATTATTCCTATGAATACTGAACAAAATAATATCCCTTAACTCTGAAGAAGACTGGATACTAGAATAGTGAGGTAGCACACTTCTCTTCTACTTTCTCTCCCTATAAATGCTTTTGTGAGTCTTAGTGAATCGGTGAGAATGAAGGAAGAATGAGCTTCTATTTATAGGAAAACATAGTTTCAATAATTGCATGTTTTGGGGCTTGAAATATTACGGTATAATACCTTCATCTTTTCCTTCATTTTTAATTTAGTCCTGCAAGTATTATCAAACTTTCACCACCTCCCCTAATAGTACATCTTTTGAATCAATACTACAATCATGTGAATCAATAGTACAATCATGTGAAAAAAATAATTACAGTATAGTAACTTCATCTATACCTCCATTTTTAATTTAGTCATGCAAGTATTATCAATCTTGCACCATCTCCCCTAAAAGTACATGCATGTGAATCAATAGTACAAACATGTAAACAAATAGTTATAAGCATGTGAATTAATAGCAATTAATTGTTCATTTATCTGATTAATTACCCAATTGGTCAATATAACCTCCAGACATCCATTATTATCGAAATAGATGTTGATTTCTACTAACACTAATAATCCCAACACAATGGAGCTATCAATTTCATATTTAATCAACACGAACTTATTCATTATTAATATTATAACTCAGAATATTTAAAAACTAGGTCGTTCTCAGGAAAGATGGGGCTTTCCGATAAGGATTTCTCGTTAATAGCGCGCAGTTAGGTGAGCAAACCTCTCATTGACAGAACTTCTAGACATTGTCAATATTGCAAATAATAATATGAATAACTTTGTCGTCTCAATTATGGATTTAATAATATAAAATATTATGCAGATGATACTGTGACAATTATTGAATCAATAATATGAAAGATATTATGCAGCAATTACTGTAGCAATAATTGAGTATAACTGAGTGACTTCTCACGTAAGCATCAATAATCGATATCGTGTGCTACTATGTAACCACGTGTATTACTGTACTTTTACAACCGGGTAGTTCAACAGTTTAACGGTAAAACTTTCGCCGTTATTTTTATAAAAAGATAATTTTGTCATTTTCTAACTACGACAATACTTTTGTTGTGGGGTCCACCAATGATTGTACCGTCGTATGAATATTCCCTGTTAAAGCAAATATTCCCCGACCAATCGAATATTATATAATCACTTGCTTACTTTGCAAAATTTGTAAATAATACCCACAAATATAACATTATATCAAATCAACACCATAATATTCAAAAATATATTTCGAGAAGAATTAATCTTTATTCATAAAAGTTGGGGTCTTACAATCTCACCTCCTTATGAAATTTCGCCCTCAAAATTTACGTACGTACCCAGTATGCCTAAGAGGTAAGGATACCTTGTTTAGATTCTAACTCTTGAGGTATAACCTTTGAGTGTCGAATATGATCCTTCTTATCCAAGATTTTGACACGTATCTCCTCATACGCTAAATCTTATGTTATCTCGTCTAGTTCTAATTCAATAATGTGGTTCGGGTCGTCCACATATTTACGTAACATTGATACGTGAAAAACATTATGAATACGCAACATACTTGGCGGTAAAATGAGTCTATATGACACATTTCCTATTCGATCGAGGATTTCAAATAGACCAATAAAATTGAGGGTTAAGATTTACTCTCTTCGTCAATTCTTGCTTCTAGAATAACGCCCTCTTGAACCTTCTTCTTCACATTCATCAGCTCCGGGTGTATAACTTGAGCGGCTTTAACTTTATCGATTAACATCGATTTTACTCGTATTATTTGACATCATCAAGTGGGTCCCTTGAGTCTTTAACTCTATCTCTATCATTTGTAAGTCATATAAAATGGGTCTTTGTGTTAACAACGTTACAATCATAAACGCATATGATCTTCTACTCAATGTGTTAGCTACCACGTTCGCTTTTTCCACGATAATATTGAATGGTATGGTCGTAATCTGAAATAGCTCGAGCCAACGTCTTTGGCTCATAATACATTCGTTTGGGGTGGAAAATATTTAAGGGTTTTAGAAATGGGTTTTGTACTGGGGTCAATAAAAAATTCGATTTCAAGCTCTGGGTAGGCCAGGAAGTATTCATAGAATGTGTTAGCAAATTTATTAACAATAGAAATATCATTCAAAACTGTGACTCTCATCCAAGACTTGGATAGCACATGTAATGAAGGTTTCTCCTAACGGAGTTTCAACAGATAAGTCAAAGTCTAATTTCTTTGGAGTCAAATTTAAACGTTGGTCGCAGGTAGGAGAAATAAAAGAGTAGGTAGAACCGTCTCAAATAAGGTATAGACTTCGCAAGAATTTATAATTAACTAACCTGTGCTAAATTCGTTCGGGTTACTTGCTTTTTGATAAGTCACAAAAAATGCTCTCCTTGAAACCGCCGACTTTGTTTTGTCCGTATCCGCCTTTGGTGCCACCGTCCCATCTGGATTTGATTTCTCTATTGGACAAAATCGAGCTATGTGACCATCGTTTCCACAACTAAAACATAACTTGGAAGGTTGTGACCAATTTGGACTTATGTGTCCCTCCTCTTCGTATCTGTAGCATCTAACTGGCGGTCGTTCTTCTCCCCTAAAATTTGTTGCTGGCATTGGTGCTGCTGCCCATGTCTTCCCATCATCGGTAAATCTTCTCTTCTTAAATTTTCCACTTGAATCATTTCTTCTATTATCTTGGCCATGATTACCACTGAAGTACTGGTTACCATTTCTGGCATGATAATTTCCTCCACTATAGTTATCATTGTTCTGATGACCATTGCCACTAGTATAATTATTATCGCGTTGTTGCTCGTTATCCTTTGGTTGGGCTGGCTCATTATCGCGCTCCAATAACTGAGCCATATTCACTACATCTGAATACAAACAAAATTTGTGAGAAATGAGGTATTGAAGTATTTTAGGTCTCAAACCTCGCAGAAACATTCGCGTCATTATTTTCTCATTATCAACCAAATAGGACGCAAACCGGGACAACTCGACAAACTTTGCCTCGTACTACGACACGATCATATTGTTTTTCTCCAACTTGATAAACTCCACCTCTTTCATGTGAAAAATACTTTTGGAAAAGTACTTGTCGTTGAATAGCTCTTGGAACATCCCCCAAGACGTTTTGAGTGCGGCAGGCTTAGAAAGTTTGACTGATTCCCACCAATAATCTGCCTCTCCTCGCAACATGAAGGTGGCAAAGGGAACCTTTTGCTCCTCGGAGCATCCCAAGACATCAAATATATTGGTGATCTGCTTTATCCACATCTCCGCTTTAAGTGGTTCTAGCTCTCCCAAAAACTCTGGTGGTCCCAGCTCCTTGAACTGCTTAGCGGTGACCATCCGAGAGTTGTCAGTGTTTCCACCTACATTTGAAACAGGAGTCTCTCTCGCCTGATGGTGCATGATATGCCTAAAGCCTCTGAACATCCCATCGTTCATCATCTGATCGGTGTTGTTGTTTACCTAAGGATTATTGTCTTCATGTTGCACATTATCTTGGGTATTGATCATTGGTGACTCAGCTGTCTCATGTGCTTCATTACTTATCTCAATATTTTTGGATGTCATTTTCAAATACTGCCACAAAACAAGGGTTAATTGACGTATCACGTATTATCCCTATACTCTGACCGACCAAATAAATACCAAATAAACATAGGTAGGTCATACTAGCGAAGGAATTCCCCGTATATCCCCTTCTAGTTCTTGTCTCACATCTCAACCATGGATCATATCCCTAAGCTTTGATACCAACTGTGACGCCCCTAAAATAGTATACATCACCCATCTTGAGTCGCTAAATACATGGTACAAAATTCAAATACAACTCAATAATACAATTATCGTGTAAAATACGAAAAAACATAACTTGAGAGTTTTAATACGAATATTGTCTTCTAGACAGTATTCAACTCAAATGGAGTCCTCAATACATTTATTATCACACTATTTCATAGAATAATGAGGACTACTAATGCTATCATCTAGACCATCACTCCGTTCCCCAACTAGTGTGACGCCCCCAAAATAGGTATACATCACCTATTCTGAGTTGCCAAAGACATGGTACAGAATACAAATACAATCTTTGTGATGCCCCAAAAATTATGTATATATCACCCATTCTGAGTCGCCAGATACATGGTACAGAATTTAAATACAACTTGATTTATACAACTGTTGAGCTGTCGTATAGAATACGACCACAGTTAACTATGAGTTTTAATACAAATGTATGTAACTCTCATGGTACCTCGACCAAAAGCTTACAATGATACTTTACATAAAAGTATAGTTAAAAACTATTTTAGAAATTAAAATCTTTGGGAAGTGCTCCCGAAAACCTTCGTACATGGGAGGCCATGCGTCTAGGTTATGATAGATATCATATGTCCACAGAATTATCCTTAGTTGACCCAAAAGTCCCCAAAGAAAAATAAGAAGATTACTATCATCTTCTTTCCAATGGTAAGTCTTCTCTTGACATATAATTATCTCCGTTGTCTCCAAGTGAAAATTATATTTCAAAAATACTCCAAGATCATATAGGTAGTGCTCGTAGATATACTCATCAAGTGGATGTGCACAACCATGCCTTATGATAACACGAGGTTGTATGTCATTAGACATCTTGTATGATAGTAGCAAAAACACCCTTCCAACGTTAGGTTCGCCTCGCCCTATATGACTCACCAAAAATAACTACTAAATGATGTATAGAATACAACACACTTTTCTATACTGTTTAGGAAGAACCTCCACAGCTAGAGACCACCGTTCTAATCCTCTTAATACCCTCGCTTGACCCAGCTACACTCTTATTACCTGAAAGGAATTGTCAAGTAGATGGGTGAGCACAACTAGCCTAGTAAAAAATATCATGACTAAAGATAATTAAATTATCAATAGCTTTCATCAATAGTAAATCAGAGATTTAGAACATAAGACAGATAATAAAACTTTTCAACCATAGTTGCAGCAGAACGAGAAATCCATTAGAAGAGTCAAATAGACCATAAAGTCTATTATCTTCTCTATGTTAAAAGTCCACCAATAATGTTTTATCCGTGTAACATCAATCAACAATTCCCGTCCACGATCATGTGAATAACTCATAATCACAATTGTGATTCTTAATTCCTCTTTGCACCCAGGATGAAGAAAATTTTCATCACCTGAAACATCAAAAATCATGGTTATACCAAATCACAATTCCTGCTCATAATCATTAAATCATCTTTGCACTACAGCCAAAGATATTCATTATTATCACATCCATGAATTAATATTTCATTGCTGAGACTCAGCTCAATAATTAATCCACATCATCGAATCATACATGCACTACAAGCCAATGATATTCTTTAGTATCACAACCATTAATTAATATTTCATTGCTGAGACTCAGCTCAATAATTAATCCACATCATCGAATCATCCAAGCACTACAGGCTAAGGATATTCTTTAGTATCACGACCACAAATTATCCATGCACTACGACCAAAGATAATCGTATTTTCATCAACGGTCCTGATCATGCCATAAAATAATTCACCTTTGCACTACGGCCAAAGCTATCAAACAATAGACCATCTTTGCACTACAGGCCAAAGATATTCAACAACATATCATCTTTGCACTACAGGCCAAAGACATACAACTGTAAAACCAATAACCAACAATATATTAATGAATGGAATAATAAAAGAATTTCACCATGTATGCAGTACTTCACACAGACAGGTTATTCCAACATAATAATAAAGAATAAATTAATAAAAGAATTTCACCATGTAAGCAGTACTTCGCATAGACAGGTTATTCCAAAATGATAATAAAGAATGGAATAACAGAAGAATTTTACCTTGCGTGCGTAATCTGTACAGACAGGTTATTCCCAACAAAATAATAAATAATGGAACCAGGTCCGGCGTAAACGTACAGACAGGATATTCTGACAAAATAATAAAGACTGGAATATTAGAAAAATTTTACCATGTATGCGGTACTTCGCATAAACAGGTTATTCCAACAGAATAATAAGAATGGAATAACAGAAGAATTTCACCATGTATAGGGTATCCCGCGTATACATGTTATTCCAACAGAATAATAAAGAATGGAATAACAGAAGTTCTCTTCATGAATAAGAAAGAAAGAATACCTTTACGAGTACAACAAATAATATCCCCTACCGTAAAAGAAACTGAGTATAAGAGTAGGGAAGTAACAGAATACTTTTCTATAGTTTCTCTATAATTTCTCTCTCTAGAGTTTCAGTGAATTCGTAATAAATAATGAAGGAATGAGCTTCTATTTATAGAAGAATGGACTTCATAGTAACTAATTCATGAACGGTCCAGATTGATTTACTTTTAAATGGACGATCCATATTGGTTTACTATTAAAACTTAAAGTAACGGTCCATACTGATTTACTATTATAACTTTAAACTAGCGATCCATATTGATTTACTATTATAACTATCCACCAGCGGTCCATATTGATTTACTATTATATCTTCAACCAACGGTCTGAAAAACAAGCACATCTCCTCATGGACTAATATTGTACCAAAAATAATAATTTGGACTTAAAAGAAATATATTTTACGGGTGAATAGTACTTTGTTAATAGTAACTCGTGAAT
Source organism: Panax japonicus (assembly GCA_020205505.1). Classification (NCBI taxonomy): domain Eukaryota; kingdom Viridiplantae; phylum Streptophyta; class Magnoliopsida; order Apiales; family Araliaceae; genus Panax; species Panax japonicus. The sequence goes on from JAINUV010001453.1 coordinate 358,775, forward strand.
AGTAACGTATAAATAGTAACTCGTGAATATTAACTCATGAATAGTAACTCGTGAATATTACTCTGACACTAAAAGTGTCCCTAATACCCGATTGAAAAATACTGAGTGACTTCTCACATAAGCATCAATAATCAATACCTTGTACTACTATGCAACCACGCGTATTACTGTACTTTAACACCAGGTGTTTCAACAGTTAACGGTAAAACTTCTGCCGTTATTTTCATTAAGTTTTTTTGTCATTTTCTCAATCCGACAATAATTCTGTTGTGGGGTCCACGAATGATTGTATCGTCGTACGAATATTCCCCTACAAAAAAAACATTCCTCGACTAATCGAATATTCCCCGACAAAACGAATATTTTATATCAACTTGGTTACTTTGCAAAAAAAAAATTCACTTATTACCCTTAACTTTAAACTTTTATCAATTTAACTATTTACAAAAATAGAAAAATTGAATACTTTTATTTCATAAAATTCGAGGTCTCACAATCACCCCTCCTTATGAAATTTCTCCCTTGAAATTTACGTACAGATCTGATATTCGAAGAGATTAGAATACCTTGCTTTGTTTTCAGATTTTATCTTCCCGGCAATTTCCTCGCTACCATGATTTTTACATTTCTCATCTCCTGTATTTCAGATATCATTCTAAAATATAGTTTTAAAACAAATGTTAATTGACATATCATAATTTGTCAACTTATCAAGTGAACAATTTCAGCTTAGGTATGTCACACACTAGCGAAGTATATAACTCGTCTCTCCCCTTCTAGTTCTAGACTCTTATCTCCGTTAGCGACCATATCCCTAAGCTCTGATACCAACTGTGATGACCCCAAAATTAGGTATACATCACCCATTGTGAGTCGCCAGATACATAGTATAAAATTCAAATACAACTTCATTTATACAACTGTTGAGCTGTCGTATAGAATACCACCGCAGTTAACTATGAGTTTTAATACAAATGTATGTAACTCTCATGGTACCTCGACCACAACCTTACAATGATACTTACATAAAAGTATAGTTAAAAACTTTTTTAGAAATTAAAATCATTGGGAAGTGCTCCAGGAAACCTTCGTACATGGGAGGCCATGCGTCTAGGTTATGATAGATATCATATATCCTTAGAATTATCCTTGGTTGACCCAAAAGTCCCCAAAGAAAAATAAGAAGATTACTATCATCTTCTTTCCAATGGTAAGTCTTCTCTTGACATATAATTATCTCCGTTGTCTCCAAGTGAAAATTATATTTCAAAAATACTCCAAGATCATATAAGTAGTGCTCGTAGATATACTCAGCAAGTTGATGTGTACAACCATATTTTATGATAACACGAGGTTGTATGTCATTAGACATCTTGTATGATAGTGGCAAAAACACCCTTCCAACGTTGGGTTCGCCTCACCCTTTATGATTCACCAAAAATAACTACTAAATGATGCATATAATACAACACACTTTTCTATACTGTTTAGGAAGAACCTCCACAGCTAGAGACCACCGTTCTAATCCTCTTAATACCCCAGCTCGACCCAGCTACACTCTTATTATCTGAAAGGAATTGTGAAGCAGATGGGTGAGCACAACTAGCCCAGTAAAAAATATCATGACTAAAGATAATAATATTATTAATAGCTTTCATCAATAATAAATCAGAGATTTAGAACATATGACAGATAATAATACTTTTCAACCATAGTTGCAGCGGAACGAGCAATCCATTAGAAGAGTCAAATAGACCACAATGTCTATTATCTTCTCTATGTTAAAAGTCCGCCAATAATGTTTTATCCGTGTAACATCAATCATCAATAACCGTCCACGATCATGTGAATAACTCATAATCACAATTGTGATTCTAAATTTCTCTTCGCACCCAGGACGAAGATAATTTTCAACACCTGAAACATCAAAAATCATGGTTATACCAATTCACAATTCTTGCTCGTAATCATTAAATCATCTTTGTACTACGACCAAAGATATTCATTATTATCACATCCATGAATTAATATTTCATTGCTGAGACTCAGCTCAATAACTAATCTACATCATCGAATCATCCATGCACTACAGGCCAAGGATATTCTTTAGTATCACATCCATGATTTAATATTTCATTGTTGAGACTCAGCTCAATAATTAATCTACATCATTGAATCATCCATGCACTACAGGCCAAGGATATTCTTTAGTATCATGACCACGAATTATCCATTCACTGCGGCCAAAGATAATCGTGTTTTCATCAATGGTCCTGATCATGCCATAAAACAATTCATCTTTATCATCCTTTCACTACATGCCAAAGATATTCAACAACATATCATCTTTACACTACAGGCCAAAGACATACAACTGTAAAACCAATAACCAACAACATAATAAAGAATGGAATAATAAAAAAAATTTACCTTGTATGTAGTACTTCGCATAGACAGGTTATTCCAACATAATAATAAAGAATGGATTAATAAAAAAATTTCACCATGTATGCTGTACTTCGCATAGACATGTTATTCCAACATGATAATAAAGAATTGAATAATAGAAGAATTTCAGCATGCGTTCGTAATCTGCACAGACATGTTATTCCCAACAGAATAATAAATAATGGAACCAAGTCCGGCGTAAACGCACAAACCGGATATTCTGACAGAGTAATAATTAATGGAACCAGGTCCGGCATAAACGCACAGACAGAATATTCCGACAGAATAATAAAGAACGTAATATTAGAAGAATTTCACCATGTATGCGGTACTTCGCATAAACAGGTTATTCCAACAGAATAATAAGAATGAAATAACAGAAGAATTTCACCAAGTATAGGGTACCCCGCGTATACAGGTTATTCCAATAGAATAATAAAGAATGGAATAACAAAAGTTCTCTTCATGAATAAGAAAGAAAGAATACCCTTACGAGTACAACAAATAATATCCCCTACCGTAAAAGAAACTGAGTATAAGAGTAGGAAAGTAGCAGAATTCTTTTTTATAGTTTCTCTATAATTTCTCTCTCTAGAGTTTCAGTGAATTTGTAAGAAATAATGAAGGAATGAGGTTCTATTTATAGAAGAATGGACTGCATAGTAACTAATTCATGAACGGTCCAGATTGATTTACTTTTAAACGGACGGTCCATATTGGTTTACTATTAAAAATTAAAGTAATGGTCCATACTGATTTACTATTAAAACTTTAAACCAACGATCCATATTGATTTACTATTATAACTATCCACCAGCAGTTCATATTGATTTACTATTATATCTTCAATCAACAGACTGAAAAATTAGCACATCTCCTCGTGGACTAATATTATACCAAAAAAAATAAATTGGACCGAAAAGAAATATATTTTATGGGTAAATAGTACTCCGTGAATAGTAACTCGTGAATAGTAACTCATGAATAGTAACTTATGAATAGTAACTCGTAAATAGTAACTCATAAATAGTAACTCGTGAATAGTACTCCGACATGAAAAGTGTCTCGAATACCCGATTGAACAATACTGAGTGACTTCTCACATAAGCATCAATAACCAATACCGTGTACTACTATGCAACCACGCGTATTACTATACTTTTAACACTAGGTGTTTCAAAAGTTAACGGTAAAACTTCTGCCATTATTTTCATAAAGTATTTTTGTCGTTTTCTCAATTCGACAATAATTCTGTTATGGGGTCCGCCAATGTTTGTACCTTCATACGAATATTCCCCGATAAAAAGAATATTCCCCGACTAATCGAATATTCCCCGACAAAACAAATAGTTTATATCAACTTACTTACTTTGCCAAAAAAATTTTCATATATTACCCTTAACTTTAAACTTTTATCAATTTAACTATTTTCCAAAATAAAAAAATTGAATACTTTTATTTCATAAAATTTGGAGTCTCACAATCTTTAGTATACAACAAGAGAGCTGTGAGTTTCAATACAAATATTGTCTTCTAGACAATATCCACTCTCAGAATAAGTCCTCATTACATTTATTGTCACACTATTTAAAATAATAGTGAGGACTACTAATACTATCATCTGATCCATCACTCCGTTCCCCGACTCGTCCCAGCTATATTCTCATTTCCTAAAGAGAACAGTGAAAGAAAGGGTGAGCTCAACTAGCCCAGTAAGAAATATTATGACTAAGATAATGCAGAATAAATTATCATTAGTCTTCAACAATGTTAAACTGATAAAATACAATAGACATCAAGTTTAACTGCAGCGGATCAAACAATCCATTAAAAGAGTCAAGTAGAGAATAAAATCTACTATCTTTTTTGATTTAAAAGGTTTTTCATCACTATTATCGTTGTGACTCAGCTTAATAAATAATCCACATCATCCTTGCACTACGGCCAAGGATATTAATTAGTATCACGACCACAAATTATCCATGCACTACGGACCAAGGATACTCGTGTATTCATCAATGGTCATGATCATGCCAACAACTGTCCATCAATGCACTAAGGGCCAAAGAAGACTTTTACCACATCATTTGTAACATTACGGTCATGATTATACCGAATAATCCCTTGTCAAAATCATACCAAGTCCATCTATGCACTATAGGCCACAGATGACTTTTAACAAAATATAAACATGAGGATGATGACAATGATATAAGAATTCAATAAAACAAGTTCAAGAATTAATTTATCTAGGAACCAATAACGTCCAAATTGTCAACATGATACTGCTTTGTAGAGTAAAATTCAAGAATGCTCAGAAAAATATTTCCATGTAAAGATATTGGATGAAGCGCAAATATCAAGGATATTACACTAATTTCATGGAGTATAGAAGTCAAAACTTTAATCAACTGAGTATAATAAGGAATGGAATAACAAAAGAAATCATCAGACATGTGATAGACCACACAAGTAGGTTATTCCAATAGAATAATAATTAACGGAACCAGGTCCGGCGTAAAACGCACAGATAGGATATTCCAACAGAATAATAAAGACGAAATCAGGTCCGACGTAAAACGCACAGACAGGATATTCCAACAGAATAATAAAGACGAAATCAGGTCCGACGTAAAACGCATAGACATGATATTCCAACAGAATAATAAAGACTAAATCAGGTCTAGCGTAAAACGCACGGACAGGATATTCTAACATATTAATAAAGACGGAATCATGTCCGGCGTAAAACGCACAGACATGATATTCCAACAAAATAATAAAGAATGAAATAGCAGAAGAATTTCACCAAGTATAGGGTAGCCCGCGTATACAGGTTATTCCAATAGAATAATAATTAATGGAATAACAGAAATTCTCTTTATGAATACAAAAGAAATAATACCCCTTACCGTTAAAAAACTGGATATAATAGTATTTCGACTGGTAGGGCGAGGATATTCTTGAAGAAAACTTGCACTACGCTCAAAGCTTATTAAAACTCTAAAGAAATATACTCAAGATTATAGAAGAGAATTTCTTTGAATTTTTGATGTGATTTCAATTCTAACTAAGCATCTTATTTATAGGAAAATAGAAGGGGTACTGTTTAGAAAATAATACGGATGCAATAATTTTATAAATCACGGATGTCTGTTGCCATAATCAGTGCTTGAATTCGAAACCATTTTTGAGAAAAAAAAAGTATAATATATAAATATATATACAACACATGTTATTAACAAAATCACCCATAATTCATCGACCTATCACTATCATCAGAACACTTTCCAACCACCACCATTAATTCAACTTACACACATTTTTACACACACACACACATATTTCTTACTTTTCCACCAACATGTCCACATCACACACATCCACATCCACACACATCATTCTCACCATTTTTCACTCACACACACAACATATACATATATATATATATATATACACACATCACATATATATATATATATATATATAAATATATATATATATATATATATAATATATATATATATATATATATATATATATATATATATATATATATATATATAAAATCCCTCCCCTTTACGTATACTCCATCCCACCCCTATTTCCAAAATTAGTTTTCAACACATATGGGCCCCACATGTTGACCCCACCTTTATTATATAAAATAATGTTCTACCGATTATTTTGAAAAATGGGTAAATGAGAGGTTCATAAAATAAGCAACATTTACTACAAATACTTCATAAAAAAAATCCCCTCAATATTTTTAACAACATATATCATCATTATTATAATTCACAATATTAATCGACCAGGTCGTTCTCAAGAAAGAGGGGGCTTTCCAATAAGGATTTCTCCCTATTGGCGCGCAATTAGGTGACCAAACCTCTCATTGACAGAACTTCTAGACATCGTTAATATTGCAAATAATAATATTAATAACTTTTTCGTTTCAATTATTGATTTAATAATATATAAAATATTGACAATAATGGAATCAAATAACGTGAGAAATTATGCAGCAATTACTATAGCAATAATTGAACAAAACTGAGTGACTTCTCACGTAAGCATCATTAATCAATACTGTGTGTAACTACGCGTATTACTGTATTTTTAACACCGGGTGTTTCAATAGTTAACGGTAAAACATCCGTCATTATTTTCATAAAATATTTTTGTCGTTTTCTCAATCCTACAATAATTCCATTGTGGGGTCCACCAATGATTGTGCCATTGTACGAATATTCCCTGTTAAAATGAATATTCCCTGACCAATCGAATATTATGTAACAACTTGCATACTTTGCAAAATTTATAAATATTACCCACAACTATAACATTATATCAAATTCATTCCATAATATTCAAAAATGATATTTATAGAAAATTCATCTTTATTTATAAAAGTTGGGGTCTTACAACCTTCCATTCTTATGAAATTTTGCCCTCGAAATTAGGGTACGTACCTGGTATGTCGAAGAGGTAAGGATACCTTGATTTTATTTCAGATTCTAACTCCCAGGTCATTTCCTCAATATCGTGGTTTCTCCATAAAACTTTGACTTGAGTTATAACCTTGGAGTATAGAATATGTTCCTTCTTATCCAAGATTTGAACAGAAACCTCTTCATACGTTAAATCTTCTACTATTTCGTCCGGTTCTAACTCAATAATGTGGTGCAGGTCTTTCATATATTTACGTAACATAGATATGTGAAAAATGCTATGAACATGAGACATAGTTAACGGTAAAGCGAGTATATAGGCCACAGTTCCTACTCGATCGAGGATTAAAAATGGGCCGATGAATCGAGGATTGGGCTTTCCTCTCTTTCCAAATCTCGTAACTCCTTTCAATGGAGTAACACGTAACAACACATGATCTCCTATATCGAATTCCACGTCCTTTCGATGAAGATCAACATAACTCTTTTGTCGATCTTGTGAGGTTTTTATATATTGTCGGATCATTTGAATCTTTTTCGTAATCATACGTACCAACTCCGATCCCAACAACGTTGCTTCACCCACCTTATCCCAGCATACTGGAGAACGATACTTTCTTCCATACAACGCCTCAAATGGAGCCATGCCAATACTTGTTTGATAACTTTTGTTGTAGAAAAACTCCACCAATGGTAAGAACTTGTCCCAACTTCCCTTGAAGTCAAGGACACAGAGTCTTAATAGATCTTCAAGAGTTTAAATAGTCCTCTCCGACTGCCCGTCCGTCTGAGGATGATATGCCGAGCTAAATCGTAAATCTGTGCCCATAGCTTTCTACAAACTAACCCAAAATCGTGAAGTGAATCTTAGATCTCGATCAGAAACTATGGATACTGGCATACCATGCAGTCTTATAATCTCATTTATGTATATACGAGCAAGATGTTCAAGTGTATAAGTTTCTTGTATCGGTAAGAAATGAAAGACATGGTCAATCTATCAACAATGAGCCAAATCACATCTGTGCCTTGAGAAACCTTAGGAAGACCAGTAACGAAATCCATTATAATATTCTCCCATTTCTATTCTAGAATTTCAAGTGGTTGCATTGGACCTTTTGGTACTTGATGCTCTGCCTTGACTCGTTGACAAGCTAGACACCTTAAGATAAGCAACGTTATCTCTCTCTCTCGCTCTCTCTCTCTTCATATTGCTCCACCAAAGTGTATGACAAAGATCACGATACATTTTTGTACTCCCAGGATGGATTGCAAATGGTGTGTTGTGCGCCTCCATCATAATTTTATACTTTAAATCAGGGTCATTAGGAACACAAAGTCTGGAGTTGACTCGAAGTACTCCTTCTTCATCGATTCTTGCTTTCGGTATATCACATTCTTGCGCTTTCTTCCTCATACGCATCAGCTCCAGGTCTGTAGTTTGAGCAGCTTTAACTTTATCAATTAAAGTCGATTCTACTCGTATATTCGCCATCATCACATGGGTCCCTGGAGTGTTTAACTCTATCTCCATCCTTTGTAAGTCACATAAAATAGGCCTTTGCGTTGACAATATCGCACTCGTACTTGCATATGATTTTCTACTCAATGCATCAGCTACCACGTTCATTTTTTCATGATGGTATTGGATGGTATGATCATAATCATTCAATAGTTAAAGCCAACTTCGTTGTCGTATGTTGAGTTCCTTTTGAGTGAAGAAATATTTGAGGCTTTTATGATCCGTAAAGATCTCCACTTTCTCTCCATACAAGTAATGCCTCCAAATTTTTAGTATGAAGACAACAGCTGCCAACTCTAGATCATGAGTAGCATAATTCCTCTCATATTCTTTGAGTTATCTTGAGGCATAGGCTATGACTTTCCCATGTTGCATGAGAACACATCCTAACACTTTGCTCGAAGCATCACTGTAGATAACAAATCCCTCCAAGCCAGATGGTATTGTGAGAACAGGTGCTCAAATGAGTCTCCTCTTGAGTTCTTGAAAACTCTTCTCACATTCCTTTCTCCAACCAAATTTTGTATCTTTTTGAGTCAGCTGAGTTAATGGAGTAGCGATTCGAAAAAATCTTTCCACGAATCTCTGATAATAACCAGCTAAACCGAGAAAACTACGTATTTCGGTCACTAATTTGGGTTTCTCCCAGCTTTGAATAGCTTCATTATTGACAGGATCAACAAATATTCCATGACTTGATACTACGTGCCCAAGGAATGCTACTTCCTCAAGCCAGAACTCGCATTTCTTCAACTTGGCATAAAACTTGTATTCACGAAGCTTATGGAGTATCAGCCTCAAGTGTTGTTCATGATCTTCACGGCTTTTGGAATAAATAATGATGTTGTCAATAAAGACGACCACAAAGTGATCCAAATATTCCTTGAATACTCGGTTCATCATATCCATAAAGGCAGCAAGAGCATTAGTCAATCTAAAAGACATGACTAGGAATTCATAATACCCGTACCGAGTTTTGAAAGTTGTCTTTGGAATATCATATGTTCTAATCTTCAATTTGTGATAACTGAAACGAAGATCAATCTTTGAAAAAAATTTATCGCCTTGCAACTGGTCAAACAGGTCATCAATCCAAAGTCGCATACTCCCATCTTTCTTTTTCATGAATAAAACAAGAGCACCCCAAGGAGAAGTACTAGGACGAATAAAATCAATGTCTAATATTTCCTGCAGTTGGGTCTTTAACTCCCGAAGTTCAATAGGAGCCATTCGATATGGGGCTTTGGAAATGGGTTTTGTACCGGGTTCAAGGTCGATACAAAATTTAATTTCACGCTCTGGGGGTAGGCCAGGAAGTTCTTCAGGGAATACGTCAGGAAATATATTAACAATAGAAATATCATTCAAAACTGATATATTTTTGTTTAGATTCGTGACATGAGCTAAGAAAGCTTGACATCCATTTTTTAATAAACGAATAGCTTTATGGCTTGAGATGACAGTTATTGATTTTAATGGTTTGGTTGCTTGAATTCGCATAATAGGTTGGTTAGGAATATGAAAGATAACAACCTTACAAAAATAATCAATTTTTGCCTGATGAGTAGTTGTAAGGCCCCCAAATCTGGGTACTTAAAACCCAAACTCGGTGCTTTACGATACCATTTCTATGAGCGGAATAATACTAATAATAATAACAATAATATAAAAGTCAAACTTAATTTACATAATTATCAGAGTCTAGCTCCCAAGTATGTAACCTTTTAATACATTCATTACAACCCATGATAGATAATATATGTCATACTTGTCTTAATAATATCAAATTATTACATAAACTACCACAAATCTTATTTTGTTAGCTTTCCTTTTAATTTGTTTCTGCATGAGCTCTCTAGTTCTTCACACTTAGCTGAAAATATTTAAATTAAGCAAGGATGAGCATTTGAGTGCTCAGCAAGTAATAGCAATTATATATAGAAGCTGAAAGAGTTTAAATGTTTTCTTTATACTACCATTCTACAACGATTCAATAGTTATGAAGTAATCTGTACCAATGATAATAATATATCAATTTTATACCATATTTTTTGAAACTACGTACTGACTATAAATAGGGTTAATGTGGCATATTATGAATATTGTTTTCATTTTTGAAAAGGTTAAACAGAAATTCATCTGTAAACCGTCATAACTTATGGGCACGGGGGGTGATCAGCTCATAATGCCCTGCATTGATCAATACTACGTGCAAGAACGAGGGTATCGTTCACTCTGTCCGCCTTGGGCGCATAAAAGTTTTCCCGTGTAAGGATGTTCATACTTTTCTGGATTCCAAATCAAAGGTTTTATCTTGTTCAACAATAATCTATAATTCAACATATATGTATACGGGTAATTAACAAAGGTATATTAACATGTGATTAAATACAATGATTATCCAAGTGGGGACACTTGTTTAACTATTTCTAGAAATTAATGAACAGAATATATATATCCGAGTTACCATATACTAACATGTTGATAATCAATGAGCATATATAATATAAGGTTAATAATCTATACAGTAATAATATAATTCGTAAATATTCTTACTCGTGTCCATTGCATAAAGAAAATGCAAAGGTAAGATACTTACCTGATGCGCTGCTTATAATTTGCAACTTAGTTTTATCGTTTATATCACGACCTATCATTAATCAAATCATTTTACTGATTAGAATAACATATTATAACACATAACACTGCTTATTACAGTCAGCACATACCCTAATCACATTGGCACATATGTTTAATAACCATTGAATCACAAATAATCAAATTATCTAAGTACAGATCAATTTCTGAAACATGTCGGTCTACCGACAGCTTTATCGGGTAATTTACCGAGTCTGAGACTCTGTCCTGTAACTCAATATCTATAAGTATCAGACATATTATTTTTAAATGACTTAATATAATTGTAAAACATTTATTATAATTTATCATAAATTTTCAAGCATCAGAATCATTATTAAATGATTTAAATATTAAACAATTCTATTATCATTAATATTTAATTAATATTAAACTATTAATGAAATCATTTCCAAAATATTAAAGTTATTTATAATAACTCAAAATACTTTTAAAATATTATTATTACCCTTAAATGATTTTTAAAACATTTAAAATCATTTTTAAATAATTATCATTAATATTAAAGTATTAATGTTTTACTTATCAAATTATTAAAAGTCATTAAGTATAACTTAAAATATTTTTAATTCATTTATATCCCTTTTAAGTGATTTTTAAATTAATAAAACCATTTTAAACTATTTATTTAATATAATTATTAAATAAATTTAATATCATTAATAATAAATTAATAATTATTAATATTAAGTTATTAATGAAATTATCCTTTAAATATTAAAAGTTATGTTTTATAACTTAAAATATCTTTAAACTCTTTATTTTCATTTAAAATGATTATTATAATATTAAAAACATTTTTAAACTAAATTATTTAATATAATTATTAAATAACCTTAATATCATTATTATTTAAAATGATTTTTAATATAATAAAATCATTTTTAATTAATTTATTTAATTCATTTAGTAAATAAATTAATTATCATTAATATTTATTTATTAATGAAATTTATCGCAAAATATTAAAAGTCATTAAAAATAACTTAAAATATTTTCTTATATCATAATATAATTTTAAATGATTTTTCAAATATTAAAATCATTTTTAAATAATTTATTTAATATTAAAATTAAATAAATTAAATATTTTTAATATTCCAAAAATATTAAATATTTATGAAATATATTTGAAATAATTAAAAACTAATTTTTGGAATTTAAAATAATTTTTAATAATTTATTTTATATTTTTAATAATTAAAAACTATTGTTTTTCTATTTATTAATTAATTTCCAGAAAATAAAATACTGTCTGTCGCTAAAGGTCACCTATAGTGACAAAACTGTCGCTATATGTGTTCTTCATGTTCTTGAGCATTCATAAGGCAGTTTCGTGAGTACCACTTTGACCATTGATTAAACGCTACTAAATTTGTTTCTGGACATGTTGATGATCAAATAATGTAGTACAAGTACAAGACTACACGATCTAACAGACAACATCATCAAAACATGCTTAACTAACGAGATCTGGAGCCTTGAACAAGCTATCAGAGCTGTTCTTCATTTTCTGGGTTACCCAGAAATGAAGAACAGTTCGACTGGCTCGTTTTGAGCTTCCACAACTTGTTGATCTTGTAATTTTTTTGTGCTTTAAAACATAGAGTATATATGTAGCCAACATAACAAAGAAGAGATTCATTACATAAAAACAACAAAACAACAACCAAATAACAAGATCCATGCTGGTCAAACCCTGTCAGAGATCACGTTCTTGAGTTTCTGGGTTACCCAGAAACTCAGTTCGTGATCATCTGGCTTGCTTTGACCAGCCACTGACTCTCCTCCATATGATTCTTAGGATATTATAAGGCATAAACATGTAGTACAAATATCAAGCTATAGACTTGATACAACCTAAACAACAAAACATAAATACACTAAAAGATATGACCAACTTAAAAGCTTGTCAGACCAGTTCTTGGATGTTTCTGGGTTACCCAGAAACTCCCGGTCATGGTCAGTCAACTACGTTTGACCGTAAATAACTTCTATTCTAGATATCAAATGACCTTGAGTCCACTTGAAGATTACAGACCACAATACAGGCTACATGTAACAACTTAAAAACAACACAAATCATAATCAATCAAGGATCTGTGGCCACTGACATTCGTTGTCAGACCACAGAACAAAGTTTTTCCAGATTTTGCAAAAACTCAAATCTGAGCCTATAGATGTTATGGATCTAACATCCATCAACCCAGATCATCATTATACACTACTAACAACATATTCTAACACTCAAACATAATATCTAACAACCGAAATTTGGACAGATTTTGAATTAGGGTTTAATACCTTTACTTTGATCGATCTTGATCTTAGGCTTCTGATTTGTTATAGCTGATCGTGGGGTTTGTTTATGGAACTGATTTAGCTTATATTTTCGTGGGTTTTGGGTTGAGAAAAAAAAAACTTGGGTGTTGTGTATAAAAATGGCTAGCAAATGATTTTCTCTCCTTTAATCTATTTATAGAACATAGATGCAATGTATCTATCATGCAAGGTGTCAATATGGATAAGGATTGGCTAGTTTTACACACATGGGATAAACACAAGTGATGAGTCATGCAATTCTAGAACACTCCATTTTTAAATAAAGGGTAATTTGGTCATTTGCATTGTTATTTTAAGAGTATACTTGTCCATGGTGCTTGAATCTAGGTTTTAATCACTAGATTTTAATCCTTAAGGTATCCCAAATAATTTCTAGGGTTTTAAGGATTAAGATTAAAGTTCAATAAAATTTTAATTAGAACTTTCTAAATAAAATTTATTGTTTTTAAATAATTAGGGTTTCCAAAACATAATTAGGGTTCTAATCATTATAATTTTAATTACTAATTAGGTTTACCTTAATTATCAATAAAATCTATCATACGCGTTATTATCCATAGTAACACAATTTCCGACAAATCAAAATCGCTAGTTTAGGTTTCCAATTAGGGTTTCTAATTATTAGAAATTCAAATATAAATTAGGGTTTTAAATTTACAATTAGGGTTTCCTAATTATCATAATATTATATAACACACAACGAAAATCATATAACACAGTTATATGATAGTCTTAAACTCACAATTCACAGTTACCAAATAGCTTCGAACTCGTATTCGAGTTTTAAATTAGGGTTTCACAGTAAAACTAGGATTTGTCATATAACACCATAATTGACCAACTATTATCGGTCTACATATACAGTACATATTTATAGCACTGAAAAATCAAAATATAATTAATATTATATTATTATTCTCATACCTTGACAATAATCCAAAATTAGGGTTTGGATTCCATATCTGATTTATTCTTCATATTTAACCATAATAATTAAGGTAAAATAATTAACTTAATAATCTGTACTAAAATTCATATAATAAAATAATTATTATATTTATTCTAAAAATCACTACATATATTAATTAAATAATATATGATTATATTTTTATGGAAAATAATTAATAAAAACATTTCTAGCATAAAAGTAATATACTTTTATAATAATCAATAATTTTAAAATAAAATTATTTGTAAACATTTATGTAATAAATATATATACACAATATCTTGTACAAATCCTCATCCATAAAATATATATAAAAAAAATGTATACGTAAAAATTTCTTATTTATTTATATGAAAAATATCGGGTTGTTAAGTAGTTAACAAATCAATCCCTATAATCACAGGTAATGTAAGGGTACCGATTTGAACCAAACAAGACTTATAAACAGTGGATGTAATAAAGGTTTCTCCCAACGGAGTTTCCATAAATAAGTCAAAGTTTAATTTCTCCGTAGTCAAATTCAATCGTTGAGCGCAAGTAGGAGAAATAAAAGAATGGATAGAACTGGTATAAAATAAGGTATAGACTTCGCTAGAGTTTATGATAAGCTTATCCATGATGACCTCATTCGGGTTCCTTGCTTTTCGGGAGGTCACTACAAACGCTCTCCCTTGCACTACCGGCTTTGACTTTTCTGGGACAGCCATTAGTGCCTCCATCCTAGCTGAACTTGTCTTCGGTGAATGACAAAATCGGGCTAGGTGACCTTCTCTTCCACAATTATAACATGCTTTGGACGGCATCGCGCAGTTTGGACTGATGTGTCCCTCCCCTCCGCATTTGAAGCATATAATAGGTGGTCGTTCTCCTTCCTTAACAATGGGTGCTGGTGCTGACGTCTTTCTATCATTGTTGAATCTCCTCTTCTTGAAATGTCCATTCTTATTGTTTTGGCCCTGATTATCACCGAAGTGATTACCATTTCTGGCATGTTGATTCCCTCCACGCTTGTTGTCACCGCTTCGATGACTGCTCTCACCGGTATTATCATTTTGCTGGATGGTCTCTTTTAATTTTGTTGACTCGTTATCGCGCTCCAATAACTGAGCCCTATTTATAACATCTTAATACAAACACAGTTTATGAGAAATAAGATATTGACGTATCTCCAGTTTCAAACCTCTTAAAAACATTCGCGTTATTTTCTCCTCATTATCAACCAAATGGGACGCAAACCGGGACAACTAGACAAACTTGGCTTCATACTGCGATACGGTCATGTTGTTTTGCTCCAGCTTGATGAATTCTACTTCTTTCTTCTTTCTTGGACCTTCTCCCAAGTCATCTTCAGTGCGACAGGTTAAGTACGCTTTACCGATTCCCACCAGTAATCTGCATCTCCTCGCAACATAAAGGTGGCAAAAGGAACCTTTTGCTCCTCGGAGCATCCCAAGATATCAAATATCTTTGTGATCTGCTTTATCCATGCTTCTGCCTTAAGTGGTTTTGGCTCTCCATTAAACTCCGGTGGTCCTAGCTCCTTGAATTGATTAGCGGTGACCGTCCGAGAGTTTCCAGTATTTCCACCTACATTTTGGTCAGTGTTGTTGTTTGCATGAGGATTGTCGCCTTCTTGATGCTCATTCTCCTGATTATTGATATGTGGAGACTCAACGGTCTCCTGTGCTCCATTGCTATTCTCAACATTCTCGGATGTCATTTTCAGATACTGCCACAAAATTAGGGTTAAATAATATATTACATATTATCCCTATACTTTGACCGACCAATTAAATATCAAATAAACTTATGCAGGTCATACTAGCGAAAGAATTCCCCGTCTCTCCCCTCCTAGTTCTTATCTCATATTTCAGTCATGGATCATATCTCTAAGCTTTGAAACCAACTGTGACGCCCCCAAAATAGGTATACATCACCTATTTTGAGTCGCCAAATATATGGTACAGAATACAAATACAATCTTTAGTATACAACAAGAGAGCTGTGAGTTTCAATACAAATACTGTCTTCTAGACAATATCCACTCTCAGAATAAGTCCTCATTACATTTATTGTCACACAATTTAACATAATAACGAGGACTACTAATACTATCATCTAATCTATCACTCCATTCCCCGACTTGTCTCACCTATATTCTCATTTCCTGAAGAGAATAGTGAAAGAAACGATGAGCTCAACTAGCCCAGTAAGAAATATTATGACTAAGATAATGCAGAATAAATTATCATTAGTCTTCAACAATGTTAAACTGATAAAATACAATAGACATCAAGTTTAACTGCAGCGGATCAAGCAATTCATTAAAAGAGTCAAGTCGAGAATAAAATCTACTATCTTTTATGATTTAAAAGGTTTTTCATCACTATTATCGCTAGTACTCAGCTTAATAAATAATCCACATCATCCCTGCACTACGGCCAAGGATATTCATTAGTATCACGACCAAAAATTATCCATGCACTACGGGCCAAAGTTATTCGTGTATTCATCAATGGTCACGATCATGCCAACAAATGTCCATCAATGCACTACGGGCCGAAGAAGACATTTACCACATCATTTGTAACATTACGGTCATGATTATACCGAATAATCCCTGGTCATAGTCATACCAACTCCATATATGCACTATAGGCCACATATGACTTTCAACATAATATAAACATGAGGATGATGACAATGATATAAGAATTCAATAAAACAAGTTCAAGAATTAATTTATCCAGGAACCAATAACGTCCAAATTGTGAACATGATACTGCTTTGTAGAGTAAAATTCAAGAATGCTTAGAAGAATATTTCCATGAAAAGATACTGGATGAAGTGCAAATATCAAGGATATTAGACTAATTTCATGGAGTATAGAAGTCAAAACTTTAACCAACTGAGTATAATAAGGAATGGAATAACAAATGAAATCATTAGGCATGCGATAGACCGTACAGGCAGGTTATTCCAACAGAATAATAATTAACGGAACTATGTCCGGCGTAAAACGTACAGACAAGATATTCCAACAGAATAATAAAGATGGAATCAGGTCCGGCGTAAAACGCACAGACAGGATATTCCAACAGAATAATAAAGACGGAATCAGGTCCGGCGTAAAACGCACAGACTGGATATTCCAACAGAATAATAAAAAATGAAATAACAGAAGAATTTCACCAAGTATAGGGTAGTCCGCGTATACAGGTTATTCCAACAGAATAAAAAATAATGGAATAACAGAAGTTCTCTTCATGAATACAAAAGAAATAATACCCCTTACCGTTAAAAAAACTGGATATAATAGTATTCCGACTTGTAGGGCGCGGATATTGTTGAAGAAAACTTGCACTACGCTCAAAGCTTATTAAAACTCTAAAGAAATACGCTCAAGATTATAGAAGAAAAATTCTCTGAATTTCTGGTGTGATTTCAATTCTAACTAAGCATCCTATTTAAAGGAAAATTGAAGGGGTACTGTTTTGAAAATAATACGGAAGAAATAATTTTATAAATCACGAATTTCTACTGCCATAATCAGTGCTTGAATTCAAAACCATTATTGAGAAAAAAAAAATATAATATATAAATATATATATAACACATGTTATTAACAAAACCACCCATAATTCATCCACCTATCACTATCATCAGAACACTTTCCCACAACTACCATTAATTCAACTTACACACATTCTTACACACACACACACACATTTCATACTTTTCCACCAACATGTCCACATCACACACATCCACATCCACACACATCATTCTCACCATTTTCCACTCACACACACAACATATACATATATATATATACACACTCACACACACATCATATATATATATATATATATATATATATATATATATATATATATATATATATATATATATATATATATATATATACAGTCAGGATCAAGAGCACTCTCCTTAAATAGCACTCCGCCTTAAATAGCACTCTGTGATCAAAACGACGTAGTTTTTGGAGGACGCGGTGGCATTTTTGTAAATACAATGCCACCGCGTATTTACAAAAATTCCACCGCGTCCGCCAAAAACTACGTCGTTTTGATCACAGAGTGCTATTTAAGGCGGAGTGCTATTTAAGGAGAGTACTCTTGATCCTCTCTGTATATATATATATATATATATATATATATATATATATATATATATATATATATATATATATAATCCCTCCCTTTACGTATACTCCCTCCCACCCCTATTTCCAAAATCAGTTTTCAACACGTATGAGCCCTATATGTGGCCCTAACCTTTATTATATATAATAATTTTCTAAAGATTATTTTGAAAAATGGGTCAATGGAGGTTCATAAAATAAGCAACATTTACAGCAAATACTTCATAAAAAAAATCCCCTCAATATTTTTAACAACATATATCATCATTATTATAATTCATAATATTAATCGACCAGGTCATTCCCAAGAAAGAGGAGGCTTTCCAATAAGGATTTCTCCCTATTGCGCGCAATTAGGTGACCAAATCTCTCCTTGACAGAACTTCTAGACATTGTTAATATTGCAAATAATAATATTAATAACTTTGTCGTTTTAATTATTGATTTAATAATATATAAAATGTTGACAATAATTGAATCAAATAACGTGAGATATTATGCAGCAATTACTGTAGAAATAATTGAACAAAACTGAGTGACTTCTTACATAAGCATCAATAATCAATACTGTGTGCTACTGTGTAACTAAGCGTATTACTGTACTTTTAACACCGGGTGTTTCAACAGTTAACGGTAAAACATCCGCCGTTATTTTTATAAAGTATTTTTGTCGTTTTTTCAATCCGACAATAATTCTGTTGTGGGGTCCACCAATGATTGTGCCGTTGTACGAATATTCCCTGTTAAAACGAATATTTCCCGACCAATCGAATATTATATAACAACTTGCGTATTTTCCAAAATTTATAAATATTACCCACAGCTATAAAATTATATCAAATTCATTCCATAATATTCAAAAATGATATTTATAGAAAATTCAACTTTATTTATAAAAGTTGAGGTCTTACAACTAGTCCCAGCTATGTTCTCATTTCCTAAAGAGAACAATGAAAGCAAAAAGGTGAGCTCAACTAGCCTAGTAAGAAATATTATGACTAAGATAATGCAGAATAATTTATCGTTAGCCTTTAACAGTGTTAAACTGATAAAATATAACAAACATCAAGTTTAACTGCAGTGGAACAAGCAATCCATTAGAAGAGTCAAGTAGAGAATAAAATCTACTATCTTCTATGATTTAAAAGGTTTTTCATCACTTTTATCGTTGAGACTCAACTTAATAAATAATCCACATCATCGAATTACCCCTGCACTACGGCCAAGAATATTCTTTAGTATCACGACCATAAATTATCCATGCATTACGGGCCAAGGATATTCGTGTATTCATCAATGGTCATGATCATGCCAACAACTATCCATAAATGTACTACGGGCCAATGAAGACTTTTACCACATGATTTGTAACATTACGGTCATGATTATACCGAATAATCCCTAGTCATAATCATACCAAGTCCATCAATGCACTACAGGCCACAGATGACTTTCAATATAATATAAACATGAGGATGATGACAATGATATAAGAATTCAATAAAACAAGTTCAAGGATAATTTTTTAAAGATTTATAATATAATTTTTCCTGAATTCAATATTCTCCGAATTATCAACATGATACTGCTTTATGGAGTAAAATTCAAGAATGATAATGTATCAAAAATTATTTGGACCGAAAAGAAATTAATTTTTGTTATGAATAGTACTCTGGGTGAATAGTACCCGAGTGAATAGTACTTTGGAAATAGTACTCTGTGAATAGTACTTTATAAATAGTATTCGTGAATAGAACTTTGTGAATAGTACTCGTGAATAGTACTTTTGTGAATAGTACCGTATAAAAGAATAGTACTCATGGACAGTAATCCGACATAAAAAATTTAAAATTTAACAAGAATTTGCAGAAAATATCCTTGTGAAGTGATACTAGATGAAGCGCAAATTTCAAGGATATTCTACTATTTTCACTGAATATAGAAGCAATACTTTAACCGAATGATGGTATAATCAGGAATACGAGACGAAATAATATTACTCACATACTACAATGTATGGAAGAAAATATTATTCCTATGAATACTGAATAAAATAATATCCCTTACCTCTGAAGAAGACTGGATACTAGAATAGTGAGGTAGCAGACTTCTCTTCTACTTTCTCTCTAAAGCTTCTCTCTCTATAAATACTTTTGTGAGTCTTAGTGAATTGGTGAGAATGAAGGAAGAATGAGCTTCTATTTATAGGAAAACACAGTTTTGATAATTGCACGTTTTGGGGCTCGAAATATTACGGTATAATACCTTCATCTTTTCCTTCATTTTTAATTTAGTCCTGCAAGTATTATCAAACTTGAACCACCTCCCCTAATAGTACATTTTGTGAATCAATACTAAAATCATGTGAATCAATAGTACAATCATGTGAAAAAAATAATTACAATATAGTACCTTCATCTATACCTCCATTTTTAATTTAGTCATGCAAGTATTATCAATCTTGCATCATCTCCCCTAATAGTACATGCATTTGAATCAATAGTACACACATGTGAACAAATAGTTATAAGCATGTGAATTAATAGCAATTAATTGCTCATTTATCCGATTAATTGCCCGATTTGTCAATATAACCTCCAAACATCCATTATTATCGAAATAGATGTCGATTTCTACTAACACTAATAACCCAACACAATGGAGCTATCAATTTCATCTTTAATCAACACGAACTTATTCATTATTAATAATATAACTCGCAATATTTAACAACCAGATCGTTCCTAGGAAAAAGGGGGCTTTTCGATAAGGATTTCTCCTTATTGGCGCACAATTAGGTGACCAAACCTCTCCTTGACAGAACTTCTAGACATTGTCAATATTGCAAATAATAATATGAATAACTTTATCGTCTCAATTATAGATTTAATAATATAAAATATTATGCAGATGATACTATGATAATTATTGAATCAATAATATGAAAGATATTATGCAGCAATTACTGTAGCAATAATTGAGTATAACTGAATAACTTCTCACGTAAGCCTCAATAATCAATACCGTGTGCTACTATGCAACCACACGTATTACTGTACTTTTACCACCGGGTAGTTCAACAGTTTCACGGTAAAACTTTCGTCGTTATTTTTATAAAAAGATAATTCTGTAGTTTTCTAACTACGATAATACTTTCGTTGTGGGGTCTACCAATGATTGTTCCTTCGTACGAATATTCTCTGTTAAAACGAATATTCCCCGACCAATCGAATATTATATAACCACTTACTTACTTTGCAAAATTTGTAAATAATACTCACAACTATAACATTATATCAAATCCAAACCATAATATTCAAAAATATATTTCGAGAAGAATTAATCTTTATTCATAAAAGTTGGGGTCTTAAATTTTAGGTATCTTCGGTACTCTTCCAGATTTACGAATAAGGTGTGGTACAATAAGTTCTTCCATTAGGTTATGTACATAACTTTGTTTCGTAGTATTTTGTGGTTCTTGAACTCCTTCAAGATATATATTACTCCCACTGACCCCTTCAAGGATAAACTCCTTTTCCCAGAAGGCAGCATGTTTCTCAACAAACACATTTTGATCAATTAGATGATAGAAATAATACCCTGATGTCTCTTTAAGGTATCCCACAAATCTACACTTGTCGGATCTAATCAGTATCTTATCTTTTTCAAACTTTTTGACATAAGATAGGCAACCCCAACTCTTAACATACTTAAGATTTGGTTTCCTCCATGTGTAAAAATCATATGAGTTCTTAAGGATGCATTTGGTACGTACCTTGTTAAGTAGGTATGCAGTCGATTCTCGGGCATATCCCTAGAAAAAAACTGGAAGATCGATAAAGCTTATTGATGAGTGGGTTTAATACCTACGAATCGGTTTCCTATTTGGACTTAAACAGTGTTTATTCTTTCTATTTTAGTTTCATTTTATATGTTTTGGTGTTTGTTTTGTTTGTAAGTTTCATTACATGTTAACTTTTGTATTGTGACGCCCCCAAATTCGGGTATCTTCCAACCCAACAGATGGGGTTACACGGTGCTACAGTTCACACAACATTCAATTGAAATGCTTCAAAAGAACGAATGTCTTATATATATTCCAAAATAATATTAACATTCCCCAGGTTCTGTAACAACCCGATATTTTCTATATAATTAAATCAAAAATTTTGCGTATAATTTTTTTTTTATTATTTTAAAGACGAGGATTTGTACAATATAAGGTGTGTATGTATTTATGTGATAAATAAAAAAATATTTATTACATGAATATTTATAAATAATTTTATTTTAAATTTATTGATTATTATAAATTATATTCTTATAATAATTAATTTTATAGCAGAAATGTTTTTATTAATTATTTTCCACGAAAATATAATTATATATTATTTAAATAAATGTTATATATGATAGAAAATCAGATATGGAATCCAAACCCTAATTTTGGATTTTGATCAAGGAATAAGAATAATAATATAATAGTAATTATATTTTGATTTTTCAGTGCTATGATTAAGTATTATATATGTGTGGACTAATAATGGTTGTTCAATTATGTTGTATCATGACCAAACCCTAGCATTAATTTGTTTCACCCTATTGTGAAATTCAAATGAGAAATTCGAGACTGTGTTGTAACTGTGTTATGTAAATTATGTTGTGTATTATAGAATTTAAAGTAATTAGGTAAAACCCTAATTATACTTAGAAAACCTAATTAATTAGAAACCTTAAATTAATTGAGAACCCTAATTATTAAATTAGGAAACCTAATTTCTAAATTTAGAAACCCTAATTTGAAACTCAATTATGAGTTCGCGACTATTGTATAACTGTGTTATACGATTTATATGTGTATTATATAATTCTATGATTAATTAGGAAAACCCTAATTAATATTTAGAAATCTAAATTTCTAGAAACCTTAATATTTAAATTATAAATCCTAATTGATTTGAAACCTTAATTCAAAGTCCATTTATGACTCTAAGAAATTATTATGTAGTTATGTAATCATGATAATGTTTGTAATAACGGCCGATATTAAAGATATTAACCATAGTTAGGGAGAATCTTAATTCTTTTCAAAACCCTAAATTTTTTTTAAAAAAGGTATAAATCCTTATTATTATTTTTTTCTACATTATAAACCCTAAATTTTCTAATTGTAAACCCTAATTGCTAATTAGGCACGCTTAATGATAATTAGTAAAACATAAACCTAATTATCAAGTCTATGTAATTATGGAACATAATTAATTAAGAAACCTTAATTTTGTATTTTAGAAACTAAAATTTTATTTTAAACCCTAAATAAAAATCCTAGAAAGGCATTTTTGTTAACCTTAGGGTTAAACCCTAAGGGTCAATCCCAAGGGTTTTCCAAGTTTACATTTATGCCATTAAATTATCAAGCCAAAAGACCTAATTGCCCCTCTTGCATAATTGAAGCTAACTTGAATTATTGACCAACACTTTAGTTGGTGAGCTACCATTGACATGCCTTGTGACTGAATTATATATCTCAGCCATTGCATATCACCAATACATGCATCTAACACATCTATATATATAGATTTGAGAGAGAAAAAATCATTTTGCTCACTTATTTTTGCCAAACTCTAAACCTTGAGCTTCTCTCTCTAAAACCTCCGAAAATACAAAGTATTGCAGTCCCAAAACAAAGCCCCACGAACACCCTTAACAGATCATGAGCATAGAATCAAAGATTTGTACATAAAGATATAAACCCTAAACCTAAAATCTGACCATTGATTTGTTGTTAGATGTTAGATTTTTTTTGTAAACATGTTATATATGGTGTATAAAGATGATCTGGGTTGCTAGATGTTAGATCCATAACATCTAGAATCTCAGATTTGAAGTTTTATAAATCTGAAAAAATTTTGTTTTGTGTTCTGACAATGAATGTCAGAGGCTGCAGATCCTTCTCAGTTTACATTTTTGGTGGTTTTATGTTTTAGATATGTAGTCTGTTATAGGATCATTGATCTAGATCAAGAATCAGGCTTAGATTTGGTCTAGATTGAAAGTTATTAGTGGTCAAACCACGTTGATCGACATTGACTGGTTAAAATCTAGGCAGCCATGAACTTGCCCAGAAATCTCTGACAGCAAGTTCATGGGCCCGGATCGTTTTCGTTGTTAGTTGTTTTGTTTTTGTTGTTATAACTATGTTGTAGTCTCGTAGATGAACCTTAGATTTATACCTTCATATCACCAAAACATCAAACTTATTGCACGCAGTGGCTGGTCAAAGTTGGACAAACGTTAACAAACGTTGACCGGCATGGAGCTGCTTATTATGTTGTTGTAATATCTATTTTAAGTGTTAACTTTGTACCTTGTCATTCTGGCTGCACACTGCATGCATTAGCTCTCACAAAAGTTTCAAGAACAATAAGTTAACAAAAGCTCAAAAGTGAACAGTCGAACTGTTCTTCATTTCTGGGTAACCCAGAAATGAAGAACATCTCTAACAGCCTATTTAGGCGATCAGATATTCTTTGTTATGTATTTTATGATTATGATTGTTGTTGTATCATGTAGAACTATATTAGTTCTTTAATTTGTGAGCAATAGATAGTCCAGAAACATCATTATCCGATCAGAAATTGTGGTCAAAGTAGGCCACTTGATAACTGACAAGCATGTTCTGGGTTTCATGAAGAACACAAAGAACACCCATAGCGACGGTTCTGTCGCTATAGGCAATCTTTAGAGACAATTTTATTAAAATTAATTAAATTAATTTCTAAAAATCATTTTAAAATAGAAATTAATTTCCAAAAATTACAAAAATAATTTTAAAAATTATTGTAAGTAACAAAAATTAACTTTTAATCATTTGAAATATTTTTCATAAATATTAGTATTTATTTAAATACTATTGATAATTAATTTATTTATTAAATGCATTAAATAAATTAATTAAAAATAATTTTATTATATTAAAAATCATTTTAAATGATAATAAGTTATTTAAAAATATTTTAGGTTATAAAATATAACTTTTAATATTTTAAAGCAAATTTCATTAATTATTTAATATTACTGATATTAGATTTATTTAACAATTAAATTAAATAAATTAATTAAAAATGATTTTAATATTTTAAAAATCATTTTAAATGAAAATAAATAGGTTAAAAATATTTTAAGTTATAAAATATAACTTTTAATATTTAAAGTTAAATTCCATTAATTAATTACTATTAGTGATATTAGTATTATTTAATTATTATATTAAATAAATTATTTTAGAAATGATTTTAATAATATAAAAATCATTTTAAATGTAAATAAAGTGTTTAAAGATATTTTAAGTTATAAAATATAACTTTTAATATTTAAGGGATAATTTCATTAATAATTTAATATTAATGATTATTAATTTATTATTAATAATATTAAATTTATTTAATAATTATATTAAATAAATAGTTTTAAAATGGTTTTATTAATTTAAAAATCATTTAAAAAGTGTGTAAATGAATTAAAAATATTTTAAGTTATACTTAATGACTTTTAATATTTTGATAAATAAAACATTAATACTTTAATATTAATGATAATTATTTAAAAATGATTTTAAAGGTTTTAAAATCATTTAAGGGTAATATTAATACTTTAAAAGTATTTTGAGTTATTATAAATAACTTTAACATTTTGGAAATGGTTTCATTTAATAATGATTCCGGTGTTTGAAAATTCATGATAAATTATAATAAATATTTTAAAATTATATTACTAAGTCATTTAAAAATAATATGACTGATACTTACTTATATTGAACTACAGGATAGAGTCTTAGACTCGATAATTACCCGATAAAGCAGTCGGTACATCGACATGTTTCAGAAATTGATCTGGACTAAGATATTTTGACTGTATTAATGTTTGTTTGTGATCCAATAACTGTTGAATGTGTGTGACAATGTGATTAGGTTATGTGCTGACTACAATAAGCAGTGCTATGTGTTATAGTATGTTATGCTAATCGATCAAATGGTCTTATTAATGATAGTTTTCGGTATAAAAGATAAAACTAAGTTGCGTATTGTAAGCAGCAAACCAGATAAGTATCTTACCTTTGCATTTCCTTTATGCAATGGACATGAGTAAGAAGTTTCAGAATTATATTATTATTGTACTAAATTATTAACCTTATTGTCGTATATATTATATCCGATCATTGTTTATCAACATGATATTATATTATATAACTCATATATATATATTGTTCGTTAATTTCGAAATATGGATATACAATTGTCCCCACTTGGATAATCATTGTATTTAAACACATATTGATATATATATATATATATATATATATATATATATATATATATATATAAGTCCAATTTAATTCACCAGATAGACACAAATTTTGAAATATCAATGAATATGATAAAACCTTTTTGTATCCAATCAAATTATTTTAGTTTTTATACCTACTTACCCGATATCTATTACTTAAATTATTTGCTTAATCTCATGTTTCTTAGTTATTTTTCATACATTATATGTTATTTTGTAGGCGCTGACACGACATTGGCATGAAGAAACAGGGGAAAAGAATTCGGGCATCTTTTGGACTGAAATACGTAAGTAAATGCAAGAAAGGAATATTGAAGGACTTTTAACACCACGTTGGATGCATGTTCTTGGCTTGGAACTTGGATTATACCGTAGAGCTTCTTCTTAACTTTTCGAAACATCTTGAATCGTCCCAATCAGAGTTCGGATGCGAGAGTTATGACCTTTTTATCAACAAAGATCAAAACTAAGAGTTGTCATGCTTGCTATTTACATAGCATCTACTTCAATCCTGATTTCTGCCTTGATCCAATTCAATTTTTTTAATCCTCAAAGAATGAAAGTTATAGATCTCGTCCATATCTTCGATTTGATAGGTGGCAGGCCCCGTAACTCCAAGTGGATCAAATGTTATGCCTATTTTACCAAAGGACGTTGCAGTAGAAAACAACGTAGCGCGGACCGCGCTAAAAAAAACGTGGGGCGCGCTAGGCGGCTAGATTTTCGGACTCTGCAGCGCGGACCGCGCCCAAAATGGCTTGGGTACAGCGCGGGGCGCGCTAGGCGGCGGGGAAACAGCTTTTTTGGGTTATTTGGTGTCCAATTTGAGCTAGAATAGGATTCTTAGTTGCCTATCTTGCTAGGGTGTCCATTATAACTCAAAATACTTGAGTTTTACTTGGATTGGGAGGCTAGTTATAAGACTCCATTAAATCCTTCTTGGGATAGATTTTCTATTAACTTATTCTTTACTTTCTTTCTTAGATTAGGAACCATAGATTAGATTAGAATAGGAGATTGAAGCAACTTGGACATCATTGAAGATCAAGAGCAGGAGCTTGAGGAAGATGG
Organism: Panax japonicus; assembly: GCA_020205505.1. Lineage (NCBI taxonomy): Eukaryota > Viridiplantae > Streptophyta > Magnoliopsida > Apiales > Araliaceae > Panax > Panax japonicus. Next base: position 386,728 of record JAINUV010001453.1, read on the forward strand.
AGATTTGATGACAACAGATTTATTCTTTACTCTACTCTTAATTTTGTCTTTTAATGTGTATTCAAGTGTGGATTCTCAGTTTGAATTTAATGAACTAATTCTTTGTTTAAGATTACAATGGATCTTATTGTGTAGTTTATTTTAATATTCTTCGCTATCAATTATTATGTTCTATTGAGAGGATTATCTATTGTGATTTGGACTTAATTGCTTAATTGCCTAGCTAACAATTACCGTGATAATCTATATGAACTCGAGAGATGAAGTATTAATTTAGATCTTATCATGATAACATGTGTTTGTGATTTATGCATAAATGTAATTCATGATTCGTGTTTAGGATAGAGATATGCCTTTACGCCATATGTATTCTTATAGAGAACTTGTGCTTTAAATCCTTTTTAATTGTAATTCACATAGAGATATGGTGAATTAGTTAATTTGGGTGTCTTGCTTAATTCTATCATCTGTGGATTTAAGTGAGTATGGGTATTATGCATCGAGAGATGGTTTTATCTGCTTTAGTGTTCTTGATTAACAATTCATAATAGAGAATAATTGATGAGAAGTGTGTTAACTTAAATGAAGCAATAAGTGAAGTTGTGATCTTAAATCTCCGTAATCTTAATTTAACTAGTTGTAATTAGAATTAGTTTACTTATAAATTAAAATTTATTTGTATAAATAAGATTGAGTTGGTTACGGGTTAGTAATTGGTGATTTTTATAAAACAATTCCTCGTGGGAACGATACTCTACTTTCACTTTATTACTTGTTGACCATGTATACTTGCATGTTGTGCGTAATTAGATTTTACCCAACAAGTTTTTGGCACCGTTGCCGAGGAATTAGTTTAATATTTTTTTTGCCAATATTAGCTTCAATCAATTTAGTCTTAATTTAAATATTTTAATTTTGATTTTTAATTCTCTTCCTATATTTCTCTCTTTTTAGGTGCCATGAATGACTTTGCGTATCAATGGCCATACACGGACATGACTCAACCAAGGGAAACGGGGATTGATAGACTTAACGTTGTTGCAGCCCAACGTAATTGAAGGCTAGCAGTTAATTGCAATTATTGTACTAGTAATCATCCGAGTCATCAATGCACTGTTAGTTTTGGGTCGGGACAACACGGTGGTGAATACCTCCACGATTATACATATGTTAATTATCATCAAGTTTGGGGGTATCACCCGGATTCGTCATGGAGCTACAACTGTGAAGACCAATAATACGCTCCAAATCAATCATACACATCGGAATTTTCATGTCCACCTCCATTGCCACAAGAAGAAAAGCCAAATCTGATGGATGTAATATTGAAGGGCATAGCAGACCAAAAGGATAGGATGATGAGTCAAGAAAGATCGAGCTTCAATTTTCAGAACCAGATGGAAAAACTCAACATTACTTCAAACATTGGTCCTCAATATATGGCTTCCGAGACTAAAACAGAAAATTCAAGGCTGGGGGAATTATTATCCAAGTTCATAGCATCAAAAGAGGAGAGAAGGATTAATCAAGAGCGGTCAATTCACAATTAAGAGATATCAATTCAAAATCTGCAGAACCAGATGGATCAAATGTTCAAAGCCTTGAACAACTGTCCTCAAAACAATTGGTGTTATGACGAGGATTCCGAGATTGATGAAGTGCCCGAGCCAAATCTACAACTGGATGAGACACGAGATGTTGAAAAAGAGGAGACAAGTGGGGATAATGAAAATAAGGTCGGTGAATAACTAACTATGAGTACTAACGAGGATGAGCCGATGTTATTAATGCCTCAAGTGCCTTCTCCACCAAAGTTCAAGGATCCGGTTAGATTTGCAAAATCATGCCCACTGGTAGTCATGTCGTCGGCAATGCTCCTTGTGACGTAAAAGTGAGTACGACTTCAAAGCCATTGTGCAATGAGCTGGAGAAGATAGAAGAAGAGAATGTTGTGTCTGACAAGCTTCAATGCCCCAATGTGATCACCGACACAATGGAGAAAACACCTAGACGTTTGAAGTACTTGAATGTGATCTTATCAAAAGTAAGCATACTAGGTGACTTTAATGCAATGGATATCACAATTGGTAACCTACCAAAAGCTACATTGTTTCCGATGGATGGAGGGTTCCTCAATTACAGAATAGGAATTGGATAGTGCTGACCAGACAAAGTCGGGCTAGCGACGCTAAAACTGGCGCAACTTGGGAGGCAACCCAAGCTCTAAGTTTTTCATCTTAATTAGTAGTATATTTTGGTTTTGAATCGAGTCAAGTACACATCTTAATCAGAGAATTACATGTTTTGCAGGAAGTTCAAGGATATACAGCCACTGCCAGACCAGTGCTGACCGCGCTACCAAAAGGATAGACCAAGGACGATCCGCGTCAGCAATCCAGCCACATCTGCCAGCCCAGCGCTGACCGTACCACAGACGTCGATCCTCCATTGCAGAACGCGCTGCACAGTCCCTCACCGTCTGTATACACAGCGCAGACAACGCTACATCAAGCATACTTCCAACGCGTACCGCGCCACCAATACAGCAATTTCTAGATATCAAGCGTGGAACGCGCTATGCCTCGTGCATAACCAGCGCTGACCGCGCTACTCGGGACTGGAAGATTCTGAAAAGTTGGAGCAATGTGTTATAAACTCAATTATGACACCTCTCCTCATTACATATAAACTCTCCACAATTCCAAATTCTATTGCACTTCTTATTCCCTATAACTCCCTATTACACTATCCTTACCTCTCCTTCTCCTTTTCAACTTCCATTCTCAATAAACCCATCCATCCCTAATTTCCAATCCACGTTGGATTTTAATTTACGCGCCGCTCGATAATCCCAGGCATTAAAAGTGGTTTAATTTCAATATTAGTTAAGTCCAACTCAAGCGTGACTCCCTATTTATTCCAATTTGTCTGGCCTATTCTTTAGACTTAGTAGACAAGGAGGAAAATGTTGTATTTTCAGGGAAGTCCTCTCTTTTAATTTTTCCTATCTTAGCCATTGAGGACAATGTTTTGTTTTATGTTTGGGGACATTTTAGTGTCGTATTGCATATAGTTAGTTATTTACATTGTAGTTCATATAGTTTTTGCATTCACTATCTAAAAAAAATCAAAAAGAAAAAAAAGAAAAAAAGAAAAAAAAGTATTAGTTAGTTACTATGTTCATTTGCATGAATTCAATTGTTAGATAGTTTACAGTTTGTTTTGGCCAATGATGAGATTAGAATTGAGTAGACGAGTATAGTACTGACTATTAGAGCTTTGATGTGATTTCTTGTTATGAATTGAGTCTTTTTCTATTTGAAATTGGTATAATAAGGATAGCATAGTAAAAACAACTTGTTGATTGATTGAGTTTAAATTGATACATAATGGGATTCTAAAGGATAATGCTAGTTTGAATGAAAGAATGACAAGAATAAATAGTGATGACTAAAGTTACACAAGAACCTATGTTTGGGGGGAATATTTAGGGTATATAAGTTATAAAAAAAAGAGAAAAAAAGAGAAAAAAAAAGATATTGAGTTGAATAAACTGAGTCCCATGGTGGGTCGAGAAGAAGCGTGAAATGCACTCCCCATAAACACAGGCGTGAGATGCAGCGTAAAACGTACTCACTATCCATCAACCAAAAGAAAAAAAATGAATAAAACAGGAAATAAGAGCAAAAAGCCCCCTTAGATGAAAAATGAAGAATAAGTGTCCCATGTTGACCCCCGATATTGATGATTGTTTAATTTTAGTTGGATCTATCTTTTTTTTAGATTTCTTTAGTTTACACTGTATGATGCATTCGTAGAGACTTATTATGTGTTAAATTTTATATCAGTTAACATTGTTGTGGAGCACACACACACACACACACACACATACACACTATATTAGTGATAACAATATAAGATTTGATGATTGATTGAGAAGTTATTGATTGATTTTGATATGATGTATTATCATGTTTACTTGATTTCTCTAAAACCAGTTGAATAGACTTGTTTATATCATTACTACTGGATTCGTAGGCATGTAGATTAGCTGCATTGCATAGCATTGTTGTTTTGTGTTTTTACTTGAGGACAAACAAAGGTTTAAGTTTGGGGGTATTTGATAAGTAGGTTTTATACCTACTTACCCGGTATCTATTACATTAATTATTTGATTAATCTCATGTTTCTTAGTTATTTTTCATACATTTTATGTTATTTTGTAGGCGATGACATGGCATTGGCATGAAGAAGCAAGAGAAAGTAATTCAAACATCTTTTGGACTGAAATACGCAAGCAAATGCAAGAAGGGAATATTGAAGGACTTTTAACACCACGTTGGATGCATGTTCTTGGCTTGGAACTTGGATTATACTGTAGAGATTCTTCTTAGCTTTCCAGAACATCTTAAATCATCCCAATCGGAGTTCGGATGCGAGAGTTATGTCCTTTTTATCAACTAAGATCAAAGCTAAGAGTTGTCATGCTTGCTATTTACATAGCATCTACTTCAAGCTCGATTTCCGACTTTATCCAATTCGAATTTGTCAATTCTCAAAGAATGAAAGTTATAGATCTCGTAAATACCTTCTATTTGATAGGTGGCAGGCCCCGTAACTCCAAGCGGATCAAAAGTTATGCCTATTTTACCAAAGGACGTTGCAGTAAAAAATAACGTAGCGCGGACCGCACTAGGAATAGCGCGGGGCATGCTAGGCGGCCAGATTTTCTGACCCTGCAGTGTGGACCGTGTGCAGAATGTCTTGGGAATAGCGTGGGGTGCACTAGGCGGCGGGGAAACAGCTTTTTTTGGTTATTTGGTGTCCAATTTGAGCTAGAATAGGATTCTTAGTTGCCTAACTTGCTAGGGTGTCCATTAGAACTCAAAATACTTGAGTTTAACTTGGATTGGGAGGCTAGTTCTAAGACTCCATTAAATCCTTCTTGGGATAGATTTTCTATTAACTTATTCTTTACTTTCTTTCTTAGATTAGGAACCCTAGATTAGATTAGAATGGGAGATTGAAACAACTTGGACACCATTGAAGATCAAGAGCATGAGCTTGAGGAAGATGGAGATTTGCTGACAACAGATTTATTCTATACTCTACTCTTAATTTTGTCTTTTAATGTGTATTCAAGTGTGAATTCTTAGTTTTAATTCAATAAAATAATTCTTTGTTTGAGATTACAATGGATCTTATTGTGTAGTTTATTTTAATATTTTCGCTATCAATTATTATGTTTTATTGAGAGGATTATCTATTGTGATTTGGACTTAATTGCTTAATTGTCTAGCTAACAATTATCGTGATAATCTATATGAACTCGAGAGATGAAGTATTGATTTAGATATTATCATGATAGCATGTGTTTGTGATTTCTGCATAGATGTAATTCATGATTCGTGTTTAGGATAGAGATATGCCTTTACGCCATATGTAATCTTATAGATAACTTGTGCTTTAAATCCTTTTTAATTGTAATTCAAATAGAGATATAGTGGATTAGTTAATTAGGGTGTCTTGCTTAATTCTATCATCTGTGGATTTAAGTGAGTATGGGTATTATGCATCGATAGATGGTTTTATCTGCTTTAGTGTTCTTGATTAACAATTCATGATAGAGAATAATTGATGAGAAGTGTGTTAACTTAAATGAAGCAATAAGTAAAGTTGTGATCTTAAATCTCCGTAATCTTAATTTAACTAGTTGTAATTAGAATTAGTTTACTTATAAATTGAAATTTATTCGTTTAAATAAGATTGAGTTGGTTACGGGTTAGTACTTGCTGATTTTTATAAAACAATTCCTCGTGGGAACGATACTCTACTTTCACTTTATTACTTGTTGACCACGTATACTTGCGTGTTGTGCGTACTTAGATTTTACCCAACAGATTCCAGACTAAGTATGAACATCCCGATCACAGAAAAACTTTTATGCGCCCAAGGCGGACAGAGTGAACGATCCTATCATTCTTGTAATGTAGTATTGATCAATACAGGGCCCATGGAGACTGTACCTAACACCCGTAAGTTATGACGGTTTGCAGATGAAGTTCTGCTAACCCTTAGCGAAAACTAAAAATAATGTTCATAATCTGTCGAATAATACCTATATATATAGTCAATACATAGTTTCAAAAATTTGAGATAGAATTGTTAGGTTGTTATTATCGGCTCAGTTTACTTCACAACTATAAATTCGTTGTAGAAGTGATGTACAAAGAAAACATTTATTTCTTTCAGCTAATTATATTCCTAATTGTTATTACTTGATGGGCACTCAAATGCTCATTCTTGTTTTAAATTTAAATGTTTTCAGCAAGGCAAGATCAACCTGAAGGTTCAGACAAGAACAAGTGAAAAGTAAAGCAAACAGAATATGTTTAATGGTATCTTTTGTAATAGTTAGATTGTATTAAGATAATGATATGTATTATATATCATGTAAAGAATATAGTAAAAGTTTCGTACTTGGGATTAGACCTTGATAAATGTAAGATAAGTTTGATATTTATATTATTGTTATTATTATTAGTATTATTCCGCTCATAGAAATGGTATCGTAAAGCACCGAGTTCAAGTTTCAAGTACCCGAGTTTGGGGGCTTTATAAGTTGGTATCAGAGCTTAGAGTTAAAAACCTTAGGTGGGTTAGACCTTAGGCTATAATCGTGGAACAGAGGAAAATGTTGAAAATACAATTAACTCAAATAGAGTTTTAAAGAAGATAAATTGAATTAGTTCATCATCAAATTAAATAAAAGATAACTTATATAAAACTATTAATTGTTGTGTGTGTATATTAAGTGATAATCAAGATATTGTGTGTGTAGATGTCAGATAGAAAAGGATTAGGATACCCTCAGATCGTAAAGAAAGATTTAATTTTCATAACCGAGCCAATGTCAAAGCTAATAGCTGAAATAGAGGCTCACATTGAAAGCTACCTCAATGAGGTGGTTGTTTTGAAAAGTATAGTATCAGACCCTAAAACGAAATTATAACTGATAGGTAAAGTATAGTTAAAGAATATGTGGTCAATGTCGAGTTCTTAAACTCATATGTTTGTGGTGAGTTCTTAAACTTATAATGTATGGTAAGTTGGACGAACTAGGTGTAGTTAGGTGTGAATGGATTATTCAGGATAATGGCAATAGACAGATTTCTAAGCAATTGATCCTTAATGGAGGCGTAAGGAATAAGTAGTACTAGTATTACTTGAATAAGTATGATTCTATGTTATGTATATGATATGTATATTTGTATAAGGTAATATTTTTCAAATTTTGTATAAGTTGTGGCAGCGATTCCCGACTTTTGAGTCACAAAGGGATAGCGGATGTTTAAAGCAATATGTGCTAAGGTGTGTCAAGTGATATGGGTATGAATTTATATGGGATTAATGAAATAAGTTGCTATAATGATAGTAGTTAATTATATAAGTACTGGTTAATGCAGAAAACCAAAATTTTAAAATATATAATATTTTGACTATATGATAATCTGAATATAGAATTTCGCATTATATGTTAAACGTATATGTTAAAGCTAGACGTATTACGATAATGCCACTAAGACGAAAACGAAACCCAAGGATAGAAGAACCTGTCATCAAAGATGGAAGACAACCTGAGTCGGTACAGAATGTTACGAATATGAACGATCAAGCTATGCAGAACGGAATACCAGTTGCCGGAAGATCAGCTAGATAATCGATCGACGAACGTCAAAGACTTCAAGGCCATCGCACTACCAAGATTCGGAAGATCAACTGACCATGTTGACGCGTTTGTGATAGCTAGGGTAACGAAGGGGTAAAAGATAGTTTTGTCACCTATACGATAAAAGGAAAGGAAATAAAGGGCAAGTCTGTGTGATTTAAGTGTGAATCAATGGTTAGAAGACTGTCTAAGAAGGAGAAGGGAGGCAAGGAATGCAAATACATGAAAAGGCAGCAAGACATTGGCGATAACGGGACCAACATCAACAAGCAAACCAATGAAATCAACCGCAAGTGTCTTCAACATTACTGTTCAAGAAACTGTAGCAGCCGGGGATGCAACTCCAGGTATTATTCGAACAAATTTTATTTTATTATATATTATTTTCTTATATATAGTAAATTATTTTGAAGGAAGAAATTGAGTTCTATTATAAATCAATTTTTCGTATAAGCAGATAGATAAGCTTTATGATAAATAGTTAAAAATCAGTTCGATCAATTATGATCAAGATCTACTTGCAATGATTGTGTATGATATGTACGCTATGTACCCTAGTATGTATAGGTTTTAAAATGGTGATTCCGGGGACGGAATCTTTATAATGGAGGGTGAATGTAACAACCCGATATTTTCTATATAATAAAATCAAAAAATTTGCGTATAATTTTTTATTTATTTTAAAGATGAGGATTTGTACAAGATAAGGTGTATATGTATTTATGTGATAAATAAAAATATATTTATTACATGAATATTTATAAATAATTTTATTTTAAAGTTATTGATTATTTTAAATTATATTCTTATAATAATTAATTTTATAGCAGAAATATTTTTATTAATTATTTTCCATGAAAATATAATTATATATTATTTAAATAATATATGAAATGATTAAATCACAATTATAATAATTATTTTATTTTATTATATGAATTTATTTCAGATTAATTAAGTTATTTATTTTAACTTAATTATTAATGTTATATATGATAGAAAATCAGATATGGAATCCAAACCCTACACTACAAAAAAAAGGGGCTTCAGCAACAACCAATTTTTGTTGCTCAAGGTGCCAAATTTCGTTGTAAAAGGGTTTTGGCAACGACTTTAATGTCGTTGCGTCTTTCATTGCGCAATGAGCGTTGCTAATTGTTCCGCAACGAACATTTTTTTTTCGCTGCCAAAAGCAATATATTTTGCAACGAAATTTGGCTTTTGTACAGAGACATCGATCCTTTAGCAACAAAATGTATTGTTGCAGAATAATTAAAATTTCGTTGCTAAAAATCCCATTTCGTTGCGAAAGCCTGTTACTTGGCAACGAAATAAACTCTTTTTTTTGCAACGCACATGCATTTTCGTTGCAATTAACACCATTTTGCAACAACATTTTTTGTTGCAGTAAATTATGAAAATTATTGTCTAAGCTTTCTTTCGTTGCGGAATGTAAACATTTTAGCAACGATTTTCGTTGCTGATTTTATTATTTGGCAACAACATTATGCTGAATCGGCAACGAAAATGTTTGTTACTGGTTATTTTTCAATAGCAACGAAAGTTGTCGATTAGCAACAACATTATATGTTGCCGTTTCTTTATATGTGCAACGAAAGTTGATATGATTTGCAACAATAAAAAATATTGCCTTTTATGTTAGTATTAGCAACAATATCATCTCCGTTGTTATTAGGTTAATTTTTCGTTGCCAAATATTATATTTTTAATGCCATTAGCAACGAAAATTTGTTGCTAAATGTATAAAAAATTGTTACTATATTAAAACTTGTTCAATGCTTTGGTAATGAATTATATTGTTGCCAAATCAAAATTTGACATTCTTTTTGTGTACCTGGCTAGCTCAATGTCCCCAAAGGAAATAATGGCAAAAATACAAAAAACTAAAATATTATTAACTTAATAAAATCATCTACTACATAATCATTCATTATCTTTACAATTACCCATCTAAATTTACCACAATTCTTCAATCAAAGTATATATCTACATATATAGAGAGAATACACTTCATAATTTCGTCCCTTGTCTTTCGTAAACGTAGCACAAAAATTTGATACCCAGTATTGTAAGGCAGGTCGTAGAAGCAGTTTTCCTGCACATATTTAAAAATAATATCAAGTTAGGAAAATGAAGCAAATAGGTCACCAGAGACACTTAATGCCAAAATCAATACACAAAGACAATAGAGTTGCTACATGGTACTAATATTATTAAACCAACAGACTACCCATGATATTTATTAAATGGTTGAGCATATAGAAAGATTCCAGAGTCCTTCAACTGACTAAATAAAATGCCTTAAACAAGATAACATGAAGTACATACTAGTTTGACAAACATACACAAGATGGTACCATGTGCAATGTGCATGTATAAGATTACAACAACTAAGACAAAGATACACATACTCTATGTGTCCAACTTTGAAGTAACTGTTATGTGAAAAAAACTAAATCTTCTATTACACTTGGCACACAGTTCTGTATGCCTATTTACACGGTCCTTGATTTTTATTTTGACAAACTCAAAATTACTAAATCTGGACAAACAGCGATGAAAAAAATGGAAGTCACCCACCATATCAACCTTATTTTTAACAACTTCTACAAACTAGAAGCATAAAAACCCATAAAAATAAAAAGAACTAGTTTCTATTAATAAAACTGGATCTATAAGCTTACACACATATGCTTATCATATAGCCAAATATATCATGCCAAGACCATCCTGTCTTTTAGTGTGCTTTGCGTGTAATGAAAACAAATAAATACTTTCGAAATAAAGTATCAGTACATAAAAAATGAATTTTGCTTGCCTTACTGATCAGACATAATTTTTGGCTTCCAGAAACCCAATTGTGCCTGCCAAATGGAAACACATTTTAATATATATAAAAAATACAGAGTAATAACAATGAACTATTTAATTATTCCTGGAGATAATTACCTCAGAAAGTAAATGAATTTCATTGAGCAACATAATCAGCAAAATACAATGCCAACATTATCAGCAAAATAGAAGCAGAGAGACCTAAACTTCATTGCCTGCAAATAAAAAACCAACTGCCACCCACAAATAATAGTACTAATAATAAATAAAGAAATAAATGGGTGCTGGAACAACTTTACATTAAAAAGATAAACATGGAAAAAATTATAGCAACAAGTCAAAAACAGATCCTGGAAAGCATAAGTTATCAATATATATTAAGTTGAGTAAGGGCAGGAAAGCAAGCAAAGAGAGGTTCTTCACAGAGAAGCAGGATCCGAACTGTTCCAATAAATAAATATTCCAAAGCATTCACATGTCTCAGTAAAAATTCCGAAAATCCAAGTAGAATGCAACTTAGAAAATCAAAAACCTATTTACAAATCTACCCACCAAATCCAACAAAAACATGTGTGGAAGTGGGGGACGGGGGCGGGGATATAAGCATATTTATCACACTATCACACAATTCAAACCAATTTTACCCCAAAACTTCAATCTCAACAGTACCTTAAAAAATCATCACACGTAACAAAAAAAAGATCAACCAGCTAAAACAACTATATGATTAAACAGTATCATCAACAAAATTCGTTCTTTTAGACAATAAATTACGGAATTATTTTAATAGCAACTCACAAGGCTGGAAGGCGTAGATTTTAGAAAAAGAAACCCAAAGCACTTATTAATTAGGTTTTGTAATCAGATAATGGAGTTAGGGTTTGAGGACTTAGAAAAGGGGAAGGGAACAAATGAAGTAAAGTTTGATTAGGAAAGAAATGACACATACCTCCGTGTTTTTTTTTCTTACCCGGCTCTCAGGCACATACCTCCGTGTTTTTCCCTCCGTGTTTTTTACATAGATAACATTTTTTCAAATTAAAAATTGCCTTTATAAATAGATAACATTTTTTTATATGTATCTACAACATTTTGTTAAAAATGTAGTGAAAAAAAAAATACCACAACGTTTTTTATAAAAACGTTGTTGTTAAGTGTTGTCTATTTATTATTTTGTACTTGTGAGCATGCAATTTGATACACAATTGACGACGAAAAGCTCACAATTAGAATTCATATACCTCCCAGTAAGACGTCAACTCCAGTGCTGTGACAACCCGAGAATTTTGAATATTTTTAAAATTTTTATTAATTTATTTAAGGTTAAAAATTAGGACCTAGACAAAAAATTAGTGTATACGTTTGATATTTTTAAGAAGGAATTTTGAGAATTTCAAAATTCTGTGAAGGATTTAGGTGAATTATTCAGGATTAGGGAATAAGTGAATATGTTATGTGTATATGTGAACAGTATGTGGTTAAGGATCAAATGTTGACCAAATAAACGATATATGTAACAAACCCTAATTATATATTAAGAACTTTAACGTTCGATTAGAAAATCCTAGTAATTAATAAGAAACCTTAGAAACCGGCTCTGGAAACCCTAATTTCAGTTTCACGAATCCGAAAACCTAATTCGGTGCATGAAACCCTAAATCGAGAACTTAATGGCGTAAGTGTAAATAATTATTGGATTAATTAGGGTTAATCTTAACAAATTGGTTACAAAACCCTAATTCCAAATTTAAAACCCTAATTAAAGATTTGAAACCCTAATGTGTAAATAGGGAAAAACCTAAGTGTTAATTTAATACTCTTAATGTTAATTAGGATATATTAATTCTAATTTTCAAGTTAAGTAATTTGAAAACCCTAATCTAGTTACGAAAAATGTATTTTCTATTTTAGAAAATTATTTTTCTATTAGAAACCCTAGTTTGTGGATTATAAACCCTAATTACCATTTGACCCTAATTGCTAAATTAACAATATTAAATTATGATTAAGAAATTTTAATATAATTAGAAAATTCTAATTATAATTTAGAAATAATAATTTTCTATTTTTAAAACCGAAATTCGAAAAAGTTAGAAATTAAATTTGCAAAGTTAAGGGTTAAATCCTAAACCCTAAAATGATCCAAACCCTAAACCCTAACTCAAACCCTAAACTGCAAGGGTTTGTAACAATTGTCCAATTTGCCATTAAATTAAAAATAAAATGACCATTTTGCCCTTTGTGTATTCTTTAATGGTTGGAGTGTAGATCTTGCCAAGATAATAGGTTGATTACTAAACCCTAACCCTAGCCTTAGCTATGTGTCAATTATCAGCCATTCCTTCCAGCCAAATACATTAAATCATGGCATATGTATAGATTTGAGAAGAGAAAAAGCTTACTTTACTTTTTCATTTCTCCAAGCCCATTCTCTCTCTTCATTTTCGGAACTTAGAGAGAGAGAGAGAATCAAAGCTAGGATCAGTTCTTAGTCTTCCAATAACAGATCCAAGAGTCAGAAATCAAGGATCAAGCTAGAAAGGTAAAGAACCTTAAAATTTTGAAATCAGTGATTTGATGTTGTTTGATGTTAGTTGTTGTTTAAAGTTGTGTAAAAGAGTGTCTTTTAAGGATCTGGGTTGTTGGATCATGGATCCATAACACTTAGATGCACGAAATTAGCATTTTCAAAACTCTGGAAAAAGTTGAAAAATGTTGTCTGACAGTCACATGTCAAGGCTTCTAGATCTTTTGTGTATTAATTGTTTGTTGTGTTTTTTAAGTTTTAAACTTGTAGAATGTTGTAAGGGTTGTGATCTGGAACTTGAATCACTCCCAGATCACGTGTAGATTGAAATATATGATCGGTCAAAGTACGTTGACCGAGCCCAAAATCTGTTTCTAGGTTACCCAGAATTTCTGACAAATTATTTTTGGCCTCTGATCTTGCATTCGTTTGATGTTTTGGCCATGTTTTTGTTTTCATTTGGTAGTCTGACATGTAATCTATATAATCCAATCATTAGATCCCTAATATATTGCTCAGAATAAAACTTCTTTTTGGTCAAACCACCGTTGACCGACTGCTCGGATGAAGATTATGGAAAACCCAGAATGTTCAAGAACGCGTCCTTGACATGTAGTTTGACCGACCAAGATCTATTGCTTGTGTTGTTGTTTGGATGTTCTTATTGAATAGAAATGGACCTTGACATCTCCTCTACATTATTGAACCTTTATAACACATTAACAAAGTCTGTAAAGCAAAGATTTAAAGGCTCAAAAATCGACCCTTATCACTGCTGGAGATTCTGGGCTCAAGAAAACATCTGACAAGATGTTTAGTAGCTTAGATCTTGCTATGATGTTATGTGTTAGCCATGAAGCTTGATTCTAGTTGTAGTTCTACACTTATACTACAATTGTATTACAAATTAACAGCCCAGAATCATCACTAACCTATATCTATCACTGGTCAAACAAGGCAACTTGCTGACTGGCTTGAAGTTCTGGGTTCTTCGTCAAGAACACCAAGAACACCTATAGCGACAGTTATGTCGTTATATGCCCCTTTAGCGACAGATAATTATTAAAAATAATTATTTTAATTAAATAAATCATATTAAATGGTTTTTAATTATTAAAAATACTAAATAAATTCTTAAAAATTATTTTAAAGTCTGAAAAATAGTTTTTAATTATTTTGAGTATATTTCATAAATATTTAATATTTTTGGAATATAAACGATATTTAATTTATTTAATTATAATATTAAATAAATTATTTAAAAATGATTTTAATTCATAAAAAATCATGAAAAATAATATTATGGTATAATAAAATATTTTTAGTTATTTTTTGTAACTTTTAATATTTTGTGATGAATTTCATTAATTAATCAATATTAATGATAATTAGTTTATTTAATAACGATATTAAATAAATTATGGAAAAATAGAATAAATGATTTAAAAATCATATAAAAATGATTTAAGTGATATAAAAATATTTTAAGTTATAACCTATAACCTTTGATATTTTGTCATGAAAATACTAATATTTTAATATTAATAGCAATTATTGAATAATGAGTTTAAGTGTTTAAAAATCATATAAATATGATTTTAAAGTATTAAAAATACTTTGTGATATTATAAATATATTATAATATTATGACATGTATTTCATTAATATTTGATAATAAATAAATATTAATGATAAAGAATTAAGTAGTAAGTAATTAATTTAAATACGTTATTAATGATTTAAAAATCAAGATAAACGGTATTAATTATTTAAAAATTATTACAAGCTTATGAAAAATGTTTTGACTGATATTAAAATTATCTGAGATAATTGTTAAGTTTTAGGCATAGTTTCATTGAACTTAGACTCGATAAAAGTCCGACTAGATCATCGGGACGTTAGAATTTTGTCGGATTCAAGTCAGACTGAAATAGTTTGACCTGATACTGATCCTTATATGTGTTATAGACTGATAATGTTATGTGTTGTGTTTATATTATTCTATGTCTATATATATATAATAGTATTATATTGTGATGATATTATTATAATATTGGAGATCTATATTACTAATATTAAGTCTTCGGATAAAGCATTATAAATTGCGTAGCGGTACTTAACGGTTCAGGCAAGTTTGCTTTTACTTAACTCTACTAAGAGTGTTTCATTCGGATAAGCTTATGGTTAGTCGTTCCTGGTTTCCATGAATTGTACTCTGTACATATTGCATGTATAAGTCATGTATGAAAGGCTGATCACCTTCATTACCAGTTGGTTCAGATATATTTGTTCATGTATAATATTTGTTCAGTCATAAATTTGTTCCTGCTAGTTCACAATTATATTGTTGAATTATAGCCAGCTTATTATTCAGACTCTTTCAATCATGATATATCATTATATTATTGAACTTAAACTTGTTGGGCAATCCTTTTGCTCACCCTTGCTATATCATGATAAAACATTGCAGATTAAAGCGAACGGGTCGGATACAATGAAAGATTAAAGACAGTTCCAGCTTAAAGTTAATATGCGTGATTAGTGTTGTAATAGTGTAGTTTGATAATAATGTTATATGTTAGAAAAGTTATGATTTGTGTATAAGTTAAGGTTACTCGACCTTGGGGAATAGTGTGTAATGTATTTTATAAACAATTTATGTTTATATCTTCCGCAAATAGTAATAGTTGTATAGAATGATCGAACCGAATTCGCGGTGATTCGGGACCTCGAATTCGGGGCTCTCGCAGTTGGTATCAAAGCTGTTGGTTATGAAGCTTAGGTAGGAATACCTGAGACTAATAACCGCAGTGATTAGGATAAGTACTAACTCAAATAGAGTTAGTTGGTCGATAAGATTCAAAGATGAATCTCGGCGAGTTGTAAAGATACGGAGTTCTCTAACTCTGATAATAAAGTTGAACAGTAGTGGAGAAATAGATAAAGTCTAAAAGACTAAAAGAGCAGTGATAGAAGATCGTAAAAAAAACGATCAAGATATATAAATGAATCATAATATATACGATGAGATCACTCTATGATCTGATAAATTGATAGCAGGGAGAAGAATCAATATAATGATTGAACAGTTTACAACAAGATTGTTGGGTGTCAGTTGTATTATGAATTGGTACATATTCAGGAAAGGATTATGAATATGGATTAAATAAAATTCGTTTGGAGAAGTGTGTTAGTGGTAGGTGGGGATTCAATTGAGGACTCGTGTCAGCAGCTGAGTTGTATGATTCCTTGTGTGGGCGGGGAATTGTACTTGGTGTAAAAACTACTTAGTTTTGGCAATGATAATCAATGAAATGTTTGTGTCGCGCTATTTGTTATATGCATGTTAAGAGGGTGATTCCTTTCTCATGTGTAGAACAGATAGATAGGTCATAGGTAGAGGATATAAGATTAAGTATGAGTTTAAAAACTCATACTTATGTGACATGCTTTGACTCATAGTTATATGAAATTTTTATGAACCCCTCAGCGAATGGACGCCAAAGGTTTGTCTAGGACAGTTCTTAAACTCATATGATTGTGGCGATTTATGGACTCATAAGTGTGGTTTTACTAACTTGGTATAGTTGTTTGTAAATGGAGTATTAAAGATTATAGGAACAGATAGATTGTTAGGACAATGATTATTAGTAGAGACATAAGTTTTCTGAAACTACTAGCTATGCTAGACTTCGAAATATTGACATCAAGCTAAATACGCACTATGTGCTTTAAAAAATATGTAGACTCGTAATCATTTTTAAAACGGTTTAAAGTATAGTCTATGCTAATTATTTCAGCTAGACGCAAACGATTTAAAATATCAAAATATATTTTTTTTATCACTCATGTACCATGTAACCTGGTGCAGAAATGATAAAAATTTGATGGAGTTGTAAATACAGGAATACTTAGTGTGAATTTGATCTAAAATCGTTGTTTCACTATTGTATGATGTGTTATGACAAAGTCATGCAATAACGGCATCCTCAAATGGACTATTAATACAGTACGGCATCATAAAGTCATTCTCAAAGATATTTTCAAAAATTTCAATTTGCCAATGGGGTTTGGCTACACATAAATAATTCGATTGAATTGAATTATTGATATGGGTCTATGCTATTCGATTCAACAAGACTAATGTTATGAAAACTCTAAGTGTTCATTAAAAGAAATTTTCCGAACCAAATTGTTTTGGTGCGGAATCCTATGATAAGACTGAGGTGGAGTATGTTATTTGGATAAATAATCCAATCAAGTAGCGTAAATATTCGCTATACATGATTAATACGTTATGCATGACGTAAGAGTACGATAGGCTGATAACCTAAAGTACTAACAATGGTAATTTACCTTCTTTGTGATTGTAAACATACCAAGTAATGTATTATTTTGGGTTATGATCAATACCGTTAAAACTATGTGTCCATGGTCTATATGACCCCTCTGCACAATTTGAAAACTTTTACTCTTGTGAGTGGTGTATTGGGTAGTATGTGATAATGTATGTGAATGGTGTAAGCAGTATGGTGTAAGGTGTAAGGTAAATTTCAGGGATGAAATTTTTAGAAGAATGGGTGAATGTAACAACTCTATAATTTTGAATATTTTTAAATTTTTTATTAATTTATTTAAGTTTAAAAATTATGACTTAGACAGAAAATTAGTGTATGCGTTTGATATTTTTAATAAGGAATTTTGAGGATTTCAAAATTATATGAAGGATTTAGGTGAATTATTCAGGATTAAGGAATAAGTGAATATGTTATGTGTATATGTGTACAGAATGTGGTTAATGGTCAAGGGTTGACAAGATAAACGATATCTGTAACAAACCCTCATTATATATTAAGAACTTTAATGCTCGGTTAGAAAATCCTAGCAATTAATAAAAAAACCCTAGAAACAGATTCTGGAAACCCTAATTTCAGTTCTGAGAATTTGAAACCCTAATTCGGTGCATGAAACCCTAAATCGGGAACTTAATGGCGTAAGTATAAATAATTATAGGATTAATCTTAACAAATTGGTTACAAAACCCTAATTATGGATTTGAAACCCTAATTTGTAAATAGGAAAAAACCTAAGTGTTAATTTATTACTTTTAATGTTAATTAGGATACATTAATTCTAATTTTCAAGTTAAGTAATTTGAAAAACCTAATATAGTTACAGAAATTTAATTTCTATTTAGAAAATTATTTTTCTATTAGAAACCCTAGTTTGTGGGTTATAAACCCTAATGACCATTTTGACCCTAATTGCTAAATTAACAAATTTAATTAGGAAATAATAATCCTAATTAGCAATATTTAAATTATGATTAAGAAATTTTAATATAATTAGAAAATTCTAATTATAATTTAGAAATATTAATTTTCTATTTTTAAAACAAAAATTCGGAAATGTTAGAAATTAAATTTGCAAAGTTAAGGGTTAAACCCTAAACCCTAAAATGGTCTAAATCTTTAACCCTAACTCAAACCCTAAACCCTAAGGGTTTATAACAATTGTCCAATTTGTCATTAAATTAAAAATAAAATGACCATTTTGCCCTTTGTTTATTCTTTAATGGTTGGAGTGTAGATCTTGCCAAGATAATAGGTTGGTGACTAAACCCTAACCCTAGCCTTAGCTATGTGTCAATTATCAGCCATTCCTTCCAGCCAAATACATTGAATCATGGCATATGTATAGATTTGAGAAGAGAAAAAGCTTACTTTACTTTTTCATTTCTCCAAGCCCATTCTCTCTCTTCATTTTCAGAACTTAGAGAGAGAGAGAATCAAAGCTAGGATCAGTTCTTAGTCTTCCAATAACAGATCCAAGAGTCAGAAATCAAGGATCAAGCTAGAAAGGTAAAGAACCCTAAAATTTTGAAATCAGTGATTTGATGTTGTTTGATGTTAGTTGATGTTTAAAGTTGTGTAATAGGGTGTCTTTTAAGGATCTGGATTATTGGATCATGGATCCATAACACTTAGATGCACAAAATTAGCATTTTCAAAAATCTGGAAAAAGATGAAAAATGTGTTCTGACAGTCACATGTCAGGGCTTCTAGATCTTTGTGTATTAATTATTTGTTGTGTTTTAAGTTTTAAACTTGTAGATTATTGTAAGGGCTGTGATCTGGAACATGAATAAAGCCCAGATCAATTATAGAATGAAATATATGATCAATCAAAGTACGTTGATCGAGCACAAAATCTATTTCTGGGTTACCCAGAATGTTCTCAGAATTTCTGACAAGTTGTTTTTGCCTCTGATCTTGCATTCGTTTGATGTTTTGGCAATGTTCTTGTGTTCATGTGGTAGTCTGACATGTAATCTATATAATCCAATCATTAGATCCCTAATATATTGCTTAGAATAAAACTTATTGGTGGTCAAACCACCGTTGACCGACTGCTCGGATTAAGATTCTGGAAAACCTTGAATCTTCAAGAACGCGTCCCTGAAATGTAGTTTTAACGGCCTAGATCTACTGTTTGTGTTGTTGTTTGGATGTTCTTGTTGAATAGAAATGGACCATGACATCTCCTCTACATTATTGAACCTTTATAACACATTAACAATGTAACGCCCCCAAAACAGGTATACATCACCCATTTTGAGTCACCAAATACATGGTACAAAATACAAATACAACTTAATTATACAACTATCGTGCAAAGTACGACAAAACATAAGCTGTGAGTTTTAATACAAATATTGTCGTCTAGATAATATACAAACTCAAATTTAATATTATTACATTTATTTTCCCACTTTTTCACTGAATAGTGAGGACTACTAAGGCTATCATCTGGTCCGTCACTCCATTCCCCGACTAGTCCATGTTACATTCTCATTTACTGAAGAGAACAATGAAAGTAAAAGGGTGAGCTCAACTAGCTCAGTAGGAAATATTATGACTAAGATAATGCATAATATATTATCGTTACCCTTCAACAGTGTTAAACTGATATAATATAACAACCATCAAGTTTAACTGCAGCGGAACAAGCAATCCATTAAAAGAGTCAAGTAGAGAATAAAATCTAATATCTTTTATGATTTAAAAGCTTTTTCATCACTTTTATCACTGGGACTCAGCTTAATAAATAATCCACATCATCGAATCACCCCTGCACTACGGCCAAGGATATTCTTTAGTATCACCACCACAATTATCTATGCATTACGGGCCAAGAATATTTGTGTATTCAATAATGGTCATGATCATGCCAACAACTGTCCATCAATGCACTACGGGCCAATGATGACTTTTACCACATCATTTGTAACATTACGGTCATGATTACACCGAATAATCCCTGGCCATAATCATACCAAGTCCATCTATGCACTATAGGCCACAAATGACTTTCAACAAAATATAAGCACGAGGATGATGACAATGATATAAGAATTCAATAAAATAAGTTCAAGAATTAATTTATCCAGGAACTAATAACGTCCAAATTGTCAACATGATACTGCTTTGTAGAGTAAAATTCAAGAATGCTCAGAAGAATATTTCAATGAAAAGATACTGGATGAAGCGCAAATATCAAGGATATTCCACTAATTTCATGGAGTATAGAAGTCAAAACTTTAACCAACTGAGTATAACATGGAATGGAATAACAAAAGAAATCACCAGGCATGCGATAGACCACACAGGCAGGTTATTTTAACAGAATAATAAATAACGGAATCAGGTCCGGCGTAAAACGCACAGACAAGATATTCCAACAGAATAATAAAGATGGAATCAGGTCCGGCGTAAAACGCAAAGAAAGGATATTCCAAAAGAATAATAAAGACGGAACCAGGTCCGGCGTAGAACGCACAAGCAGGATGTTCCAACAGAATGATAAATAATGGAAACAGGTCTGGCGTAAACGCACAAACAGGATGTTCCAACAGAATGATAAAGAATGGAATAACAGAAGAATTTTACCAAGTATAGGGTAGCCCTTGTATATAGGTTATTCCAATAGAATAATAAAGAATGGAATAACAGAAGTTTTATTCATGGATAAGAAAGAAATAATACTCCCTACCTTAGAAAAACTGGATACTGGAATAGTGAGGTAGCAGACTTTTCTTTTTCTTTCAATAATTTCTCTCTATAATAATCTCTCTAAAGCTTTTGTGAATTGGTGAGAAATAAAGGAAGAATGAGCTTCTATTTATAGGAAAATATAGTTTCGATAATTGCACGTTTTGGGCTCGAAAAATTACAGTACAATACCTATAACTTTTCTTTAATTTTTAATTTAGTCCTGTAAGTATTATCAAACTTGCACCACCTCCCCTAATAGTAAATAATGTGAATCAATAGTTCAATCATGTGAATCAGTAGTATAATCATGTGAAAAATATGAATTACAGTATAGTACCTCCATCTATACCTCCATTTTTAACTTAGTCATGCAAGTATTATCAATTTTGCACCAACTCTTCTAATAGTACAAGAATATGATTCAATGGTACACACATTTGAACAAATAGTTATATAAGCATGTGAATTAGTAGCAATTAATTGCTCATTTATCCGATAAATTACCGATTTATCAATATATCCCCCAAACATCAATTATCATCGGAATAAATGTTGATTTCCACTAACACTAATAATCCCAACACAATGGAACTATCAATATCATCTTTAATCAACACGAACTTATTCATCATTAATATTATAACTCATAATATTTAACAACCAGGTCGATCCCAGGAAAGAGGGGGCTTTCCGATAAGGATTTGTCCTTATTGGTGCACAATTAGGTGACCAAACCTCTCCTTGATAGAACTTCTAGACATTGTCAATATTGCAAATAATAATATGAATAACTTTGTCGTCTCAATTATTGATTTAATAATATAAAATATTATGCAAATGATACCGTAACAATAATTGAATCAATAATATGAGAGATATGATGCAGCAATTACTGTATCAATAATTGAGTATAACTGAGTGACTTCTCACATAAGCATCAATAATCAATATCGTGTGCTACTATGCAACCACGTGTATAACTGTACTTTTAACACCGTGTGTTTCAACAGTTAACGGTAAAACTTCCGCCGTTATTTTCATAAAGTATTTTTGTCGTTATCTCAATCCGAAAATAATTCCATTGTGGGGCCCACCAATGATTCTGCCGTTGTACGAATATTCCCTGCAAAAATGAATATTCCCTGACCAATAAAATATTATATAACAACTTGCGTACTTTGAAAAACTTGTAAATAATACCCACAACTATAACATTATATCAAATCCACACTATAATATTCAAAAATATATTTTGAGAAAATTTAATCTTTATTTAAAAAGTTGGGGTCTTACAACCTCCCCTTCTTATGAAATTTCTTCCTCAAAATTAGGGTACGTACCTGGTATGTCGAAGAGGTGAGGATACCGTGATTTCATTTCAGATTCTAATTCCCAAGTCATTTCCTCAACATTGTGGTTTCTCCACAAAACTTTGACTTGAGGTATAACCTTGGAGCGTAGAATATGATCCTTTTTGTCCAAGATTTTAACTGGTAACTCTTCATACGTTAAATCTTCCTCTATCTCGTATAGTTCTAATTCAATAATGTGGTTTGGGTCTTTCACATATTTACATAACATAGATATGTGAAAAACGTTATGAACACGAGACATACTTGGCGGTAAAGTGAGTCTATACGCCACAGTTCCTACTCGATCGAGGATTAAAAATGGGCCAATGAATCGAGGGTTGAGTTTTCCTCTCTTTCCAAATCTCGTAACTCTCTTCCATGGAGCAACACGTAAAAACACATGATCTCCAATATCGAATTCCACGTCCTTTCAATGAAGATCAGCATAACTCTTTTGTCGATCTTGTGAGGTTTTTATACGTTGTCGGATCATTTGAATCTTTTTCGTAGTCATACGTACCAACTCTGGTCCCAACAACGTTACTTCACCCACCTCATCCCAACATACTGGAGAACGACACTTTCTTCCATATAACGCCTCAAATGGAGCCATGCCAATATTTGCTTGATAACTTTTGTTGTAGGAAAACTCCACCAATGGTAAGAACTTGTTCCAACTTCCCTTGAAGTCAAGAACACAGAGTCTTAATAGATCTTCAAGAGTTTGAATGGTCCTCTTCGACTACCCATCCGTCTGAGGATGATATGCTAAGCTAAATCGTAAATTCGTGCCCATAAATTTTTGTAAACTAACCCAAAATCTTGAAGTGAATCTTGGGTCTCGATCTGAAACTATGGATACTGGCATACCATGCAGTCTTACAATCTCGTTTATGTACATATGAGCAAGACGTTCAAGTGTATAAGTTTCTCGTATAGATAGAAAAGGAGCAGACTTGGTCAATCAATCAACAATGACCCAAATTGGATCTATGCCTTGAGAAACCTTGAGAAGACAGTAACAAAATCAATAGTAATATGTTCCCACTTCAATTCTAGAATTTCAAGTGTTTACAATGGACCTTTTGGTACTTGATGCTTCGCCTTGACTCGTTGACAAGTTATACACCTTGAGATAAAGTCTGCTATTTCTCTCTTTATATTGCTCCACCAAAATGTATGTCGAAGATCACGATACATTTTGGTACTCCCAGGATGGATTGTAAACGGTGTGTTGTGCGCCTCCATCATGATTTTATACTTTAAATCAGGGTTGTTAGGAACACAAAGTCTGGAGTTGACTCGAAGTATTCCATCCTCGTCGATTCTTGCTTCCGGTATAGCACCTTCTTGCACTTTCTTCTTCATACGCATTAGCTCCAGGTCTATAGCTTGAGTAGCTTTAACTTTATCGATTAAAGTCGGTTATACTCGTATATTTGCCATCATCATGTGGGTCCCTGGAGTCTTTATCTCTAACTCCATCATTTACAAGTCATACAAAATGGGCCTTTGCGTTGACAATATTGCACTCGTACCCGCATATGATCTTCTACTCAGTGCGTCAGCTACCACGTTCGCTTTTCTAAGATGGTATTGGATGGTATGATCATATTCTTTCAATTGTTCAAGCCAACGTCGTTGTCGCATGTTGAGTTCCTTTTGGGTGAAGAAATATTTGAGTCTTTTATGATCCGTGTAGATCTCCACCTTCTCTCTATACAGGTAATGCCTCCAAATCTTAAGCGTAAAAACCACAGCTGCCAACTCTAGATCATGAGTATGGTAATTCCTCTCATATTCTTTGAGTTGTCGTGAGGCATAGGCTATGACTTTCCCATGTTGCATGAGAACACATCCTAACCCTTTGCCTAAAGCATCACTGTAGATGACAAATCCCTCCGAGCCAGATGGTATTGTCAGAACAGGTGCTGAAATAAGTCTCCTCTTGAGTTCTTGAAAACTCTTCTCACATTCCTCGCTCCAATCGAACTTTGTATCTTTTCGGGTCAGCTGAGTTAATGGAGTAGCGATTCGAGAAAATCCTTCCACGAATCTCTGATAATAACCAGCTAATCCAAGAAAGCTATGTACTTCGGTCACCAATTTAGGTTTCTCCCAGCTTTGAATATCTTCAATCTTTGTTGGGTCAACAGATATTCCATGACTTGATATCACGTGGCCAAGGAATGCAACTTCCTTAAGCCAGAACTTACATTTCTTTAACTTGGCATATAGCTTGTTTTCACAAAGCTTTTGGAGTATCAGCCTCAAGTGTTGCTATGATCTTCACGGCTTTTGGAATATATGAGGATGTCATCAATAAAGAAGACCAAAAAATGATCCAAATATTCCTTGAATACTCGGTTCATCATATCCATGAAGGCAGCAGGAGCATTAGTCAATCCAAAAGAAATGATCAAGAATTCATAATGCCCGTACCGAGTTCTGAAGGCAATCTTTGGAATATCCTCAGTTTTAACCTTTAGCTGATGATATCCAAAATGAAGATCGATCTTTGAAAAAAATTGTGCTCCTTGTAACTGATCAAACAGGTCATCAATATGTGGCAATGGGTACCTATTTTTTATGGTGACATGATTCAACTCCCGATAATCAATACAAAGTCGCATACACCCATCTTTCTTTTTCACGAACAGAACAGGAGCACCCCAAGGAGACGTACTAGGACGAATGAAACCAATGTCTAACAATTCCTGCAATTGGGTCTTTAACTCCTAAAGTTCAATAGGAGCCATTTGATATGGGGCTTTGGAAATGGGTTTTGTACCGGGTTCAAGGTCGATACAAAATTCAAATTCACGCTCTGGGGGTAGGCCAGGAAGTTCTTCAAGGAATACGTCAGGAAATTTATTAACAATAGAAATGTCCTTCAAATCTGGCGTATTTTTGTTTAAATTCGTGACATGAGCTAAGAAAGATTGACATCCGTTTTTCAATAAACGAATAGCTTTATGGCTTGAGATGACTGTTATTGATTTTAATGCTTTGGTCGCTTGAATTCACATAATAGGTTTATTAGGAATATGAAAGCTAAAAATCTTACGAAAACAATCAATTTTATCATGATGAGTAGTTAACCAATCAATCCCTAGAATCACATCAAATGCAAGTATTTTTAAGGAGATGAGATCGACGGGTAATGTGCGGTTACCGATTTAAATCAAACAAGACTTATAAACAGTGGATGTAATGAAGGTTTCTCTTAATTGAGTTTCAACAGATAAGTCAAAGTTTAATTTCTCCGGAGTTAAATTTAAACGTTGAGCGTAAATAGGAGAAATAAAAGAATGGGTAGAACCGGTATCAAATAAGGTATAGACTTTACTAGAGTTTATGATAAGCTTAATCGTGATAACCTCGTTCGGGTTCCTTTCTTTCTGGGAGGTCACAACAAACGCTCTCCCTTGCACTACCAGCTTTGACTTTTCTGGGACGGCCTTTGGTGCCTCCATCTTAGCTGAACTTGTCTTCGATGAACGACAAAATCGAGCTAAGTGACCTTCCCTTCCACAATTATAACATGCTTTGGACGACATCGAACAGTTTGGACTGATGTGTCCCTCCCCTCCTCATTTGAAGCATATGATAGGTGGTCGTTCTCCTTCCTTAACAATAGTTGCTGGTGCTGACGTCTTTCCATCATTGTTGAATCTCCTTTTCTTGAAATATGCATTTTTATTGTCTTGGCTATGATTACCACCAAAGTGGTTACCATTTCTGGCATGTTGATTCCCTCCATGCTTGTTGTCACCGTTTCAATGACTGTTACCACTTGTATTTTCATTCTGCCGACTGCTTTCTCTTAGTTGCGTTGACTTGTTATCGCGCTCCTGTAGCAACCCCGAATTCGGGCCCCGAATCGCTGCGGAATCGGTACACTATTACTATCACTATTTGTGGAAGATATAAACATAAATTGTTTATACAATACATTACACACTATTTTACCCAAGTTGAGTAACCTTAACTTAAACACCATTCATATAATATCTATTATACAATAATATTTATCACAATATATTATTACAAACAAGCCGCACTTTATATCCCAAGCTGAACTTGACTTTAACCTTTTTTCTGTATCCGAACACATTCGCTTTATCTACAATGTTTACCATGATATAGCAAGGGTGAGCATAAAAGTTGCCCAGCAAGTTTAAATACAATAACATAACAATATATCATGATTGAAGAGTATGAATAATAAGCAGAATATAATTCATCAATATAGTTGAGAATTATCACGAACAAACTTTTGACCGAACAAGTTTTAAAACATGAACAAACATTTCTGAACCAACTGGTAATGAAGGTGATCAGCCTTTCATACCTGACTTATACATGCAAGATGTACAGAGTACAATTTTCATGGCAATCAATAACGATTAACCATCAGCTTTGAATAAAACACTTTTATTATAGTTAAGTATAAGAAAACTTGCCTGAACCATTGATTACCGCACGCAATTTAATAATGTTTTATCTGAAGACCTAATATTAATAATATAGATCTCCAATATTAGAATAATATCATCACAGTATAATACTATTATATTTATACACACAGAATAACCTAAACACATTACCACATAACCCTATTAGTCTTTACAACACATAAGACTTAGTATCAAGTCAAACTATTTCAGTCTGACTTGAAACCGACATAATTCTATCATCCCGACGGTCTAGTCGGACAAAAATTGAGTTTATGTTCAATTAAACTCTATCTAACCACTTAACCATTATCACATATAATTTCTTATCAGACAAAACATTTTTCCTAGGCTCGTAATAATTTTCGAATAAGTATTACCATTTATCAACATTTTTCAATCATTAAAACCGTATTTAAATAAATTAAATACCGCATAATTCCTTAATCATTAATATTTATTTATTATAAAATATTAATAAAAATCATTACATAATATTATAATATAATTATAATATCACAAAGTATTTTTAATACCTTAAAATCATAATTATATGATTTTTAAACAATTAAAACCATTATCCGATAATTTCTATTAATATTAAAATATTAATATTTTCATGACTAAATATCAAAAGTTATATTTTATAACTTAAAATATTTTTCTAACACTTAAATCATTTTAATATGATTTTTAAAACATTAATTCCATTTTTCCTTAATTTATTTAATATATCTATTAAATAAACTAATTATCATTAATATTGATTAATTAATGAAATTCATTCCAAAATATTAAAAGTCATCAAAAATAACTTCAAATATTTTCGTATACCATAATATTATTTTTCATGATTTTTCATGAATTAAAAATTATTTTTAAATAATTTATTTAATATCATAATTAAATAAATAAATACCATTTATATTCCAAAAATATTAAATATTTTCAAAATATACTCAAAATAGTTAAAAACTATTTTTCAGACTTTAAAATAATTTTTTATATTTTATTTTGTATTTTTAATAATTAAAAACCATTTTTTTTTCTAATTTTTAATCAATTTCCGGAAAATAATAAATAAACTGTCGCTATAGGCCTTTAGCGACACTTGTTTGTCGCTATAGGTGTTCTTCACTCAAGAACACTGATAACTCAGTGAACGAGAGGGCTGGTTTGACCGGCTTTTAAGTTATGATCCTAATATTTTCTAGATTGGTTATAGAGTTAAGATTGTAGTACTAATGTAGTACTACAACCACAAACTCATTTCATGAAAATAAAACAATACATCAGAAAGATCTGGGCATTCAAAATCCTTGTCAGGGGTGTTCTTGAATTTCTGGGCTACCCAGAAATTCAAACAGCTTGAGGGTTCCTACTTTGCACCTTTATAATTTTGATTCTAGACATTGATTCTGTGATATAAAAGTTCCAAAATATAGTACACATGACAGGGTACAAATATATTACATTTCCTCAACCTAACAACATCACAAATGAGAGATCAAAGCCGGTCAATTTCTGACAGAAACTCGGCTGATGAAGATCTGGGTTTTCCAGAAAACCTTCATCAGACAGTTGGTCAACGCAGTTTGACCATGATTCTATACCGTTCTGTTTTTGATCTGGATGAACTAAATCTTCAGAATGTAATATACATGGCAGGCTACAATAACCAACCTAAAACATGGCATAAACACAACCAGACTACAAGAACTAGCGCTTGCAAAAACTTGTCAGAGTTTTCTGGAAATTCTAGGTAAACTTGTCAGAGTTTTCTGGAAATTCTAGGTTGCCCATATTTCCAGTTTCTCTGAACGGTCAACGAGGTTTGACCGAGTATAAACTAAGATCTAGACTTGATTAGACCCTGTTTCCAGTTTCAGATCCTAGTCCTCATGACATAGAACACATCAAAAACATAACATACACAAAAAATATAACACATAAAGATCTAGAGGCCCTGACATTCGGCTGTCAGGCCATTTTTTTCATCATTTCCAGATTTCTAAAAAAATTAAATTCGAGCACTTAGATGATATGGATCTATGATCCAACAACCCAGAACATTAAAAGACACCCTATTACACAACTTTAACCAACAAACAACAACATTAAACATCAAATTCACGGATTTCAAAATTTAGGGTTTTTATACCTTTTATGCTTTAATTCTTGAATCTGATTCTTAGATCTGTTTATGGTACACGTGGGGCTTGAATTGAGACTGAAATCACACTATGATTTCGTGATTTTGAGAAAGAATAGGAATTGGTAAGAGCAAAAATAAGATTAGCTAAGTTTTTTGTACACTTTCTCTCTCTAATTCTATTTATATTGTTGCTTTGTTGCTATGATCTGTCCAATTTCGGCTGGATTCAATGTTTATAGCTCAAGGCTAATACTAGGGTTGCTCAACCACTCTCCTTAGGTCTAGATCTATAAGCAACATCCAATAATGCACAAAGGGACATTCTAGTCATTTTCCATTTTATTTTAATGTCATTTTTGTAATTGTCCAATCCTTTAGGGTTTAGGGTTTGGAAATTTTAGGGTTTAGGGTTTGGAGCATTTAGGGTTTAGGTTTTAACCCTTAACTTTGTAATTTAATTTCTAACATTTCTGAATTTCGATTTTCAAAATAGAAAAATATCATTTTTAACTTATAATTAGAATTTTACTAATTATATTAAAATTCCTTAATCATACTTTAAATCTTACTAATTAGGATTAGTATTTTCTAATTAAAATCGCTAATTAAGCAATTAGGGCCAACAACACGGATTAGGGTTTATAATCCAATAATTATGGTTTTCTAATAGAAAATAATTTTTAGAAATTAAATCTCGTAATTAGATTAGAGTTTTCTAATTACTCATAAATTGAAATAATTAGGATTAGGGTTTCCTAATTAACATTGCTAATTTTAGCAATTAAATCCACCACTGAACAATTAGGGTTTTTGATGGAACAATTAGGGTTCCTAAAATTGAAAATTAGGGTTTGTTAATTAATTAACCATTACCCTAATTAATACTTAATTCATAGCACTAAAGCATTAAAATTCTCCGTTATATTCCCAGATTAGGGTTTCATTTTATCAGAATCTGAAATTAGGGTTTTCAGATCTGGTATTAGGGTTTTCAAATAATCAATTAAGATTTCTAGTAATTCATTAGGGTTTTCCCTAATTAATTTAATGTTAATGACGTTTAACCTTAAACATATCATTGCATTCCCAATCTATGGTTTTTAATATTCGAATTAGGGTTTCGAACTTCCGGAACTAAAACTAGGGTTTCCAAAATCGATTTCTAGGGTTTCTTATTAGACGTTAGGTTTTTCTAACTGAACGTTTGACGTTCTTAATATATAATTAGGGTTTATCACAGATGTAATTTATCTGGTCAACCCTTGACATGGCCACATTCTGTACACATACATAACCATAAACACAGAACATAATCACATAAATCCTTAATCCTGAATAATTCACCTATTTCCTTTAACGAATTTTGAAATCCTCAAAATTCAATCCCAATAACATTAAACGCATACACTTATTTTCTGTCTAGGTCTATTATTTGACCTTAAATCAATCATTTAAGATTTTCATAAATTGTCTAAATTCTCGGGTTGTCACATTCACCCCTCCTTATAAGAATTTTGTCCCCGAAATTTACCTTACACCTTACACCGTGCACCTTACACCATTCACACATATACCATTCACACACATTATTACATGCTACCCAATACACCTCTTACCAGAGTAAAAGTTTTGAAATTGTGCTGAGGGGTCATATAGACCATGAACACTTTTAGTTTTAACGGTAGTGATCATACCGCAAAACAATACATTACTTGGTCTGTTTACAATCACAAAGAAGGTAAACTACCATTATTAGTACTTTAGGTGATCATCCCATTGTACAGTTACGTCATGCATAACATATTAATCATTTTTAGCGAATATTTACGCTATTAGATTGGATTATTTATCCAAACATTATCGTTCACCTCAGTCTTATCATTGGATTCCGCAACAAAACAATTTGGTTCGGGAAATTCTTTCAATAAACACTTGGAGTTTTTATAACATTAGTCTAGCTGAATCAAATAGCATAGACTCATATCAATAATTCAATTCAATCGAATTATTTAGGTGTAGCCAAACCCCATTGGCAAATTAAAATTTTTAAAAACATTTTCGAGAATGACGTCATGATGCCGTACTGTATTAACAGTCCGTTGAGGATTCCGTCATTGGTGATTTTATCATACTACATCATACCATAGTAGAATAGTGACTTCAGGTCAAATTCACACTAAGTAATAATGCATTGATGACTCCATCATTTTTATCATCTCTGCACCAGGTTACATGGTACATAAGTGATAAATAAAAATAATTTTTGATACTTCAAATCATTTGCGTCTAGCAGAAATAAGTAGCATAGACTGTACTTTAAACCGTTTCAAAAATGATTACGAGTCTACATTTTTTTTAAAAGGCAAATAGTGCGTATTTAGCTTGATGTCAATAATTTCGAAGTTTAGCATAGCTAGGAGTTTAGGAAAACCTAAATCTCCACTAATGATCATTTGCTTAATAATCTATCTGTTCCTATAATCCTTAATACTCCATTCACACACAACTATACCCAATTCATAAAACCACACTTATGAGTTCATAGCCTGACCACAATTATATGAGTTTACGAACTTACCCTAGTCTGACCTTTGGCGTCCGTTCGCTAAGGGCTCATAAACATTTCATATAACTATGCGTCAAGAATGTCACATAAGTATGAGTTCTAAGAACTCGTACTTAATCCTATATTCTCTACCTATGACCTATTTATCTGTATATAACAACTAGCGTGACACAACATTTCAACTATTACCAATGCCACCAACTAAGTAGTACAATTCCCCGCCCATACAAGGAATCATACAACTCAGTTGCTAACACAAGTCCTCATTGAAATCCCCACCTAATCTTAACCCCCTTTTTCATACGAATTTTATTTAATCCGTATCCATAATCCATAAATCATTTCTGAGTTTTCATAGTACCATTTCATAATACAACTTTCACACAGCATCTTGCTGCAAACTTTTCAATCAATAGGTTGATTCATTTCCCATATCATAACCTTTATCAGATCACGGGGTGATCTTATCGTATATATTACGATTCAATTCCATGCACTATGATCGTTTTGTTTTACGATCTCCTATTCCTGTACTTTCAGTCTTTTAGACTCGATCTATTCACCATTAATGTTCAACTTTATTATCAGAGTTAGGGAACTCTGTAGCTTAACAACTTACCGAGATTCGTCTTTGAATCTTACTGACCAACTAACTCTATGTGAGTTAGTCTTATCCTAATCACTGCGGTTATTGGTCTCAGGTATTCCTACCTAAGCTTCATAACCAACAGCTCTGATACCAACTGTAGCAACCCCGAATCCGGGGCCCGAATCGCTGCGGAATCGGTACACTGTTACTATCACTATTTGCGGAAGATATAAACATAAATTGTTTATACAATACATTACACACTATTTTACCCAAGTCGAGTAACCTTAACTTAAACACCATTCATATAATATCTATTATACAACAATATTTATCACAATATATTATTACAAACAAGCCGCACTTTATATCCCAAGCTGAACTTGACTTTAACCTTTTTTCTGTATCCGAACACATTCGCTTTATCTGCAATGTTTACCATGATATAGCAAGGGTGAGCATAAAAGTTGCCCAGCAAGTTTAAATACAATAACATAACAATATATCATGATTGAAGAGTATGAATAATAAGCAGAATATAATTCATCAATATAGTTGAGAATTATCACGAACAAACTTTTGACCGAACAAGTTTTAAAACATGAACAAACATTTCTGAACCAACTGGTAATGAAGGTGATCAGCCTTTCATACCTGACTTATACATGCAAGATGTACAGAGTACAATTTTTATGGCAATCAATAACGATTAACCATCAGCTTTGAATAAAACACTTTTATTATAGTTAAGTATAAGAAAACTTGCATGAACCATTGATTACCGCACGCAATTTAATAATGTTTTATCTGAAGACCTAATATTAATAATATAGATCTCCAATATTAGAATAATATCATCACAGTATAATACTATTATATTTATACACACAGAATAACCTAAACACATTACCACATAACCCTATTAGTCTTTACAACACATAAGACTTAGTATCAAGTCAAACTATTTCAGTCTGACTTGAAACCGACATAATTCTATCATCCCGACGGTCTAGTCGGACAAAAATTGAGTTTATGTTCAATTAAACTCTATCTAACCACTTAACCATTATCACATATAATTTCTTATCAGACAAAACATTTTTCCTAGGCTCGTAATAATTTTCGAATAAGTATTACCATTTATCAACATTTTTCAATCATTAAAACCGTATTTAAATAAATTAAATACCGCATAATTCCTTAATCATTAATATTTATTTATTATAAAATATTAATAAAAATCATTACATAATATTATAATATAATTATAATATCACAAAGTATTTTTAATACCTTAAAATCATAATTATATGATTTTTAAACAATTAAAACCATTATCCGATAATTTCTATTAATATTAAAATATTAATATTTTCATGACTAAATATCAAAAGTTATATTTTATAACTTAAAATATTTTTCTAACACTTAAATCATTTTAATATGATTTTTAAAATATTAATTCCATTTTTCCTTAATTTATTTAATATATCTATTAAATAAACTAATTATCATTAATATTGATTAATTAATGAAATTCATTCCAAAATATTAAAAGTCATCAAAAAAAACTTAAAATATTTTCTTATACCATAATATTATTTTTCATGATTTTTCATGAATTAAAAATTATTTTTAAATAATTTATTTAATATCATAATTAAATAAATAAATACCATTTATATTCCAAAAATATTAAATATTTTCAAAATATACTCAAAATAGTTAAAAACTATTTTTCAGACTTTAAAATAATTTTTTATAATTTATTTTGTATTTTTAATAATTTAAAACCATTTTTTTTCTAATTTTTAATCAATTTCCAGAAAATAATAAATAAACTGTCGCTATAGGCCTTTAGCGACACTTGTCTGTCGCTATAGGTGTTCTTCACTCAAGAACACTGACAACTCAGTGAACGAGAGGGCTGGTTTGACCGACTTTTAAGTTATGATCCTAATGTTTTCTAGGTTGGTTATAGAGTTAAGATTGTAGTACTAATGTAGTACTACAACCACAAACTCATTTCATGACAATAAAACAATACATCAGAAAGATCTGGGCATTCAAAATCCTTGTCAGGGGTGTTCTTGAATTTCTGGGCTGCCCAGAAATTCAAACAGTTTGAGGGTTCCTACTTTGCACCTTTATAATTTTGATTCTAGACATTGATTCTGTGATATAAAAGTTCCACAATATAGTACACATGAAAGGGTACAAATATGTTACATTTCCTCAACCTAACAACATCACAAATGAGAGATCAAAGCCGGTCAATTTCTGACAGAAACTCGGCTGATGAAGATCTGGGTTTTCCAGAAAACCTTCATCAGACAGTTTGGTCAACGCAGTTTAACCATGATTCTATACCGTTCTGTTTATGATCTGGATGAACTAAACTCTTCAGAATGTAATATACACGGCAGGCTACAATAACCAACCTAAAACATGGCATAAACACAACCAGACTACAAGAACTAGCGCTTGCAAAAACTTGTCAGAGTTTTCTGGAAATTCTAGGTTGCCCAGATTTCCAGTTTCTCTGAATGGTCAACGAGGTTTGACCGAGTATAAACTACGATCTAGACTTGATTAGACCCTGTTTCCAGTTTCAGATCCTAGTCCTCATGACATAGAACACATCCAAAACATAACATACACAAAAAATATAACACATAAAGATCTAGAGGCCCTGACATTCGGTTGTCAGGCCATTTTTTTCATCATTTCCAGATTTCTAAAAAAATTAAATCCAAGCACTTAGATGATATGGATCTATGATCCAACAACCCAGAACATTAAAAGACACCCTATTACACAACTTTAACCAACAAACAACAACATTAAACATCAAATTCAAGGATTTCAAAATTTAGGGTTTTTATACCTTTTATGCTTTAATTCTTGAATCTGATTCTTAGATCTGTTTATGGTACACGTGGGGCTTGAATTGAGACTGAAATCACACTATGATTTCGTGAGTTTGAGAGAGAATAGGAATTGGTAAGAGCAAAAATAAGATTAGGTAAGTTTTCTAATTACTCATAAATTGAAATAATTAGGATTAGGGTTTCCTAATTAACATTGCTAATTTTAGCAATTAAATCCACCACTGAACAATTAGGGTTTCTGACGTAACAATTAGGGTTCCTAAAATTAAAAATTAGGGTTTGTTAATTATTTAACCATTACCCTAATTAATACTTAATTCATAGCACTAAAGCATTAAAATTCTCCGTTATATTCCCAGATTAGGGTTTCATTTTATCAGAATCTAAAATTAGGGTTTTCATATCTGGTATTAGGGTTTTCAAATAATCAATTAAGATTTCTAGTAATTCATTAGGGTTTTCCCTAATTAATTTAATATTAATGACGTTTAACCTTAAACATATCATTGCATTCCCAATCTAGGGTTTTCAATATCCGAATTAGGGTTTCGGACTTCCGGAACTGAAACTAGGGTTTCCAGAACCGATTTCTAGGGTTTCTTATTAGACGTTAGGGTTTTCTAACTGAACGTTTGACGTTCTTAATATATAATTAGGGTTTATCACAGATGTAATTTATCTGGTCAACCCTTGACGCATAACCACATTCTGTACACATACATAACCATAAACACAGAACATAATCACATAAATCCTTAATCCTGAATAATTCACCTATTTCCTTTAACGAATTTTGAAATCCTCAAAATTCAATCCCAATAACATTAAACGCATACACTTATTTTCTTTCTAGGTCTATTATTTGACCTTAAATCAATCATTTAAGATTTTCATAAATTGTCTAAATTCTCGGGTTGTCACAGCTCCAATAACTGAGCCCTATTTACAACATCTGAATACAAACACAGTTTATGAGAAATAAGATATTGACGTATCTTCGGTTTCAAATCTCTTAAAAACATTCACGTCATTAGTTCCTCATTATCGACCAAATGGGATGCAAACCGGGATAACTCCACAAATTTAGCCTCGTATTGCGACACGGTCATATTATTTTGCCCCAACTTAATAAACTCCACATCTTTCATGTGACGAATACTTTCGGGAAAGTACTTGTCGTTGAATAGCTCATGGAACTTCTCCCAAGACATCTTGAGTGTGTCAGGCTGTGTATGTTTTACAGATTCCCACCAGTAATCTACCTCTTCACGCAACATGAAGGTGGCGAAGGGAACCTTTTGCTCCTCGGAGCATCCCAAGACATTAAATATCTTGGTGATCTGCTTTATCCATGCTTCATCCTTAAGTGGTTTTGGCTCTCCAATAAACTCCGGTGGTCCCAGCTCCATGAACTGTTTAGCAGTAACCATCCGAGAGTTTCCAGTATTTCCACCTACATTTTGGACAGGAGCCGCTCTCGCCTGATTTTGCATGAATTACATAAAGCCTCTGAACATTCCATCATTCATTATTTGGTCAGTGTTGTTGTTTGCATGAGGATTGTCGCCTTCCTGATGCACATTATTCTGATTGTTGATCTGTGGAGACTCAACGGTCTCTTATGCTCCATTGCTATTCTCAATATTCTCGGATGCCATTTTCAAATACTGCCACAAAATAAGGGTTAATTGACATGCAACATATTATCCATATACTCTAACCAACCAATTAAATACCAAATAAACTTAGGTAGGTCATACTAGCGAAGGAATTTCCCGTCTCTCACCTCCTAGTTCTAGTCTCACATCTTAGCCAGGGATCATATCCCTAAGCTTTAATACCAACTATGACGCCCCCAAAACAGGTATACTTCACCGATTCTGAGTCGCCAAATACATGGTACAGAATACAAATACAACTTAATTATACAACTGTCGTGCAAAGTACGACAAAACATAAGATGTGAGTTTTAATACAAATATTGTTGTCTAGACAATATACAAACTCAAATTTAATATTATTACATTTATTTTCCCACTATTTCACTAAATAGTGAGGACTACTAATGTTATCATCTGGTCCGTCACTCCATTCCCCGACTAGTCCCTGCTACGTTCTCATTTCTTGAAGAGAACAATGAAAGTAAAAGGGTGAGCTCAACTAGCCCAGTAGGAAGAATTATGACTAAGATAATGCAGAATATATTATCGTTAGCCTTCAAAAGTGTTAAACAGATATAATATAACAACCATCAAGTTTAACTGCAGCGAAACAAGCAATCCAATAAAAGAGTCAATTAGAGAATAAAATCTACTATCTTTTATGATTTAAAAGGGTTTTCATCACTTTTATCGCTGGGACTCCGCTTAATAAATAATCCACATCATCAAATCACCGCTGTACTACGACCAAGGATATTCTTTAGTATCACGACCATAATTATCTATTCATTACGGCCAAGAATATTTGTGTATTCATTAATGGTCATGATCATGCCAACAACTGTCCATCAATGCACTACGGGCCAATGAGGACTTTTACCACATCATTTGTAACATTACGGTCATGATTACACCGAATAATCCTTGGTCATAATCATACCAAGTCCATCTATGTACTATAGGCCACAGATGACTTTCAACAAAATATAAACATGAGGATGATGACAATGATATAAGAATTCAATAAAAAAAGTTCAAGAATTAATTTATCCAGGAACTAATAACGTCCAAATTGTCAACATGATACTGCTTTGTAGAGTAAAATTCAAGAATGTTCATAGGAATATTTCAATGAAAAGATATTAGATGAAGCGCAAATATCAAGGATATTCCACTAATTTCATGGAGTATAGAAGTCAAAACTTTAACCAACTGAGTATAACAAGGAATGGAATAAGAAAAGAAATCACCAGGCATGCGATAGACCGCACAGGCAGGTTATTCTAACAGAATAATAAATAATGGAATAAGGTCCGACGTAAAATGCACAGACAGGATATTCCAACAAAGTAATAAAGACAGAATCCGGTCCGGCGTAAAACGCACAGACATGATATTCCAACAGAATAATAAAGACGGAACCAGGTCCGGCGTAGAACGCACAAACAGGATGTTCCAACAGAATGATAAATAATGGAACCAGGTCCGGCGTAAACGCATAAACAGGATGTTCCAACACAATGATAAAGAATGGAATAACAGAAGAATTTCACCAAGTATAGGGTAGCCCGCGTATACAGGTTATTCCAATAGAATAATAAAGATTGGAGTAACAGAAATTCTCTTTATGGATAAGAAAGAAATAATACTCCCTACCTTAGAAAAACTGGATACTGGAATAGTGAGGTAGCAGACTTCTCTTCTTCTTTCTATAATTTCTATCTATAATAATCTCTCTAAAGCTTTTGTGAATTGGTGAGAAATAAAGGAAGAATGAGCTTCTATTTATAGGAAAATATAGTTTCGATAATTGCACGTTATGGGGCTCGAAAAATTACAGTACAATACCTCCAACTTTTCTTTTATTTTTAATTTAGTCGTGCAAGTATTATCAAACTTGCACCACCTCTCCTAATAGTAAATAATGTGAATCAATAGTTCAATCATGTGAATCAATAGTATAATCATGTGAAAAATACGAATTACAGTATAGTACCTCCATCTATACCTCAATTTTTAACTTAGTTATGCAAATATTATCAATTTTGCACCAACTCCCCTAATAGTACAAGAATGTGATTCAATCGTACAAAAATGTGAACAAATAGTTATATAAGCATGTGAATTAGTAGCAATTAGTTGCTCATTTATCCGATAAATTACCCGATTTATCAATATAATCCCCAGACATCAATTATCATCGGAATAGATGTTGATTTCCACTAACACTAATAATCCCAATACAATGGAACTATCAATATCATTTTTAATCAACACAAACTTATTCATCATTAATATTATAACTCACAATATTTAACAACCAGGTCGTTCCCAGGAAAGAGGGGGCTTTCCGATAAGGATTTCTCCTTATTGGCGCTCAATTAGGTGACCAAACCCCTCCTTGACAGAACTTCTAGACATTGTCAATATTGTAAATAATAATATGAATAACTTTGTCGTCTCAATTATTGATTTAATAATATAAAATATTATGCAAATGATACTGTAACAATAATTGAATCAATAATATGAGAGATATGATGCAGCAATTACTGTATCAATAATTGAGTATAACTGAGTGACTTCTCACATAAGCATCAATAATCAATACCGTGTGCTACTATGCAACCACGCGTATAACTGTACTTTTAACACCGTGTGTTTCAACAGTTAACGGTAAAACTTCCGCCATTATTTTCATAAAGTATTTTTGTCGTTTTCTCAATCCGACAATAATTTCGTTGTGGGGTTCACCAATGATTGTGCCGTTGTACGAATATTCCCTTCTAAAACGAATATTTCCCGACCAATCGAATATTATATAACAACTTGCGTACTTTGCAAAACTTGTAAATAATACCCACAACTATAACATTATATCAAATTCACACCATAATATTCAAAAATATATTTCTAGAAAATTTAATCTTTATTTAAAAAGTTGGGGACTTACAAACAAAGTCTGTAAAACCGAGATTTAAAGGCTCAAAAATCGACCCTTATCACTACTGGAGATTCTGGGCTCAAGAACACGTCTGACAAGATGTTTGGTAGCTTAGATCTTGTTGTGATGTTATGTGTTAGCCATGAAACATGATTCTAGTTGTAGTTCTACACTTATACTACAATTGTATTACAAATTAACAGCCCAGAATCATCACGAACCTATATCAATCACTGGTCAAACAAGGTACCTTGCTGACTGGCTTGAATTTTGGGTTCTTGCTCAAGAACACCAAGAACACCTATAGCGACAGTTATGTCGCTATAGGCCCCTTTAGCGACAGATAATTATTAAAAATAATTATTTTAATTAAATAAATCGTATTAAATGGTTTTTAATTATTAAAAATAATAAAACATCAAGATAAATGTTTGATAATAAATAAATATTAATGATAAAGAATTAAGTAGTATTTAATTTATTTAAATACGTTATAAATGATTTAAAAATCAAGATAAATGGTAATAATTATTTAAAAATTATTACGAGCTTATGAAAAATATTTTGACTGATATTAAAATTCTCTGAGATAATTATTAAGCGTTAGGCATCAATTAATTGAACTTAGACTCGATAAAAGTCCGATTAGACCATCGGGATGTTAGAATTTTGTCGGATTCAAGTCAAACTGAAATAGTTTGACCTGATACTAATCCTTATGTGTGTTATAGACTGATGGGGTTATGTGTTATGTGTTTAAATTATTCTATGTCTATATATATATAATAGTATTCTATTGTGATGATATTATTCTAATATTGGAGATCTATATTACTAATATTAGGTCTTCGGATAAAGCGTTATAAATTGCGTAGCGATAATCAACAGTTCAGGCAAGTTTGTTTTTACTTAACTCTACTAAGAGTGTTTCATTCGGATAAACTTATGGTGAATCATTGCTGGTTGCCATGAATTGTACTATGTACATATTGCATGTATAAGTCAGGTATGAAAGGCTGATCACCTTCATTACCAGTTGGTTCAGATATATTTGTTTATGTATAATATTTGTTCAGTCATAAATTTGTTCCTGCTAGTTCACAATTATATTGTTGAATTATAGCCAGCTTATTATTCAGACTCTTTCAATCATGATATATAATTATATTATTGAACTTAAACTTGCTAGGCAATCCTTATGCTCACCCTTGTTGTATCATGATAAAACATTGCAGATTAAGGCGAAAATGCGTCGAATACAAGGAAATGTTAAAGTCAGTTCCAGCTTAAAGTTAATATGCGTGATTAGTTTTGTAATAGTGTAGTTTCATAATAATGTTATATGTTAGAAAAGTTATGATTTATGTATAAGTTAAGGTTACTCAACCTTGGGGAATAGTGTGTAATGTATTGTATAAACAATTTATTTTTATATCTTCTGCAAATAGTAATAGTTGTATAGAATGATCGAACTGGATCCGCGGTGATTCGGGACCTCGGATTCGGGGCCCTCACAAGTGCTTTAGGCATATACAAAGAAACATTTAGTAGAACTTAGAATCCAGACATCTGTCAACCCCAGTGCTTTAGTGCTTAATGCATATGCTTAACTCAAGTAGAGATCAAATTGTTACAATTGAATAAGATGGTATCAAACAACAAGCATATATAATCACGGAGATTTGTAATACTAAACTAACCTCAACCTCAAATGGCATTGATGGCCCTCCATTAATATTCTTAGGGTTCAAGCAAGGCGGCAGTGCATCAATAAATGCTTTACCTCCTTTACTGCAGTAATAAAAAAAATGAATCTGGTAAACCATTTTCATTTACCTTTTAATTGCAAACTTACTAGTACTCCCATTACCTTAGTTTAGATACAAGTTCTGTAAAAAAAATTTATTCTCCTCGATCCCAAATTGTTTGTACCCATTCCATTTTTGGTTGTCCCAAAATCTTGTCAGTTTAGTTTTATAAAAGATGATACAAAGTCAACAACCACTTTCTTTTGATTGTGTACTAGCAAACAAAAGAAGTTATTGAATCAGTTACTAGGATAATATAAGTAAACTACATTAAAAAACGGATACCAGCTCTAGAGCCAGTATTGGAGATCACTGAATATATAATGGAGTTTCATAAGGAAATATGTAGTATAAACACTATCTATATAAATATAATTATTGATCAGAAGAATAAAAAAACATATAAACACTACACACTGTAGCTTGATGCCATACCAGTATAGAAGGCATTAAGTTTGTCAACCACAATGATGGATCAACACTCCGGACATCTTAGGGACAAAGACATGTTCTAAAAATTATTTAGAAAAAATTTATAGTAGGAAAGGAATAAAGAAAGAGGTACAAGCATCAAGCATAACTTGTAAAGGTTTTCACAAAGGACTTTGTATAGTGTAATATGACAATGACATAATTATAACTTTATATGGTGTAATAAGGCAATGGCAAAAACATAAATTTATATTGTGAAATAAGGAAATAACAGAAATATAACTCAAAGTTGAATGTAGAAATCTGAATAGCATTAAGTTCTGCAAAAAATGTGATTTGTTAAGTATGTCAAATTATATAGCAAGTAATAAACTCTAAAAACTTACTCACCATATAAGAAACACAATGCTCAATAGAAAAAGGAAGACATTACGTTCTTCAGAAACTTTCACTCACCACTTGACTTTAACAAATGTCGTCTATTTATTCTTCTTGTAGACATCATTCTATTTGACTGTACATACATACATAAATGTACATAACTAATTGCGTGATAATAATAATAATAATAACAATAATAATAATAATAATAAGCCCGCATAATTGTCTTCGTTATTATGAAACACTGTTGGCTTTTCTATAATGTCTAATGTAAGATGAATGGTTCCACTATTATAGAATTCCTTGGTTTCTAAGGCTTCAATTTTTCAATGTTAAGTTATGTCTGAGTTGGAATTTATTTAGAATTTTAATTGTGTTTAACTTAACACGTTTATCCAAACGTATGTTGTGACGCCCCCAAAATAGGTATACATCACCTGTTCTGAGTCGCCAAATACATGGTACAGAATACAAATACAATCTTAAATATACAACGGGAGCTGTGAGTTTTAATACAAACAGTGTCTTCTAGACAACATTAAAACTCAAAATAATTCCTCAATGCATTTATTAACACACTATTTCACATAATAGTGAGGACTACTAATGCTATCCTCTTGACCATCACTCCATTCCCCGACTAGTCCCTGCTACGTTCTCATTTCCTGAAGAGAACAGTGAAAGAAAGGGTGAGCTCAACTTGTCCAGTAAGAAATATTATGACCAAGATAAAGCAGAATAAATTATCATTAGTCTTCAATAGTGTTAAA
Organism: Panax japonicus; assembly: GCA_020205505.1. Lineage (NCBI taxonomy): Eukaryota > Viridiplantae > Streptophyta > Magnoliopsida > Apiales > Araliaceae > Panax > Panax japonicus. The sequence goes on from JAINUV010001453.1 coordinate 429,897, forward strand.
CTGATACAATATAACAAACATCAAGTTTAACTACAGCGGAACAAGTAATCCATTAAAAGAGTCAAGTAGAAAATAAAATCTACTATCTTTTATGATTTAAAAGGTTTTTCATCACTTTTATCGCTGAGAATAAATAATCCACATCATTGAATCACCCCTGCACTACGGCCAAAGATATTCTTTATTATCACGACCACAAATTATCCATGCACTATGGGCCAAGAATATTTATGTATTCATTAATGGTCATGATCATGCCAACAACTGTCCATCAATGCACTACAGGCCAATGAGGACTTTTTCCATATCATTTGTAACATTACGGTCATGATTACACCGAATAATCCGTGGTCATAATCATACCAAGTCCATCTATGCACTACAGGCCAAAGATGACTTTCAACATAATATAAACATGAGGATGATGACAATGATATAAGAATTAAATAAAACAATTTTATGAATTAATATATCCAGGAACCAATAACGTCCAAATTGTCAACATGATACTTCTTTGTGGAGTAAAATTCAAGAATGCTCAGAAGAATATTTCCACGAAAAAATACTGGATGAAGTGCAAATATCAAGGATATTCCACTAATTTCATGGAGTATAGAAGTCAAAACATTAACAAACTGAGTATAATAAAGAATAGAATAACAAAAGAAATCACCAGACATGCGATAGACCGCACAGACAGGTTATTCCAACAGAATAATAAATAACGGAACCAGGTCATGCGTAAACGCACAGATAGGATGTTCCAACAGAATGATAAATAATGAAACCCGGTCATGCATAAAGCACAGACAGGATGTTCCAACAGAATAATAAAGAACGGAACCAGGTCACGCGTAAAGCACAGACAGGATGTTCCAACAGAATAATAAAGAACGAAACCATAACAAAAATCACGATGCATGCGGTACTTATCATAGACAGGTTATTCCAACGTAATGCTAAAATAATGGAATAACAGAAGAATTTCACCAAGTATAGGGTAGCCCGCGTATACAAGTTATTCTAACAGAATAATAAAGAATGGAATAAAAGAATTTCTCTTCATGAATACGAAAGAAATAATACCCTTTACCTTAGAAAGAAGAGTACTGGATATAGAAGTAGTGAAGTAGCAGAACACTTTTCTTCTTTCTCTCTATAGTTTCTCTCTCTAGAGTTTCAGTGAATTCGTAAGAAATAATGAAGGAATGAGCTTCTATTTATAGAAAAATGGACTGCATAGTAACTAATTCATAAACGGTCCATATTGATTTACTTTAAACGGACAGTCCAGATTTAAAACAAAATCTTTTAAATAAAATATAATATATTCTATTTATAATCTAATAAAACGAATAACTTTATATAAGTATTCTGTTTTATATAAAAAGATTTTACTATGCAAAACACTATGCAGGCACTATGCAACACTATGATTAATAAAATATAATATATTCCAATTATTGTCTAATAAAAAAATAACTTTATAAAAGTATTTTGTTTTATATAAAAAGTTTTTACTATGCAAAATACTATGCATAAAAGAATATTATATATTCTATTTATAGTCTAATAAAATGAATTACTTTATAAAAATATTCTGTTTTATATAAAAAGCTTTTCTGTTTTATTACATTAATAATACTAATAAAACAAAACTCATCATCATTATTACTATTCACACTATTAATCGATCAGGTCGTTCCCAGGAAAGAGGGGGCTTTCCAATAAGGATTTCTCCTTATTGGTGCGCAATTAGGTGACCAAGCCTCTGCATGGCAAAAGTTCTAGACATCGTTAATATTGCAAATAATAATATTAATAACTTTTTTATCTCAATTATTTATTTAATAATATATATAAAAATATTGACAATAATTGAATCAAAACTGAGTGACTTCTCACGTAAGCATCAATAATCAATAATATGTGCTACTATGCAACCACGCGCATTACTGTACTTTTAACACCGGGTGTTTCAACAGTTAATGGTAAAACTTCCACCGTTATTTTCATAAAGTATTTTTGTCGTTTTCTCAATCCGACAATAATTTTGTTGTGGGGTCCACCAATAATTGTGTCATTATACGAATATTTTCTGTTAAAATGAATATTCCCCGACCAATCGAATATTATATAACAACTTACATACTTTGCAAAATTTATAAATATTATCCACAACTATAACATTATATCAAATTTACTCCATAATATTCAAAAATGAAATTTATAGAAAATTCATCTTTATTTATAAAAGTTGGGGTCTTACAACCTCCCCTTCTTATGAAATTTTGCCCTCGAAATTAGGGTACATACCTAGTATGTCGAAGAGGTAAGGATACCTTGCTTTCATTTCAGATTCTAACTCCCAGGTCATTTCCTCAACATCGTGGTTTCTCCACAAAACTTTGACTTGAGGTATAACCTTAGAGCGTAGAATATGTTCCTTCTTATCCAAGATTTGAATAGGAAACTCTTCATACATCAAATCTTCCGCTATTTCGTCCGGTTCTAACTCAATAATGTGGTTCGGGTCTTCCACATATTTACGTAACATGGATATGTGAAAAACGCTATGAACACGAGACATACTTGGCAGTAAAGCGAGTCTATATGCCACAGTTCCTACTCGATCGAGGATTAAAAATGGGCCGATGAATCGAGGATTGAGCTTTCCACTCTTTACAAATCTCGTAACTCCTTTCCATTGAGCAACACGTAACAACACATGATCTCCTATATCGAATTCCACGTCCTTTTGATGAAGATCAGCATAACTCTTTTGTCGATCTTGTGAAGTTTTTATACGTTGTCGGATTGTTTGAATCTTTTCCGTAGTCATACGTACCAACTCTGGTCCCAACAATGTTGCTTCACCCACCTCATCCCAGTATACTGGAGAATGACAATTTCTTCCATAAAACGCCTCAAATGGAGCCAAGTCAATACTTGCTTGATAACAGTTGTTGTAGGAAAACTCTAACAATGGTAAGAACTTGTCCCAACTTCCCTTGAAGTCAAGGACACAGAGTCTTAATAGATCTTCAAGAGTTTGATTCGTCCTCTCCGACTACCCCTCCGTCTGAGGATGATATGCCGAACTAAATCGTAAATTCGTGCCCATAGCTTTTTGTAAACTAACCCAAAATCTTGAAGTGAATCTTGGGTCTCGATCAGAAACTATGGATACTGGCATACCATGCAATCTTACAATCTCGTTTATGTACATAGGAGCAAGACGTTCAAGTGTATAAGTTTCTTGTATCGGTAAAAAATGTGCAGACTTGGTCAATCTATCAACAATGACCCAAATCGCATCTATGCCTTGAGAAACCTTGGAAAAAACAGTAACGAAATCCATGATAGTGTGCTCCCACTTCCATTCTGGAATTTATAATGGTTGCAATGGTCCTTTTGGTACTTGATGCTCCGCCTTGACTCGTTGACTCGTTAGACACCTTGAGATAAACATCGCTATCTCTCTCATCATATTGCCCCACCAAAATGTATGTCGAAGATCATGATACACGGTATGTTGTTCACCTCCATTATGATTTTATACTTTATATCAGGGTCGTTAGGAACACAAAGTCTAGAGTTGACTCGAAGTATTCCTTCTTCATTGATTCTTTCTTCTGGTATAACACCTTCTTGCACTTTCTTCCTCATACGCATCAGCTCCAGGTCTGTAGCTTGAGTAGCTTTAACTTTATCAATTAAAGTTGGTTCTACTCGTATATTCGTCATCATCACATGGGTCCCTGGATTCTTTAACTCTATCTCCATCCTGTGCAAGTCACACAAAATGGGCCTTTACGTTGACAATATCGCACTTGTACCCGCATATGATCTTCTACTCAATGAGTTAGCTACAACATTCGCTTTCCCAGGATGGTATTGGATGGTATGATCATAATCTTTCAACATTTCAAGCCAGCGTCGTTGTCGCATGTTGAGTTCCTTTTGAGTTAAGAAATATTTGAGGCTCTTAAGATCTTTAAAGATCTCCATTTTCTCTCCATACAAGTAATGCCTCCAAATTTTAAGTGTGAAGACAACAGCTGCCAACTCTAGATCATGAGTAGGATAATTCCTCTAATATTCTTTGAGTTGTCTTGAGGCATAGGCTATGACTTTCCCATACTGCATGAGAACACTTCCTAACCCTTTTCTCGAAGCATCATTGTAGATAAAAAATCCTTCCGAGCCAGATGGTATTGTCAAAACAGGTGCTAAAATGAGTTTTCTATTGAGTTCTTGAAAACTCTTCTCACGTTCCTCACTCCAACCAAATTTTGTATCTTTCCGAGTCAGCTGAGTTAATGGAGTAGCTATTCGAGAAAATTCTTCCACGAATCTCCGATAATAACCAGCTAAACCGAGAAAGCTACAAACTTCGATCACTGATTTGGATTTCTCTCAGCTTTGAATAGCTTCAATCTTTGCCGGGTCAACATATATTCCATGACTTGATACTACGTGCCCAAGGAATGATACTTCCTTAAGCCAGAACTCATATTTCTTTAACTTGGCATAAAGCATGTATTCACGAAGCTTTTGGAGTATCAACCTCAAGTGTTGCTCATGATCTTCACGACTTTTGGAATATATGAGGATGTCATCAATAAAGACGACCACAAAGTGATCCAAATATTCCTTGAATACTCGGTTCATCATATCCATGAAGGCAGCAGGAGCATTAGTCAATCCAAAAGACATAACTAAAAATTCACAGTGCCCGTACCAAGTTCTGAAGGCAATCTTTAGAATATCCTCAGTTTTAACCTTCATCAGATGATATCCAGAACGAAGATTGATCTTTGAAAAGAATTTGGCGCCTTGTAACTGGTCAAATAGGTCATCAATACGTGGCAATGGGTACCTATTTTTGATGGTGACATGATTCAACTCCCGATAATCAATACAAAGTCACATACACCCATCTTTCTTCTTCATGAATAGAACAGAAGCACCCTAAGGAGAAGTACTAGGACGAATAAAGCCAATGTCTAACAATTCCTGTAGTTGGGTCTTTAACTCCTGATGTTCAATAGGATCCATTCGATATGGGGCTTTGGAAATGGGTTTTGTACCTGGTTCAAGGTCGATACAAAATTCAATTTCATTCTCTGGGGGTAGGCCAGGAAGTTCTTCAAGGAATACGTCGGGGAATTTATTAACAATAGAAATATAATTCAAAACTGACATATTTTTGTTTAGATCCGTGACATGAGCTAAGAAAGCTTGACATCCGTTTTTTAATAAATGAATAGCTTTATGGCTTGAGATGACAGTGATTGATTTTAATGGTTTGGTTACTTGAATTCTCATAATAGGTTTGTTAGGAATATGAAAGCTAACAACATTACGAAAATAATCAATTTTTGCATGATGAGTAGTTAATCAATTAATCGCTAGAATCAAATCAAATGCAAGTATTTTCAAAGAAATAAGATCAACAGGTAACGTGCGGTCGACAATTTGAACTAAACAAGACTTTTAAACAATGGATGTAATGTAGGTTTCTCCAAACAGAGTTTCCATAGATAAGTTAAAGTCTAATTTCTCCGGAGTCAAATTTAATCATTGAGCGCAAGTAGGAGAAATAAAAGAATGGGTAGAACCAGTATCAAATAAGGTATAAACTTCACTAGAGTTTATGATAAGCTTACCCGTGATGACCTCTTTCGGGTTCCTTGCTTTCTGGGAGGTCAGAACAAAAGCTCTCCCTTGAACTACTGGTTTTGACTTGTCTGGGACGGTATTTTGTGTCACCGTTCCAACTGGACTTGTCTTCGGTGCACAAACAAATTGGGCTAGGTGACCTTCTTTTCCACAATTATAACATGCTTTGGATGGCATCGCGCAGTTTGGACTGATATGTCCCTCCCCTCCGCATTTGAAATATATGATAGGTGGTTGTTCTCCTTCCTTAACGACGGGTGCTAGTGCTGACGTCTTTCCATCATTGTTGAATCTCCTCTCCTTGAAATGTCCATTTTTATTATCTTGGCAATGATTACCAGCGAAGTGGTTACCATTTCTGGCATGTTGATTCCCTCCACGTTTGTTGTCACCGCTTCGATTACTGCTACCACTAGTATTACCATTTTGCCGGCTGCTTTCTCTTGGTTGCGTTGACTCGTTATTGTGCTCCAATAACTGAGCCCTATTTAAAACATCTGAATACAAACACAGTTTATGAGAAATTAGATATTGATGTATCTCGGGTTTCAAACCTCTTAGAAACATCCGCGTCATTCTCTCCTCATTGTCAACCAAATGAGGCGCAAATCGGGACAAATCAGCAAACTTAGCTTCGTACTGCGACACGATCATATTGTTCTGCTCCAACTTGATGAACTCTACCTCTTTCATGTCACAAATACTTTTGGTAAAGTACTTGTCGTTGAATAGTTCTTGGAACTTCTCCCAAGACATCTTCAGTGCGGCAGGTTGAGTACGATTTACCGATTCCCACCAGTAATATGCCTCTCCTCGCAACATAAAGGTGGCAAAGGGAACCTTTTGCTCCTCGGAGCATCCCAAGACATCAAATATCTTGGTGATCTGCTTTATCCATGTCTCCGCCTTAAGTTGTTTTGGGTCTCCAATAAACTCTGGTGGTCCCAGCTCCTTGAACTGTTTAGCGGTGACCGTCCGCGAGTTGCCAGTATTTCCACCTGCATTTTGGACAGGAGTCTCTCTTGCCTGATGTTGTACGAATTGCAGAAAGCTCCTAAACATTCTATCATTCTCCATTTGGTCGGTGTTGTTGTTCAACTGAGGATTATTTCCTTCTTGATGCACATTATCTTGGGTGTTGATTTGTGGTGATTCAATGGTCTCCTGTGCTCCATTGATATTCTCAACATTCTCGGATGTCATTTTCAGATACTGCCACAAAACAAGGGTTAATTGACATGTAACATATTATCACTATACTCTGGCCGACCACTTAAATACCAAATAAACTTAGGTAGGTCATACTAGCGAAATAATTCCTCGTCTCTCCCCTCCTAGTTCTAGTCTCACATCTTATCCAGGGATCATATCCCTAAGCTTTGATACCAACTATGACGCCCCCAAAATAGGTATACATCACCTGTTCCTAGTCGTCAAATACATTGTACAGAATACAAATACAATCTTAAATATACAACATGAGTTGTGAGTTTTAATACAAACATTGTCTTCTAGACAGCATTAAAACTCAAAATAAGTCCTCAATACATTTATTAACACACTATTTCACAGAATAGTGATGACTACTAATGCTATTCTTTGGACCTTCACTCCGTTCCCTGACTAGTCCCTACTACGTTCTCATTTCCTGAAAAGAACAGTGAAAGAAAGGGTGAGCTCAACTAGCCCAGTAAGAAATATTATGACCAAGATAAAGCAAAATAAATTATCATCAATCTTAAATAGTGTTAAACTGATACAATATAATAAACATCAAGTTTAACTTCAGCGGAACAAGCAATCCATTAAAAGAGTCAAGTAGAAATTAAAATCTATTATCTTTTAAGATTTAAAAGGTTTTTCATCACTTTTATCGCTGAGACTCAGCTTAATAAATAATTCACATCATTGAATCACCCTTGCACTACGGCCAAGGATATTCTTTAGTATAACGACCACAAATTATCCATGCACTACGGGCCAAGAATATTCGTGTATTCATTAATGGTCGTGATCATGCCAACAACTGTCCATCAATGCACTACGGGCCATTGAGGACTTTTTCCACATCATTTGTAACATTACGGTCATGATTACACCGAATAATCCCTGGTCATAATCATACCAAGTCCATCTATGCATTACAAGCCACATATGACTTTTAACATAATATAAACATTAGGATGATGACAATGATATAAGAAATCAATAAAACAAGTTCAAAATTAATTTATCCAGGAACCAATAACGTCCAAATTGTGAACATGATACTTCTTTGTGGAGTAAAATTTAAGAATGCTTAGAAGAATATTTCCATGAAAAGATACTGGATGAAGCGCAAATATCAAGGATATTCCACTAATTTCATGGAGTATAGAACTCAAAACTTTAACCAACTGAGTATAATAAAGAATGGAATAACAAAAGAAATCACCAGGCACGAGATAGACCACACAGACAGGTTATTCCAACAGAATAATAAATAACGGAACCACGTCATGCGTAAACGCACAGATAGGATGTTCCAACAGAATGATAAATAATGGAACCAGGTCATGCGTAAAGCACAGACAGGATGTTCCAACAGAATAATAAAGAACGGAACCAGGTCATGCGTAAAGCACATACATGATGTTCCAACAGAATAATAAAGAACGGAACCAAAACAGAAATCACTATACATGTGGTACTTCGCATAGACATGTTATTCCAACATAATGATAAAGTTTGAACTAACAGAAGAATTTCACCAATAGGGTAGCCCGCGTATACAGGTTATTCTAACAGAATAATAAAGAATGGAATAACAGAATTTCTCTTCATGAATACGAAAGAAATAATACCCCTTACCTTAGAAAGAAGAGTACTAGATATAGAAGTCGTGAAGTAGCAGAACACTTTTCTTCTTTCTCTCTATAGTTTCTCTCTCTAGAGTTTCAGTGAATTCGTAAGAAATAATGAAGGAATGAGCTTCTATTTATAGAAAAATGGACTACATAGTAACTAATTCATAAACGGTCCAGATTGATTTACTTTAAACGGACGGTCCATATTTAAAATAAAATCTTTTAAATAAAATATAATATATTCTATTTATAATCTAATAAAACGAATAACTTTATATAAGTATTCTGTTTTATATATAAAAAATTTACTATGCAAAACACTATGCAGGCACTATGCAATACTATGCATAATAAAATATAATATATTCTAATTATTGTCTAATAAAAAAATAACTTTATAAAAATATTCTGTTTTATATAAAAAGTTTTTACTATGCAAAACATTATGCATAAAATAATATTATATATTCTATTTATAGTCTAATAAAATTATAAATTTATAAAAGTATTCTGTTTTATATAAAAAGCTTTTATTTTTTATTACATTAATAATACTAATAAAACAAAACTCATCATCATTATTATTATTCACACTATTAATCAACCAGGTCGTTCCCAGGAAAAAGGAGGCTTTCCGATAAGGATTTCTCCTTATTGGTGCGCAATTAGGTGACCAAACCTCTGCATGGCAGAATTTCTAGACATCGTTAATATTGCAAATAATAATATTAATAACTTTTTTATCTCAATTATTTATTTAATAATATATATAAAAATATCGACAATAATTGAATCAAAACTGAGTGACTTCTCACGTAAGCATCAATAATCAATACTGTGTGCTACTATGCAACCACGCGCATTACTGTACTTTTAACACCGGGTGTTTCAACAGTTAATGGTAAAACTTCCACCGTTATTTTCATAAAGTATTTTTGTCGTTTTCTCAATCCGACAATTATTTCGTTGTGGGGTCCACCAATAATTGTGTCGTTATATGAATATTTCCTGTTAAAACGAATATTCCCCGACCAATCGAATATTATATAATAACTTTCATATTTTGCAAAATTTATAAATATTACCCTCAACTATAACATTATATTAAATTTACTCGCTAATATTCAAAAATGATATTTATAGAAAATTCATCTTTATTTATAAAAGTTGGGGCCTTACATATGTTATAATAATAATAATAATAATAATAATAATAATAATAATATTATTATTATTATTATTATTATTATTATTATTATTATTATTATTATTAGTACTACTACTATTATTATTATTACTGTTATTGTTATTATTAGTATTAGTACTATTATTATTATGACTGTTATTATTATTATTATTATTATTATTATTATTATTATTATTATTATTATTATTATTATTATTATTATTATTATTATTACTAGTACTACAATTATTATTATTACTGTTATTGTTATTATTATTACTATTATTATTATTAGTACTATTATTATTATTATTATTATTATTATTACTGTTATTGATATTATTATTAGTACTATTATTATTATTATAATAATAATAATTTATTATTATTATTATTATTATTATTATTATTAGGACTAATATTATTCTTATTATGACTATTATTATTATTATTATTATTGTTATTATTATTATTATTATTATTATTATTATTATTATTATTACTGTTACTGTTATTATTATTATTAGTACTATTATTATTATTATTATTATCTTAATTTAAGGCAACATTTTAGTAGTCGTTGTAAAAAGTTGTATAAAATACGCAACAAAAATAAAAATTATTGCCAATGAATGTGGTCCATATTAGGCAACGAAATATAGCAACAAAAATACTTTTGTTGCCCACGATGAGGAGAAATCAAGTGGTTAGAAATTTTGCAACGAATTTCTAACGAATTTTGTTTCCAAATTTTGCAACCACTTATGAATTTCGTTGCAAAAAGTTAAAGCCTGACACAATCTGCAACGAAGGACAAGTTTCGTTGCTAAACATACACTTTTAGCAACGACTTATAAAGTCGTTGCCTGAAATATCGTTGCTAAAGCCCCATTTTTAGCAACAAAAAACCTTTCGTTGCCCACGATGACGGGAAATCAAGTGGTTGAAAATTTTTCAACGAATTTCTAACGGAATTTTTTCCCACCAATGAATTAGCAACGAAATTTTGCAACGACTTATAAATTTTATTGCAAAAAGTTAAAGCCTGACACAATCTGTAACGAATGACAAATTTCGTTGCTAAACATATACTTTTAGCAACGACTTATAAAGTCGTTACCCGAAAAATCGTTCTAAAGGCCCATTTTTTTGTAGTGTTGATTTTGGATTTTGATCAAGGAATAAGAATAATAATATAATATTAATTATATTTTGATTTTTCAGTTCTATGAGTAAGTATTGTATATGTGTGGACTAATAATGGTTATTCAATTATGTTGTATCATAACCAAACCCTAGCATTAATTTGTTTCACCCTATTGTGAAATTCAAATGGGAAATTTGAGACTGTGTCGTAACTATGTAATGTAAATTATGTCGTGTATTACATAATTTAAAGTAATTACGTAAAACCCTAATTACACTTAGAAAACGTAATTAATTAGAAACCTTAAATTAATTGAGAACCCTAATTACTAAATTAGGAAACCTAATTTCTAAATTTTGAAACCCTAATTGAAACTTAATTATGAGTTCGCAACTATTGTATAACTGTGTTATACGATTTATGTGTGTATTATATACTTCTATGATTAATTAGGGAAACCCTAATTAATATTTAGAAATCTAAATTTCTAGAAACCCTAATATTTAAATTATAAATCCTAATTGATTTAAAACCCTAATTCAAAGGCCATTTATGACTATAAGAAATTGTTATGTAGTTATGTAATCATAATAATGTTTGTAATGACAGATATTAAAGATATTAACCCTAGTTAGGGAGAATCTTAATTATTTTCAAAACCCTAAATTTTTTTAAAAAAGGTATAAATCCTTATTATTATTTTTTTATACATTATAAACCCTAAATTTGCTAATTGTAAACCCTAATTGCTAATTAGGCACTCTAAGACCCCGAATTTTATGAAATAAAAGTATTCAATTTTTCTTATAATTACTATTCAATAAATTATTAAATCAATAAAAGTTAAAATTAAGGGTAATATATGAATTTTTTTTTTGAAAATATTCAAGTGGTTATAAAATACTCATTTATATCAGGGAATATTCGTTTGGTCATGGAATATTCTTTCTGTCGGCGAATATTCGTACGACGGCGCAGCCTTTTGTGGGCCCCATAACAGAATAACTGTCGGGTGAAGAAAACGACAAAAAAGAATTTTTATAAATAACGGCGTAGTTGTTATCGTTAACACTGTTGGAATATCCGGTGGTTAAAATACAGTAATACGCATTGTTGCACAGTAGCACACGGTATTGCACCAATTATTGATTCTTACGTAAGAAGGCACTACTCAATAATTTTTACAGTAATTATTGTTCAGTATTTTATTGATTCAATAATTGCTGCGTTGATATTTTATATTATTGTTGTTTCAATAATTATCACTGCACAGTATTTCCCATTATCAGATCAATAATTCATATTATTTAAAAAATATTATTAGATAGCATTATTGGCAATGTCTAGAAAGTTCTATCAAGGAGAGGTTTGATCACCTAATTACGTGCCAGTATGGAAAAATTCATATTGGAAAGCCCCCTCTTTCCTAGGAAATGCCTGGTTGTCATTATTGTGATTCTATAATATTATTTGTGAATAATTAATTATTAATTTATATGATAAGGAAAATATTCATTTTATGTGGTTATAGATGGAGAAATTTTTTAAAGTGACAATTGTTGAAAATTATTATTTTATCTTTTCTGATAAAATATTATTTTATTATATTATTATAATATAATAATGATGATATTTTTATAATGAATGTGTGATATATGTGTATATGAAGAGAAAGAGTATTTTTGTTGCATTAAATGATTAACACATATTTTGTGTGTTGGTGGACCCCATTTCTTGACTGAAATTTGATTATAGCCTGTAAAATTGCCCGTTTATGGATTTCGGTCAATTTCTGTTTTGAATTTGGAAAAACTTTCTTCTTCAAAGTTGTAAAGAATTGAATTTCTTATAAAAATTTGTGAGATTCGAATTTTCTGATAAAAGGGCTATTTATTATGAATTATTGAAGTTCCGAATAATTAATTTTTGAAAGTTTTAATTGTTTTTAATAATAAAAACATTTTTTTTATTTAGTTGACTATTTGTGGCTGATGTTGGATCTGATTTAGTGTGCGTAGGAATTTAATATATATATATATTATTAAATTTTCTGCTTTGGTGTTCTAAGCATTTTCCTATAAATAGGGTGCTTAAGTTAGAATTGAAAATCACACCAGAAACTAAAATTTTCTCTCTATTTCTCTATCTATAATATCGAGCGTATTTTTGTGAGTATTTTAGTACTTTGAGTATTGCTATACGGTACAAGTTCATTCAGCGTTATATCCGACATTCCAGTACTGCTCTTTTGAGGTAAGGGATGATAAGTGATTTTAAAGGATTGTAAGGGATGTTATTTTCTTCGTAAGTGATTTTATTTCTTCAATATCATTATGCCAAAATATTATTCTGAACTTTTTATCAAATTTGGAACTTTTCATGTCGGGGTTACTAATCATGAGTTACTATTCACAATTTACTATTCATGATTTACTATTCACGACGGGTTACTATTCATGAGTTACTATTTATGAGTTACTATTCACGAGTTACTATTCATGAGTTACTCTATTCACGGGTACTATTCACTACAAAATTGGTTTTTTTTTCTAACCAAATTATTGTTGATTTATGAATATTACTCTGGAGATTAAATCTATATGTTGATTATATTGATTTTATTATCATATATAACATTTTTATAACCCTGATGTTGAAATTTTCTTTCATTGGAGTGTAAAGATGGGTAGATTATTGGTATGATCATAACTAGGGTTCTCTTTGGCCAGTAGTAAAAAGTTGAATTGTGACTTGTATGATCATGACCATTGAATTTATAATTGAATATCTTTAGCTTAAGTGTAAAGGTGAATTTATCAACATGGTTATAATTATGGTTTATATAAATTCTGAAATGATTATGTATTTCTTTGAGATATGAATATCTTTGGCTTGTAGTGCAAAGATGATCTGTTGATGAATTTATTAGTATGATTATGAACAGGAACTGTGATTTGGTATAACCATGATCTTTGATGTTTCAGGTAAAGACAGGTGATGAAAATTATCTTCGTCGTGGATGGGAAGAGGAATTTAGAACAACAATTATGATTATGAGTTATTCATATGATTGTGAACCAGAACTGTTGATTGATATTACCGGGATAAAACATTGTTGGTGGACTTTTAACATGGAGAAGATAATAGACTTTATGGTCTATTTGACTCTTCTAATGGATTGCTCATTCCACTGCAACTATGGTTGAAAAGTTTTATCATCTACCATATGTTCTAAATCTCTGATTTATTACTGATGAAGACTATTGATAATTTTTTTATCTTTAGTCATAATATTCTTTACTGAGCTAGTTGTGCTCACCCTTTTACTTCATAATTCCGTTCAGGTAATACGAGTGTAGCTGGGTCAAGCGGGGATAACAGGGGAATAAAACGGTGGTCATCATTTAGTAGTTATATTTGTTGAATCAAATAGGGTGAAGCGAACCCAACGTTGGAAGGGTGTTTTGCCACTATCATACAAGATGTCTAATGACATACAATCTCGTATCATCATAAGACAGGGATGTGCTCATCCACTTGCTGAGTATATTTACAAGCACTACCTATATAATCTTGGAGTTTGGTTGAAGTAAATTCTCAATTATAGACGGTGGAGATAATGATATGTCAAGAGAAGACACACCATTGGGAAGAATATGATAGTAATCTTTTCATTTTTCTTTGGGGTCTATTGGGTCAACCAAGGATAATTTTGTGGGCATATGATATCTATCATAACCTAGACGCATGGCCTCCCATGTACAAAGGTTTTCTTGAGCACTTCCCAAAGATTTTAATTTCTAAAACAGTTCTAGATTGTACCTTTATGTAAGGTATCACTGTGAGGTGATGTCCATAGTCGGGACATGAGTCATAGTTGGTATTAAAACTCACAACATATGTGTTGTTGTATTTTGCACGATAATTGTTGTAATAAAGTTGTAGTTGTTTTCTGTACCATGTATTTGACGACTCATAATGGGTTGGATGGAATGGACCTATTTTGGGGGCGTCACATTTGGTATCATAGCTTAGGGATATGGTCGCTGGCGAAGATCGGGGAATAGAACTAGGAGGGGAGAGATGAGTAAATCCTTCGCTAGTGTGTCCTACCTAAGATTATTTGTTAGTCAGTCATAATATCGAGATATTATGTGATATGTTAATTTGTTCAATTAACCCTTGTTTTAAAGTTGTATTCTAGAATGATATCTGAAATACAGGAGATGAACAATGGAAAAATCATGATGACAAGGAAGATGGAATCTGAAATGAAAGCAAGGTATTCTCAACTCTTTGAAATACCAGGTACGTAAATTTCGGGGAACAAATTTCATAAGGAGGGGAGATTGTAAGACCCCGAAATTTATAAAATAAAAGTATTCAATTTTTCTTATAATTACTATTCAGTAAATTGTTAAATTGATAAAAGTTAAAGTTCAGGGTGATATATGAATTTGTTTTTCAAAATATGCAAGTGGTTATAAAATACTCATTTTCTATCGGGGAATATTCATTTGGTCGTGAAATATTCTTTCTGTCGGAGAATATTCATACGACGGCGCAACCTTTTCTGGGCCCCATAACAGAATAACTGTCGGATGAAGAAAACAACAAAAGGGAATTTTTATAAATAACGGCGTAGTTGTTACCGTTACCACTGTTGGAATACCCGGTGGTTAAAATACAGTAATACGCATTGTTGCACAGTAGCACATGGTATTGCACCAATTATTGATTCTTACGTAAGAAGGCACTACTCAATAATTTTTACAGTAATTACTGTTCAGTATTTTATTGATTCAATAATTGCTGCCTTGATATTTTATATTATTATTATTTCAATAATTTTCACTTCACGGTATTTCCCATTATCAGATCAATAATTCATATTATTTGAATAATATTATTAGATAGCATTATTGGCAATGTCTAGAAAGTTCTGTCAAAGAGAGGTTTGGTCACCTAATTGCGCGCCAGTAAGGAGAAATTCTTATTGGAAAGCCCCCTCTTTCCTGGGAACTGCCTAGTTGTCATTATTGTGATTCTGTAATATTATTTATGAATAATTAATTATTGATTTATATGATAAGGAAAATATTCATTTTATGTGGATATAGATGAATTTTTTTTTAAAGTGACAATTGTTGAAAATTGATATTTTATCTTTTGTGATAAAATACTATTTTATTATATTATTATAATATAATAATGATGATATTTTTACAATGAATGTGTGATATATGAGTATATGAGGAGGAAGAGTATTTTTGTTGCATTAAATGATTAACACAAATTTTGTGTGTCGGTGGACCATATTTCTTGACTGAAATTTGATTATAGCCTGTAAAATTGCCCGTTTATGGATTTCGGTCAATTTCTGTTTCGAATTTGGAAAACCTTTCTTCTTCAAAGTTGTAGAGAATTGAATTTCCTATAAAAAAAAAACGCGAGATTCAAATTTTCGGATAAAAGGGCTATTTATTATGAATTATTAAAGTTCCGAAATAATTGATTTTTGAAAGTTTTAATTGTTTTTAATAACAAAAACGTTTTTTTTTATTTAGTTGACTATTGGTGGCTGATGTTGGATCTGATTTAGTGTGCGTAGGAATTTAATATATATATATATATATATATATATATATATATATATATATATATATATATTAAAATTTTATTAAATTTTTTGCTTTGGTGTTCTAAGTATTTTCTTATAAATAGGGTGCTTAAGTTAGAATTGAAAATCACACCAGAAACTGAAGTTTTCTCTCTATTTCTCTCTCTATAATATCGAGCGTATTTTTGTGAGTTTTTAGTACTTTGAGTATTGCTATACAGTGCAAGTTCGTTTCAGCGTTATATCCGACATTCCAGTACTGCTCTTTTGAGGTAAGGGATGGTAAGTGATTTTAAGGGATTGTAAGGGATGTTATTTTCTTCGTAAGTGATATTATTTCTTTAATATCATTGTGTTGAAATATTAGTTTGAACTTTTTATCAAATTTGGAACTTTTCATGTCGGGGTTACTACTCATGAGTTACTATTCATGAGTTACTATTCACAATTTACTATTCATGACGGGTTACTATTCATAATTTACTATTCATGACGGGTTACTATTCATGAGATACTATTCATGAGTTACTATTCATGAGTACTATTCACTACAAAATTGGTTTCTTTTCCTATCCAAATTATAGTTGATTTATGAATATTACTCTGGAGATTAAATCTATATGTTGATTATATTGATATTATTATCATATATAACATTTTTATAACCCTGATGTTGAAATTTTCTTTCACTAGAGTGTAAAGATGGATAGATTATTGGTATGATCATGACTAGGGTTCTCTTTGGCTAGTAGTGAAAAGTTGAATTGTGACTGCTATGATCATAACCATTGAATTTATAATTGAATATCTTTAGCTTAAGTGGAAAGGTGAATTTATCAACATGGTTATAATTATGGTTTATATAAATTCTGAATTGATTATGTATTTCTTTGAGATATGAATATCTTTGGCCTCTAGTGCAAAGATGACTTGTTGATGAATATCTTTGGCCTGTAGTGCAAAGATGAACTGTTGATGAATATCTTTGGCCCGTAGTGCAAAGATGAATTTATTAGTATGATTATGAACAGGAACTGTGATTTGGTATAACCATGATCTTTGATGTTTCAGGTAAAGACAGGTGATGAAAATTATCTTCGTCAAGGATGAGAAGAGGAATTTAGAACCACAATTATGATTATGAGTTATTCATAAGATTGTGAACCAGAACTGTTGATTGATGTTACAGGGATAAAACATTGTTGGTGGACTTTTAACATGGAGAAGATAATAGACTTTATGGTCTATTTAACTCTTCTAATGGATTGCTCATTCCGCTGCAACTATGGTTGAAAAGTTTTATCATCTACCATATGTTCTAAATCTCTGATTTATTACTGATGAAGACTATTGATAATTTATTTATCTTTAGTCATAATATTCTTTAATGTGCTAGTTGTGCTCACCCTTTTGCTTCATAATTCCTTTCAGGTAATACGAGTGTAGCTGGGTCGAGCGGGGGTAACAGGGAAATAGAACGGTGGTCATCATTTAGTAGTTATATTTGTTGAATCAAATAGGGTGAAGCGAACCCAACGTTGGAAGGGTGTTTTGCAACTATCATACAAGATGTCTAATGACATACAACTTCGTATCATCATAAGACGGTGATGTGCTCATCCACTTGCTGAGTATATTTACAAGCACTACCTATATAATCTTGGAGTTTGGTTGAAGTATAATTCTCAATTAGAGACGGTGGAGATAATGATATGTCAAGAGAAGACACACCATTGGGAAGAATATGATAGTAATCTTCTCGTTTTTCTTTGGGGTCTATTGGGTCAACCAATGATAATTTTGTGGGTATATGATATCTATCATAACCTAGAAGCATGACCTCCCATGTACGAAGGTTTCCTTGAGCATTTCCCAAAGATTTTAATTTCTAAAAAAGTTCTAGATTGTACATTTATGTAAGGTATCACTGTGAGGTGCTGTCCATAGTTGGGACATGAGTCATAGTTGGTATTAAAACTCACAACATATGTGTTGTTGTATTTTGCGCGACAATTATTTTAATAAAGTTGTAGTTATTTTTTGTACCATGTATTTGGCGACTCATAATGGGTTGGATGGAATGGACCTATTTTGGGGGCGTCATAGGCACGCTTAATGATAATTAGTAAAATATAAACCTAATTATCAAGTCTTTGTAATTAGGGAACCTAATTAATTAAGAAACCTTAATTTTTTATTTTAGAAACTAAAATTTTATTTTAAACCCTAAATAAAATCCTAGAAAAGTAATTTTTATTAACCTTAGGGTTAAACCCTAAAGGTCAAACCATAAGGGTTTGCCAAGTTTACATTTATGCCATTAAATTATCAAGCCAAAAGACCAAATTGCCCCTCTTGCATAATTGAAGCTAACATGAATTATTGACCAACACTTTAGTTGGTGAGCTACCATTGACTTGCCTTGTGACTGAATTATATATCTCAGCCATTGCATATCACCAATACATGCATATAACACATCTATATATATAGATTGGAGAGAGAAAAAATCATTTTGCTCACTTATTTTTGTCAAACTCTCAACCTTGAGCTTCTCTCTCTAAAACCTCTAAAAATACAAAGTATTTCAGTCCCAAAACAAAGCCCCACGAACACCCTTAACAGATCATGACCATAGAATCAAAGATTTATACATAAAGGTATATACCCTAAACCTAAAATTTGACCATTGATCTGTTGTTAGATGTTAGATTTTTTTTGTTAAACATGTTATATATGGTGTATAAAGATGATCTAGGTTGCTAGATGTTAGATCCATAACATCAAGAGGCTCGGATTTGAAGTTTTATAAATCAGGAAAATTTTTGTTTTGTGTTCTGACAATGAATGTCAGAGGCTGCAGATCCTTCTCGCTTTTTTTTTTGGTGGTTTTATGTTTTTGATATGTAGTCTGTTATGGGATCGTTGATCTAGATCAAGAATCAGGCTTAGATTCGGTCTAGATTGAAAGTTATTAGTGGTCAAACCACGTTGACCGGCATTGACTGGTGGAAATCTGGGCAGCCATGAACTTGCCCAGAAATCTCTGACAGCAAGTTCATGGGGCCGGATCTTTTTTGTTGTTAGTTGTGTTGTTTTTGTTGTTGTAACTATGTTGTAGTCTGGTAAATGAACCTTAGATTAATACCTTCATATCACCAAAACATCAAACATGTTGCACACAGTGGCTGGTCAAAGTTGGACAGATGTTCACGGATTGAGTTTTCTGGGTAACCCAGAAAACTCAAGAGTGTGATTTTTGATAAACGTTGACCGGCATGGATCTACTTATTATGTTGTTGTAATATGTGTTTTATGTGTTAACTTTGTACCTTGTCATTCTGGCTGCACACTGCATGCATTAGCTCACAGAAACGTTTCAAGAACAATAAGTTACAGAAGCTCAAAAGTGAACAGTCGAACTATTCTTCATTTTTGGGTAACCCAGAAATGAAGAACAGCTCTGACAGCCACTTTAGGCGATCCGATATTCTTTGTTATGTATTTTATTATTATGATTGTTGTTGTATCATGTAGTACTACATTAGTTATTTAATTTGTGAGCAATGGATAATCCAGAAACATCATTATCCGATCAGAAATCGTGGTCAAAGTAGGCCACTTGATAACTAACATGCATGTTCTGGGTTTCATGAAGAACATGAAGAACACCTATACCGACGGTTCTCTCGCTATAGGCAGTCTTTAGCGAAAATTTTGTTAACATTAATTAAATTAATTTCTAAAAATCATTTAAAAATAGAAATTAATTTCTTAAAATTACAAAAATAATTTTAAAAAGTATTGTAAGTTAGAAAAATTAACTTTTAATCATTTGAAATATTTTTCATAAATATTAGTATTTATTTAAATATTATTGATAATTAATTTATTTATTAAATGCATTAAATAAATTAATTAAAAATGATTTTATTATAATAAAAATAATTTTAAAGGATAATAAGTTATTTAAAAATATTTTAGGTTATAAAATATAACTTTTAATATTTTAAAGCAAATTTCATTAACTATTTAATATTAATGATATTAGATTTATTTAACAATTAAATTAAATAAATTAATTAAAAATAATTTTAATATTTTAAAAATCATTTAAATGAAAATAAATAGTTTAAAATATTTTAAGTTATAAAATATAACTTTTATTATTTAAAGGTAAATTCCATTAATTAATTACTATTAATGATATTAGTATTATTTAATAATTATATTAAATAAATTAGTTTAAAAATGATTTTAATATTATAAAAATCATTTTAAATGAAAACAAAGTGTTTAAAGATATTTTAAGTTATAAAATATAACTTTTAATATTTAAGGGATAATTTCATTATAATTTAATATTAATGATTATTAATTTATTATTAATAATATTAAATTTATTTAATAATTATATTAAATAAATAGTTTAAAAATTGTTTTATTAATTTAAAAATAATTTAAAAGGGGTGTAAATGAATTAAAAATATTTTAAGTTATACTTAACGACTTTTAATATTTTGATAAATAAAATATTAATACTTTAATATTAATGATAATTATTTAAAAATGATTTTAAATGTTTTAAAAATTATTTAATGGTCATATTAATACTTTAAAAGTATTTTAAGTTATTATAAATAACTTTAACATTTTGGCAATGGTTTCATTAATAGTTTAATATTAATTAAATATTAACGATAATAGAATTGTTTAATATTTAAATCATTTAATAATGATTCCGGTGTTTGAAAATTCATGATAAATTATAATAAATATTTTAAAATTATATTAAGTCATTTAAAAATAATATGACTGATACTTACTGACATTGAACTACAGGATAGAGTCTTAGACTCGATAATTACCCGATAAAGCAGTCGGTACACCAACATGTTTCAGATATTGATCCGAACTGAGATATTTTGGCTGTATTAATGTTTGTTTGTGATCCAATGACTGTTGAATGTGCGTGACAATGTGATTAGGTTATGTGCTGACTACAATAAGCAGTGCTATGTGTTATAGTATGTTATTCTAATCGATCAAATGATCTTATTAATGATAGGTTTCGGTATAAAAGATAAAACTAAGTTGCGTATTGTAAGCAACAGACCAGACAAGTATCTTACCTTTGCATTTCCTTTATGCAATGGACATGAGTAAGAAGTTTCAGAATTATATTATTATTGTAATAAATTATTAACCTTATTGTCGTATATATTATATCCGATCATTGTTTATCGACATGATATTATATTATATAACTCATATATATATTCTGTTCGTTAATTTCAAAATATGGTTATACAAGTTTCCCCACTTGGATAATCATTGTATTTAAACACATGTTGATATATATATATATATATATATATATATATATATATATATATATATATATATATATATATATATATATATATATATATATATATAAGTCCAAGCTAATTGACCAGTGAGACATAAATTTTGAAATATCGTTGAATATGATAAAACCTTTTTGTATCCAATCAAATTATTTTGGTTCGGATTCCAGACTAAGTATGAACATCCCGATCACGGGAAAACTTTTATGCGCCCAAGGCGGACAGAGTGAAAGATCCTATCGTTCTTGTAATATAGTATTGATCAATACAGGGCCCATGAGAAGTACAACCTAACACCCGTAAGTTATGACGGTTTGCAGATGAAGTTCTGCTAAACCTTAGCGAAAACTAAAAATAATGTTCATAATCTGTCGACTCATACCTATATATATAGTCAATAAGTTTCAAAATTTTGAGATAGAATTGTTATGTTGTTATTATCGGTTCAGTTTACTTCATAAATATAAATTCGTTGTAGAAGTGATGTACAAAGAAAACATTTATTTCTTTCAGCTAATTATATTCTTAATTGTTATTACTTGCTGGGCACTCAAATGCTCATTCTTGCTTTAAATTTAATTATTTTCAGCTAGGCATGATCAACCCGAAGGTTCAGACAAGAACAAATGAAAAGGAAAACAAACAAAATATGTTTAATGGTATCTTTTGTAATAGTTAGATTGTATTAAGATAATGATATGTATTGTATATCATATAAAAAATATAGTAAAGGTTGCGTACTTGGGATTAGACTCTGATAAATGTAAGATAAGTTTGATATTTATATTATTGTTATTATTATTAGTATTATTACGCTCATAGAAATGGTATCGCAAAGCACCGAGTTCGGGTTTCAAGTACCCAAGTTTTGGGGCTTTATAGGTTCTTTATAACCGTTACACTTGTTCTTGTCATAATATCAAATATTATCATTACAAACGTATACTATTACAAAAGTAAGCTACGGGTTCGCCTTAGCCTTCCCTTTATCCTTGTTCGATCCTTTGGTCTGTTCGATCTTAGTTGTATTCATATGGTTCAAGCAAGAGTCAGCCTAACTAGCTCAGCAAGTACAATAATTCTAATAAAAATAACATTCTTGAAACATAGGAATAGTATATCTTCAATAACTGAACAATAGTTATGAAGTACTATCGATAATTCAAAATAGCACTTCTTT
Source organism: Panax japonicus (assembly GCA_020205505.1). Taxonomy (NCBI): domain Eukaryota; kingdom Viridiplantae; phylum Streptophyta; class Magnoliopsida; order Apiales; family Araliaceae; genus Panax; species Panax japonicus. The sequence goes on from JAINUV010001453.1 coordinate 452,930, forward strand.
TCCTTTAAAACGTTTTATAATGACAATATTCAGTAAAACATCAATTCTGGTCCAAGACCATGAGCATTTCATAATTTCTTTGAAAAAGACATCCCGACACTAAGTCCGTAAGTCCGACATAGCTTACGAGAACATCTAGGTGATCATCCTATAATACTCTATGTTGATCAACACTACATTTATTAAACGTGTGTACCGTTTAAGTGGTGGCAACCTCACGTGCCTGTCGTTTGACGACAAAACATTTTTAGCATACTCAGTCTTCATTTGAAATCCACAGAAACATAGTTTGGTAAAACATTGACAATACTTTGATAGATTATAAGAAATCTGACATATCGTAAGCCTAGCCGAAAGAATTGGCTTTGACTTCATCATGTATTAATTTATGCATAAAAATAGATGAATCACAAAGCTTGTCCAGATTGAACTAAAATAAGGGTTAAAACAATTGCCTTTAGCGTCTCCTACTGTTATTACACGTGCACATTAAGTCTTTAAGGTCTTTATAGTAGATGATAACATAACATAATACATTATTAGGTCATGAATAAACATACATGGTTCCTAACGAATCTTACCCTTCTTCTCAATCTAATTATGACTTAGATTTGTTATTATTGGTTTTGGCATTCTCTTACGTCGTTCTTACGTTCATATGCAATTGACTTACTTTAACCCTAAGTGATCATACTTAAGGTTTAACAATGTCTTAACAATGTTACTTCATGTTTATTAAGTTTGTACTACTTCATTGTCTTTCTTTCTATCTTCTAATCATTCATCTCTATGTTAACCCTAAGGCCGGCACTGCAGCGCCATCACTCCTTCTCTGTACCGCGCTGCGGCACCACACTCTAGGGGCAGATGACCGGGCTCGGCACTGCTGTGCGAGTCCGTTCGTTATGGGACGCGCTGCTGCGCAAAACACCAATAAGTTCTTCTCTCAGCCAAGGTCGGCACTGCAGCGCCACCTATTTGGCCTTGGGCTGGCGCTGCGGCGCCATCTCTATGCACTAGAAAACTTGGACAGTTTTTCAATTTTATAAGATTCCCGGGCTCGTAACTTCTTCGTTATAAGTCCAAATTGGCTCGTTCAAAAACCGTTAGTTCACAAATCACATACTCTACATGTTCATGCAAGAATTTTATATTTTCGACTTTAATAACTCAAAATTCACCTATTGGTTCATTTTTAATGAAAATAATAAATGTTCGTGAACGTTCAACATTCGTGAACGTTTAACGATCGTGAACGTTCAACATTCGTTTCTTCGTTTTAATTCAAAATTCGGTCATTTTCGAGTCCGCAACTCTATAATGCCAAATAAGCTTTGTCTCCATCGAAAACCAACGTTTCCGAGCTCAATATCAAAATTCAACTTCCATTATGAGAATTTCACGAATTCGACGATTATCGTCAAATCTATGGTTCTTCTTCGGACATGGACAGTTAGGCGCAATGTGCCCCTCCGATCCACAGTTATAGCATATGGCCTTCCAATTGAGACAGACACCTAAGTGAGTCTCCTACAGGTTTTGTAGGCCTCCATTGTAACGACCCCAAAATTCATACAATTTAATTCTCAACTTTGGTCGTTAATAACACATCTACCTTCTGATTTTACATCAATATTTGATGTGAAACTTTATAAATTGCGGAATAATTTAAACTTTTATGTCTTCTTACTTTAATTCCTTAAATCAAAACCTTTATCATCTACATGTCTTTGAATCAATCTTATCTTATGATTCGCTTTATCACTGTTATTATATAAAATTTTACATTTCAATCCGATAACCTTTACATATCAGATAACTCTAACTTTAGCTTTACAACTCAACATAAAACTATACATCATAAAACATTTAGTACATCTCATGAATCTTAATCATGGTATAAAGAAATAACAACTTTAGCTAAAATATTAATTTTCGTGTATTATTTCTGATCCACGTCATTCAAGTAGCACATAGTGTTACCTTCAATCCTTAACCTGCAAAAATGGTTATTTGCAAGGTTGATCTTGATAGCCCAGCAAAATCTAACAGTTTTCATGCATCATGTAGCACATAATAACATGCTCAACATATATCTCATAAACATTTGACTAACATAACATACATGCTACAGTTCATATAACAAGTATAAAGATTGAGTTCCTTACTCAATCAACATGCTTTACTCAATCAACGTAGTCATAAGTTGACTTTAACATTACAAACATTCAACATATATATAACACATCATGCTCTTTGCAATAAAGATTTAAAATAGATAATCACCAAGTTCACATAGCAAATAGGAACTAAAAGACTTGCCTTGATTGTTGTTTACCAATAACAGTTTAACAGCTTACAGTTATCTTTACTTCACGTGCCCTACACAATTATATAATCATACACGTCAACTATTAGTCACATAACAACACATAGTAATTGTAATATAAACCCTACTCCACATCTCATAATCCTTCCTGTTAATTAGCACACAATGTTCAATTAGATTGTGCTAACTTTTCGACTTATGTAATATTCGAAATTCATTTAAGTGTTTAAGTCTTGATAGGAATACTTATGGGTTTTATATTAAACTCATTCCATATCTTATAATGTTCATTAACACTTGTTACGGCGTTTCGACTTTCATTTGTCAAATGCCCGAATCGTCTCTCTTGTGTATGCTTAGTGTGTTTACATTACTTATCTAACACATCATTTATTAATGTTAATCATCATTATATTTACTAACATTCATGTTTTATAACTTAGAACAACATCTTTTATCGTCAGAAGCACTACACTTGCATACGTGCATGCTCGACGCCCTCTGATTGCCTCTTAATACATATCAGCCCCACAAATGGCCATTTTGACAACTTATCCAGACCTCAAACTGAAACACTTAAGGAATACAAGTTGTAGGTCTATTCGTCCTCGTTCTGGATCATCTTCAATCGCCTCAATCAGAGTTCGTATGAAAACGTTATGCCTATTTTACTAAAATAAGTCAAAACAGTCACAACTAACATACTTTGGGGCTCGACCGCGCCCAAATCCTTCAAACCATAACAAGCCCGCGCCAGTTAGCAGTGCCCAGCCACGTGCCCGCGATGCAGGGCAGCGTGTCCGCGCTCGGCTTCGCCCAGATTACAGATTTTCCAATGTTTTTACTTCAAATATTTATAACTTCTTCATTCTAAGTCAGAATTAGTTGGTTGTCGATTCGTTGGACTCGTTAAACTCTTAGCTACTCATCTAGAGAATAATTATATCACTTCAAACATATTAAAAAATCATTTTAAGGGTTCCAATTCAGTGTTTATGCTATATTTTCATGTTTTAAACACATTTATCGAATTCAATCGCCACGACTTCATTTCTTAACCAATTTACCTGATTTAAACTACGCCGTTTTTTTTCTTCACATACTAACATAATCCAATACCAATTTATAGATTATAACACATATTAAACATAAAATTTCGTACTTTCTTAAGCCATTTTTCATAAACATACACTGTTATTTACTTTTCTCCCTACAAACCCAAATTTCATGAATTTGATACTTAAACAACTCTCACATGTGATGATTAACAGAGTATAAACCTTACATACATGTATATGTATCAATCCAACACAATTATCAATTGAAATTCCAAATATAAGAGTTAAAATTGAAGTAAGTTATACCTTATTCCTTTATTGTTAACTAGCAAAAGATGATGACTAGGTTTAGAATTCCTCTCCTTGACAATCACAGAGAATTCAATTCACCATGTTTCCTCTCTTGCTCTCTCTCCAAACTCTCTATGTTTTCTTCTTCTCACCAAACCCTCTCTGAACTTAGCTTTAAAAATTTAGACGCGTAGAAAATAAACTGATATGGCCATCCTCCCACGTACTCTTTCAGTTACATAATAATATGTCTTCATCAGTTAAATTAGATCAAAGGCCACAAGGCCTTGTTTGGCCACACACCAATTCCCCCAAACTAGATTATTTTAATAATATTATATTATATAGTTTCATATGTCACGCCTTTAGTTAATTTAAATAACTTATAATAATAATAATAATTATAATCTTATTATAATTATACTTATAATTAATAAATAATTACATGTATCTAATTTAATTAATAAATTAGACTTAAACATTGCTTTATTTAATATACTTATTTTCTGTTAATATTAAACAACTCATTTAATTGAATTAATTCATTAAATTAAATCTTCAAAGAATAAAATTTACCTTTGCTTTAATTTAATCATCATACACACGTAACTAAAATATTATACCACAATTTTATAAATTATTTATTTTTCTCAATAAATAAATTATTTAAAATATTTATTTAATTCAATAAATATTTAAAATAATTACCAAATTCATTTAATTTCTTCAATAGTTAACTTAACTATTAAACCTCATAAAAATTAAATTCACAAATATATACTAACAACAACCACATAAATAAAATATTTATTTAATTTAAATAAATTTTTTAAATTACAAATAAAATTTTGGATTGTTACATCATTCCCTCCTTACAAGAATTTTGTCCCCAGAATCACAACTCAAACAATTCATTAGTAACATTCTTACCTCCTTATAAGGATTCTGTCCTTGGAATCACCGAAGCCCTACCTTACTCAGGTTTTCATCAAATCTCTTCTTTGAATAACTTCAACACATGACCTTAATATAGGTTTATATTTTCTACTACATTAATTTCTTCAACAAATTCTAGGTTTTATTTCATAACTTTCACTTGAACTCAATTATATTATGAGTATTATATATTCTTTAACACATTCATTTTCTTTTCTAAAGATCGTTATCATAAACACTCGGGATATTACATTCACCCATTCTTTTAAGAATTTCTTCCTCGAAATTTTATTTATTAATCTTTTTTCATACAATCTATCAAAATAGATTTTACGTTAATACTTTATTCATTCATTGGGTTTTATAATCACTTCTTTCCATAAAGATCTTTCTACAATTATTAAACTTTCTATTAAAAGATCTACATTATTCTTTGATAACTCATCTCCTTCTCATTTCAAATTTTTTTTCTCACTTATTAAATAAATTCATCATTCAGTGTCGCATTGTACGACTTACTTCTTCTAAGAAATATCATACTTACCACATTCGCCTTTTAGAATAGCAAGAATCTTCCATGATTGCTCAATAATTGGGAAGCAGTATGAATAACTCAGGAGTTTAAAAGATTCCAAATCATGTTGAGGGGTTAAAAGACCTTGAACTACGTCCACGATTATAAGTACTCTTTCAACTTAAACCTTAACAGTCATTAGACTATAGGGACTCCTGTACTTAGGGTGTTGAGCCCTTCGTACGGTGTATTGTGCACAAACATTTAAACGCTATGCGTAAATTATCCCCTGGAACATGGTTGTTCACTATGTCCATAGTTATAAGTAATCTTTCAACTTAAACTTTAACAGTCATAATACTATAGGGACTCCTCGTACTTAGGGGGATCAATCCTTCGTACAATGTATTTTACACAAACATCTAAACGCCTCCGCGTAATCCCCTATAAAAGGGTTGTTCATCTCAGCTTTTCAATATCAGAATCCGCACAAAAATAATTTGGTTTGGCATAACTTCTCAAGAAAAGCATGAATTTCATAAACATCTTTCAATATTCATCTAGTTGAATCAAATAACATAGACTTCTACAACAATTCGAACATTAATCAAAATACACACACACACACACATACACACACACACACACACATACATATATATATATATATATATATATATATATATATATATATATATATATATATTCTCATATCTTAAAGAAATCTCAAAAATCTTTTTATGACGTCATGATACTGCACTTTATTTACAGTCCATTTGAGGATTCCGCTATTTTGTGACTTTGTCATACTACATCATACCATAGTGGGCTGACAATCCTTAGATCACATCCAACACTAAGAAATTCTACATCGATAACTCCATCGTTTTATCATCTTTGCACCAGGTTCCATGATGCATTAATGATATAAAATACATTTTGATATTTTCAAATCATTTTCGTCTAGCCGAAACAATTAGCATAAACTATTCTTTAAACAGTTCAAAAATCTTCAAAAAAAAGTTTTAGTGATATCATATCTCAACATGTAACGATGTGTCAGTGTCCCGAAGTCCACACATACACATTTGTCACCATGCGTTGAAAGTAAAAATTTATTTTAAAAAGGCACATAGTGCGAATTTAGCTTGATGTCAAAATTTTTGAAGTCTAGCATAACTAGAAGATTTGGAATACCCGTGCTTCCACCGTCAACTCCAATCTTTACTTCATTACTTAACCATTCTATCAATCTTCAACTTCATCAATAATCTCTATACTATAAACATTTTCTACCCAATATAGTTCATCAAACTTACCACACTTTGGAAATCGAGGAACTTGCCACAATAATATGAGTTTAAGAACTTGTCCTAGTCAGACCATAGGCGTCCATTCGCTGAGGGGTTCAAAACATACCATATTATTATGAGTCATGAACTACAATATGCATTAGTTTTAAGAACCGCATCTAATCCTAATAATATCTAACTAATCTGAATAGTTTCTAACTATCAAATATACACATGAGAAAAGAATCACCTTTTCTCCATATATACATTGATAGCACGACACCAACATTCCAATAATTATCAAGGTGATAAACTGAGCGCAATCACAAAATCCTCGCCCATACAAAGGTTTGTACAACTCAGCCATCACATGAGTCCTCATTTGAAATCCCTCCTAACTTTATTTTACTTATAACTTGCTCTTTGCTCGATAAGAATTCCTCGTATCACATTATCTATAACTCCTCGCGAGATTACCTCGTACAATATCATAGTACATTATCTTTATAGCATCAAGCTATAATTATTCAAACATTACAGACCATCTTTGTAACGACCGAGAAATTTGGATTCTTTGTAAAATATTTGAAAGAATTAACTAATGAATAAAATAATATTATTTGTTATTTTTATATGTTAATAAGATGTATGGGGTTCTATAACCTAGAAATGTCTGAATATCGTAGTATTCGAACCACGCGAGAGAATTAAAGTGTTAGAATTTTCAAGACGAAAATAAAAGTTTTTCGAGAAAGTTTACGAAAAACATTATTCACCGTTTATCGCTCAGGAATTATTTTTAAACTTCCGAGAAATGCGTAACGTTAGAATATCGAAGCGAGATGGATTATGTAATAATAATCTAAGTATGAGAAACGCAATATTTTGCATGAGGACTTAATTTGAAGATGAGAAGTATTAATTTATAATGAAATGAAATGGTGGAATATGTATCTTATGCAAGTCCATATTCTTAAAGAGGTAAACATAAGTGGGATTTATTATCAAGCACAAGTGTTTATTTATTCAAGCCCAAACTAATTAATGCAATCCCCAAGGATAAGTTGATTAGATTAAGAGCTAAACCCAAAGGGTGATCCACTAGTTTCATAGGATCCATGGGGAAACCCATGGGTGGAGTAGTGGGTAAGAACTTTATGTTATGAACAAGTGTTGTGTTGAGCAAGAAAAAGAAGTGGCTAAAAAAGATTACTTAGTGGCTAAGTAGGTGAATAGTAAGGAGGATAGTTTAAGGAGGTGGGATGACATAAAGACCATTATGCCCTAACATTAGCTCCTCTATAAATAGCAAGCCTTTAATTCATTTGTTGCTTGTTATTTCCTCCACAAACTCTCTCACAAAAGCAACTTATTTGTTAGAGCCCAAAAGCACTTTGAAGCTTAAACCTTCCATTATTAGTTTTCAAAGAAGAAGTACTAGTTCATCAAAGCTAAATTATTTTGTCTCTTCTATCTCTGTCATAGTAGGGTGATAAGAGAAGTGTAACTTAATGAACATATATGTTAAGAACATATGGGAAGTGGATAAGCAATGAACTTAAGCCGAATAAGAGGAATAAGTAACTTGAACCTAAATAAGTTGATAACTTAGTACAAAACATGCCATATGATGTTAGTAGATTCAATATAGTATGAGAACATTGATTAATGGACTTAAGTTCATAGTAAGTCATAAGTATGAGAAATTGTAGTTAATAAGTTAAATAAGTCTTTGACCTATACGAATAAGTCAAAACCTACTTTAATAATAAGTTGGTGTAATAAGTAACTTGAAATGTTGATATGTTGATTAAAATCCACCTATAATGATTAGTAATGATGTTTCGCCAGAATTTACACGATTGTACGATAATCGTCTAATTCGTGAAATTCTCAGAATGGAAGTCGTAGTTTGTGTTTGAAGTCGTAAACGTTGGTTTTCGATAGAGACAAGTTATATTTGGCATTATAGAGTTGAAGACTCGAAAATGGCAGAATTTTGACTTAGAACGAAGAAACGAGCGTTGAACGTTCGCGAACGTTTATCATTTTCATTAAAATGGACTAATAGGTGAAATTTTAGCAAACGAAGTAAAATAGATAAAATTCTTACGTGAACGCATAGAGTACGTAATTTTTGACTCGTAGGCTCTTGAACGAGCCAATTCAGACTTATAACGAAGAAGTTAAGAGTTCGGGAGTTTCACAAAAGTTTCAAAACTGTCTAAGTTTTCTGGTGAACAGAGTTGGCGCCGCGGCGCCAGCTCAAGGCAAATAAGCCCGTGCCACAGCGCCAAAATGGCCATCAGCCCTTGGAGAGTCACGCCGCAGCGCGACATATAACACAGAGACTCGCGCCGCATCGTCGAGTCCGAAGTTATAAACAATAAGTGGTAACGCCGCAGTGCGGTACCAAGTGCAATAACCAGTGCTGCAACGCCAACTTCATAACCTAGATAATAAAGAAATGTTTACATGTTAAGCATGAAGAGTATTTGATAAGTAATTAAATGAGGATCTTAATAAAATATTGTTAAGATATAATTAAGCCTTAAGTATGAACACTGAGAGTTAAGTTAAGTCAATTACATATGAATGTAAGAATGACCTAACGAAAAGCCAGAACCAATAATAACAAATCTAATACGTATTTAGATTGAGAAGAAGGGTAAGATTCTTTAGGAACCATCTATATTATTATTCATGACCTAATTTACTATGTGATGTTATTATCTAATGTAGAGACCTTAAAGACATAAAGTGCACGTGTTATATCTATAAGAAGACGCTAAAGGCAAGTACTCTAACCCTTGTTCCAGTTCGATCTAGGCAAGTCTTTGTGATTCATGTATTCTTCGCATGAGTTAGTATCTGAGGAAGTCAAAGCCAATGCTTTCAGCTAGACGTATGCTATGTTATTCTATCAAGTATTGATAAGGATTTACCAAACTAATATTGTTGTGGTTTTCAAAAGTAGACTGAATATGCTAAATTATTTTGTCTTCAAACGACAGGCACGTGAGGTTGCCATAACTTAAAAGTATACACGTTTATTGAATGCAGTGTTGATCAACATAGAGTACTATAGGCTGATGTCCTTTTCAAAGTACTTATGAAATGCTTACGGTCTTGAACCGGAATTGATGTTTTACTGAATATTGTTGTTGTAAAATGTTTTGAATGAAAAGAAGTGATATTTTGAATTATCGATAGTACTTCGTAACTATTGTTCAGTTATTGAAGATATACGATTCCTATGTTTCAAGCATGCTATTTTCCAAGAATTGTTGTACTTGCTGAGCTAGTTAGGCTCATTTTTTCTTGAACCATATGAATGCAGCTAAGACCGAACAGACCAATGGATCGGGCAAGGATAAAGGGAAGGCGAAGGCGAACCCGTAGATTACATTTCTAATGGTATAATTTTTGTAAGGAATAATATTGATATTATGACAAAGAGAATGTATTGGCCCGTACCTTTAATATGACCGTCCAAGACGCAATGGCCTCGGGGGATGTAGTCGCAGGTATTATTTTGATCAACCACTTAAATGCATACATGCTGTTTGACTCGGGTGCTACTTGTTCGTTTATCGCATGTGATTTTGCTAGACGACTAGGATTACTTCCCAAAAAGTTGCCTATACCTTTGAACATTAAGGTAGCAAACGAAGAGATAATTCCTGTTGAAGATATTCATAGGAGTTATTGCGTAGACATTCGAGGTTGTAAATTATAGGTAGATCTGATATCGATAAAGTTAGGAAAATTCGATATAATTCTCGGAATGGATTGGTTGATAAATCATGGGGCAATTATAGATTGTCAAAAGAAATGCGTAAATATTAAAACATTAAAATAATCTCATGTAATATTTTAAGGGAATAAATCGCCAGGACGTTCGTGTTGTCTTACCATGACACAAACTAGGAAATTATTGAAGAAGGGGTGTGTAGGCTATTTGTGTCATGTGGTTGATACCCAGAGAGTGGGAGCGACCATGGAACAAATATCTATAGTGAGTGAGTTCATGGATGTATTTCCAAGTGAGTTACTGGGTCTTCCGTCAGATAGGGAGACCAAGTTCGTAGTAGATATTGTGCCAGGATCGGCACCAGTTTCCAGGGCACCGTATCGTATGGCGCTAGTGGAGATGAAGGAGTTGATGGTGCAGTTGCAGGAATTTTTGGACAGGAAGTATATTCAACCGAGTGTTTCGCCGTGGGAAGCACTGGTACTGTTTTTTAAAAAGAAGGACGGATCGTTAAGACTTTGTATCGACTACCTAGAGTTGAACAAGTTAACGATAAAGAATAAGTATCCATTGCCCAGGATCGATGATCTTTTTGATCAGTTGAAAGGGGAAAAATATTTTTCCAAAATAGATTTAAGGACGGGGTATCATCAGCTGAAGGTTAGAAATGAAGACTTACCAAAGATAGCATTCAGGACTCGTTATGGTCATTAGGAGGTTCTGGCGATATCATTTGGGTTTACTAATGCACCTGCTGCATTTATGGACATGATGAACAGGGTGTTCAAACAATATTTGGACAAGTTCGTTGTGGTGTTTATTGATGATATTCTAGTCTACTCTAAGACGCCAGAAGATCATGTTGAACACCTAAGAATAGTGTTGGAGACATTAAGGAATGAAAATTTATATGCGAAGTTCACTAAGTGTGGATTTTAGTTAGAGAGGGTACAATTTTTAGGTCATGTTTTTGACCATAATGGGATTTCAGTAGATCCAGCGAAGGTGGAAGCTGTGATATATTGGGAACAACCGAAAATGTCGACTGAGGTGCGGAGTTTCCTAGGGTTAGCGGGACACTATTGAAGGTTCATTCAGAACTTTTTGAAGATAGCTACTCCGTTGACTAACTTGACGAGGAATACGGTGAAGTACGTATGGACTGAGAAATGCGAAGATAGTTTTCAAGAACTGAAGGAGAAGTTGAGTGAAGCGCCTGATTTGTCATTGCCCGATGATATAGGAAATTTCATGGTTTATAGCGATGCTTCGCATAGAGGACTTGGTTGCGTGCTCATGCATCATGGCAAGGTCATTGCATATGCATCTAGGTAGTTGAAGGATTATGAGAAAGTTTACCCTACTCATGATCTGGAACTGGCCGAGGTGGTGTTTACCTGAAAGATATGGCGACATTATCTTTATAGGGAAAAGTGTGAGATATACACGGACCACAAGGGTCTAAAATATATCTTCACACAGAAAGAGTTGAATATGAGACAGATGAGGTGGCTGAAGTTGATAAAGGATTACGACTGTGAAATCCTGTATCACCTTGGAAAAGCCAATGTAGTGGCCGACGCCTTGAGTAGAAAGGGTCGGGAGAAGTTGTCTATGTTAATGGCTAAAACTGAGTTAATAACAGAGATGGCTAAGATGGAGTTAAAGGTGAAGTTACCAATTGAGGAGGATCAGAGACTATTTGGGACGGAGATTCAGTCTACCATCGTAGAGAGAGTCAAGGAGGTGTAGTTCAAATCTGATGAGTGTGACCAGATGAAGAAGTGGTTGACCAATGAAAAAGATATTAAGTTTAGTCTTGATAATGAGGGATTATTAAGATTTGGGGGAAGAATTTGGGTTTCGAATGAGACGGAATTAAAGGAGCAAGTTTTACAAGAGGCTCATAGTTTGAGGTACTCGATTCATCCTGGTAGTACTAAGATGTATCAAGACCTTCGACATAATTTTTGGTGGCCGAATATGAAGAGAGAAATAGCCGAGTATGTGAGTAGGTGCGTGACTTGTCAAAGAGTTAAAGCCGAACATCAACGATCAAGTGGCTTGTTACAGTCATTGGAGATTCCGGAGTGGAAGTGGGAGCATATCATGATGGACTTTGTGCTGGGACTTCTTACTACTCAGAAGGGATATGATACGATATGGGTAATAGTGGATCGGTTGACGAAGTCGACACACTTTTTGCCAATTCGAGTTAAGTATAACCTAGATCAGTTAGCTACACTCTATGTCAAGGAAATTATTTCCAGACATGGAGCACCAGTTTCGATTGTGTCAAATCGTGACCCACGATTCACATCAAACTTTTGGAGAAGCCTTCAAGAGCAGTTGGGGATGCAGTTGAAGTTGAGTACGACATATCATCCACAAACTGATGGATAGAGCGAGAGGATAATTCAGACGTTAGAAGATATGTTGAGATCTTGCGTCATGGATTTCAAGGGTAGTTGGGATGACCATCTACCATTAGTAGAGTATGCGTATAACAACAGTTATCATGCAAGCATAGGTATTCCGCTGTATGAAGCTTTGTATGGAAGAAAATGCAGAACACCATTGTATTGGGATGAAGTGGAGAACGCCGAATGCAAGGACCAGAATTGGTGCAGCAAATAGCGGAAGTGGTAAAGTTGATTTGAATGCATCTCATAGCAGCTCAAGACAGACAGAAAAAATACACAGACTTACATCGAGAGAATAAAGAGTTTAAGGTAGGCCCGTACGTATTTCTAAAGATATCTCCTTGGAAAGGAAAGATACGCTTTGGAAAGAAGGGAAAACTAAGCTCAAGGTTTATAGGACCTTTTGAGGTATTAAAACGGGTAGGTGAGGTAGCTTATAGGGTAGTGTTACCTCCAGACCTAGAGCGAATACATAATGTATTTCACGTTTCAGTGTTACGACCTTATAAACGGGATTATAAGCACGTGATAGAATTTGACCCTATTCAAATCGGGAAGGATTTAACATATGAAGAGATGCCGATTCAAATCATCGATAGAAAAGAGCGTTCTGCGAAACAAGGTTATTTCGTCAGTAAAGGTATTATGGAAGAACCACGATGTCGAGGAAGCAACATGGGAGTTGGAAGAGAAGATAAAGAAGAATTATCCTCTTTTGTTTGAGTAATGTAGGGCGAGATTCTGGGGACAAAATCTTTATAAGGGGGGGAGAATGTAACGACCGAGAAATTCAGATTCTTTGTAAAATATTTGAAAGAATTAATTAATGAATAAAATAATATTATTTGTTATTCGTATGTGTTAATAAGATGTATGACGTTCTATAACCTAGAAATGTCTGAATATCGTAGTATTCGAGCCACGTGAGAGAATTAAAGTGTTAGAAGTTTCAAGACGAAAATAAAAGTTTTCCGAGAAAGTTTATGAAAAACATTATTCACCGTTTATCGCTCAGGAATTATTTGTGAACTTACGAGAAATAAGTAACGTTAGAATATCGAAACGAGATGGATTATGTAATAATAATCTAAGTATGAGAAACACAATATTTTGCATGTGGACTTAATTTGAGGATGAGAAGTATTAATTTATAATGAAATGAAATAGTGGAGTATGTATCTTATGCAAGTCCATAAGCTTAAAGTGGTAAACATAAGTGGGATTTATTATCAAGCCCAAGTGTTTATTTATTTAAGTCCAAACTATTTAATGCAAGCCGAAAGGATAAGTTGATTAGATTAAGAGCTAAGCCCAAAGGGTGATCCAGTAGTTTCATAGGATCCATGGGGCAACCCATGGGTGGAGTAGTGGGCAAGAACTTTTTGTGATGAGCAAGTGTTGTGTTGAGCAAGAAAAAGGAGTGGCTAGCAAGATTACTTGGTGGCTAAGTAGATGAATAGTAAGGAGGTTAGTTTAAGGAGGTGGGATGACATAAAGACCATTATGCCCTAACCTTAGCTCCTCTATAAATAGAAATCCTTTAATTCATTTGTTGTTTGTTATTTCCTCCACAAACTCTATCATAAAAACAACTTATTTGTTAGAGCCCAAAAGCACTTTGAAGCTTAAACCTTCCATTGTTAGTTTTCAAAGAAGAAGTACTAGTTCATCAAAGCTAAATTATTTTGTCTCTTCCACCTCTATCATAGTAGGGTGATAAGAGAAGTGTAACCTAATGAACATATATGTTAAGAACATATGGGAAGTGGATAAGCAATGAACTTAAGCCGAATAAGAGGAATAAGTAACTTGAACCTCAATAAGTTAATAACTTTGTACAAAACTTGCCATATGATGTTAGTAGATTCAATATAGTATGAGAACATTGATTGATGGACTTAAGTTCATAGTAAGTCATAAGTATGAGAAATTGTAGTTAATAAGTTAAATAAGTCTTTGACCTATAAGAATTAGTCAAAACCTACTTTAATAATAAGTTGGTGTAATAAGTAACTTGAAATGTCGATATGTTGATTAAAATCCACCTAGAATGATTAGTAATGAGGTTTCGCCATAATTTACACGATTGGACGATAATCGTCGAATTCGTGAAATTCTCAGAATGGAAGTCATATTTTGTGTTTGCAGTCATAAACGTTGTTTTTCGATGGAGACACGTCATATTTGACATTATAGAGTTGCGGACTCAAAATTGGCCAGATTCTGACTTAGAACGAAGAAACGAGCGTTGAACTTTCACGAATGTTTATCATTTTCGTTAAAATGGACTAATAGGTGAAATTTTAGCAAACAAAGTAAAATAGATAAAATTCTTGTGTTAACGCATAGAGTACGTAATTTGTGACCCGTAGGCTCTTGAACGAGCCAATTCGAACTTATAACGAAGAAGTTACGCGTCCGGGAGTTTCACAAAAGTTTCAAAACTGTCCAAGTTTTCTGGTGAGTAGAGCTGGCACCGCGGCACCAGCCCAAGGCAAATAAGCCCATGCCTCAGCGCCAAAATGGGCATCATCCCCTGGAGAGTCATGCCGCAGTGCAACATATAACACAGAGACTTGCGCCGCAGCGACGAGTCCGGGTTTTTGAACAATAAGTGGTAACGCCGCAGCGCGGCACCAAGTGTAATAGCCGGCGCTGCAGCGCCATCTTCATAACCTAGATAATAAAGAAATGTTTACATGTTAAGCATGAAGATTATTTGATAATTAATTAAATGAGGATCTTAATAAAATATTGTTAAGATATAATTAAGACTTGAGTATGAACATTGAGAGTTATGTTAAGTCAATTACATATGAACGTAAGAATGACCTAACGAAAAGCCGGAACCAATAATAACAAATCTAATACGTATTTAGATTGAGAAGAATGGTAAAATTCTTTAGGAACCATCTATATTATTATTCATGACCTAATGTACTATGTGATGTTATTATCTAATGTAGAGACTTTAAAGACATAAAGTGCACGTGTTATATATATAAGCAGACGCTAAAGTTATGCACTCTAACCCTTGTTCCAGTTTGATCTAGACAAGTCTTTGTGATTCATGTATTCTTCGCATGAGTTAGTATCTGGGTATTTAATATTCTTTTGATATATATAAGACATATACGTTCTTTTGAGGCATTTCAATTGAATGTTTATATGAACTGTAGCACCGTGTAGCACCATCTATCGGGTTGAAAGATACCCGAATTTGGGGGCATCACAATCTTTCTTTTATAACTTAAACAGGTCACGTCGTGATCTTATTCTATAATCATCTCCCTTAAAATTATTTTCTTAATTCGTGATCGTTTTGTTTTACGATCCTCTTTCTTTCCCTTATTCATCATTTACGACATTATTCGTTATATTGGCTATTGGCGTTAGGTAAATCCCATTTCTTATCTTTATATCTCTTCAAGATTCTTTTTTGAATTTTCTTGATTATATAACAATTCTTCCTTTAAGAATTTCTAACTTCATTAGCATTGCTCAACATTTCATTTAAGTTCTACATTTTCATCGTATATATCCATTTTCTATACTTGGTAGACATTGAGTCTCTAACAGTTTCAATATGGTACACTGAGTGGTTTCCCACAAACAACAAAAAAACTATGTTTTGAGTTGTTAGTTCGTATATACCTCCGCTCTATGAAGGAATCGTTTAGCCCAGATACCACACATCAACTATTAAAGAGTACAATTGTACCATACTTAAATATAACTTTCTATTCTTAACTTCTTTATCATTCTCTTTTTATAGACATTATCTATTTATTATCACCCTACATTCTTATTATTGTAGTTAGGTAACCCCATATTCATATTCCTTATAACTCTGCGAAATTTTTCTTTGAATCCTTTCACGCATGTTTTAATCACTTCTATATAAATTTCTTAAATTACTTCTTATTGTTCAAACTCTATTTGAGTTTGTTTTTTCATTATCTTTACCTCTTTTCTAAGGTTATAGCCTAAGGTACTCCTACCAAATGTTTATAACCTACATCTTTGATACCAACTGTAACGATCCTAAAATTCATACAATTTAATTCTCAACTTTGGTCATTAATAACACATCTACCTTCTGATTTTAAATCATTATTCGATGTGAAACTTTATAAAATGCAGAATAATTTAAACTTTTATGTCTTCTTACTTTAATTCCCTGAATTAAAACATTTATCATCTACATGTCTTTGAATCAATCTTATCTTATGATTCCCTTTATCACTGTTATAATATAAAATTTTACATTTTAATCTGATAACCTTTATATATCAGATAACTCTAACTTTAGCTTTATAACTCAACATAAAACTATACATCATAAAATATTTAGTACATCTCATGAATCTTAATCATGGTATAAAGAAATTACAACTTTAACTAAAATATTAATCTTCGTGTATTATTTCTGATCCACGTCATTCAAGTAGCACATCCTTCAATCCTTAACCTGCAAAAATGGTTATTTGCAAGGTTGAGCTCGACAGCCCAACAAAATCTAACAATTTTCATGCATCATGTAGCACATAATAACATATATCTCATAAACATTAGACTAACATAACATACATGCTACAGTTCATATAACAAGTATAAAGATTGAGTTTCTTACTTAATCACCATGCTTTACTCAATTAACGTAGTCATAAGTTGACTTTAACATTTCATTCATTCAAGATATATATAACACATCATGCTCTTTGCAATAAAGATTTAAAACAGCTAATCACCAAGTTCACATAGCAAATAGGAACTGAAAGACTTTCCTTGATTGTTGTTTACCAATAATAGTTTAACAGCTTACAGTTATCTGCACTTCACGTGCCCTACACAATTATATAATCATACACATCAACTATTAGTCACATAACAACACATAGTAATTGTAATGTAAACTCTACTCCACATCTCATAATACTTCATGTTAAGTAGCACACAATGTTCAATTAGATTGTTTTAACTTTTTGACTTATGTAATATTTGAAATTCATTCAAGTGTTTAAGTCTTGATAGGAATACTTATGGGTTTTATATTAAACTCATTCCATATCTTATAATGTTTATTAACACTTGTCACGGCTTTTCAACTTTCATTCGTCACACGCCCGAATCGTCTCTCTTGTGTATGCTTAGTGTGTTTACATAACTTATCTAACACATCATTTATTAATGTTAATCATCATTATATTTACTAACATTCATGTTTTATAACTTATAACAACATCTTTTATCGTCAGAAGAACTACACTTGCATACGTACATGCTCGACGCCCTCCGATTGCCTCCTAATACATATCAGCCCCACAAATAGCCATTTTGACCCCTTATCCAGATCACAAATTGAAACACTTAGAGAATAAAAGTTGTAGTTCTATTCGTCCTCGTTCCGGATCATCTTGAATCGCCTCAATCAGAGTTCGTATGAAAACGTTATGCTTATTTTACTAAAATAGGTCAAAACAGTCACACATGAAATACTTTGGGCGCGCACGCGCCCAAATCCTTCACACCACAACGCACCCGTGCCAGTTAGCAGCTCCCAGCCGCGCGTCCGTGCTACTGGGCAGCGCGCCCGCGCTTGGCTTCGCCCAGATTATAGATTTTGAAATGTTTTTACTTCAAACATTCATAACTTCTTCATTTTAGGTCAGAATTAGTTGGTTTTCGATTCGTTGGACTCGTTAAACTTTTTGCTACTCATCTAGATAATAATTATAACACTTTAAACATATTAAAAAATCATTTTAAGGGTTCCAATTCATTGTTCATGCTATATTTTCATATTTTAAACACATTTAACAAATTCAATCACCACGACTTCGTTTCTTAACCAATCGACATAATTCAAACTACGTCGTTTTTGTTTCTTCACATACTAACATAATCCAATACCAATATATAGATTATAACACATATTGGACATAAAATTTTGTACTTTTTTACGCCATTTTTCATAAACATACACTATTATTTACTTTTCTCCCTACAAACCCAGATTTCATGAATTTGATACTCAAACAACACCCAAATGTGATGATTAACAGAGTATAAACCTTACATACATGTATACGTATCAATCCAACACAATTATCAATCAAAATTCCAAACATAAGAGTTAAAATTAAAGTAAGTTATACCTTATTCCTTTATTGTTGACTAGCAAAAGATGATGGCTAGGTTTAGAATTCCTCTCCTTGACAATCACAGAGAATCCAATTCACCATGTTTCCTCTCTTGCTCTCTCTCCAAACTCTATGTGTTTCCTTCTTCTCAGCAAACCCTCTATGAACTTAGCCTTAAAAATTTAGACGCGTAGAAAATAAACTGATATGGCCATCCTCCCATGTACTCATTCAGTTACATAATAATACGTCTTCATTAGTTAAATTAGACCAAAGGCCACAAGGCCTTGTTTGGCCACACACCAATTCCCCCAAATTGGATTATTTTAATAATATTATATTATATAGTTTCATGTGTCACACCTTTAGTTAATTAAAATAACTTATAATAATAATAATTATAATCTTATTATAATTTTACTTATAATTAATAAATAATTACATGTATCTAATTTAATTAATAAATTAGACTTAAACATTACTTTATTTAATATACTTATTTTCTTTCATATTAAACAACTTATTTAATTTAATTAATTCATTAAATTAAATCTTCAAAGAATAAAATTTACCTTTGCTTTAATTTAATTATCATACACACGCAACTAAATTATTATACCACAATCTCATAAATTATTTATTTTTCTCAATAAAAAAATTATTTAAAATATTTATTTAATTCAATAAATATTTAAAATAATTACCAAATTTATTTAATTTCTTTAATAGTTAATTTAACTATTAAACCTCATAAAAATTAAATTCACAAATATATAATAACAACAACCACATAAATATAATATTTATTTAATTTAAATAAATATTTTAAATTACAAATAAAATTCTGGATTGTTACATCCATCCTCCTCTTTGGTTCTTCTTGCTTCACTCTGGTATTCCCAGAGTTAAACACTTTCTGCTTTTGTCCCTAGCCACTCCCCGTTGGCTCCTTCAATCTTTACTCCCCCATCAACCTTCCCCTTATTCTTCTTATCCTTGTGGTACTGGCTCAAAGCCTCGCTACCACCTTCGGCGATTATCGCCTTCTCTAAAATGGTTCCAAAGGAAGTACTTTGGAACACAGAAATATGGTTATAGAGCCAGGATTTCAAGTCATGCTCGAACCGTAGAGCTTTCCTAACCTCGGTGTCCACTTGGTGTGGAGCAAACCTCGCTAATTCATTAAACTTGGCGACGTATTGGGAAACCATCATTTCCCCTTGTTTCAAGTCAAGAAACCTCATCTCCATTCTCCCCTGCTACTCATGGGAAAGTTGTTCTTGAAGAATATCTCCTTGAATCTCACCCACATTAAGTTCTCGATCCCGGCCCTAGCCTGGTTGGCCTCCCACCAAAAGTTGGCCTCTCCCTTCATCATGTAAGTTACAAAGGGAACCTTCTGGCCCTCGTCGACATTTGCTATGACAAATGCCTTCTCAATTTCTTTCACCCATGTTTGGGCTTCTTTTGGGTCCGTAGTTCCTTTAAACTCCGGCTGACCCACACTCTTGAAATCCTTAAGCGTAGTAACTCGTACTACTCCAGGATTTACGGGGATGTTAGCCCCATTTCTATTGAACGTTGATGTCAATAAATTAAAAAATTCTTGCATTAGGTTAATCGGACCTCCCTCCGGTTGATTTACGTTAGCACCTTGGTTATGTGGTACTCTTCTTGGTGGCATTTTGTTGTTATAAAAAACAACACATTTTGTTATTATTCGTTTCCTATTAGTTAGTTATTATTCGAGATTAAACAATAACTTCAACATTCATTAATCAATATGTTCTGAAAAAGGCTTATATTGATTCATTTCTTGTAGTATAATAATACATTGTTTACATTGTACAGCCTAAACTGATTACATTACTATCCCGCCATTGCTTTCTAGAAATTAGGATTTACAAAAGACTACCCTTTGATATACAAAAGAGGGTTTTACGTCACTACTAGATACACAATATTTACATATCTAAACTATTCTATCTATTAATATATTACAATTGCCTTAAGGCATTATCAAAATCTACCTTGGCAAGACCGGCGATAATATCACGGCTGATAGTATGTCGCGTCTGCCCGCTTGTATAGGATAACAAACTACCTGCTGCTGGAAGCCCGCATTAAAACTCTTATGAATATAGGACATTCTCCCTATCTTCTGCTTCTTGGTCATTAGCTCCCCCCTGAGCTCAAACACCTCCCATTTTAGCTCATGGACCTTGTCCTTGGCTAAACCTTTCTCATCATGTTCATGTTTTAACATTAACTCCACGTCTGTCTTATCCTCCAAGACAGCCTGGAGCTCGACTTTTATTTCCTTCACCTCCTGGCAGTAATGGATGTTTCTATCCAATACTGACATAAATAGTGACATCATTGACTCCCCTGGAGCCATCTCTGCTGCTATTGCTATTGGGTTGAAGGACACTACCTCCACCTCTTCCTCTAATATGCCGTCGAACACAAAAATAAGGTCTAGGCTCTCTGACTCGACAACTACAACTTTAGGCTCTGCTGCTACGAGGTTTGGTATAATCCCTATCTGATTAACCGATCCTTCACTGACTACCTGTACGTCTCTATACATTCCATTTTCTCCTGACATCTATAACACCATAAATGAGTTTGATTAGTACATGTCAGTAGAATAATAAAAACACATAACATATATAATGCATTTTTATAGGGTTAATTTCCATATTTTATTTCTTTGACTTTTCTTAAGGTTATGACTTAAGGTTCAAATCCCCCTTTATGTTTTATAACATAATGATCTGATACCAACCTGTGACGCCCCCAAATCCAGGTATCTTCTAACCCGACAGATGGTGCTACATGGTGCTACAGTTCACACAACATTTAATTGAAACGCTTCAACAGAACGAATGTCTTATATATATTCCAAAATAATATTAACATTCCCCAGGTTCTTATAACCGTTACACTTGTTCTTGTCATAATATCAAATATTATCATTACAACCCTATACTATTACAAAAGTAAGCTACGGGTTCGCCTTAGCCTTTCCTTTATCCTTGTTGGATCCTTCGGCCCGTTCGATCTTAGTTGCATTCATATGGTTCAAGCAAGAGTGAGCCTAACTAGCTCAGCAAGTACAATAATTCTAATAAAAATAACATGCTTGAAACATAAGAATAGTATATCTTCAATAACTGAACAATAGTTATGAATTACTATCGATAATTTAAAATAGCACTTCTTTTCCTTCAAAACATTTTACAATGAAAATATTCAGTAAAACATCAATTCTGGTCCAAGACTATGAGCATTTTATAATTTCTTTGAAAAGGACATCCCGGCACTAAGTCCGTAAGTCCGACATAGCTTACGAGCACGTCTAGGGGATAAACCTATAGTACTCTATGTTGATCAACACTACATTCATTAAACAAGTGTACATTTAAGTTGTGGTTGTAACAACCTGGAATTTTGGATTATCCAGGATTTAGGTTTAAAGAATTAGTTATTAATAAAATGAATTTTTATTAATACTATTCTATGCTATGTATTTATTAATTGTTCTATAACCTAGGATGACTATAAGTCGAGAGTATCATGGCTACGAGCTAGTCTTAGCGAGTAAGAATTTTCAAGATGAAAATAAGATTTTTCCGGGAATAAAATATTTTTCAGGGAAAAAGACGAAATATGCACTATTCATCCGTTTCTGCTTGAAGATTTATTTTGAAATTCTGGGAATTTAATGATTACGTATAATTTAGAGACGTGATGGAATATTCAATAATATTTCAGTTATGGCAAAAACGATGTTTCGTCTGCGGACTTAAAACTTAAGGGTTAGGAAAAGTGAGTTCCGAGAATGTTACGAGCACGTAAAATAATTAGAGTTATTATGCGTGAGAAATACGAGTATAATAGTAGTTATTATAGGAGTATAGTACGAAGTTTAGTACGACGTATAATAAAAATATCTTACGAACGAATTACGAAGAGAATACAAGAATACGAGAATGGAATGCATAGAATACGATTAGTCTTAATGGACTTTGAGTTCAATGGACATTGTAGAATCCAATTGGACTTGGATTATGTCAAGCCCAATGCTTGGTGAAATCAAGCCCAAGATAGGCCCAATAAGAATTAGGGTTAAGGCCCAAACCAAGAAAAGAAACCGCGGATCGAACCGATGGGTAAACGAATGGGTCATAACCAATGGGACAACCTATGTGGTGACCCATGGGCATGTGGGCCGGCCACTTGGCCACCAGGTAAGGGTGGAGGCCAAGTTTACTTGGTGGCTAAGTGTTGGAGGAGGTGGGAATAGTAAGGAGGTGGGGGCAAAATGACCAAATTGCCCAAAGCTTTGGTTTTCAATAAATAGGAAGCTAGATTTCATTTTTTAGGACTTTTGAAAATCCTATAACTTGAGAGAGAGAGAGAGAGAGAGAGAGCTCGGATGAAGAAGGAGAAGGAAGAGTTTGAGCATGAATGCTTGGATCAAAAGTGATCGTGAAATAGAAAAGCTTGCAAATCGTCGGCTTTGTATAACGGAAGAGGATTAAAGAAAAACGGTAATCCAAACCCTAGTTTCTTCTAAAATTTTCTTTAAGTTTAATATGTTTAAAACATAACTTAATGAAGATAAGGAGTTGATGATGTTAAGAATGATTTCATATGGTTGAAATCATGAGAAAATAAAGAAATAAGAATTAGGAAGTTAGTTTATAAATTTATTAAGGAAGTATAAGATTCGTAAGGATGTTGAGCGATCCGAATGAATTATATGAATGAGTAGGTGAAATAAGTAAGGAATGATGTTATATAACATCAAATTCCAAGAAAAAGTGGAATCGTAATCCAAAATATCGATTAAAATTGAAGAACGAACGAAGAACGCGAAGAACACGAAGAATGTTGTTGATGGACAAAATTAAAACCATCGTAGGATAATTTTTGTTGATGGACAAGTTTAAAACCATCGCGTATAATTTAATTGCTTATTTTCTTGGTTAGGAACGGTAGAAACGTTCATGAAGAACGGATTAAAACTTAGCTATAACGAAGTTATGGCAAAATTTTGTAAAAGACGAACGAGAAATAGAAAGTATGTAGATAAACCCAAATGAGTAGGGTTTCATAAGAATATAAGAAAGTGTAGAAAACATGAGTCATGGACTCAAGAACGAACGAGTTCCGAGTTCGGATGACCGAATTACGTACGAATCAGCGAAGAACCTTAAAAGCATAAAAGTGAACGAAGAGTGAAGATTAAGCCAATTGAATAGCACGTTAACGGATTTAGAACAAAGTTCTGTCCGAGGGGTACTGAAGTACGTAAGATAAGGAAGAGAATAACTTTGGAACGTCCTCGTTTCGAGTTATAGAGAAGAAGTTATGAGATCGGGAAGTACGTATCTCAAACTTAATGCAAGACTTAGAAATTTTTCTAGGGTTTAGGCTCGGCGCCGCAGCGCCGGCTGAGATTTGAGAAGTGGCGCCACAGCTGGAGCTCGGCCATCAGCTACTGGTGAGTTGTTCTGTAGAGTGAGAGGTAACAAAGGGTTTGGAGCCGTAACACCAGACCAAGGGAAGAGGGTGACGAAGGTCGCGCCGCAGCATGAGAAAGAGGAAGGGGCACAGCGCCGCAGCGCTTGTGCAGGGCAATGCGCAGAAATGAGATTTTTATTTCTCAGATACAGGGGGATGAGAAATAAAGAAGTATGAACATATATGTCACCTAAAATAACGCTTAAGTAAGCAAGTTAAACCTTTAGTAAAGGTTGAACGGAAAGATTAAACGAGATTAAAAGACAAAGATTGTAAGTGCGGGTTACGAAACCGATATCCGGGGACCGTAGTCGTGATGAACGAACATGAGGGATTTCTTTGGTTGTGATTCCTTAGACGTTGAGTGATGAAGGTAATGAATAACATTTCAATGTTATGATGTGGTAATGAGAGATAAGTATAAAGCGTATAGACGCTGTGAACGCAAATCCGTTGCGATGAACGATCGGCCTTAGCATACAACGAACCGTATGGCTTTGACATTAAGAAAGAATAATGAACATGGGGTTCATGGGTTGGATAACGATTGAAAGAGATTAAAACCTTAAGTAAAGATTGAATGAAAGATTAAGAGATGAGCAACGTAAACGTCGAATACGTAAACAATTCCCGTGGACGAACATTCTAAGTGTACAACGGTTGTATGACTTAGACATTGACAAAGGTAGTAAGTAAGATATGAATTATCGTGAAAAGCCGTAGCGAACGGTAATAAGTGTAATGAAAGTTCGAAGGTAAGTCGGATAAAGAAGATGGAATGAATGTAAGCGTTAGACACGTTAACCAACGTAAGGGTTGAGTGTACGTGAATATTACATTGATAAAACCTACACTTCATGTATGGTTTGACCATAAGGTAATGAAGAATGTTGATTAACCATGAACAGTGAAGAAACTGAGTTAATGACAATAACGTATAACGTTAAGAAGTCGAGTTAATAAGTATAACTTTGACAGCGTTCCGAGTTGAATGAACCAGACGTTGTAAGATATGAATAAGATAATATAAAATGTTTAACGCTATAACCTCATAGTATTGACATTGAATGATTGTTCCGAGTATACAAAAGATTGTATGACTTGGACGATAAAGAATGAATCTTGAGGTATGGCATTTAGTTTCCAGAAAGCCGTAAGGAATAAGAATTTGACTTATCAAACATTATAGTTTAATGGTTCGGGTAAGTTACGATAAGTTAGGTTGTTGTACAATTGTAACCTTTGATAGTTGACATATGGGAGTTGGGCTAAACAATTCCTTTAGAGAGCGAAGGTATATATAAAATTTGCAACCGATCTAACTCAATGTATGGGTAGTGTAGATGAGACGGGAACTTGTTTGTTGGCTGTTTGTGGGAAACCACTCAGAGTACCATATGGACTACTAGCAGAGAAGCAATGGGTGCTGAGTCCTATAGACGTTATAAGAAGAAGATAAGAATATAAATCATCTAAGATGATGAACGTTTTGAGTAAGACATCTCCGTAGGTCATGAAGCCGTAAAACGGTAATGAAAGTTAGTCGCGTAAACTTATATTGCAAGAACGTGAACCCTAGGAAGTAAAGTAGAGTAAACCAATGCGTAAGTCAAGTATATGACAAATTGGTGTACGAGTTATTTCCTTATATGTTATATTGGGATTTGGAATGAGCAGTTCAGCGTAAACTATAAGTTTTAGCTGTGCGTAAGGCAAGTTTCCTAACTTCATTCATACTATATGAATGCTAGTTTCTTAAACTTCTCAGATGTTGAACTTGAGAAGTTCGGTCTATGTGCAAATGTGTGATATTGGTACAAGGTGGTAGTATGTATGAGGCCTTGTGCCATAATTTGAACACTTCGGTGTTTCTATGAGATGAACTGTGACGCCCCCAAATTCGGGTATCTTCCAACCCAACAGATGGTGCTACACGGTGCTACAGTTCACATAAACATTTAATTGAAATGCCTCAAAAGAATGGATATGTCTTATATATATAACAACAGAATATTTACATTCCCCAGGTTCATTACAACCAATACAGTGTCTTTGTCATAATATCAATATTATTTAATACAAAACCTATACTATTATATAAGCAATCTACAGGTTCACCTTTGCCTTCCCTTTATCCTTTCCGGATCCATCGGTCCGTTTTGTCTTAGCTGCATTCATATGGTTCAAGCAAGAATGAGCCTAACTAGCTCAGCAAGTACAACAATTCTAGTAAAATAACATGCTTGAAACATAGGAATAGTATATCTTCAATAACTGAATAATAGTTACGAAGTACTATTGATAATTCAAAATAGCACTTCTTTTCATTTAAAATGTTTTACAACAACAATATTCAGTAAAACATCAATTTCGGTTCAAAACCGTAAGCATTTCATAAGTACTTTGAAAAGGACATCCCGACACTAAGTCCGTAAGTCCGGTATAGCTTATGAGCACATCTAGGTGATCAGCCTATAGTACTCTATGTTGACCAACACTGCATTCATTAAACATGTATACGTTTAAGTTGTGGCAACCTCATGTGCCTGTCGTTTGACGACAAAACATTTTAGCATACTAAATTTACTTTTGAGAACCACAACAATATTAGTTTGGTAAATCCTTATGAACACTTGATAGAATAACATAGCACACGTCTAGCCAAAAGGATTGGCTTTGACATTCCTCAGATACTAACTCATGCGAAGAATACATGAATCACAAAGACTTGCCCAGATCAAAGTGGAACAAGGGTTAGAGTACTTGCCTTTAGCGTCTGCTACAATTTATAACACGTGGACTTTACGTCTTTAAGGTATCTACATTAGATGATAGCATAACATAAAACAATAGGTCATGAATGATCACACATGGTTCCTAAAGAATCTTACCCTACTTCTCAATCTAATTACCTATTAGATTTGTTATTATAGGTTCCGACTTTTCATTACATCATTCGTACATTCATAAGTAATTGACTTAGGGGGTGTTTGATAAAAATTGAATGAATCTGAATCTGAATCTGAATGAGCTGAATCTGAATCTGAATCTGAATGAGCTGAATCTGAATGAAAAAAAACTGTTTGATAACTGACATATCTTAAAGATCTGAATGACATATTTTTAATATTTTACCCCTCTGAAAAAATTCAAAGTTGTTGTAAATTTATTTAATATTACATAATATAATAGTTAATATTTTTTTATTATTTTTATTATTTTTTTTAATTTTTTTTACTTCATTCAGCCAACCATTCAGCCATTCAGACCAAAAATTTGGCCTTAACCATTCAGCCAACGCATCTGACCGATTCAGCCATTCAGACGATTTTTTTTCAAAACAAACGCACTTAATGATTCAGCCACTTACCGATTCAGCCATTCAGAACCATTAATGTAACGACCGAGAAATTCGGATCTTATGTAAAAATGATTTTATTAAATTAAATAATAATAAAATTATATTATGTGGATATCCTGATGGTTTTCGTTCTATAACCTATTGATGTTGGAATGTCGTAGTATTTGAACTACGTGAAAGATTTAAAGTGTTTGAATTTCCAAAACGAAAATAAAAGTTTTCCGAGAAATTTTCCGAAAAACACTATTCATCGGTATTTGCTCGGGATTTATTTTTGAATTTCCGAGAAATACGTAATGGTAGAATATTAAAGTAAGATGGATTATGTAATAATAATCTAGTTATGGAAAACGTAATATTTCGCTTGCGGACTTAATTCAAGAATATTAAGGAAAGCGAAGTATTAATAAGGAAGTATTAATCGTATGATACGCAAGCATTATACGAGGAAAGAAAACGAGTATAATATGAAGTATTATACGAGTTTGTAAGAAGAATGGAATATCGTATATACCAAAGTTGTATACGAATGATAATACGAGAATAATACATAAACAATATGTATATGTATTAAGTAATGCTAATGGACTTGGAAGATTGGTTAACAATTGGTACAAGCCCAAGTAAATTAAATGTTAAGGCCCAATGATAATTAATAAACAAGTTAAGGTTTATTAATGCAAAGCCCAAAGGTTAAGATAAATAAGCCAAGTTAGAAGCCCAATAGTTGGGTGATCCATGGAGCAAAACCATATTAAAGTGGTTAATGTGTGGTTATCAAGTTAAATGAGTAATGACCAAGTTAATGTGGTTAGCAAGTCTAAGGAGTAATGACCAAGTTAAAGGATTGATGACCAAGCAAAAGATAGATTTTTGTGTTAGCAAGTAATGAATAGTAAGGAGGTGCATAAGGAGGTGGGATTGGTTTATTGTCCAATTTGCCCTAACCTTGGGAATTCTATAAATAGAGAATGAAGGTTGGTCAATTGCTAGTTATTCAAATTAATCCAATCACTCTCTCTCAAAGTGCTTAATTGTTAGGGAGTTTAAGTTATAGATAAGTTACTTCCATAAGCCAAGAAGAAAGAAGAAGCTACTTTACCAAGAACTTCTAAAGTAAGACTTCTTCTCTAATTATCTTCTATCTCTATTCATGATAGGTTGATAAGCAAAGATGAATTAAGGAATATGAATGTTAAGAAGAAGAATGTGTAAGTAATGAACTTAAGCCACATAAGTTGGTAATAAGTCATTTAAGCTAGCATAAGTTATAAACTTATGTGAAAGTATTACGAACTTGTAATGAGTTTATTAATGAAAGTAAAGAATTTGTATGAAGATGTATCAAATATACATGAATGAAACTATGCATTGAGAACATAAAAAGGTGATGATTAATGGATTTTAATTATCATAAATGATGAACAAAGGAGCAATAAGTAGTTTATAAATTGACAAGTTATAAGCTTATGAAAGAAATAAGGTAAAATCCAACTTGAACTATAAGTTGTTGGAATTAGCATGTTAAGATGTTAACATTATGAATGAAATTCATTTGTAATATTGAACATATCATAAGAAGGAAGATTTGCCGGAAATCGTACGATTAGACGATAATCGTCGAATTCGTAAATTCCCGGAATGGAAGTCAAATTTTGAGTTTGAGTTCGGAAATGTTATTTTCCAATGGAGACAAGTCATGTTTGTCATGTAAGAGTTGTAGACTAAAAAATGGACGAATTCTGACTTAGAACAAAGAAACGAGCGTTTAACGTTCACGAACGTTTATCGTTTTCGTTAAAAATGAACCAATAGGTGAATTTTTAGCAAACGAAGTCAAATAGATAAAATTCTTGCATGAAAGCGTAGATTACGTAAATTGTGAACCGTAGGCTTTTGAACGAGCCAATTCGGACTTAAAACGAAGAAGTTATGCGTCCGGGAAGTTCACAAAAATTAAAAGTTAGAAAAATTTTCTGGTGCACAGAGTTGGCGCCGCGGCGCCAACCCTAAGCCTTTTGGTCGCGCCGCAGCGCCACATCTGGGGCTCAGCTTCTGTTAACTCGCGCCGCAGCGCGAGATGTAAGGTTAATGCCCGCGCCGCGGCGCCAGGCTCAGACCATGGACAGTGAAGAAGAATTGCAAATAGAGAGAAAGGTTTATAATTAAACATTGAATGTAAGCATACATGAAGGAATATAAGATAACATTGTTAAGATTTATAAAACCTTAAAATTGTGAATAAAGGTTGAAACAACCTTGTGGAATATAAATAAATGTGAATGAAATAGGAATGAATATAAATTAAATCTAATATACAAATTAGATTGAGATGAAAGGTAAGATATAGTCAGATACATACTTGATTATATGTGACCTAATGTAAGGCATTATGTGATCATGTATTGTAGAGACTTGAAAGACTTGAACGTAAAGTAAAATACACAGTAGCAGACGCTAAAGGCAAGTATTCTAACTCTTGTTTCAGTTCAATCTGAACAAGTTTATGATGTTCATGTATCCTTTCGCATGAATTAAAGTATAATGAAGTTAAAGCCAGTTTCTTTGGCTAGACTTAACATATTGAGTGGATTATTGATAATCTGTTCATCTGTTATCGAATGCTAGTATCTTTTGTCAACTGCTTATAGTTTTCAAAAGAAGACTGAATTGTTAAACAAATGTTTTGTCGATAAAACGACAGGCACGCGAGGTTGCCAAATGATTAAACGTACATACGTTTAATGGATGTAGTATTGATCAATACAGAGTACAATAGGCTGATCACCTAGAAGTGCTCGTAAGTAATATCGGGCTTACGGACTTAGGTCCGGGTTGTCCTTTTCAAAGAAAGAATGAATGCTCAAGGTCTTTGACCGGGGTGAATGTTTTACTGAATTTATTCATTGTGAAACATTTTGAAAGTAAAGATGAATTGCTATTTTTGAATCATCAATAGTACTTCATAGCTATTGTTCAGTTATCGAAGATATATGATTCATATGTAACAAGCATGTTGTTATTGAAATTGTTATACTTGCTGAGCTAGTCATGCTCACTCTTGCTTGAATCATATGAATGCAGCTAAGACTGAACGTCCTGAAAGATCGAATAAAGATAAAGGAAAAGCTAAGGCAGATTGTTAAGCTGTCATGTAATAGTATAGGTCTATTGTTGTATTGTAATGAATATTATGACAAGAGAACCTTTGTAATTGGTTTAGAACCTGGGAAATGTAAATATTGAATTAAATATATATAAGTTATGTTCATTCTTTGAGACTTTCAATTGAATGAATGTATGAATGTTTGTACAGTATAGCACCATCTGTCGGGTTGTAAGATACCCGGATTTGGGGGCGCTACAATTAAGTTCTAAACAAACAGCCCCTTAGTCTTAACAATGTTTCATTATAATCCTTTTTCAATTTCTTATCAATTACTAGCCATGCTCTATATGTAAACATTCATTAATGTCTTGGTCTTGAGGCTAGCGCTGTGGCGCCGACTTTTACACTTGATGCCGTGCTGCAGCGTCACCTACTGTTGCTTAGAACCCGGACTTGGCGCTGCAGCGCAAGTCTCAGTGTTAATGGTCGCGTTGCGGCTCCACTCTCTAGAAGGTTATGGCTTTGCTCGGCCAAGTTCGGTGCTGCGGCGCGGGCTAAATGGCCTTGGGCTGGCACCGCGACGCCAGCTCTGTGCACCAGAAAATTTTTACAGACTTTAAATTTTATGAGATTCCCGGACTTGTAACGTCTTCGTTATAAGTCTGAATTGGCTCGTTCAAGAGCCTATGGTTCACAAATCACGTACTCTATTTATTCATTCAAGAATTTTATCTATTCGACTTCGTTTACTAAAATTCCACCTATTAGTTCAATTTTAACGAAAATGATAACATTCGTGAACGTTTAATGCTCGTTTCTTCGTTCTAAGTCGGAATCCGGCCATTTTTGAGTCCGCAACTCTATATTGCCAAATATGACTTGCCTCCATCGAAAACCCACGTTTCCATTGTCAAACACAAAATACAACTTCCATTCTGAGAATTTCACGAATTTGATGATTATCGTCCAATCGTACAATTTCCTGCGAAACCTCAATACTAATCATTCTAAGTGGATTTTAATCAACATGTAGATATTACAAGTTACTTATTACACCAACTTATATTAAGGTAGGTTTTAACTTATTCTTCATAAGTTCATCAACTTATTTAAATTCAAGTTGTTTATTCAGCTTATTCGGCTTAAGTCCATTGCTTATCAAATTCTCCTATGTTCATAGCATCTAAGTTCATTGGATTACATTTCTCTTATCCTCCTAATATGTTAGAGATGAAGAAGAAAATATCATTTACCTTTGATGATTACTTCACTTGCTTTGGAAATCTACTAAGGAAAGGTTAAGCTCAAATTGTTCATTGACTCTAACAAATAAGTTTTTTGAGAAAGAGTTTGAGAGAGATTTTAATCAAGCAATAAAATGAATATTAAGCTCTCTATTTATAGGCTTGACAAAGTGAGGGTAGAATGGTCTATGTGTAATCTCACCTCCTTAAACTAACCTCCTTACTATTCATTTCTTATTAACCAAGTCTACTTGCTAACAACTCTTATTAACTTGGCCATTACAACACTTTCTCACCACACAAAAGGTTTGCCCATCAAGTCTACCCATGGGTTTCCCCATGGATCCTCATTAACTAATGGATCATAGTTTGGGCTTAATTCTAATTCAATTAACTTATTCTTTGGGCTTGCTAATTAATTAGTTTGGTCCTCCCTTTATTAAACACTTGGGTTTCATAATGAATCCCACTTAGGTTTACACCTTTAAGCTTATGGACTTATTTTTATGTAAAGTTACATTAATTCATTTCATTAGGTTTTAAAACCAATATTCCCAAATTAAATCCACATGCGAATTATTACATTTTCTATACATAGATTATTATTACATAATCCACCTCGCCTCGATATTTTAACATTACGTATTTCTCGGATGTTCAAAAATAATTCTTGAGCGGTAAACGGTGAATAATTCCTCGGAAAAAATTTATTTTCGTTTTGGAAATTCAAACACTTTAATTCTCTCACGTGGTTTGAATACAACGGTCTTCCGACATTTCTAGGTTATAAAACAACATACATCTTATTAATACATATAATAACAAATAATATCATTTTATTCATTATTTAATTCTTTCAAATATTTTTACAAAGGATCCGAATTTCGCGGGTGTTACATTCTTCCTCCATTATAAAGATTCTATCCCCAGAATCTCGCCCTATATCACTCAAACAAAAGAGGATAATTCTTTCGCATCCTTTCTTCAAGTTCCCACGTTGCTTCTGAAAGTAGTATGCAAACAAGCCAATCATGTATGATGATAAAGCATATACTTTGTAATCAATATTATTTATTTATTAATAAAAGAATTATTTATTAAAGGCATTTATTATCTATATGGTGTTGTTTTAATAATATGTGATAAACTCATAGTTTTAAGCAATGCTTTTAGAATCATGATGAGATCATGCTAATGAGATCTAAATTCTTAAATAGCTTAAAACTAAAATATTACCAATCAATGGATTACTAAAAAGGGGATTAGTGAATCTGGATAGATTGGTACGTACGTTGCTTGCTCATTGGATGAGGATGATTGATCTCATGATCATTTGTGTGGAGACACTAAAGCAAGTATGTAGGTGCTTATTAGAGAATAAGTTCACTGAACGTGACACGCTAAGGAATACTTAATGGAGTTTTACTTGCCTGTCAATAGGAATTCCTGTAGTGATAGTAGTACAAATGATCCTTAGACTTGATATCATCATAGTATCTTATATATAATGAATTACACTTTGACTTATTCCTTAAGACTATTAGAGTATATCAAAGAGTATGCTTGGGTGTAATAAGTTATATATGAAGGTAGTGAATGATCAATAAAGAATCTACCACTTCTAGTAAAAGAAGAGAAATGTCCTATGTGATTCGATAAATGACAACCCAGGAACCCTTGGCCAAGGTGAAATGAAATTAGAAAGTAGTTTCTAATTTACATTCATTAGGAGTTGTGCATTTAGGAATCGAAGTACATATAATTATATAAAATAAGAGTTGATAGTAATTCCATGTCTTATATTTAATTGGGACATTGTATGGTGGAAGGATTGAATTGTACGGTAACTATTAACTCAAAGGTTCTTTTATGATTAATGTTGAAATCTATATTATCTGAAAAATCGTTGATCGCTAGGGAGGCTTATCCCTATTGTAGAATAAATATTATTTATTTAAATAAATTAATCGTTTAATTTATTTATTTAAATAAGATTATAATTTTTCTAATTGATTTATTCACAACCGGTTTAATATGGAGAACCTAAAGGGTCGCACCATAAAAGGAAGAACAATTATTTAAAAAGTTAATTGCATAATTGTAATAATATGTTAAGTATATTTAATTTAATCTATAGTGATAGAATAAATTAAATAGCTTAATATTTATTATTTAATATTTTAGAAATATTAAATATAAATTAATAAGAGAAGTCTTATTAATATTATTACAATTATTATTATTTTTATTTCTAAAAGAGTTTAGGAATTAATTTAATATAAGTACTCTCATTTATTCCTAATAGGATTAGGAGGAAAAATTAGTTAAAGGAGTTTAATTAATTATCCCTAATAAGATTAGGGAGTCCATTTAATTAAAAGAGTTTAATTAAATATATAATACCTTATTTTAATGAAAATAGTGTTACCTGATATCTTTATAAAAGGAGTCTTATATCAGATATCAAGATATACGTAATTCCAATAGTTGAAGAGTACGCCCCCTTTTCTATAGAGATAGAAAAAACTAGGGTTTAGCCAATACATCATTCTTCTTGAAAATTGTTCTTTCTTGGTGGATCACCTCTAGAGGTCATACACTTGGGTGGCTTACATTGATTAAAGGAAGGAACCTACCCGGAGATTCAAGGAGATCGCGGAGAAGTAGGAGTTGAACTCGTACCTGTGGAAGCTCGTATCTACAAGGGTATGATTACATAACTTATTGTTCTTCGTTTTAATTAATAATATGCATAAAGGATGATCCGGGTAATTGGTTTGTGAAAAATTTTAAAATCTGATTTTATTATGCTTCCGCTATTTTTGCAATTTGATTACTACTTTAATTTTCACAAAACCCAACAGTGGTATCTTGAGCCAAACTTTATGCTAATTATTAATTATTTTAATTCCATATATGTATGAGTATGTAGTTTGAATAATTTATTGGGCATATTTTGTTGTATAAAACTAGTATTCTATGAAGAAAAAAAAGGCGTAAAGCTGAGATGGTTTTTCTATAATATGATTCACGTCTGATATGATATATATATATATATATATATATATATATATATATATATATATATATATATATATATATATATATATATATACGGTCTGGATCAAGTGCATACCCCTTATCTTACTCACCCGTGCTTACCCCTCTTTAGGCGACGGTTTCGGTCATACAACCGTCGTTTATACTTTTAGCGACGGACAATATATAGCGTCGCTAAAAGTATAAACGACGGTTGTATGACCGAAACCGTCGCTTAAAGGGGGTAAGCACGGGTGAGTAAGATAAGGGGTATGCACTTGATCCTTACTTTATATATATATATATATATATATATATATATATAATATTATATATGTAGTTATATATATTGTTAACATGTGATCCTGACATCTTCGGTAAAATGGGTATATCATATACCGTAATTATTTATATCAAGTTACCTGAAGCTTTTTAATACCATATATAGTAATTATATATAATAATATATATGGTTACTTTCTTATTTGATTACATGGATGTGCAGGGTCAACATGCCTTTTATTAACGTGATTCATATATTTTATTTTATTTTTAACATGCCATATATTATATATATTATCATAATAATTTTATAATTAAAATAAAGAATTTATTTTAATCTTGAAATTGGATTTTATGCAACTTGATATTGCCCATTAAATGATACTCATATATATGGAATGATTTTTATTTGATGATATTTATGATAATAAATGTGATTGATTATGGACTATTGACCAATATGATTGGATTTATTTTAGTTGGATGTTTGAATGAATGAGTTTTATTAAATGAGGTCTGCGTACCTCGTCTTTTCAAATTTTCTTCTTGATGTAAATTTTAACTCTCTCCTATGTACTTCCCATTGACTGCTGATCAAGGTTTTTATTTAAATTAAATAGTTTAATGTAATAGGATTAGTTAGAATTTTTTTGAAGAACCAGAGATCAAGGAGCAAGGAGCGCTTGAAGACCCGTTTGTAATGGAGCTCGAGTTTAAATGTAATAGTTATATTTAAATGTTTATTCTTGCACCCTAGGGTTTGACCTTTTTGTTCACTTGGTGGCTCTAGTGAACCAAACTAGAATAAAAGTTCATAATCAATCCGGGTAGAATATAGTATTCTATATGTGCATGCTAGTATTTTATATATTATATATTATGGAAACATGCTTCGCATGTTTAATAATATGACGCATATTTTATATATATATTTGCATGCGCGCTAAACAAGATGAGACAAATAATAACAAATCCCTCAAAGTTTTTATATATTAAGTCTTAAGCGTTCAAAGATATTTAGAATATCGAACGTCGCCTTCTAGCATGATAAAATTAATAGAGTATTAAATATTTAATATGAGTTTGTTGTGTCACCACAAGACAAGTATCAAGTATTTAAGATGTTAATTTATCACATTTGATGCTTATAAAGAAAATTGAACAATATTGTTTTGTCGTGTCACCACAAGGACGATATTTTTCTTTTTTGAATATATGGAAGTGCTAGATTGGACTTAACTTAGATAATTTTGATTCGGACCCACTTGATCAAAATAATCTAAGAGGCAAAACATAAGGAGTTAAATGATGATATAATTGACAAGGAGTTGTCTACCTATTTATTTATATATAATTTGTTGTGTCACCACAAGGCTATATATATTTGAAATGGGATCCTTATTCTCACTAGCAAAAACTTTAATTAGATTTTGTCGAACTATATATATGAGGGTAATATAGTTTGAAGAAAATAGTGGGAGATACCAATATAAAATAAGACCTAATTTATTTTGGTAATTAATTAAATGAATATTTGCTAAAATATTGTCTTTTTTAAATGCAAAATTTTTAAAATGTCACATTCACTAATTTCACTATGTAGCATACTTGATGCTAACAAACTTATCGGACCGAACTACGCGGACTGGTTAAGGAATCTGAGAATTGTTCTCACTGCTGAAAAGATTTCTTATGTCCTAAATTCGCCCGTACCTACAAAAGTTGTAGAGACAGCCTCTGAGGAAGAGATTGCTACTTTTAAACAATGACAAGATGATGCATCTTTGGCTCAATGCATCATGCTCGCATCCATGAGTAACGAGCTTCAGCGTCAGCATGAAAACATGGATGCTCCTACTATGCTACTGCACCTTCAAGAGTTGTATGGTGAGCAAAGTAGGACTGCTAGATATAAAATATCTAAGGAGCTCTTTCGATCTTGGATGACCGAGGGCAATACCATTGAGAATCATGTCTTAAAGATGATCAATCTGATTGAACGTCTTGGACAGCTTGGGTTCGTCATGGATGGGGAGTTGAGTAAAGATTTGATCTTGCAGTCACTCCCTGACACCTTCTCACAATTTGTTATGAATTTTCACATGAATAAGTTGGACGTCAGCTTGCCTGAGTTACTTAACATGTTGAAAACTGCTGAAGGTCACTTCCTATCCAAGAAGAACCATGTCTTACTGGTGGATGATTCTTCCAACAAAAGGAAGAGGCCTAAGGTATCTTGTGAAAAGAAGAAATCCAGGAAGGCTAAGGGAAAAACGAAAGTGAAGGATCAAAAGAAACCTGATCCAGCTAGCAAAGGAATTTGCTTCCATTGCAATAAGTCGGGTCACTAGAAGAGGAACTGCAAGGATTATCTTGCAGAACAAAAGCAGAAGAAGCTTGGAGAAGTTTCGAATCCTAATCAATGTTTGTTTATGATTGAAGTTACTTTTTCTGAAAGTCAATCTTCTACTTGGGTATTGGATACCGGGTGTGGTTCTCACATATGTAATAATATTCAGGGACTGGTCAGAAGTAGAAAGCTGAGCAAGGATGAGGTCGTCCTACGAGTGGGAAATGGAGCAAAGGTTGCTTCATTAGCTGTATGGACTTATTGTTTAGCACTACCTACGAGCAATTTCATTAATTTAAATAATTGTTATTTTGTTCCAAATATCATTAGAAACATTATTTCTATCTTTGTATTGGATATGGATGGTTTTAATATTATAATAAAGAACAACAGTTGTTCTATTTATAATGATAATATTTTATATGGTGTTGGTAATTTGCGAAATGAACTTTATATACTTGACTTGCATGAAAATATACTTCAAATTGAACAAACTAAGAAAAGGAAAAGAGATGATGTTAATTATACCTTCATGTGGCACTGTAGACTCGGTCATATTAATGAAACAAGATTATCCAAGTTGCACAAAGATGGGCTCCTAGAGCTATTAGATTATGAATCATATCCAACTTGTGAATCTTGTCTCATGGGCAAAATGACTAAATCTCCTTTTAGTGGAAAAGGAGAGAGAGTTACAGAGTTGTTAGCATTGGTACACACAGATGTATGTGGACCTATGACAACGATTGCACGAGGAGGGTATTCTTATTTTATTACATTCACTGACGATCACTCAAGATTTGGATATGTGTATTTAATGAAATACAAATCTGAATCATTTGAAAAGTTCAAAGAGTTCAGAAGTGAAGTAGAGAAGCAAACTGATAAGAGTATTAAGATTCTTCAATCTGATCGAGGAGGAGAATACTTAAGTGGCGAGTTTCTCAATTGTCTCAAAGAAAATGGTATAATCTCACAATGGACTCCACCAGGGATGCCACAGATGAATGGTGTATCTGAAAGGAGAAAGCGAACATTGTTGGACATGGTTCGATCCATGATAAGCTTTACCGACCTTCCAGTTTCCTTCTGAGGATATGCCCTAGAATCGGCTGCATACCTACTTAACAAGGTACCTACAAAATCCGTCCCCAAGACCCCATATGAGTTATGGACAGGGAGGAAACCAAATCTTAAGCATGTTAAGACTTGGGGTTGTAGAGCTTATGTCAAAAAGTTTGAAAACGATAAGAACTAGATCTGACAAATGTAGATTTGTGGGATACCCTAAAGAAACATCGGGGTATTATTTCTATCACCCAACTGATCAAAAGGTGTTTGTTGTGAAACATGCTGCCTTCTTTGAAAAGGAGTTTATCCTTGAAGGGGTCATTGGGAGTAAGATATATCTTGAAGAGGTTCAAGAACCACAAAATGCTACAGATCAAAGTGAGGTACCTAACCAAGTAGAGATTCCTTCTGTTCCACACCCTATTCGTAAATCTGGAAGAGTACCAAAGATACCTGATAGGTATGGACTTGTCATAGAGGATACGATGAGGTAATGATGATGATCCATTGAATTACAAACATGCTATGAGTAGTAAAGACTCAGAGAAGTGGCAAGAAGCCATGAAATCCGAGATGGACTTTATGTATGAAAACCAAGTTTGGACTTTGGTTTCACCACCTGAAGGCATTAAGCCTATTGGGTGTAAATGGTTCTTTAAAAGAATGACCGGAGCAGACGACAAGGTAGAGACCTATAAGGCCCGACTGGTCGCAAAAGGTTTCAAACAAAGACAAGGAGTTGACTATGACGAAACCTTCTCACCAGTAGCAATGCTCAAGTCCATTCGAATTTTGCTTGCGATTGCAGCTTACCATGACTACGAAATCTGGCAGATGGACGTGAAAATGGCTTTCCTCAATGGGAAACTTGAGGAGGATGTTTATATGACACAGCAAGAGGGATTTGTCTCAAAGGTTGGAACAAATCAAGTCTGTAAGCTACAACGATCCATTTATGGATTGAAGCAAGCTTCTCGTAGGTGGAACATCTGTTTTGATGAGACAATCATAGAGTTTGATTTTATCAAAAAATGAGGATGAACCATATGTGTACAAGAAGGTTAGTGGGAGCGCTGTTTCATTCCTCGTATTATATGTTGATGATATATTACTGATAGGGAATGATATTCCTATGCTACAATCAATTAAAATCTGGTTATCTAAACATTTCTCCATGAAGGACTTGGGAGAAGCATCCTATATTTAGGGGATAGAGATTTATAGAGATAGATCATAAAGGATTCTTGGCTTGTCCCAAGGAACATACATTGACTCGATGCTAAAAAGGTTTAGCATGGAAGATTCCAAAAGAGGTCTCATGCCGATGAGCCATTGAATACTTCTCTCCAAGAAATAGGCCCCAAAGACACCTCAGGAGAGAGACCGTATGAGTAAGATTCCTTATGCTTCAGCAATAGGATCTATCATCTACGGTATGATATGTACTAGACCAGATGTCGCTCATGCACTTAGTGTAACAAGCAGATATCAGTCGAATCCAGGAGAAGAGTACTGGAAGGCAGTGAAAAATATCCTAAAGTACTTAAGAAGAACTAATGATGTATTTCTTGTCTACGATGGGTCTGATTTGAAACTAGAGGGCTTCACAGACTCAAGTTTTCAAATGGACCAAGATGACACTAAATCTGTTTTGGGGTATGTGTTTACCTTAAACGGTGGTGCAGTGAGTTGGAAGAGTTCCAAACAGCAGACAGTTACTGATTCAGTGACAGAGGCAGAGTACATAGCTGTAAGTGAAGCTGCAAAGGAAGCTGTTTGGATGAAGAAGTTCATTACCGAACTTGGTGTGGTTCCTAGCATTATAGGACCACTGCCTTTATTCTGTGATAACACCGGAGCTATTGCGCATGCTAAGGAACCCAGGTCTCATCAGAAATCCAAACACGTGTTGCGGCGATTTCATTTAATCAGAGAGATCATTGAAAGAGGGGACGTCACCCTGGAGCGTGTGGAATCTCAAGACAATATTGCAGATCCACTTACTAAAGCGTTATCACAACAACAGTTTGATCGTCACTTAGAGAAGATGGATATGAGATACCACGGCGATTGGCTTTAGTGCAAGTGGGAGATTAAAAGTAGTATGCAAACAAGCCAATCATGTATGATGATAAAGGATATACTTTGTAATTAATCTTATTTATTTATTAATAAAAGAATTATTTATTAAAGGCATTTATTATCTACATGATGTTGTTTTAATAATATGTGATAAACTCATAGTTTTAAGCAATGCTTTTAGAATCATGATGAGATCATGCTAATGAGATCTAAATTCTTAGATAACTTAAAACTAAAATGTTCCTAATAAATGGATTACTAAAAAGGGGATTAATGAATCCGGATAGATTGGTACGTACGTTGCTTGCTCATTGGATGAGGATGATTGATCTCGTGATCATTTGTGTGGAGACACTAAAGCAAGTATGTAGGTGCTTATTAGAGAATAAGTTAACTGAACGTGACTCACTAAGATATACCTAATGGAGTTTTATTTGTCTGTCAATAGGAATTCCTGTAGTGATAGTAGTACAAATGATCCTTAGACTTGAGATCATCATAGTATCTTATATATAATGAATTACACTTTGACTTATTTCTTAAGACTCTTAGAGTATATCAAAGGGTATGCTTGGGTGGAATAAGTTATATATGAAGGTAGTGAATGATCAATAAAGAATCTACCACTTCTAGTAAAAGAAGAGAAATATCATATGTGATTCGATAAATGACAACCAGGAACCCTTGGCCAAGGTGGAATGAAATTAGAAAGTAGTTTCTAATTTACATTCATTAGGAGTTGTGCATTTAGGAATCAAAGTACATATAATTAAATAAAATAAGACTTGATAGTAATTTCATGTCTTATATTTAATTAGGACATTGCATGGTGGAAGGATTGAATTGTACGGTAACTATTAACTCAAAGGTTCTTTTATGATTAATGTTGAAATCTATATTATCTGGAAAGTCATTGATCGCTAGGGAGGCTTATCCCTATTGTAGAATAAATATTATTTATTTAAATAAATTAATCATTTAATTTATTTATTTAAATAAGATTAGAATTGTTCTAATTGATTTATTCACAACCGGTTTAATATGGAGAACCTAAAGGGTCACACCATAAAAGTAAGAATAATTATTTAAGAAGTTAATGGCATAATCGTAATAATATGTTAAGTATATTTAATTTAATCTATGGTGATAGAATAAATTAAATAGCTTAATATTTATTATTTAATATTTTAGAAATATTAAATATAAATTAATAATAGGAGTCTTATTAATATTATTACAATTATTATTATTTTAATTTCTAAAAGAGTTTAGGAATTAATTTAATATAAGTACTCTCATTTATTCCTAATAGGATTAGGAGGGAAAATTAGTTAAAGGA
Source organism: Panax japonicus (assembly GCA_020205505.1). Taxonomy (NCBI): domain Eukaryota; kingdom Viridiplantae; phylum Streptophyta; class Magnoliopsida; order Apiales; family Araliaceae; genus Panax; species Panax japonicus. The sequence continues at coordinate 495,079 of JAINUV010001453.1, forward strand.
GTTTAATTAATTATCCCTAATAAGATTAGGGAGCCCATTTAGTTTAAAGAGTTTAATTAAATATATAATACCTTATTTTAATGAAAATAGGGTTACCTGATATCTTTATAAAAGGAGTCTTATATCAGATATCAAGATATACGTAATTCCAATAGTTGGAGAGTACGCCCCCTTTTCTATAGAGATAGGAAAAATTAGGGTTTGAGTCAATACACCCTTCTTCTTGAAAATTGTTCTTTCTTGGTAGATCACCTCTAGAGGCCATACACTTGGGTGGCTTACATTGATCAAAGGAAGAAACCTACCCGGAGATTCAAGGAGATCACGGAGAAGTAGGAGTTGAACTCGTACTTATGGAAGCTCGTATCTAAAAGGGTATGACTACATAACTTCTTGTTCTTCGTTTTAATTAATAATATGCATAAAGGATGATCCGGGTAATTGTTTTGTGAAAAATTTTAAAATCTGATTTTATTATGTTTCTGTTATTTTTGCAATGTGATTGCTACTTTAATTTTTACAAAACCTAACAGCTTCTTCCACATCGTGGTTCTTCCATAACACCTTTACTGATGATATTACCTTGTTTCGCAGAACTTGTTCTTTTCTATTGATGATTTGAATCGACATCTCTTCATAAGTTAAATCTTTCTCGATTTGAATAGGCTTAAATTCTATCACGTGCTTGTAATCCGGTTTGTAAGGACGTAGCACTGAAACGTGGAATACATTATGCATTCGCTCTAGGTCTGGAGGTAACGCTACCCTATAAGCTACCTCACATACCCGTTCTAATACCTCAAAAGGTCCTATAAACCTTGGGCTTAGTTTTCCTTTCTTTTCAAAGCGTATCTTTCCTTTCTAGAGAGATATATTTAGAAATACGTACGAGACTACCTCAAACTCTCTATTCTCTTGATGTAAGTCTGCATATTTCTTCTATCTGTCTTGAGCTGTGACAAGACGCATACGTATCAACTTCACCACTTGCACTGTTTGCTGCACCAATTCTGGTCCTAGCATTCGACGTTCTTCCACTTCATCCCAATACAACGGCGTTCTGCATTTCCTTCCATACAAAGCTTCATAAGGTGTCATACCTATACTTGCATGATAACTGTTGTTATACGCAAATTCTACTTATGGTATATGATCATCCCAACTACCCTTGAAATCCATGACGCAAGATCTCAACATATCTTCTAACGTCTGAATTGTCCTCTCGCTCTGTCCATCTGTTTGTGGATGATATGCCATACTCAACTTCAACTGCGTCCCCAACTGTTCTTGAAGACTTCTCCAAAAGTTCGACGTGAATCGTGGATCATGATCTGACACTTTCGAAACAGGTGCTCTATATCTGGAAATAATTTCCTTAACATAGAGTGTAGCTAACTGATCTAAGTTATACTTAATTCGAATTGGCAAAAAGTGAGCTGACTTCGTCAATCGGTCCACTATTACCCAAATTGCATCATATCCCTTCTGAGTCGTTGGAAGTCCCACCACAAAGTCCATCGTGATATGCTCCCACTTCCACTCCGGAATCTCCAATGACTGTAACAAGCCACTTGGTCGTTGATGTTCGACTTTAACTCTTTGACAAGTCAAACATTTACTCACATACTCGGCTATTTCTCTTTTCATGTTCGGCCACCAAAAACTCTGTCGAAGGTCTTGATACATCTTAGTACTACCAGGATGAATCGAGTACCTCGAACTATGAGCCTCTTGTAAAACTTGCTCCTTTAATTCCGTCTCATTCGGAACCAAAATTCTTCCCTCAAATCTTAATAATCCCTCATTATTAAGACTAAACCTAATATCTTTTTCAGTGGTCAACCGCTCCTTCATCTGATCACACTCATCGGTTTTGAGTTGCACCTCCTTGACTCTCTCTATGATGGTAGACTGAATCTCCGTTGCAAAAAGTCTCTGCTCCGCCTCACTTGGCAGCTTCACCTCCAACTCCATCCTAGCCATCTCTGTTATTAACTCAGTTTGAGCTGTTAACAAAGACAACTTCTCCCGACCCTTTCTACTCAAGGCGTCGGCCACTACATTAGCTTTTCTAAGGTGATACAGGATTTCACATTCATAATCCTTTATCAACTCCAGCCACCTCCTCTGTCTCATATTCAACTCCTTCTATGTGAAGATATATTTTAGACTCTTGTGGTCCCTATATATCTCACACTTTTCCCCATATAGATAATGTCGCCATATCTTTAAGGCAAACACCACCGCGGCCACTTACAGATCATAAGTAGGGTAAACTTTCTCATAATCCTTCAACTGCCTAGATGCATATGCAATGACCTTGCCATGCTGCATGAGCACACAACCCAGTCCTTTATGCGAAGCATCGCTATAAACTACGAAATTTTTTGTGTCATCGGGTAATAACAAAACAGGCGCTTCACTCAACTTCTTCTTCAGTTCTTGAAAACTATCTTCGCATTTCTCAGTCTATATGTACTTCACCGTCTTCCTCGTCAAGTTAGTCAGCAGAGTAGCTATCTTTTAAAAGCCCTAAATGAACCTTTGATAATAACCCGCTAACCCTAGGAAACTCCGTATCTCGGTCGGTGATTTCAGTTGTTCCCAATTCATCACGGCTTCCACCTTCGTTGGATCTACTGAAATCCCCTCGTGGTCAATAACATGACCTAAAAACTATACCCTCTCTAACCAAAATTCACACTTAGTGAACTTTTTTTTTCGCTAATTTGTTTGTATATTGAGAAGAAAAAGAGAAAAAATAATCACAAAGGGCATACCCCAGAAGTTTTAGGTGAACCACATGGGACAATCCCCAAATGGAGAACTAAAGACTAACAACCAAGCCAAAGCAACAAGGAACATTACAAAACAGAGCTGCATGCAAAAGAAGCAAGCCGAAGCCTAAACAACCAATCAGCTGAAACTAAGCATCCAAATGAAACAATCTGGTGACGAAATGAAACTGCAAACTGCCATTTGCAGACAGAATTATAGAAGACAACAGAATCAACCGAACTGAAGCAACTACTGAACAGACTGAAGCTGTCGGCACCTAAGAGGCTGAACTGAAGATCCCGAAGCCTAGAAGGAGCTTCGGGGCAGAGAGGCCGAACTATATAAGCCTAACCTACCAGCCCAGATCCCCCAGCTTCCCAAGACTAAACCAAGGAGACGAAACCAAGCTACAAAACTAGCCCTTCACTGACCTCATAAGTCGAAACATTAACCAATCCGGAAGGAGGCAGCATCCGAACCAGTCCGGACTGAAACAACAACGAGTGCCATGAAGCCGAAGATGAGAATGTTGAACCCTTGAATGAACTGCGAGTGCCATGAAGCCGAAAATAATGAACACTCACCCCCCAGTTCCAAATCCGTGAGCCCCGAAGCCCGAACCTCTCAAGACTGGACTGTCGTGCCGAAGAGGGAGCACCGAAGCCCGAAATCGGAAGACAGCAACCAGCGCTCTATCAAATGAAGCCCCCCACCCCGAAGCCATTGGGGGGTCCCCAAGCCCCAAAACTAAAACTATCGAACCCCCCTAGCCGGGCCACATGACCGTGCCAAGAGACCGAGCCAGCCCGTCATTGACCCTGGAGCCAAACCCTACTACTGAAGAGACCGAACTGCCAGAGAAGCCGAACTACCATCGCAAACATCAACGAGCTGAAGATGCTACTAGAGCTAGCAAGCCGAACCCTGCAGAAGAACTGAAACCCACAACCTCGAAACTAACCCCTGAGGTTGAACTCCCTAACACCTGACCTGCCCAACCCTTAGGCAGACCCCGAAGCTTAGGCAGACCCTGAAGCTGAGATTTAACCAGTGGCCAGAGGTGCGTAGGCCATCCCTATAATTGTGATGCCCCCAAATCCAGGTACTTGAAACCCGAACTCGGTGCTTCACGATACCATTTCTATGAGTGGAATAATACTAATAATAATAACAATAACATAGATTTTCAAGCTTAATTTATATATTATCAGAGTTTAGTTCCCAAGTACGAAACCTTTAACATTCGTTACATGATCATAATAATAATATTTATTATCCTTATCATAAAGTCAGGCTATTACATAAAATAGCTTAAACATTTAATCAGCAACTTTCCCTTTTCCCTTGTTCTTGGCAGATCCTTTGGGTTGTTCACACTTAGCTGAAAACATTTAAAATTAGGCAAGAATGAGCATTCAAGTGCCCAACAAGTAATAGCAACAATAATAGTTAACAGAAAGGATTAAATGTTTTCTTTAAAAGATACTTCTACAACGGATCAACAGTTGTGAAGTAAGCTGGACCAACAATTAACAACATGTCATTTTGATTTCAAATTTTTGAAACTACGTACAGACTATAAATGATGATCAGTTGACAGACTATGAACATTGTTTTATATTTTTGAAAAGGTTTAAACAGAACTTCATCTGTAAACCGTCATTACTTACGGGCACGGGGGTGATCAGCCTGTTATGCCCTGTATTGATCAATACTACATTGCTAGAACGATATTATCGTTCATCCTTTGTCCGCCGTAGCGCATAAAAATTTCCCATGATTGGGATGTTCATAACAGTCTTGAATCCATACCAAAATAATTCGGTTGGATAAGTTTTATCTTGTTCAACAACAACTTTAAATATATGTCTAGCTGGATCAAATAGCTTAGACGACTTTTATTTCAAGGTATACATACTAAGCAACTATAAGTATGTATCAAAATGTGATAAAATATAATGATTATCCAAGTGGGGACAATTGTATAACCATGTTATAGAAATTAACGAACAGAATAAATAACTTGATCAATATTAACAGGATAAAGGAAATTGTACAACAATTATTGCTTAATAGATTGCTTATACAGAATCATTGCATAAGTATATACAAAGGTTGAAATATTTGAACAGTTCAGATATTATCTTACGCATGTCCTTAGCATAAAGTAAATGCAAAGGGTTAGATACTTGCCTTGTCTGCTGCTTACACACTTAGATATATCTTTTCTATCAAGTCCTATCATTAAATAGATCATTGTCTGATTAGAATAATATATTATATCATATAATACTGCTTATTGCAGTCAGCACATTCCTAATCACATTGTCACATAACTTTAACACCATTGAATCACAAATAAACAGTTATACTTTCAATCTAGCTAAGTCCAGATCAATTTCTGAAACATGTTGGTCTACCGACAACTTTATTGGGTAAATATCGAGTCTATGACTCTATACAGCTATACAATATCCACTTAGATATGTTAAACAATCGTTATAACATTTTTCATGACCTTATAATAATTATAAAATAATTATTATCATTTAACATAATTTTTGAAATATCAGAATCATTGTTAAATGATTTAAATACCAAACAATTCTATTATCATTAATATTTAATTAATATTAAACTATTAATGAAATCATTGCCAAAATATTAAAGTCATTAATAATAACTTAAAATAGTTTTAAAACATTTATATTACCCTTAAATGATTTTTAAAACATTTAAAATCATCATTAAATACTTACCATTAATATTTAAATATTAATTTATCATTATCCAAATATTAAAAGTTATTAATTACAACTTAAAATATTTTTAATTCATTTATATCCTTTTTAAATAATTTTTTTTTAAATAAATAAAACAATTTTTAAACTATTTATTTAATATAATAATTAAATAAATTTAATATCATTAATCATTAAATAAATATCATTAATATTAAATTATTAATGAAATTATCCTTTAAATATTAAAAGTTATAGTTTATAACTTAAAATATCTTTAAATACTTTATTTTCATTTAAAATGATTATTATAATATTAAAATCATTTTTAAACTAAATTATTTAATATAATTATTAAATAACTTTAATATCATTAATAATAATAAATTAATGAAATTTTCCTTTAATTATTAAAAGTTATATTTTATAACTTAAAATATTTTTAAATACCTTATTCTTATTTAAAATAATTTTTAATTTAATAAAAACATTTTTAATTCATTTATTAAATAACTTAATTATCATTAATATTAATTTATTAATGAAAATTATCACATAATATTAAAAGTTATCAAAAATAACTTAAATTATGTTCTTATGCCATAATATAATTTTAAATGATTTTTCAAATATTAAAATCATTTTTAAATAATTTATTTAATATTATAATTAAATAAATTAAATACTTTTAATTTTCCAAAAATATTAAATATTTATGAAATATATTTAAAATAATTAAAAACTAATTTTTAGAATTTAAAATAATTTTTAATAATTTATTTTGTATTTTTAATAATTAAAAACTATTTTTTTCTATTTATTTAATAATTTCTGAAAATTTAAATAATATCTGTCGCTAAAGACCACCTATAGCGACAAAACCGTCGCTATAGGTGGTCTTCATGTTCTTGAGCTGTTCTTGAACATTCATAGAAGTTGGCAAGGTATCGCGTTTGACCACGATTTCCTGTCAGATCCTGATGTTAATGGACATGTTATGAGTCAGATATTGTAGTACTAATGCACGACTACAAGATCCAACAACTAACGTAGCCATACAACCCATAACAAAGTAGATCTGGAGCCACAAACAAGCTGTCAGAGCTGTTCTTCATTTTTTGGGTTACCCAGAAATGAAGAACAGTTCGACTGGCTCGTTTTGGGCTTCCATAACTTGTTGATCTTATAATGTTTTAGTGATATTAAGCCTTCACTATGTAGAACACATGTAAATCTATAGATTCATTACATAAAAACATTTTAACAACATCACATAAGATAGTTATGAACCGGTCAAAGTAGCAGTCCGAAACTGCTTATGAAGGTTTCTGGTTACCCAGAAACTTCAACCGACAGTTTCGTCCTTACTACTTTGACCATTGATCTCGTTGATTCAGAGAACGATATAATGATTCTAGAGGCATGTTCATGTAGACTAGACATCAGACAACAATATTACAACAATAACAAGGTCTAACACATAATCAGAAGCAAGATCCAAGTGCATGAACAGGTTGTCAGAATTTCTTGGCACGTTCTGGGTTACCCAGAAACGCGTGGTCAATGCCGGTCAACGTGGTTTGACCACTAATACCTTTCTACTGGCTTAAGGTTTGACTTTGATTTCAATTTCAAATCAAAGATCTTACAACATACTACAAGATCAAAGCTTAAAAACACGAAAACACATAACAGGACAAGATCTATAGGACCTGACATTTGGTTGTTAGACCATATTTCTCACTTTTCCAGATTTTACAAATCTTCAAATCCGAGACTCTAGATGTTATGGATCTAACATCTAGCAACCCAGATCATCATTAGACACTATAACAAACATGTTTAACAAAAAAAAAAAACTAACATCTAACAACAGAATTTTGGGCAGAATCTAAGCTAGGGTTTATACCTCCTTATGAACAATCTTTGATTTTGAGCTTCTGATTTGGTTTTGATGTTCGTGGCGCTTGGTTATGGAACTGATCTAGTTTAATATTTCGGATATATGGGGCTTGAGAGAGAATTGTTGAGTGTTGCACAAAATGTAAGTTAATAAATGGCTTTCTCTCTCCTTGATCTATTTATATAATTTGGGTTCAATGAATTGGCTGAGCTTGGTAACTTGCTGCTAGCATTTTTGTGTCACATGGAGTGGTTGGAGTTGGTTAACAACTCAACCTATTGTCAAAACCTACATCTTAGACTCTTTAATGCACAAAAGGGCAAAATGGTCATTTGTTTTTCCAATTTAATGGCAAAAATGGAACTTGGCAAACCCTTAGGGTTTAGCATAAATCAATAGTAGAATTTAGCAATTAGGGTTTGTGCAAAAAAAATATAAAAATAAAATAATTAAATAAAATTATTTTAGTTTCTAAAATTTAAAAATAAGATTTGTTAACTAGATTAGGTTAATACTCATATTATACATGAACATTAGGGTTTATTACCCCTAATCATAATTACCCTTGCCAATTTGGCAATTAGTGATTACGATTTTTAATAATTAGGGCTACTAAAATATATAATTAGATTTTCTATTAATAAAATTAGGGTTCTTGATATAAATTTAAATTCTTTATTTATACATGGACATTAGAGTATTATATCGTAATTAACTTTACCACTTGCATAATTAGTGCTTAAAATTAACAATTAGGGTTCAAAGAAATATCGATTAAGGTTTCGATTTCACAATTAGGGTTTCGCGACAAAATTAGGGTCTCGCAACAAAATTAGGGTTTTTTCTAATCAGCGTTCCATGAAGTAATACGTAAACATATATCATATAACACAGATATTTAATAATCTTAAATTTTCCATTTAAATTGATAAATAGGGTTAAATCAATTAATGCTAGGGTTTGGTCAATATACCATAATTGACCATCCATCAACAGTATAATTTTTACAGTACATATTAATAGCACTGAAAAATCAAAATATCATAATATTATAATATTATTATCATTCCTTGATCAAAACCCAAAATTAGGGTTTGGATTCCATATCTGATTTTATCCGCCATAATTAACCTTATAATTATGTAAAAATAATTTACTTAATAACTTGAACAAAATTCTTATAATAAAATAATTATTATAATTATTCAAAATCATTTCATGTATTATTTGAATAATATAAACATATAATTTCATGGAAAAATAATTAATAAACCATTTCTAATATAGAATTAATTACTAACAAAATATCATTTATAATAACCAATATTTCTAAAATAAATTTATTTACAATTAATAATGTAATAAATAAATTTTATTTATCACACATATAATTATAATTACATATTACCTTGGCACATATCATTCATATATGTTTTTAATAAAATAAAATTATACGCAAAATTTATGATTTATTTATATAGAAAATATCGGGTTGTCACATTCACCCTCCCTTATAAAGATTCCGTCCCCAGAATCATCACATTAAAACCTATACCTACCAGGGTACATGACATTCACAATCGTTGCAGGTAGATCTTGATCACTTTGATCAGGCTAATCTTTAACTTAAAGCTTGTCTTTCTGATTATACGGAAATTTGATTTCTAAAGAAACTCAAATTCCTCCTTCAAAATTTATTATAAACTTATTTACTATAAATAGGAAAATCATATATAAGAAAATAAAAGTTATAAGAAAAATACCTGGAGTTCTACTGTCAGCTGCCACAGTGTCTTGGACTGTCATGTTGAAGACTCGTTCGGTAGATTTCGTCGGCTTGCTGGATGAAGTTGGTCCCGTGATTGCCAAAGTTCCGCCGCTTTTCCCCATGTTCACACTTGCTGCCTCCGCTTTCCTTTTTGGACAGTCTTTCACCCTATGATCCTTTGATTCGCATAGAAAACACCCACCAATTGTCTTAGAATTGGGGCAGTTGGGAGAGATATGGCCCTCCTGCCCGCACTTGAAACATGCAAATTTTCCCTTTAAACATTCCCCTAAATGATTTTTCCCACAATTCCCACATTGCACCAACAGCTTCTTATTTGCACCTTCTTATTTTACTTGCACCCCACCAAAGTTGTTCACCTTCCTCTTATCCCTCCAATTCCCAGTATTTGCTTCCACCTTCCCAGTTCCCTCAACTTTTCCCTTGTTCCTCCTTTCTTTGTTGTAAAGGCTCATAGCCTCACTTCCCTCCTCAGCAATAAGTGCTTTCTCCATGAGTGCTGCAAATGTAGGGATTTGCAACACTGCCACCTTGTTGTAGAGCCATGGTTTTAATCCCAGCTCAAACCTTCTTGTTTTTCTAGCCTCCGTATCGACTTGATGCGGGGCGAACCTAGCCAATTCATTAAATTTTGTGGCATATTCCGCAACAGACATATTCTCTTGTTTTAATTCAAAAAATTTTACTTCCATTATAGCCTGCATACTAGATAAAAAATAATTTTCGAAAAACAGGGTTTTAAACCTTTCCCAAGTAACTACACCTTCCCCAGCCCTTGCCTGATTAGCTTCCCACCAAAAATTTGCTTCACCCTTCATCATATAGGCAGCAAAAACCGTTTTATGCTCCTCAGTTACCCTAGCTATTACAAACGCATTTTCTATTTCTTTAACCCAAGTTTGGGCTTCTACAGGGTCAGTTGTACCTCTAAATTCGGGAGGTCCTACAGCTTTGAAGTCCTTGAAGTTTGCCAAGCGGTTGTCCTGATGGTTCCCTACGGCTGCCATTCCTTGTTGCATGGCCTGAGCTATCATATTTGCAAATTGCTGCATTGGATCTGGTTGTGGTTGTTCTTCAACGTTGTTGACAGATTCTTCTGCCCTTTGATTACGGGTTTGTCGTCGAGGCGGCATTATCTGATTAAATAAAACATAATTTAACTTACATTCTAAACCTTATCATATAAGTTTAATATATATTAAACTTGTTTCATTACCCAAATATGAGTTCATTTCCATTAATTCAAAAATAATTTACATAGCATAGTCCATACTACTATCCCTTTGTGACCACAAGAGTCGATATTTACAACCTTGATTAACACAAAAGTTGAGAATATTACATTACACAAACACACACTAAACATACATATTATATTAAATAAACCTACACCACAGAACCTATACTACCTATTCACTATGCCTTTTCCTTGATCGAGGACAACTTTTTGCTTGATGACCTTCTATCCCACAGATAAAACAAACACACTGCTTAGGATTGGGACACTGAGGAGAAAAATGTCCCCCATGTCCGCAATTATAGCAAACATTTTCGCCTTTCCTGCACACGCCTTCATGCTTCTTGTCACATTTTGTACACTTTTCTATGTGTTTAAAGTTCCCTTGGTTGTTATCATGATCACGATCATTCATTTTTCTTTTTCCCTTCTAGTTCGGAGCTGCACTTGACTTGTTGTTTTTAGCTTCTATTTGGTCAATTTGGATTTTAAGTTTATCTTGTTCTTCCATTGTTTCAATTAATGCTTTTCGCAGTTGACTATTTAGTAATTTTTCTATTTCCAATAACTGTTCCAAAGAGGAAACATGGTCTCGCAGATTCTGCACTTCGGTTGATGCTTGGTCAGCTCCAACTTCAGTGTCTGAATCACTATCGGTTAGTTCCACCATTTCTGGATCTGGTACGACATTCTCCACAATAACCACCTTAACGAGGTTGCTTTCAATTTGAGCCTCTATTTCAGCTATTGACTTTGATATCGGCTTCTTCTTTACGATCCAAGGGTATCCTAATCCTTTTTCACCTGACATTTACACACACAAATTATCCTGATTAGCATAGAATATATACACATAACACATAAAGGTTTTATATAAGTTATCTTTTAATTTGTTTGACGATGAATTTATCCGATTCATCTATCTTTAAACTCTATATGAGTTAATTATATTTTCAACGTTTGTTCTAAGGTTATAGCCTAAGGTCTATCCCACCTAAGATTTCTAACCCTATAGCTCTGATACCATTCTGTGACGCCCCCAAATCCAGGTACTTGAAACCCGAACTCGGTGCTTCACGATACCATTTCTATGAGCGAAATAATACTAATAATAATAACAATAACATAGATTTTCAAGCTTAATTTACATATTATCAGAGTTTAGTTCCCAAGTACGAAACCTTTAACATTCGTTACACGATCATAATAATAATATTTATTAGCCTTATTATAAAGTCAGGCTATTACATAAAATAGCTTAAACATTTAATCAGCAACTTTCTCTTTTCCCTTGTTCTTGGCAGATCCTTCGGGTTGTTCACACTTAGCTGAAAACATTTAAAATTAGGCAATAATGAGCATTCAAGTGCCCAGCAAGTAATAGAAACAATAATAGTTAACTGAAAGGATTAAATGTTTTCTTTGAAAGATACTTCTACAACGGATCAACAGTTGTGAAGTAAGCTGGACCAACAATTAACAACATGTCATTTTGATTTCAAATTTTTGAAACTACGTACAGACTATAAATGATGATCAGTTGACAGACTATGAACATTGTTTTATATTTTTGAAAAGGTTTAAACAGAACTTCATCTGTAAACCGTCATTACTTACGGTCACGGGGGTGATCAGCCTGTTATGCCCTGTATTGATCAATACTACATTGCTAGAACGATATTATCGTTCATCCTTTATCCGTCGTAGCGCATAAAAATTTCCCATGATTGGGATGTTCATAACAGTCTTGAATCCATACCAAAACAATTCGGTTGGATAAGTTTTATCTTGTTCAACAACAACTTTAAATATATGTCTAGCTGGATCAAATAGCTTAGACGACTTTTATTTCAAGGTATACATACTAAGCAACTATAAGTATGTATCAACATGTGATAAAATATAATGATTATCCAAGTGGGGACACTTGTATAACCATGTTATAGAAATTAAGGAACATAATAAATAACTTGATCAATATTAACAGGATAAAGGAAATTGTACAACAATTATTGCTTAATAGCTTGCTTATACAGAATCATTCCATAAGTATATACAAAGGTTGAAATATTTGAACAGTTTAGATATTATCTTACGCATGTCCTTATCATAAAGTAAATGCAAAGGGTTAGATACTTGCCTTGTCTGCTGCTTACACAACTTAGAAATATCTTTTCTATCAAGTCCTATCATTAAATAGATCATTGTCTGATTAGAATAATATATTATATCATATAATACTGCTTATTGCAGTCAGCACATTCCTAATCACATTGTCACATAACTTTAACACCATTGAATCACAAATAAACAGTTATACTTTCAATCTAGCTAAGTCCAGATCAATTTTAGAAACATGCCGGTCTACCGACAACTTTATTGGGTAAATATCGAGTCTATGACTCTATACAGTTATACAATATCCACTTAGATATGTTAAACAATCGTTATAACATTTTTTATGACCTTATAATAATTATAAAATAATTATTATCATTTACCATAATTTTTGAAATATCAGAATCATTGTTAAATGATTTAAATATCAAACAATTCTATTATCATTAATATTTAATTAATATTAAACTATTAATGAAATCATTGCCGAAATATTAAAGTCATTAATAATAACTTAAAATAGTTTTAAAACATTTATATTACCCTTAAATGATTTATAAAACATTTAAAATCATCATTAAATACTTACCATTAATATTTAAATATTAATTTATCATTATCCAAATATTAAAAGTTATTAATTACAACTTAAAATATTTTTAATTCACTTATATCCTTTTTAAATGATTTTTTTAAATAAATAAAACCATTTTTAAACTATTTATTTAATATAATAATTAAATAAATTTAATATCATTAATCATTAAATAAATATCATTAATATTAAATTATTAATGAAATATTAAATTATTAATGAAATTATCCTTTAAATATTAAAAGTTATAGTTTATAACTTAAAATATCTTTAAATACTTTATTTTCATTTAAAATGATTATTATAATATTAAAATCATTTTTAAACTAAATTATTTAATATAATTATTAAATAACTTTAATATCATTAATAATAATTAATTAATGAAATTTTCCTTTAAATATTAAAAGTTATATTTTATAACTTAAAATATTTTTAAATACTTTATTCTTATTTAAAATAATTTTTAATTTAATAAAATCATTTTTAATTCATTTAATAAATAACTTAATTATCATTAATATTAATTTATTAATGAAAATTATCACATAATATTAAAAGTTATCAAAAATAACTTAAATTATTTTCTTATGCCATAATATAATTTTAAATGATTTTTCAAATATTAAAATCATTTTTAAATAATTTATTTAATATTATAATTAAATAAATTAAATACTTTTAATATTCCAAAAATATTAAATATTTATGAAATATATTTAAAATAATTAAAAACTAATTTTTAGAATTTAAAATAATTTTTAATAATTTATTTTGTATTTGTAATAATTAAAAACTATTTTTTTCTATATATTTAATAATTTCTGAAAATTTAAATAATATCTGTCACTAAAGACCACCTATAGCGACAGAACCGTCGCTATAGGTGTTCTTCATGTTCTTGAGCTGTTCTTGAACATTCATAGCAGTTGGCAAGGTATCGCGTTTGACCACGATTTCCGGTCAGATCCTGATGTTAATGGACATGTTATGAGTCAAATATTGTAGTACTAATGCACGACTACAAGATCCAACAACTAACGTAGCCATACAACCCATAACAAAGTAGATCTGGAGCCACAAACAAGCTGTCAGAGCTGTTCTTCATTTTTTGGGTTACCCAGAAATGAAGAACAGTTCGACTGGCTCGTTTTGGGCTTCCATAACTTGTTGATCTTATAATGTTTTAGTGATATTAAGCCTTCACTATGTAGAACACATGTAAATCTATAGATTCATTACATAAAAACATTTTAACAACATCACATAAGATAGTTATGAACCGGTCAAAGTAGCAGTCCGAAACTGCTTATGAAGGTTTCTGGGTTACCCAGAAACTTCAACCGACAGTTTCGTCCTTACTACTTTGACCATTGATCTCGTTGATTCAGAGAACGATATAATGATTCTAGAGGCATGTTCATGTAGACTAGACATCAGACAACAATATTACAACAATAACAAGGTCTAACACATAATCAGAAGCAAGATCCAAGTGCATGAACAGGTTGTCAGAATTTCTTGGCACGTTCTGGGTTACCTAGAAACGTGTGGTCAATGCCGGTCAACGTGGTTTGACCACTAATACCTTTCTACTGGCTTAAGGTTTGACTTTGATTTCAATTTCAAATCAAAGATCTTACAACATACTACAAGATCAAAGCTTAAAAACACGAAAACACATAACAGGACAAGATCTATGGGACCTGACATTTGGTTGTCAGACCATATTTCTTACTTTTCCAGATTTTACAAATCTTCAAATCCGAGACTCTAGATGTTATGGATCTAACATCTAGCAACCCAGATCATCATTAGACATTATAACAAACATGTTTAACAAAAAAAACTAACATCTAACAACAGAATTTTGGGCAGAATCTAAGCTAGGGTTTATACCTCCTTATGAACAATATTTGATTCTGAGCTTCTGATTTGGTTGTGATGTTCGTGGGGCTTGGTTATGGAACAGATCTAGTTTAATATTTCGGATATATGGGGCTTGAGAGAGAATTGTTGAGTGTTGCACAAAATGTAAGTTAATAAATGGCTTTCTCTCTCCTTGATCTATTTATATAATTTGGGTTCAATGAATTGGCTGAGCTTGGTAACTTGCTGCTGGCATTTTTGTGTCACATGGAGTGGTTGGAGTTGGTTAACAACTCAACCTATTGTCAAAACCTACATCTTAGGCTCTTTAATGCACAAAAGGGCAAAATGGTCATTTGTTTTTCCAATTTAATGGCAAAAATGGAACTTGGCAAACCCTTAGGGTTTAACCCTAAGGTTTAGCACAAATCAATAGTAGAATTTAGCAATTAGGGTTTGTGCAAAAAAAATATAAAAATAAAATAATTAAATAAAATTATTTTAGTTTCTAAAATTTAAAAATAAGATTTGTTAACTAGATTAGGTTAATACTTATATTATACATGAACATTAGGGTTTATTACCCCTAATCATAATTACCCTTGCCAATTTGGCAATTAGTGATTACAATTTTTAATAATTAGGGCTACTAAAATATATAATTAGATTTTCTATTAATAAAATTAGGGTTCTTGATATAAATTTAAATTCTTTATTTATACATGGACATTAAAGTATTATATCGTAATTAACTTTACCACTTGCATAATTAGTGCTTAAAATTAACAATTAGGGTTCAAAGAAATATCGATTAAAGTTTCGATTTCACAATTAGGGTTTCACAACAAAATTAGGGTCTCGCAACAAAATTAAGGTTTTTCCTAATCAGCGTTCCATGAAGTAATACGTAAACATATATCATATAACACAGATATTTAATAATCTTAAATTTCCCATTTAAATTGATAAATAGGGTTAAATCAATTAATGCTAGGGTTTGGTCAATATAGCATAATTGACCATCCATCAACAGTATAATTTTTACAGTACATATTAATAGCACTGAAAAATCAAAATATTATAATATTATAATATTATTATCATTCCTTGATCAAAACCCAAAATTAGGGTTTGGATTCCATATCTGATTTTATCCGCCATAATTAACCTTATAATTAAGTAAAAATAATTTACTTAATAACTTGAACAAAATTCTTATAATAAAATAATTATTATAATTATTCAAAAATCATTTCATGTATTATTTGAATAATATAAACATATAATTTCATGGAAAAATAATTAATAAACCATTTCTAATATAGAATTAATTACTATAAAAATATCATTTATAATAACCAATATTTCTAAAATAAATTTATTTACAATTAATAATGTAATAAATAAATTTTAGTTATCACACATATAATTATAATTACACATTACCTTGGCACATATCATTCATATATATTTTTAATAAATAAAAAAAAATTATACGCAAAATTTATGATTTATTTATATAGAAAATATCGGGTTGTCACAATAATGACCAAGCTGAGTAACATGGGCGAGTGCTGGCGAGTCACTGCCAACTCTGATCTTTTCCAAAGAACCCCAGCCGAAGCAATAGCTAACATTCGCTACTGAGACGGGCCCAGCCACCTGCTCTCCCGGCAGCACCGAAGCGGCGGAACTGCCGACACCCCATGAAAAAGAACCCAATCCTACAACCACCCCCAGAGGTTGGGCTTATTTTGGACTTTTTTAGAAAAAACAGAGGAAGAAGATAACCTAGCCTTAATGACATTGGTTATCTCCCTAGAGAGAGCCCCCATAGGCATCTTGGTTTTGTTATGGACAATGGAGTTCCTGACTGACCAGATTTTGTATATTGTAGTGGAGAGAACCAGCTTTAGAATATCCGATCTGAGTTTGCTCCCTCGATATTGGATAATGTAGTCCACAAGGTTGTCCCAATTCATAGGAGCATTAGTCCAGCCACCCACTGCTAAAGTAGAGGAGAGAACATAGGAAGAATAGGGGCATTCGAAGAACAAGTGAGGGAAATGTTTCCACATGGGAATCACAGAGGGGGAAAGTCAGCTGGCGAAAGCTGGAATAGCTAGAAAATTTGTCATTTGTGGGTAATCTTTACCGAAGAGCAAGCCAGAGAGTAAAGGAAAATCTTGGAACGTGAAGAGAATGTCATAGCAGAGTAGCCCTTGGAACTAGCGGAGCACGTGGCCGAATAGATTCCCAAATGAGAGAGGCCTTGACGTATTTCAGCTCACAAGATTCCCATAAGATCTTGTCATCGGCAGCTGTCGGCGCAGGAAGAGAAGTAATAAGGACTCGGAGTTGTTGCACTTCATGATGATTGCTTGCCGGTAATGCCCAGGCTCCCGAGGAAATGACAAAAGAGATAGGAGCATTTACTGGGATTCGTGAGTTGGAAAGCAGTTATGGAGAAGGGCTTAATGCCTGGCCATTCAACCATGGGTCATGCCAGAACCTAAAAGAATTGTCATTCTCAACTTTATAGATAAGAAAATTTAAAGCTAAAGGCCGCAGTTTAAGAATCTTATGCCAAATCCAAGAGCAGTCCGATGGAGTAGAACAATGCCAGAAATTAATCTTTGGAAGAACTGATGCTTTGACCCACTTTGCCCATAAGGAAGTTGTGGAAGGGGAAATAACTCTGTGCAAATGGGATAAAACAAACAGGTAAGGGGACAGAGGATCTCCTTGACGAAGACCCCTTGCTCCCTTAAAGTAGCCGGCAAGGGAGCCATTGACTTTAACAGAATACATTGGCGTTGTGATGCACTCTTTAATCCAGTTTATAAAAATGGGTGGAATCTGAAGCAAACTCAGCAGGTTTAGAAGATAACCCCTGTCAACTGTGTCAAAAGCCTTCCTGATATCAATCTTTAGAGCATACCTTACCGGACCAGATAGGCGATGATAGTTTCTGAACAAATCCTGAGCAAGGAGAATATTATCGCTAATACTTCTACCCGAGATAAAAGCTGACTGAGCATGGTCTATAATGGACGGGAGGACTAGTTTTAGCCTGTTGGCAAGAATCTTTGCTATACATTTGTATATTGTGTTGAAACAAGAAATGGGTCTGAAGTCTGCCATATTGGAAGGGTTTTCTGTCTTCGGGATCAAGACTATGATCGTAGCATTCACTCCCCTCGGAAGGAGACCGGTTCTGAAGAAAGAGTGGACAGCAGCAGTGAAGTCTCGACCGATTGTATCCCAGTAGTGAAGGAAGAAGTTAACATTGAAACCATCAGGCCCCGGGCTCTTATTTTGTTTCATGGACTGGAGGACCGCCTTAATTTCAGAATCAAGGATTGGAGTGGTTAAAACAGCTGCCTGGGATGGAGAGATCCTCTTAGAAATAAATTTTTTAAGATCATCACGCCCCGGATAGGATGAAGGGGATGATCCCAAAAGATCCTGGTAATATACCACCGCTACCTGCTGGATACCCTGCTGGTCCTCAATCAAGTAACCCGAGTTATTGAAGATAGAAATAATTTTGTTGTGGATCCAGTTACTCTTAATGACAGTTGCAAAGAACTTATTATTTTTATCTCCCTGGGCTAGCCAAATTGCTCTAGATTTCTGGAGCATGAGGGATTCTTCAAGAGCCATTGCTTTCCATAAAGATTGGATAGCTGACGATTCTTTAGCTAATAAAAGAGGGTTCAAGGGATTAGCCTGGAGAGACATTTGGACGGAGTCTAGAAGACCTTGAAGCTTGCTTATATTGCTCGTCAGATTACCTATAGAAGAGTTCAAGGCAACAAGAGCTCTCTTGGTTCTCCTCAACTTCTCATTAAGGATGTAGAATGAATTCCCATGGATACTACTGGTCCAACAATCCGAAACAGCTTCTTTGAACCCATCTAACTCGAGCATGAAATTAAAGAATTGAAAGGGTTTTTTAGGCCGCCTCAGATGATAACCTGTGTTGAGAATAACTGGGCAGTGATCGGAAAGGCTATGGGGACCAAAAGTGGTTTGAGAATCAGACATGGTGCTAAACCAAGAACTGTTTCCCATAGCTCTGTCTAGCTTCCTGAAAATCGTGTTTCCTACCTGGCAATTCCACCACATATGTAGAGGCCCAATAGCTCGAATGTCATCTACTCCGATAGTGTCTAAACAGTCATTGAAATCCATCATGCCAGAGTCCCAGGAAGGATCACCTCCTTCAGATTCAGAAACCCGTTTGACAGTGTTAAAATCTCCCAGGATACACCAAGTGTCCGAAGAGGATATAGATTTGAGGTCATCCCACAATTGCCTACGCTCCACTACTGAATTTAAGCCATAAACGATCGAAACCAGAATAGGGGTATCTCCATGAATATGGGTAAGTTTGAAATGGGATAGTTGAGAAGACTTAAACAGGCTATCCACTCTCCAGATATTAGGATCCCACCCCACCCAGATCCTCCTGTTCGGATGGTGATCAAAGTTGAATGTCCAAACCCAGTCACGGCACAAGGCTCTCGAGATCCTGAGAGCCTTTGGAGCTTTGATTCTAGTCTCAATAAGGCCCACAAAAGAGATATAGTTGTTTAACAAAAGGTTACGAACGAGCGCCTGCTTTGGCTTCTTATTTAAACCCCTGACATTATAGGAACAAAAATATGTCATAGAGAATGGGGGATAAACTTAATCAAGAAGGGGAAGACCCCCTTGGAGCTTTATTTATCTTCTTAGAATTTTGAAGTGGCTCTTTCCCAGGCCTTGATTTATGCTTCAGGTCCCTACATTCCTTTTCGTCGACCTGCTTGAGCCTATCCACCAGCGGGTTGGGGGGAACAGGAGATTCAGAGTCGTCGTTGGGAAGAAGGGGAGAATCAATAGGGTTGAAGGTGTTTGAAAAAGGAACTGGGTGGACAACAAGAGGGGAGGATGGTTTTTTAGGTCCTTTAGAGACAGCTGTCCAGGAACCTTCCGGATCAAGGGGAGGAGAGGCATTGGTAGCAATTGAGATGGGCGGACAAGTGGCCTCAGGAGGACAAGGCGTAGCCTTGGGTACCCGCTGAAAGTTTGATTTAGGATATCGAAGCAAGGAATGATCGAAGCAGTTACAATTTGAGCAAGAAGGAGGTCTGCTCCAATACTCCACTTTCACCTCAACGGTATCTTCAGCCAAGTCCGCTCCATTGAAAACAACTACTTTAATTAAGGCCGGGAACTTCGATGAAGCATTCATCTCAAAGCAAATCCTAGCATAGCTCCTTGGCTCAAGCTTAGATGTCATATCATCTGCGAATAAAGGACGACCGACAGCACTCGCCAGGTAGCTCAAACCCTTTTTTGTCCAGTAAGAGATGGGAATGTTGCTAAATTTAACCCAGATTAGGACTTTGCTACAGTCGACATTTACAAGTTTAACTCCTTCATGCCATGGCTGCAGAAGGAGAAGCTTTGGTGCTATATACCATGGGCCTGTTGCTAGAACATTGTCCCTGTTAGCTTCTGAGTCGAACTTGAATATGAAATACCCCTTGTCATGGAGATAAACTTTAGCCAAACCCAAGTGTCCCTAAAGCTTCTTTGCCGAGGTCTCGACAAGCTTGAAAGGCAGTTTCGAATGAATGAAATGACCAACTAGACTGGTGGACCATTTATGCAGGCCAATCTTTAGGACTTCAACTGGCGGGTTCACCTTAACACTCCCTTCAGCCAAGGCAGGGGGAAAGAAGCTCAGACCCAAGTTCTTCTCTGGGACAGAGTTTGAAACAATCGAGCTCCAAGATTTAGGAAGAATGGGTTGGTTGCCGGCTATCTCCGGGATCGGAGGGGGAGGAGCCACATACTTCGGAAGACTACCCGAAGTAGTGGCAAGGGAGGTAAGGGGAGGAGACGATGCTTCCTTTGGTGAACTCTGTCCAAATAAGGGACCAGATTCGAGAACCTTACAGGCATTAATTAGAGTAGGGGAAGCCCCTATAATGGAAAGGTTATTAACATCATCTAAAGGGAGACCCAAGGCAGATATATATTCCATTAACTTTGCATTTTTCCTCCTTTCTGCTAGGGCCTCCTCTCGGGCATTTCTAGAGAAGAAATGAGCTGCTTTATAGATATCTTGAGCTTCCGAACTAGTGGCTGGGCCAAAGTTCTCTCCAAGCTGAGCTTCAAGAGCATTTGATTCGTCCGAGCTTATAGAAATATTCGAGGGGTTAGGCTCAGACTCCACCATTTCCACAGATTCAGTGGGGGAACTCGGCTTTGAAACTCCAAATTATGTAAAAAGATTGCGGGAAGGGCTACTCACGGAGTTTCCGGCTGAGAGATGGGGGTGGTCGACCATGGCTCTAGATAGCAGAGGCACCGCAGAAGTCTAGAGAAATGACAGGGGAAGACGGGAGAAAGGAGGGTGATAGTGGAGGACGGGAGGGAGAAAGGAGGGTGGAGGAGGATGAAGGTCCAAACGGGTAAACAGAATGTTTGGTGAAGATGGAAAAAGTAGGTGAGGGATGGCGGGAGGCTAAAAAAGGAAATAAGGAGTTAACGGTAAGAGGAAGGAGCAAAAAGGTGGGGGAATGGAGCCTAGGATCCTAGTGAGAAGGGAGAGCACATTTCTAGAGAGATAATGTATGCAACTCCTTTGTATATAACTTCTCCTTTCTTAGTGTATGCAACACTATTCTCAGGTGTTCAGCATGATCTTCTGGCGTCTTAGAATATACTAGAATATCATCGATAAACACCACGACGAACTTGTCCAAATATTATTTAAACACTCTGTTCATCATGTCCATAAATGCAGCAGGTGCATTAGTCAACCCAAATGACATTACCAGAAACTCGTAATGACCATAACGAGTCCTGATTGCTGTCTTTGGCACATCTTCATTCCTAACCTTCAGCTGATGATACCCCGTCCTTAAATCTATTTTGGAAAAATATTTTGCCCCCTTCAACTAATCAAAAAGATCATCGATCTTGGGCAATGGATACTTATTCTTTATCGTTAACTTGTTCAACTCTCGGTAGTCGATACAAAGTCTTAATGATCCGTCCTTCTTCTTGACAAATAATACCGGTGCTACCCACGGCGACACGCTCAGTTGAATGTACTTCCTGTCCAACAATTCTTGCAGCTGTACTATTAACTCCTTTATCTCCACTGGCGCTATGCGATACGGTTCCCTTGAAACTGGTGCCGCTCCTGGAACAATGTCTATTACGAACTCGATCTCCCTATCCGGTGGAAGACCCAATAACTCGCTTGAAAATACATCCATGAACTCACTCACTATAGGTATTTGTTCCATGGTAGATCCCACTCTCTGGGTATCAACCACATGACACAAATAGCTTCACACCCCTTCCTCAATAATTTCCTAGTTTGTGTCATGGTAAGACAACACGAACGTCCCTGCGATTTATTCCCGTAACATATTACATGAGATTGAATTGTTGTTTTAATACTGACGCATTTCTTTTGACAATCTATAATTTCCCCATGATTTATCAACCAATCTATTCCGAGAATTACATAGAATTCTCCTAATTTTATCGGTATCAGATCTACCGATAATTTATAACCTCGAATGTCTACGCAACAACTCCTATGAATATCTTCAATAGGAATTATCTCTTCGTTTTCTACCTTAATATTCAAGGGTATAAACAACTTTTCGGGAAGTAATCCTAGTCGTCTAGCAAAATCACATGTGATAAACAAACAAGTAGCACCCGAGTCAAACAACATGTATGCATTTAAGTTGTTGATCAGAATAATACCTACAACTATGTCCCCCGAGGCCATCGCGTCTTGGATGGTCATATTAAAGGTATGGGCCATCGGCGGCTGCGCTGGACCCCCAATAGTTAACTTACCACTATTGGCGCCCTTCTTCCCATCTGTCCCTTTCTTTGGGCAGTTCTTTGCCATGTGGTCCGTAGACCCACATACAAAGCACCCATGATTCTTCTTCGGGCCTGGATAGTTTAGCGCAATATGCCCCTCCTGTCTGTAATTATAACACACAACCTTTCCTTTGAGACAGACTCCTAGGTGAGTCTTCCCGCAGGTCTTGCAGGCCTCCATCCTCCTCTTAGGGTCTCCTTGTTTCACTCTGGTATTCCCCGAGCTAACTACCTTCCTTTTATACCCTTCGCCACTCCCGCTGGCAGCTTCAACCTTCACTCCTCCATCCACCTTCCCCTTACTTTTCTTGTCCTTGTGGTATTGGCTCAACGCCTCGCTACCACCTTCGACAATTATTGCCTTCTCTAAAACAACTCCAAAGGAAGTACTTTGGAACATATAGATAATCGTATAGAGCCAGGGTTTTAAGCCCTGCTCGAATTGTCGAGCTTTCCTCACTCCGGTATCCACTTGATGTGGAGCGAACCTTTCCAGTTCATTAAACTTAGCGGAATACTGGGGAATCGTCATGTACCTTTGTTTTAAATCTAGAAATCGCATTTCCATCCTTCCCTACATGCTGGTGGGAAAGTAGTTCTCGTAAAATATTTCTTTGAACCTCTCCCACGTTATAACATCTATTCCGGCCCTCGCCTGATTGGCCTCCCACCAAAAGTTGGCCTCTCCCTTCATCATGTAGGTTGCAAAAGCAACCTTTTGGGCCTCGTCGACATTTATTATCACAAATGCGTTCTCTATCTCCCTCACCCACGTTTGTGCTTCAATAGGGTCCGTATTTCCTTTGAACTCCGGCGGACCCACACTCTTAAAGTCTTTAAATGTAGTAGCTCGTACTACACCAGGATTCACGGGGATATTAGCCCTAGTTTGGTTAAATGATGTGGTTAAAAGATTCAAAAATTCTTGCATGGGGTTAAGCAGACCTCCCTCTAGTTGATTCGTGTTCGTACCTTGGGTACGTGGTACTCTTTTTGGCGGCATTTTGCTGTTACAATAAACACATGTTTCGTTATTATGCGTTACTGTCAGTTAGTTATTATTCCATATTTATACAATAACTTAAACATTGATTAATCAACATTTTTCAAAAATGAAAACTTATATTAATTCATTGTAGTATAATACTACATCGGTTACACAGCTCAAGCTGGATACATTATTTTTATGTTATTGCTTTCCAAAAATTGGGAATTACAAAAGACCACCCTTGATTATACAAAAGAGGGCTTTACGTCACTACTATATACACAATATGTACATACCTAACTACTCTAAAAACTACTCGATCATATCTGCCTTAAGGCATTCTCAAAATCTACTTTGGCAAGACTGACAATAATATCACGGCTGATAGTATGCCGCGTCTGCCCTGTCTCTACAGGATACCCAGCTACCTGCAACTTGAAATCCTCATGAGAACTCATATGAATATAGGACATTCTCCCAACCTTTTGTTTCTTAGTCTTTAGCTCGCTCCTAAGCTCAAAGACCTCTTATTTTAGCTTATGGACCTTGTTCTTAGCCAAAACTCTTTCGTCATGTTCCTGTCCCCACATGGACTCCTCGACCGTCTTGTCCTCTATAACCGCTTGGAGCTCCGCCTTCAGCTCCTTGACCTCCTGATAGTAATGTACGTTCCTATCTATCACTGACATGAACAGTGACATCATCGACTCTCCTGGAGTTATCTCTGCTGCTATTGCTACTGGGTTAAAGGACACTGCTTCAACTTCTTCTTCTATCATGCCGTCAAATACAGACATGAGGTCTAAGCTTTCGGAGTCTCTAGACTCCACCAAAACTATCTCAGGATCTGCTGCTATGGGGTTCGATATGATTTCTATCTGGTTTACTGACTACCTGTACATCTCTATTTTCACCTGACATCTACAATAACACAAAAGTTGATTAGTAAACGTCAGTATTATAAAACAAATAACATATATGATGCATTTTTACAAGGTTAACTTCTATATTTTATTCTTTGACTTTTCTTAAGGTTATGACTTAACTGTATTAGCTGCATTCATATGGTTCAAGCAAGAATGAGCCTAACTAGCTCAGCAAGTACAACAACTCTAGTAAAATAACATGCTTGAAATATAGGAATAGTATATCTTCAATAACTGAACAATAGTTACGAAGTACTATTGATAATTCAAAATAGCACTTCTTTTCATTTAAAATGTTTTACAACAACAATATTCAGTAAAACATCAATTTCGGTTCAAAACCGTAAGCATTTCATAAGTACTTTGAAAAGGACATCCCGGCACTAAGTTCGTAAGTCCAGTATAGCTTACGAGCACGTCTAGGTGATCAGCCTATAGTACTCTATGTTGATCAACACTGCATTCATTAAACATGTATACGTTTAAGTTGTGGCAACCTCATGTGCCTGTCGTTTGACGACAAAACATTTTAGCATACTAAATCTACTTTTGAAAACCACAACAATATTAGTTTGGTAAATCCTTATCAACACTTGATAGAATAACATAGCATACGTCTAGCCAAAAGGATTGGCTTTGACATTCCTCAGATACTAACTCATGCGAAGAATACATGAATCACAAAGGCTTGCCCAGATCAAACTGGAACAAGGGTTAGAGTACTTGCCTTTAGCTTCTGCTATAATTTATAACACGTGCACTTTACATCTTTAAGGTATCTACATTAGATGATAGCATAATATAAAACATTAGGTCATGAATGATCACACATGGTTCCTAAATAATCTTACCCTACTTCTCAATCTAATTACCTATTAGATTTGTTATTATAGGTTCCGACTTTCCATTACGTCATTCGTACATTCATAAGTAATTGACTTAGTCTTAACAATGTTTAATTATAATCCTTTTTCAATTGCTTATCAATTACTAGCCATGCTCTATATGTAAACATTCATTAATGTCTTGGTCTTGAGGCTAGCGCTGTGGCGCCGACTTTTACACTTGATGTCGCGCTGCGACATCACCTATTGTTGCCTAGAACCCGAACTTAGCGCTGCGGCGCGAGTCTCAGTGTTAATGGTCGCGCTACGGCGCCACTCTCCAGAAGGTTATGGCTTTGCTCGACCAAGTTTGGCACTGCGGCGTGGGCTAAATGGCCTTGGGCTGGCACCGCGGCGCCAGCTCTGTGCACCAAAAAATCTTTACAGACTTTAAATTTTGTGAGATACCCGGACTCGTAACTTCTTTGTTATAAGTCCAAATTGGCTCGTTCAAGAGCCTACGGTTCACAAATCATGTACTCTATGTATTCATTCAAGAATTTTATCCATTCGACTTCGTTTGCTAAAATTCCACTTATTAGTTCAATTTTAACGAAAACGATAACGATAACGTTCGTGAACATTCAATGCTCGTTTCTTTGTTCTAAGTCGGAATCCGGCCATTTTTGAGTCCACAACTCTATAATGCCAAATATGACTTTCCTCCATCGAAAACCCATGATTCCATTGTCAAACACAAAATATGACTTCCATTCCGAGAATTTCACGAATTCGACGATTATCGTCCAATCGTGCAAATTCCGGCGAAACCTCAACACTAATCATTCTAAGTGGATTTTAATCAACATGTAGACATTACAAGTTACTTATTACACCAACTTATATTAAGGTAGGTTTTGACTTATTCTTACAAGTCAATGACTTGTTTAACTTATTAACTACAATTCTCATGCTTATGACAACATATGAAAATTCTTCATAAGTTCATCAACTTATATAAGTTCAAGTTGCTTATTCAGCTTATTCGGATTAAGTCCATTGCTTATCAACTTCTCCTATGTACTTAGCATCTAAGTTTATTAGATTACACTTCTCTTATCCTCCTAATATGTTAGAGATGAAGAAGACAATATCATTTACCTTTGATGATTACTTCACTTTCTTTGGAAATCTACTAAGGAAAGGTTAATCTCAAAGTGCTTATTGACTCTAACAAATAAGTTGTTTGAGAAAGAGTTTGAGAGAGATTTTAATCAAGCAATAAAATGAATAATGAGCTCTCTATTTATAGGCTTGACAAAGTGAGGGTAGAATGGTTTATGTGTCATCCCACCTCCTTAAACTAACCTCCTTACTATTCATTACTTATTAACCAAGTCTACTTGCTAACCACTCTAATTTACTTGGCCATTACAACACTTGGTCACCACACAAAAGGTTTGCCCATCGGGTCTACCCATGGGTTGCCCCATGGATCCTCATTAACTAATGGATCATAGTTTGGGCTTAATGCTAATTCAATTAACTTATCTTTTGGGCTTGCTAATTAATTAGTTTGGGCCTCCCTTTATTAAACACTTGGGTTTCATAATGAATCCCACTTAGGTTTACACCTTTAAGCTTATGGACTTATTTTTATGTAAAGTTACATTAATTCATTTCATTAGGTTTTAATACCTATATTCCCAAATTAAGTCCACATGCGAATTATTGTATTTTTCATACTTAGATTATTATTACATAATCCACCTTGCCTCGATATTCTAACATTACGTATTTCTCGGAAGTTCAAAAATAATTCCCGAACGGTAAACGGTGAATAGTGTTTTTCAGAAACTTCCTCAGAAAACATTTATTTTCGTCTTGGAAATTCAAACACTTTAATTCTCTCACGGGGTTCGAATACTAAGGTCTTCCGACATTTCTAGGTTATAAAACAACATACATCTTATTAATACATATAATAACAAATAATATCATTTTATTCATTATTTAATTCTGTCAAATATTTTTACAAAGGATCCGAATTTCTCGGGTGTTATATGAATTGTTCTATGATTGAGCTCTTCAATACAAGTATGTTCGGTTTATACATGAACCGTTAATGTTAAGTCTGTGCTAATGATTCTAGCCATACAAGATGTGTATGAAAAAGGTAGAGGAATGAAAGTATTTCAAAGTGAAATTGACTGATGTTTTAAGATGATAGGAATTGAGACTATTTATATTATTCAAGTTGCTTCATAACCTTTGTTTGATTATTGAAGTTCTGAAGAATGTTTAAACTCTTGAAATTATTTGTTCAACTATTATGATTTGCTGGGCAATTGAATGCTCACACTTGCTTTAAATGGAAAACATTTTCAGTGTACCATGTTAGAAAGAACTTAAGGATCCCGTAAAGATCAAGTTTAGTGGTATCCAGATGAAGTGTCATTAAGTATATGAATGTGCGTGAAGAGCAAGTGAAGACTTGTAATATAGAATGATAGAATTAAACTATAGACTAGTTTAATGAACAGTTATATATCCTTGGTGGCGGATGAAAGTCACTCGTGTAGGATGAAAAGAAAAATGTAATTATCATTATTTGTAATGAAAGAGGCTATAAGGTTTCGAGAACCTGGGATTTGAAAAGGTATGTCATTATATTTAGCTATATAATGAGGTATGTTTGGAAGGAAATGGAATCGTGAGGCACGGAGTCCGGGTCTGAAAGTAGATCGGATTTCGGGGCGTTACAGTGGCAACCTCATGTGCCTGTCGTTTGACGACAAAACATTTTTAGCATCCCCAGTCTTCATTTGAAATCCACACCAATATTGTTTGGTAAAACATTGACAATATTTTGATAAATTATAATAAATCCGACATATCGTAAGTCTAGCCGAAATAATTGACTTTGACTTCATCATGTAACAATTCATGCGTAAGAATACATGAATCACAAAGCTTGTCCAGAATGAACTAAAACAAGGGTTAGAACACCTGCCTTTAGCGTTTTCTACTGTTATTACACGAGCACTTTAAGTCTTTAAGGTCTCTACAGTAGATGATAACATCACATAATACATTAGGTCATGAATAAGCATACATGGTTCCTAATGATTCTTACCCTTCTTCTCAATTTAATTATGACTTGGATTTATTTTTATTGGTTCTGGCGTTCTGTTTCGTCGTTCTTACGTTCATATGCAATTAACTTACTTCAACCCTAAGTGATTATACTTAAGGTTTAACAATGTCTTAACAACGTTACTTCTTGTTTATTAAGTTTGTACTACTTCATTGTCTTTCTTTCTATCTTCATAATCATTCATCTCTATGTAAACCCTAAGGTTGGCGCTACGACGCTAGCACTCCTTCTATGTGCCGCGCTGCGACACCATACTTTAGGGGTTGAGGACAGGACTCAGCGCTGCGTCGCGAGTCCTTTCGTTACGGGCCACGCTGCAGCGCGAAACTCCAGTAGGTCACAGCTTCTCTCAACCAAGCTCGGCGCTTCAGCGCCACCTATTTGGCCTTGGGCTGGCGCCGCGGGGCCAGCTCTGTGTACCGGAAAACTTGGTTAAATTCTTTCTAAGTCACTGTACTATATGCCAACTTACAACTGGGTCACTGAACTTTTTTCCTACAGTCAACTCACTAAACTCGATTTTTCTAACAAAAAGTTAAAAAAACCATTACACTAGTTTGATTATTAACGAAAAACGGCTGAGTTGTCAAAAAAGCTTATGTGGCAATTAGTATGCGACGTGGCAGTGATGATGTGGATTTGTAGAAAAACATTTATGAAAAAAATGGGGAAAAAATATTTTAAAGTATAATATAAATTTAAAAAATTAGCCAAAAAAATAAAATAAATAAAAAATGCAATTTTTTTTAAAAAAATGAAAACGCATTTTTTTAATAAAAAAACATAGTTTATTTTTCTTAAAAAAATAAAAAAGCGATTTTTAAGAAAAAAAACTGAGCTTTTTTATTTTTTTAATAAAAACTGCTTTTTTTTAAAAAATAATTGCTTTATTTTTCTTAAAAAACTGTTTTTTAACCAAAATAAAAGCATTTTAAAACAAAGCAAAAATAATTGCTTTATTTTTCTTTAAAAAAAAACTATTTTTTTATAAAAATAAAAGAAGTTTTTTAAAAAAGCAAAAATAATTGCTTTATTTTTTTTTAAAAAAAGCTGCTTTTTTATTTTTAATAAAAATTGTTGCTTTTTTATTTTTAATAAAAATAGTTTTTTTAAGAAAAAAAAACTGCGTTTTTTTATTTTTAAATAAAAGCTGATTTTTTGTTTTTTTTAAGAAAAATAAACAATTTTTTTATTATTAAAAAAACTGCGTTTTTTTATTAAAAAAAATGCGTTTTCATTTTCTTAAAAAAACTATGTTTTTTATTTTTATTAAAAAACTACGTTATTTTTTTTATAAAAAGAACTGCTTTTTAATTAAAAAAACTGTGTTTTATTTATTAAAAAATAGTTTTTATTATTAAAAAAACTATTTTTTAAAGAAAAATAAAGCAATTATTTTTTTAAAAAAAATGCTTTACTTTTTGTTAAAAAAAAATAAAAAAGTAGTTTTTTTAAAGAAAAATAAAGCAATTTTTTTTTGTTTTTTTAAAAAACGCAGTTTATTTTTCTTAAAAAAATAAAAAAACTTTTTTTATTAAAAAAATAAAAAAACTCAGTTTTTTTTTCTTCTTAAATAACGCAGTTATTTATTTTATTCTTTTGGCTATTTTTTTAAATTTGTATTATACTTTAAAATATTTTTTTCGCCATTTTTTCATAAAATTTTTTCCTACAAATCCACATCATCACTGCCACGTCGCATACTAACTGCCACATAAGTTTTTTTTGACAACTCAGCCGTTTTCCGTTAACAGTCAAACTAGTGTAACGGTTTTTTTAACTTTTTGTTAGAAAAATCGAGTTTAGTGAGTTGACTATAAGAAAAAAAATGTTAAGTGACCCAGTTGTAAGTTAGCGTATAGTACAGTGACTTAGAAAACATTTAACCCCCAGAAAACTTGGACATTTTTTCAACTTTGTGAGATTCCCGGGCTCGTAACTTCTTCGTTATAAGTCCGAATTTGCTCGTTCAAAAGCCGTTAGTTCAAAAATCACATACTCTACGTGTTCATGCAAGAATTTTATATTTTCAATTTCGTTAACTCAAAATTCACCTATTGGTTCATTTTTAACGAAAACGATAAACATTCGTGAACGTTCAACGCTTGTTTCTTTGTTCTAATTTGGAATTCGGTCATTTTCGAGTCCGTAACTCTATAATTCCAAATAAGCCTTGTCTTCATCGAAAACCAACGTTTCCGAGTTCAATAACAAAATTCGACTTCCATTTCGAGAATTTCACGAATTCGACGATTATCGTCTAATCGTGTGAATTCCGGCACAACCTCGTTTTTTATGATTTGTTCATCATTCCAAATGGATTCAATCCATCAAATTGACATCTCAACCTACATATTACAATAATTTATTTTTAATTTAGGAAATGGCTTATTCTTCATGAGCGTATTACTTGTTAAAGTATAAACTACACTTAACTTTGTTTCACATGGTTTATGATAGTTAAAGTCTTCTAACAATCATTTTTACATCTTAGTATCATACTAACATCATTCATGTAAACATATGACAAGTTCTTATATGTTCGTCATAAGTTCATAACTTATTTAGGTTTGAATTACTTAACCATGACTTATACAGCTTAAGTCCATTGATTATTCATTCTCTTATCAATCTACCATAGAAGAGTTGGAAGATTAATATCATATGAGGCTTAGGTGCTGTTTGTTTACATCTGATTGCCTCTTAATGGACTGTCTCTTATTCGCTAAGAGGCATGATGCTGTTTGTTTTGTTTTTTGTTACCTCTGAATGCCTCTTAATCGGTAAGACAGAAAATGAAATCTTAACAATTAAGAGGTACCTCTTAATGAATTTTTTTGCTAATTTTTTTTATATAAATATATTAAACAATATTATGTACTTATTTTTATTAAATTGAATATTTAAAATTATTAAATAAAATTTTATCCTTTAAAATGGTAAAATAGTGTCATTAAGAGACAACTTACTTTTTAGTTATCAAATAATTTTTTAGATTCAGACCTCATAACCATTCAGATGATCTAATTTATTAAGACATTATAATCATTCAGATCTTAATTTCCAAATTTATCAAACACAACCTTACCCTTTATGATCTCTTAACTCTTTCTTGTTCTTACTTCTTGTTCAAAGTCTAACTTTTGCTATCTTATTATCTCTAACCAATAAACACTTTGCTAGATGGAAGTTGTTGGATGAAAAATGAACAAGCAAATAATGAATCCAAACTTGATATTTATAGAAGTCTCTAAGTTAGGGCATTATGGAAAAAAGTCAATCCCACCTCCTTTGTAACCTCCTTACTATTCCATACTTAACAATTAAGTTAACTTGCTCCCTACCCTAATTACTTGGCCTCCACAAAACATATCCAATACTTGGGCACCAAGATCACCCATGGGTTGCCCCATGGATCATGTTTACCCGATGGATCATAGCTTAGGCTTAGGTTTAATTAGTTTAGCTTATTCATTTAGATTTGCAATAATTTGCTTTGGGCTTTACATTAATAACCACTTGGGCTCTAACATTACTCACACATAGGCTTGCACATTACTTCTATTGAACTATTCAATTACTAAACAATCTTACTAGTCCATTTCATTTAATTAAAAGCCTTATAACGTATACTATACGTATAATTCTCGTATTCTCACTCGTATACTAATTCATAATATACGGTATTTCCATTATTCGTACATACTCGTATAATACTTTGTATCATACTCGTATTCATTTTCCTCTTACAATACCTATGCATCCTACGATCATTACATTAACTTCTTAACGCTTGATTTTCCTAACGTTCTCAAATTAAGTCCACAGACAAAATATTACGTTTTCCTTACATGGATTATTATTACATAATCAATCTCACCTCGATATTCTATCATTACGTATTTCTCGGAAGTTCAAAAATAATTCCCGAGCGGAAATCAATGAATAGTGTTTTTCAGAAGATTTCTTGGAAAGATTTTATTTTCGTCTTAGAAATTCAAACACTTTAATTCCTTCACGTAGTTAAAATACTATGACTTTCCGACGTTTCTAGGTTATAGAATGACATTCATCTTGCTAACACATAATAATAACAAATAATATAATTTTATTCATTATTTAATTAATTAAAAGTATTTTACAAAAGATCCGAATTTCTCGATCGTTATAGGTACAATGGTGGTAATGTGGTGGGAAGCAGCATGGAAAAGCAAGAAAAAGCAATTACCCCGCTGGGGTGGGGGTACACGTGGCAGACAATATCTTAGCATCATGTCAGAGGGGTGGACTGAATGGAAAAGTTTTGCTTTGATTCAAACACTACGGAGGCGTGGACTGAACGAGTTTGACTTTATTTGGGACTGGATTGTGGAAATTTTTATTAACTTTTGCAGTGACTTATGTGATAAAGACATAATTCAATCAATCAAGTATCAATTACAATTTTGAAACCCTAATTCTTGAAGATTCTTAGAGGAATGGAGTAGAATGAGTAAGATCATGAAGATTTTAGAACTGAGTGCAAAGAAGGGTGGTTCTATACTATTATTGTACTTTTAATTCCGTTTCTGTAATTGGGATGATGTATTCTTTAATCTACTTGGTTTTTAATTCATTAGTTATGAACAATATTGCTTATTAAGCTTGCAATGGATCTTTAAGTGGAATTAATGATGATTATCATACTTTGATTTCAGTTCAATAAAGCTATCTTTTCAATTCATCTATTGTGATTTGTAATTAACTTATGATTTGCTTGATCACCAATTCTTTGTGGATTTGTATGGATTCGAGAGATGAGATATGAATCTAGACTTAGTCATAATAGCATGTGTTCATGATTTCTGTGTTTTGATGGAATTCTTGATGTATGTTTAGGATAGAGATATACCTAGCATCACATGTAATCGTGTGAGAACTTGGAATTTAAACCTTTTAATTGTAATTCACATAGAGATATAGTGAATTAGTTAATTAGGGTGTTTGGCTTAATACTATCAATTGTGGATTTAAGTTGATATGGTGTTAGTGCATTGAGAGATGACTAATTCTACTTTAGTGTTCTTTGTTAGGAATAAGCATGTGAATGATATTTCTATTTACATATGATTTGATTATGATATATATATATATATATATATATATATATATATATATATATATATATATATATATATATATATATATATATATGAATGAATAATATGCAAGTATGCTTGCATTAAGAAAAGATGTAAAGTTCTTTGATAGAAAATAGAAATATGTGTATAAGGACTTAGAATGAATTGATCAAGAATGTTAGGTTGATCCTATATAAGCAAAACAACTTTGTAAAGTCCTTAAAAAGAAATGATGTACAAGGATTATAAATATAGAAAGATCAAGCATGTTAGGTTGCTCTTATGATGTAATAGATAGGCTTGTTTGATCATCGAGCACTGCACCAGCAATCGTAGTCTGCCAGGAGAGTTAAGAAAAACTCGAGAGCTATCAAGGAAGAATCGTAGTCTGCAAGATAGTAGATCTCAGAGTTTGTAGACTTCCAGGAGAGACGAGGAAGGATCGTAGTGTGTCTAGTAGAACTTCCTTAGGACCGAAGTCTGCTGAGGAAGTCATGTTCAGAATCGGTGAGACAGCCTGCCTACGAGCCGACCGAACATCTGCCAAAGCCAAGTCAAAAGCGTAGAGTCTGCTGATGTCGAAGCCAAGTCAAGGATCGTAGACTACACTCGCGGTCGTAGAGTCTACTAATGGTGAAGCCATGTCAAGGATCGTAGACCACACTCTGATTTCGTAGAGTCTATTAATTACATGCAGAGAACATAGTCGAGCTATACCAGATGAAGACATCGAGCACAAAGACAGAAATCGTATAGTGTCAAGATCTGATCCCGAAGTCGTAGTGTCTGCACAGCCGAAGCTAAATCGTAGAGTGCTAAACTACGACCTCAACAGATGTGCTCACAATTCCAAGGCAGAATCGTAAAGCAAATACTATTCTCAACTAATGAGCACTCCTAGAATATCCAAATGAACAAAACCTCTAGTTGGCACTTCAAAGATACATCTCACCTGAAGGAAACCAGAGAGCACTCAACGACTGACATGCTAGCTAACAGAAGATCTAAGCACCAACCCAATCATCATCAAGATTGAGTTACAAAGCCATTCGAAATGATGTTTTCCACAAGATGACATCAAGTACAGTAGCTGTCAAGTGAACAGAAGACAACGTTCTTGGAAGCAACCGAGATCATAGTGTTTGCCAAACAAAGAAAGAACTGATGGAAAGTGAACCGAGATACTGGTTAGTCTCTGAAGAACAAGGCTAAAGTGTTTAAGCGTAGGGTCAGTCCATTGGTGATAAGTGAACATGAGATCACAAGGAGAAAGCGAGCTGGACGCGCCATAAATCTGAACTGTCTTACTATTCAGAGGGGACTAGAGCAAGGAGTTAGGCCATCAGTCTCTGAGAACAGTCGAAGCAAACAGAAGTGTTGAAGCACTGCACAATAGAAGGAAAAGGTGTACTACATTGGAGATCCAATCAACACTCTTCAAGATCGTACTGTTAACTCTACCAGTCAATGAGAAACACTCAACAAGACAATACGATCATGTCCAAGAAGACAAGTATCAAAATCGTAGAGTTCGAACACCCAAAGATTGAAGCATTGGCAACGGTTCAAACTGAAGGATGGTATTTGGAAAAAAGCTTATTGAGAGCATCGATGGAAAAGGACCACCTCTGATCGAGAAATCAGAAAGAGGAAAAAAAGTCTTCGACCTGCCCATGACATTAAAGTGACAAATCTGATGGGGTAGGTGAAAAAGTAGACTACAATGTCAGATAAATTATGATATGTCACATCAGCAATCTACCTCAAGCAACTCGAGATTTGTGAAGATATTTGAATAGCCTTCAACGATTACGTTCCAACGGAAAGATTTGGAAGGGGTATAAATCAGGAAGAGCTTCAAAGATTGAAGGTTGCTGGAGTTGTCGTTTTTGGAGAGAAGGTGGACTGTTCTAAACCTCGTAAGATAGTGAGTTCGAAGGCTCACTCTACGATCCACCAAGAACACTCAGATAAATACAAAGGAAGAATTAGAAGTGAGAGTTCTACTATGTAGAAGTGAGAGTTTTACTACAAGAAGAGTGTTCTGAACTGCTGAGAGAAAGAAAAACATCATGTCATCCTGGTGTCCATCATGGGAAGACTCTAAGTACAATAGAGAAAAGCTCACAGTCATCTTAGCAAGTCCATCATGAGAAGATATCAAGTATCAAGAAGGGAGATCGCAAACGTCATCATGGTGGCAAGCATGAGAAAGTTTCTAAGTACCAAGCAGAAGAACTTACAGTCATCTTGGAAACCTATCATGTGCAACCATCATGTATAAAGAGGAACGATCTTCAAGGCAGTCATCAAGGGATCATTCGAAGTGGTTGAGTAACTGAAGAAGCTGAGCATCATGCAACACTCAACTACACTTCAAGGATGATCACGCCAAGCTGCTAAGTATAGAAGATGTTCAGAGCATGAAGATATCTTAGCAGCTCAGCACCAACTCCAACAAACAAACAAACAACTCAACAGAAGCCAGAGCCTGAGGGTTCCTTGTCCGAAGGGACTAAATGAAGCCATGGCCAGAAGGGTCCTTGTCTAGAGGGACTAAACGAAGTTCCAAGCCTATTGGGCTTGAAGAGTTCCTAGGGAACTAAAGGAGTTCCAAGGCTGCTGGCCTTGAAGAGTTCTTAGTGAATTAAAGTCCCAAAGCTTCTGGCCTTGAAGGAATCTTATTGATTCAGGGTGCTGCCCTTCCTTAGTGGAAATCCTGCTAGTTGAAAGCAGAAGAGTGGATTAGGAGCTTGAGTCTCTGAACCACTTAAAACCCCTTGTGTCTTTTACATTATGACATTTACATTATGTCTATTAACTGTTATAACTGCTATTTATGTTTTAACTACTTACAACTGAACTAACTCTACGAACAATGTATGTATGATTATGAATATATCAATGAAGGGGATCTTTTACTTATTCCGCTGTGCTTGAAAAGATTCTTATGTTTGTCATATACTAATTTAATAGCAAAACAAAGTAAAAAGAGAAAAGTATTTGAAATTAAAAAGGATCTATTCAACCCCCCCTTCTAGATTTATTGTGCCTACTGAGAACTAACAATTGGTATCAGAGCAGGTTCTCATGCTATATTCAAAAGCTAATCGCTTTGAGTCTGATCCCATGCACAAACATTGTTCTAAACTTTGTTTAGTAGTAAGTAACTTGTTATATGCAGATGAGCTCACACGTTGGAAATATTGTGTATAGGTAAATGTGTATATACACTTGAAGCTACTCAGATTGATCCATGTTCTCGATTGCTACATCAACAAGACTAATCCCTGCCTTCAATCAATCTTGTAGTCTGAAGACCATACGAGAAAACTCAAGAGATATCAACGACAAAGAGTCAAGCATCCACCAACCTAAAAGATGAAGAGGTCGTACATGCTAAGAAATGCTTATCAAGAGAAGAAAGAAGATCTTCTCAAACTTATGTCTGGCCAACCAGTAGCTGGGTGAAAACTTTGTAAACTAAAGAATGTCAAAGATCCTAATATTGAGAGTCTCTTGGCCTACATCTTCAAGACCATGACTGATTGATTAAAGGTTAACAAGAGCAACAAGCTGTCAGGAGTAAATGTGAAGCTATGCACATCAATGCCTAATTTCAGTATATCTAAGATAAATGACTGTTAAGAGACTGACAGTAAAAAGGTACGGTTCCTTACTATTATACATGTGTACATCATTAATGCACCATCTTATGAACCATAACAGTATTCTGTCAAGAAGTCATAATCTAAAAAGGTGAAGAGAGAAAGTATCGCGAGGATGGAAACTCAAATGTCTATAAACTTTCTCTCCATCCAAGTTTTAGGTTGAAGATGACATCTTGAAGGAAATCTGAAATGGGTCATAAGAGCATCATAGGTCAAATGAATTTTATGAGAAGTAATCTTTGCTGGTGGGTCAGTATATATGTACAAACTCTTGCTCTAAGTGTTTGATAACACACAAAGTATGATTAGTTCTAAAAGAGTATCTTGATGATGTGTAGAAACTGATCACCTCCATGAATCAACTAGATACTCCTAAATAGTAGAGTTGATTCTCACTCTGTGAACACTTAAACATTATGAACATAACCCAACAAATGATGAAACCATCAAAGATAAAGAATGTGTTATTAAATGTCAAATCTTACAGACACTCACCTTCATGCATATCAAAATGTATTATCTAAGACTAGTCTTATGCATGAATATGATGTTGGTAATAAATGTGATGATTATCCAAATAAGAGGAACATGGGTTTAGAAAACTAACCTAGCAGGACCCATTTAATTATGGGTACCAAAAATAAAAATATATTTAAACCTGCAGGTACTTGGTCCGTCTGACCACACTAAGGAATGCTGAAGCAGAAGACTTCAGCCAAGAAGACTTAACCAGCAGAAGGCTAAGGACTGTTTAGAGATGATTCTGATAAAGTTCCTATATGTCCAAGCCTATCCTTGAAGACCCTCTAAGATAACAAGAATGGAGCTCACATGACTGCTAATCTGTGTATGGAAGCAGGCCAGTTAACTAAAGGATCCTATGTGCTCAAGAACAAGAAAATAATGCTATATGAGAAGAATTCTCAAGGAAGCTCACAACATCATTGAGCACCAGTCTAGAGGAACTCATCGTGGAAGCAGAACTTCATAAACACAAGACTGTCAAAGGAGACTACGATCGTAGTGCTGACAAAAGATCGTAGAGCGATCAGTCCTGAAAATATTCATGCCTACGATACAAGGAGATCTAAGTGATAATAGTGATTCTAGTAAGAAGAAGATATGCAAGGCTGCCTTCTGACACACGTAGAAAAGGGAATCATAGCTGAGAAAACAACATCGACAATGGGGGAGCAGTGATCTATTAAGAAGCATCTATACAGAGGAATTTTATGAAGAAATGTACCAGCTACAGAGTCCCAAAACTTTGTGGCTGATGAACCAAATGAAGATCCATAGTCAGTAGGAACGTCTCAAAACGCACTACCGATAACCCTTCAGTCACCCAACCCAACATCGTGAAGTGCCTACGATCAAACATGTGATCGTAGTGTACGAACAGGAGGATACCACGATTTCAGCAAGCAATTGTCTAAAGTTGGTAGAGGATCTCCCCACCAGAAAAGGTCGAATGAGATGTCATTGCAAATCACTTCTATAGCATTTCATCTGGAAAGCGCCTTAGGGACAAACCTGACCCTTAGCTCACTCTAAGAGGTTGGCCTTTCCTGAGCTACCTTGTCCTAGAAGAATTGCTTGATCAAATTTATCTCAAGGACCAAGTCAGTCAATGATCGCAAATTCGAGGTTGAAGAGAACTCCACAATCGCAGTGCAACCCAACGATCGTAGAAGACAACTCTATGATTGTAGTTCTACCAAAGGGGACTCCAGTTCACAAGGAGCTTGGAAAATGAGACAATTGCTCAACCATTCAAAATGAGGAGATAAGTTCGAGTATATCAGTGATTAAACTATGCTGCATCATAATGAGGATAGAAGTCAAAGTCATCCACTACAACATCTCTCAAAAGTTGATCGTTGAATTAACAAAGAAAATCGTAGAGTCCATAGCTGACTTACCATGCTACTCTACGAATCAAAAAGGTCAACGGTCAAAGCCACGTCGTCTAAACGTCTACTCTTCTAAAAGGAAATATCTAACTAAAAAGTTATGGGGAGTTACAGCTCATTAATGGGCATCGTACAACCAATGGTCGGTTGACACATCACTGGTTTTGCAGAGTTATAAGGATCTTCCATAAAGACAATTTCAAATATGCAAACAGTTATCAAAAGCTATCGAACCTTTCCCCCTCCCATTTTCAAACCCTAAAATCCTCTCAAGAGCCAGAACAGATTAACACTCCAGAGCTTTATCAAATCACAATCAGCCATCTATTATAAACCTCTCTAAATTAAATACCCACATTCTTCGAACTACTCAAATGGAAAATTGGCGAGTAATCACTGGCATTCAGCTAGGAACCAAGTCATTCGAGAAATCCAAAAAAAAGTTCAGAGACATTCTCGAACTTGTGAAGAAAGCTGGATTCTCCGAATGTCTTGAGGCTAGCACTCGAGTATACGTTGACCTAGTAAAAGTGTTCTACTCAAAAACCTCCATAAACTCTGGAACCATTTCTACCAAGGTCAAAGGTCAGTATCTAAAGCTAAAATTTTCTGACCTCAATCAATGCCTAGGTTTTCCCAACCAAGGACTGAAGAGCCTTGATGATGTTTATACGGAACAAGCAAAGGAGATCATGGGGTACCAAAGAAACCCTAATCTGAAAGACATGAAGAAGAAGGAGTTTCCTGAAGAGTACGAGTTCCTTGCAAAAATAATTGGAAAATGCAAACTGTGCAAGGACACTGCACATGACACAGTGCTTGACCAACAGTTGAAGATAATGTCAGCAATAGTTCTGAAGAAACAAATCAACTTTGAAGCTATCTTGTTTGATCAAATCTACAAGTGGGTAGAAAAAGCTAAGTTGAAGAAGTCCATCGAAAAACCCCTGACTAAGGCGTTTCATGGTAGACTGCTGAGTATCATGATGAAGAAGAAGCTAGGAGGGAAGATCAAGGATGATGAGGGAGATCCATTGAATGTTGACAAGGTAATGTCTCTACAATTGTTTGTAAATTGGAAGAAAAACCCCAAGGAAAACCGAAGACTGACAACCGGGAGCAACAACAGGGCCTCTACAAAGAAGAGGAAGATAGAAGAGGCAGAAAGCTCTGAGTTTGATGACTCTGTACCAACAAAAATCACACCAGACAGAAAGAAATCCAGAGGTGTGAAGAAAGCTGGTGATGTGAAGAAAAATCAGACCTCATCAAGAAGAGTCTCCACCAAAGATAAAGATGAAGAAGAAAAGGGCCTAACTGCTGAAACAACAAAGAGGAGAAGTAACAGATTACTTCAAGGCCCATTCAGCAAGAAAGCTAAGGTGGAAAACAAACTAGCCTCAGCTTCCCAAAATAGTACATCTGCTGAAAAGAAGGACGTAGAGTCAGCAGAAGAAAAGGAGACAGATGTCAAGGCTGAGTCCACTCAGACCAAATCCAACAGTGAAGGTGAAGCTGGACTAATGAATGAAAATTCAACATCTGCTGATGAAGAGGAATGCTCAAGCCCTGTGGCTAATCCTCAAAGCAGTCATTCTGCTGATGAAGAAGAAACTCAAGATGACCCAATTCCATCCCCAAATGCAACAGCCCCAACAAGCCCAGATAATGGGTCAAATGATGACGAGTTTATAGAAGAGGGGACTGCCTCTACCAGTGCTGAACCCCAAGGAAGGTTGTCTGTTAAACCAGAGGAGTCAGAGTTTGAAGAAGAAGATGAGTCCAACTCTCTCATAGTTGAACCTCCAAGAAGAAGGAAGAGCTACAGACTGCAAACAAAATTTGCCTTCAAAAGAAGCAGTGATCAATCAAATGTAGTTATAGAATTAAGTGATGATAAGTTTGTATCACAGAAAGAAAATGCTGAGGATAGGACATGCTGTAAAGAAAATGAATCAGAGGAAGATTTTACTGAAGAAAGTTCTGAGAATGAAATGCAACAAGAAGGATTCACTGCTGGAAATGATCAAGGTGGTTCAGGCTCCGAGATAGAAAAGATTGAAAAAGTTTCTGAGTCTGCAACACAGGAAGCAGAAGAACAAGAAGATTATCCAGTTATCTCACTAGCAAGATTCAAAAGAAGAATAGTGGTGGAAGCCTCAAATGAACTACCAGTAGCTCCACCAGAAAGATGGGTTAACTATGGAGATGAGCAGCTCAAGGTAGTAAGAATGACTACCTTTGACATAGCTAAAAACTGGAACAACATGGAGCTAGACTGCTCGACCATTCTCTATAATCCTAACGACTTGCTAATGAGATGGTTCTTCCAATTGATGCCATGGCTAAAGGCCCACACTAAAAGACATGGAAGCTACTTCAGTTGGTGTTACAAGCAGTTTCCAAGCATGGAACTGGTGGCTCAAAACATCCCAAGGGTGAAGAAGTTTGCAACCAAAATGATCACAAACAAGCCCCACTTCAAAGTCTATCGACAGTCTGGAAATCACTACATCCCCTACGATCGTAGAGTGGACTCTCAAGGAAGAAGGAACATGACAGAAGAGGTGATCATAGAGTCTGGTCACTCTACTGCTGAGATTGTTCAAATTCAAAATCAGAAGCTTCTGACAGCCCAATCACTGATCTCTGACATTCCCTCATCTTCAACCAGCAATTAGTACTCAACGATTGTTCAGATTATCCAAACTTTCAAAAATCTGTCCAAAAATGAAAATCGTAGAGTCCAATCCAATGCTCAACCCGAAGCTTCCCAACAAAACGATCACACTATTTTGGAGCAAGAACTACTGAAGAGCTCTAATTAAATAAGTGAGAAAATATCTCTACTCACTGAAGAGTCACAGAAACTGACAGCAAGAGGAGAAGGTTCACTCCAGAACAAACTTTAAGCTACTATGGCAGATGT
The DNA here is from genome assembly GCA_020205505.1 of Panax japonicus. Taxonomy (NCBI): domain Eukaryota; kingdom Viridiplantae; phylum Streptophyta; class Magnoliopsida; order Apiales; family Araliaceae; genus Panax; species Panax japonicus. Next base: position 537,548 of record JAINUV010001453.1, read on the forward strand.
ATCTCTCAAAATCCAAGAGAGAGATAACATCTATCAGAAGGACATACAGGATCAAAAGGCATAAGCTCTACGAGTTCAGAAGGCAAATGAAGAGCAGATCCAAGCCCTCTCCGACAAGATTGACGACCTGAAGTAGTCTTCTCAGTGCAACTTGAGTTAGGCCAACAGGAACTCAAGTTTGAAGTTTCCAACTCCTCCTACCTAATGGAGCAGCTTATGTCCAACATGGAGCAGCTCTCACAAATGATTAATGACAAAAAGGGGGAGAAAAAGAAGCATAGAAAGAGGAAGAGCAAGAGGAACAAGAGGCATGCAAAGAAGTCAAAGAAGAAGACAACAACATCATCATCTGAGGGGGAGCCAAAAGATGATGATCACATGATCGCAGAGTCTGAGGGGGAGCATGTTCAGAAAGAAGCTGAAAGGGAGCAAAGCAAAGATTTCATCATTCCAGGGGGAACAAGAGCAAGAAGAAAAAACAGATGAATAGCTGATCAACAGACATCCTGGAAACATACATAAAGCTAAAGAGTTACATCTCTAACTAGTTAGGTTTGTTCTGGATCTAGGATGTAAAATGTATTAATGTATAAATTTCCATATCATTATAAATGACATTCATGATTATCTGTTTTAGAAATACAGATGCTCACTGTATATAAGATTCATTCATAACATTCATATACACTTATTATTTGTGTTATAATCAAATAGGGGGAGATTGTCAGGAATAAGCATGTGAATGATATTACTATTTACATATGATTTGATTATGATATATATATATATATATATATATATATATATATGAATGAATAATATGCAAGTATGCTTGCATTAAGAAAAGCTGTAAAGTCCTCTGATAGAAAATAGAAATATATTTACAAGGACTTAGAATGAATTGAACAAGAATGTTAGGTTGATCCTACATAAGCAAAACACCTTTGTAAAGTCCTTAAAAAGAAATAATGTACAAGGACTATAAATATAGAAAGATCAAGCATGTTAGGTTGATCTTATGATGTAATAGATAGGATTGTCTGATCGTTGAGCACTGTACCAGCAATCGTAGTCTGCCAGGAGAGTCAAGGAAAACTCGAGAGCTATCGAGGCAGAATCGTAGTCTGTAAGATAGTAGATCTCAGAGTTCGTAGACTGCCAGGAGAGACGAGGAAAGATCGTAGTGTGTCGAGTAGAACTTCCTCAGGACCGAAGTCTTCTGAGGAAGTCATGTTCAGAATCGTAGAGATAGCCTGCCTACGAGCCGACCGAACATCTGCCAAATCCAAGTCAGAAACGTTGACTGCACTCAGGGTCGTAGAGTCTACCTATGCCGAAGCCAAGTCAAGGATCGTAGACTACACTCGAGGTCGTAGAGTTTACTGATGCTGAAGCCATGTCAAGGATCGTAGACCACACTCTAAGTTCGTAGAGTCTATTGATTGCATGTAGAGATCGTAGTCGAGCTATATCAGATGAAGACATCGAGCACAAACATAGAAATCGTAGAGTGTCAAGATCTGATCCCGACGTCGTAGTGTTTGCACAGCCGAAGCTGAATCGTAGAGTACTAAACTACGATCTCAACAGATGTGTTCACAATTCCAAGGCAGAATCATAAGGAAAATACGATTTTCAACTAATGAGCACTCCCAGAATATCCAAAGGAACAAAACCTCTGGTTGGCACTGCAAAGATACATCTCACCTGAAGGGAACCAGAGAGCACTCAACGAATGGCATGCAAGCTAATAGAAGATCTAAGCACCAACCCAATCAGCATCAAGATTGAGTTGTAAAGCCATTCGAAATGAAGTCTTCCATAAGATGATCATAAGAAGACTTCAGTAACTGACTAAGGAAAATCAGCAAGTGCAGTAGCTGTCAAGTGAACATAAGATAACGATCATGGAAGCAACCGAGATCGTAGTGTGTGCCAAACAAAGAAATAACTGGGCCTTATTGAGACTAGAATCAAAGCTCCAAAGGCTCTCAGGATCTCGAGAGCCTTGTGCCGTAACTGGGTTTGGACATTCAACTATGATCACCATCCGAACGGGAGGATCTGGGTGGGGTGGGATCCTAATATCTGGATAGTAGATAGCCTATTTCAGTCTTCTCAACTATCCCATTTCAAACTTACCCCTATTCATGGAGATACCCCTATTCTGGTTTCGATCGTTTATGGCTTGAATTCAGTACTAGAGCATAGGCAATTCTGGGATGACCTCAAATCTATATCCTCTTCGGACACTTGGTGTATCCTGGGAGATTTTAACACTGTCAAACGGGTTTCTGAATCTGAAGGAGGTGATCCTTCCTGGGACGCTGACATGACGGATTTCAATGACTATTTAGACACTATCGGAGTAGATGACATTCGAGCTATTGGGCCTCTGCATACGCGGTGGAATTGCCAGGTAGGAAACCCGATTTTCAGGAAGCTAGACAGAGCTATGGGCAACAGTTCTTGGTTTAGCACCATATCTGATTCCCAAACCACCTTTGGTCCCCGTGGCCTTTCCGATCACTGCCCAGTTATTCTCAACACAGGTTATCATCTGAGGCGGCCTAAAAAACCCTTTCAATTCTTTAATTTCATGCTCGAGTTAGATGGGTTCAAAGAAGCTATTTCGGATTATTGGACCAGTAGTATCCATGGGATTTCATTCTACATCCTTAATGAGAAGTTGAGGAGAACCAAGAGAGCTCTTGTTGCCTTGAACTCTTCTATAGGTAATCTGACGAGCAATATAAACAAGCTTCAAGGTCTTCTGGACTTCGTCCAAATGTCTCTCCAGGCTAATCCCTTGAACCCTCTTTTATTAGCTCAAGAATCGTCATCTATCCAATCTTTATGGAAAGCAATGGCTCTTGAAGAATCCCTCATGCTCCAGAAATCTAGAGCAATTTGGCTAGCCCAGGGAGATAAAAACACTAAGTTCTTTGCAACTGTCATTAAGAGTAACTAGAACCACAACAAAATTCTTTCTATCTTCAACAACTCGGGTGACTTGATTGAGGACCAGCAAGGTATCCAGCAGGTAGCGGTGGTATATTACCAGGATCTTTTGGGATCATCCCCTTCATCCTATTCGGGGCGTGATGATCTTAAAAAATTTATTTCTAAGAGGATCTCTCCATCCCAGGCAGCTTCTTTAACAACTCCAATCCTTGATTATGAAATTAAGGCGGTCCTCCAGTCCATGAAACCGAATAAGAGCTCGGGGCCTGATGGTTTCAATGTTAACTTCTTCCTTCACTGCTGGGATACAATCGGTCGAGACTTCACTGCTGCTATCCACTCTTTCTTCAGAACCGGTCTCCTTCCGAGGGGAGTGAATGCTACGGTCATAGCCTTGATCCCAAAGACAGAAAACCCTTCCAATATGGTAGACTTCCGACCCATTTCTTGTTGCAACACAATATACATATGTATAGTAAAAATTCTTGTCAATAGGCTAAAACTAGTCCTCCCGTCCATTATAGACCATGCTCAGTCAGCTTTTATCTCGGGTAGAAGTATTAGCGATAATATTCTCCTTGCTCAGAAGCTGTTTAGAAACTATCATCGCCTATCTAGTCCGTCAAGGTGTGCTCTAAAAATTGATATCAGGAAGGCTTTTGACACAGTTGACTGGGGTTTTCTTCTAGACCTGCTGAGTTTGCTTCAGATTCCACCCATTTTTATAAACTGGATTAGAGAGTGCATCACAACGCCAATGTATTCTGTTAAAGTCAATGTCTCCCTTGCTGGCTACTTTAAGGGAGCAAGGGGTCTTCGTCAAGGAGATCCTCTGTCCCCTTACCTGTTTATTTTAGCCATGGAAGTATTATCTATAATTCTGAATAAGGAAACTCTCCTGCCGAATTTCAAGTTCCTTTGGAAAACAGAACCATGCAACATTACTGATTTATGTTTCACGGATGATATTATAATGTTCTGCTATGGAGACTTGCCATCTGTTTCCATCATCCACTCGAGCATCCAATCATTCTCAATGTTCTCCGGATTAATCCCCAACGCTCTTAAAAGCATATGCTTTTTAGCAAATGTCCCAAATGATGTCAAGGAAAGTATAAATCAGCTGTTGGGTATACCGATTGGAGTTCTTCCAATTAGATTTCTTGGAGTTCCCCTCATCTCTTCTAAACTTACACACTCCGACTGCCAGCCTCTGATTCACAGAATCATCGCGAGAGTCACTTCATGGACTTCCCGCTACCTCTCCTATGCCGGCAGAGTGCAGTTGATAAAATCAGTGCTATTTGCCATTCAATCCTACTGGGCAGCCCACTTTATCTTACCTAAATCGGTAATGCGTGCAATCCAATCTATAATGTGCAGATTCCTTTGGAAGGGCTCCTCTCTTCTAAGGTATGGTTCTAAAGTCGCTTGGAAGGATTTGTCTACCCCCTATGCGGAGGGAGGCCTGGCTTTAAAAAATCTTGCTGATTGGAACTCAGCCCTCATTTTATCCCATTTGCTCAGAGTTATTTCCCCTTCCCCAACTTCCTTATGGGCAAAGTGGGTCAAACCATTAGTTCTTCCAAAGATTAATTTCTGGCATTGTTCTACTCCATCGGACTGCTCTTAGATTTGGCGTAACATTCTTAAACTGCGGCCTTTAGGTTTAAATTTTCTTATCAATAAAGTTGGGAATGGCAATTCTTTTAGGTTTTGGCATGACCCATGGTTGAATGACCAGGCATTAAGCCCTTCTATGTATCTGCTTTCTAACTCACGAATCCCAGTAAATGCTCCAGTGTCTTTTGTCATTTCCTCGGGAGCCTGGGCATTATCGGCAAGCAATCATCATGAAGTGCAACAACTCTGAGGCCTTATTACTTCTCTTCCTGTGCCGATAACTGCTGATGACAAGATCTTATGGGAATCTTGTGAGCTGAAATACGTCAAGGCCTATCTCATTTGGGAATCTATTCGGCCACGTGCTCCGCTAGTTCCATGGGCTGCTCTGCTATGGCATTCTCTTCACGTTCCAAGATTTTCCTTTACTCTCTGGCTTGCTCTTCGGCAAAGATTACCCACGAATGACAGATTTTCTAGCTATTCTAGCTTTCGCCAGCTGACTTGCACCCTCTATGACTCCCATGTGGAAACATTCCCTCAATTATTCTTCGAATGCCCCTATTCTTCCTATGTTCTCTCCTCTACTTTAGCAGTGAGTGCCTGGACTAATGCTCCTATGAATTGGGACAACCTTGTGGACTACATTATCCAATATCGAGGGAGCAAACTCAGGTCGGATATTCTAAAGCTGGTTCTCTCCACTACAGTATACAAAATCTGGTCAGTCAGGAACTCCATTGTCCATAACAAAACCAAGATGCCTATGGGGGCTCTCTCTAGGGAGATAACCAATGTCATTAAGGCTAGGTTATCTTCTTCCTCTATTTTTTCTAAAAAAAGTCCAAAATAAGCCCAACCTCTGGGGGTGGTTGTAGGGTTGGGTTCTTTTTCACGGGGTGTCGGCAGTTCCGCCGCTTCGGTGCTGCCGGGAGAGCTGGTGGCTGGGCCCGTCTCAGTAGTGAATGTTAGTTATTGCTTCGGCTGGGGTTCTTTGGACAAGATCAGAGTTGGCAGTGACTCTCCGGCACTCGCCCATGTTACTCAGCTTGGTCATTATAGGGATGGCCTACGCGCCTCTAGCCACTGGTTCAATCTCAGCTTCGGGGTTTGCCTAAGCTTCGGGGTCTGCCTAAGGTTTGGGCAGATCAAGTGTTAGGGAGTTCGGCCTCAGGGGTTAGTTTCGAGGTTGTGGGTTTCAGTTCTTCTGCAGGGTTTGCCTTGCTGGCTCTAGCAGCATCTTCAGCTCGTTGCTGTTTGCGATGGTAGTTCATCTTCTCTGGCAGTTCGGTCTCTTCAGTAGTAGGGTTCGGCTCCAGGGTCAATGACGGGCTGGCTCGATCTCTTGGCTCGATCACGTGGCCCGGCTAGGGGGGTTCGCTGGTTTTGGTTTTGGGGCTTGGGGAACCCCCAATGGCATCGGGGGGGCTTCGTTTGATAAAGCGCTGGTTGCTGTCTTCCGGTTTCGGGCTTCGGTGCTCCCTCTTCGGTACGGCAGTCCAGTCTTTAGAGGTTCGGGCTTCGGGGCTCACGAATTTGGAGCTGGGGGATGAGTGTTCATTGGTTACGGCTTCATGGCACTCGCAGTTCATTCAAGGGTTCAACATTCTCATCTTCGGCTGCTTCGGATGTCGGCTAGCGCTCAGTTTGGATTGGTTTGTTGTTGTTTCAGTCCGGACTGGTTCGAATGATGCCTCCTTCCGGATTGGTTAATGTTTTAACTTATGGGGTCAGTGAAGGGCTAGTTTTGTAGCTTGGTTTCGGCTCCTTGTTTAGCCTTGGGAAGCTGGGGGATCTGGGCTGGTAGGTTAGGCTTATATGGTTCGGCCTCTCTGCCCCGCAGCTCCTTCTAGGCTTCGGGATCTTTAGTTCAGCCTCTTAGGTGCCGACAGCTTCAGTCTGTTCAGCAGCTGCTTCAGTTCGATTGATTCAGTTGTCTTCTGCAGTTCTGTCTGCAAATGGCAGTTTGCATTTTCATTTCATCACCAGATTGTTTCATTTGGATTCTTAGTTTCAGCTGATTGGATGTTTAGGCTTCAGCTTGTTTCTTTTGCATGCAGCTCTGTTTTGTAATGTTCCTTGTTGCTTTGGCTTGGTTATTAGTCTTTAGTTGTCCTTTTGGGGGTTGTCCCATGTGGTTCACCTAAAACTTCTGGGGTATGACCTTTGTGATTGTTTTATCACTTTTTCTTCTCAATATACAAACAAATTAGCAAAAAAAAATAAAGAAATAACTGATGGAAAGTGAATCGAGATACTGGTTAGTCTTTGAAGAACAAGGCTAAAGTAATTAAGTGTAGGGTCGGTCCATTGATGATAAGTGAATGGGAGATCACAAGGAGAAAGCGAGAGGGATGCGCCACAAATCTGAAGTGTCTTGCGATTCAGAGGGGACCAGAGCAAGGAGTTAGACCATCAGTCTCTGAGAATAGTTGAAGCAAACAGATGTTTTGAAGCATTGTACAATGGAAGGAAGAGGTGTACTACATTAGAGATCCAATCAACACTCTTCAAGATCGTAGTGTTAAATCTACCAGTCAATGAGCAACACTTAACAAGACACAACGATCAGGTCCAAAAAGACAAGTATTAGAATTGTACAGTTCGAACTCCCGAAGATTGAAGCATTGGCAACGGTTCAAACTGAAGGATGGTATTCGGACAAAAGCTTATTGAGAGCATCGATGCAAAATGACAACCTGTGATCGAGAAATCAGAAGGAGGAAATAAAGTCTTTGACCTGTCTAAGACATTAAAGTGACAACTCTAATGGGGTAAGTGAAACAGTAGATTGCAATGTCAGATAAAGTATGACATGTCACATCAGCAGTCTACCTCAAGCAACTTGAGATCTGTGAAGATATTTGAATAGCATTCAACGGTTACTTTCCAACGGAAGGATTGGGAAGGACTATAAATCAGGAAGAGCTTCAAAGATCGAAGGTTGCTGGAGTTGCCATTTTTGGAGAGAAGGTGGACTGTTCTAAACCTCGTAAGATAGTGAGTCCGAAGGCTCACTCTACGATCAACCAATAACACTCGGATACATTCAAAGGAAGAAGTAGAAGTGAGAGTTCTACTATATAGAAGTGAGAGTTCTACTACAAGAAGAGTGTTCTGAACTGCTAAGAGAAAGAAGAGCATCATGTCATCCTGGTGTCCATCATGGGAAGACTCTAAGTACAATAGAGAAAAGCTCACAGTCATCTTAGCAAGTCCATCATGAGAAGACATCAAGTATCAAGAAGGGAGATCGCAAACGTCATCATGGTGGCAAGCATGAGAAAGTTTATAAGTACCAAGTAGAAGAACTTACAGTCATCTTGGAAACCTATCATGTGCAGCCATCATGTATCAAGAGGAAAGATCTTCAAGGCAGTCATCAAGGGATCATCCGAAGTGGTTGAGTAACTGAAGAAGCTGAGCATCATACAACACTCAACTGCACTTCAAGGATGATCACGCCAAGCTTCTAAGTATAGAAGATGTTCAGAGCATGAAGACATCTTAGCAGCTCAGCACCAACTCCAACAAACAAATAAACAAATCTACCGAAGCCAGGGCCTGAGCGCTCCTTATCCGAAGGGACTAAATGAAGCCAGGGCTCGTAGGGTCCTTGTCCAGATGGACTAAACGAAGTTCCAAGCCTGCTTGGCTTGAAGAGTTCCTGGGGAACTAGGGGAGTCCCAAGGCTGCTGGCCTTGAAGAGTTCTTAGTGAACTGAAGTCCCAAGACGGCTGGCCTTGAAGGAATCTTAGTGATTCGGGGTGCTGCCCTTCCTTAATGGAAATCCTGCTAGTTAAAAGCAGAAGAGTGGATTAGGAGCTTGAGTCTCTGAACCACTTAAAACCCATTGTGTCTTTTACATTATGTCATTTACATTATGTCTATTAACTGCTATAACTGCTTACAACTGAACTAACTCTACGAACAATGTATGTATAATTATGAATATAGCAATGAAGGGGATCTTTTACTTATTCCGCTGTTCTTGAAAAGATTCGTATGTTTGTTATATGCTAATTTAATAGCAACACAAAGTAAAAAGAGAAAAGTATTTGAAATTAAAAAGGATATATTCAACCCCTCCTTCTAGATCTATTGTCCCTACTGGGAACTAACATTCTTGATGAATGAACTAGGATAGTTCATTGAACTGAAAAGAAGTGTGACAATCTGAGTGAAGCTTAAAGTGAAGTTGTAGGCTTAATTCTCCATTATTTGATTAAAATTTGTTGTACTTAGTTGTGTTCATTTGTTTTGATTTCTAGTTTATTCGTTTTTCATTATTTTTAATTATCAATTCGATTAGTTTAATAAAATTAAAATAATACATAGCTGGTAATTGTTAGATTAAAATTAATGCTTGCCTCTGTGGGAACGATACTTGACTTATCATTATATTATTTATTGATCATGTATACTTGCGTGTTGTACGTATTTAGATTATACCCAACAAGTTTTTGGCGCCATTGTCGGGGACTAGTTTTGATTTTATTACTTTCAATATCAGTTTAATTAGCTCAGTTTTAGTTAAACAATTTTTCTATTTCTTTTTTTTTTATTTCTTGTTTCAGGTTTTCTTACATAGTGCATGCAAACTCGGTCAAAGAAATCATATTTGCTTCCTTACGAGGACGACATCGAAAAAATGTTTCAGCGACTAAGTAAGTGGATTAAGGAAACTCGAGAGAATTTGGATAAAAAAGAAAGTATAGTTGCAAAGGATCAGAAAGCACTTAGGGACTATGCTACTCCAAGAGTCACTGAAATTTAGTCAAGTATCACCAGACCTGCAATTACAGCAAATAACTTTGAGATCAAGCCTAGGACCATTCAGATGATATAGAATTCAGTACAGTTTGGGGGATTGGCCAATGATGACTCAAAAGAGTTCTTTTTGAGCTTTCTGGAGATTTGTGATACCATTAAGTGCAACGGGGTATCTGATGATACAGTTAGGCTTAGGTTGTTTCCGTTCACACTGCGGGACAAGGCAAAAAGTTGGTTACATTCACTATCGCCAGGGTCAATTACTACTTGGGATGACCTTGCTCAGAAATTTTTATCTAAATTTTTCCCACCAGCGAAGACTGCTAAGATGAGGAATGAAATTACTATGTTTGAATAGTTGTACTGGCGAAGCTTGGGAAAGGTACAAGGAATTGCTAAGAAAGTGTCCGCATCACGGATTACCCAAGTGGCTGCAGATGAACACCTTCTACAATGGGTTGAATGGAAATCTTCGTGCTAGAATTGATGCAGTGTCTGGGTGAGCTTTTATGGCTAAAAGTTTTAAGGTAGCCTATAATCTGATTGAGACGATGGTGACTAACAACTACCAGTGGCCCACATCAAGAATGTCACAACCGAAGGCAACTGAGGTGTTAGAAGTAGATGGAGTGACAGCTCTAGCAGCTTAAATTTCAGCGCTATCAAAGAAGAAGGACGCTCTCACAGGTGCACAGGTTCAGCAGGTGGCATATGTTTGTGAATTATGTGTGGGGGAATATCCAATAGAAAAGTGTGCTATTAATCTAGTTGCATTTCAATTTGGAGGAAGTTATAATAGAATTCCTCAGAATCCATTTCAAAATGCCTACAATCCGGGGGCAAAGAACCATCCAAACATTTCGTGGAGTAACAATCAAAATCAGCAGGCTCCATGACAATCTTATCCCCTAGGTTTCCAAAATTAGCATCAACAGTCAACTCCACAGCAAGAGAAAAAGTTAGATTTGTAAGAGTTGTTCGTGAAATACATAGCCGATAATGAGGCAGCTATGAAAACACAAGCGACATCAATTAAGAATTTGGAAAATCAGATGGGACAGCTTGCGTTAGCATTGAATAACAGTCCTCAAGGGACGTTGCCGAATGATACTAAAAAAACCATAGAGGAAATCATAAGCAGTGTAATGCTATCACACTAAGGAGTGGTAAAGAATTGGGGTTTGACTTTAGTAGGAAAGCAAGCAAAGATGAGGGTTGTGAAAATGAGGGGATCGATTCAACAAAAATAACTAAGGAAAATGTTATGGGAAAGCCGAATGAAGACAAATCGAATGGAGTCACACCACCTGTACCTTTCCCTCAATGGTTGGAAAGTCAAAAGCTCAAGAATCGGTTTTCTAAGTTTATGGAAATCTTCAAATAGTTTCACATTAACATTTCGTTCGCTGAAGCACTAGATCAGATAACACGATGTGTCAAGTTCATGAAAGAGATACTTTCAAAGAAAATGCAAGCTCAAGGAATTCAAAACAGTGGCGTTAATGGAAGAGTGTAGTGTAATTCTGCAGAAAAAGCTTCCCCCTAAGTTGAGAGAGCTGGGGAGCTTTATTATTCCTTGTGTAATTTGGTATTCAAGATGTGGGGAGAGCCCTATGTTATTTAGGAGCAAGTATAAATCTCATGCCATTATCCATATACAGGAAGTTCGGCTTAAAGGAAGCAAAGCCAACAAACATCAGTCTATAACTCGTAGATAGATCAATAACATATACATTGGGGATGGTAGAAGATGTGTGACAACCCCAAAATAGGTCCAATCCATCCAACCTATTTTTGAGTTGCCAAATACATGGTACAAAAAATAACTACAACTTTATTACTATAATTGTCGTGCAAAATACTACAACACATACGTTGCGAGTTTCGATACAAATATATACCAATTGTGACTTTGGACACCAACTTGGATAGCACGTCACAATGGCACCTTACATAAAGATACAAACAATAACTATTTTAGAAATTAAAATCTTTGGAAAGTGCTCAAGAAAACCTTCGTACATGGGAGGCATGCTTCTAGGTTATGATAGATATCATATGCCCACAGAATTTTCCTTGGTTGACCTAATAGACCCCAAAGAAAAACGAGAAGATTGCTATCATATTCTTTCCAATGGTGAGTCTTCTCTTGACATATCATTATCTCCACTGTCTCTAATTGAGAATTATACTTCAACCAAACACCAAGATTATATAGGTAGTGCTCGTAGATATACTCAGCAACTGGATGTGCACAACCCTATCTTATAATAACACGAAGTCGCATGTCGTTAGACATCTTGTATGATAGTGGTAAAACACCCTTCCAACGTTGGGTTCGCCTCACCTTATTTGATTCTCCAAATATAACTACTAAATAATGTATAAAATACAACACACTTTTCTATACTATTTAGGGAGAACTTCCATAGCTAAAGACCACCGTTCTATTCCCCTGTTACCCCCGCTCGACCCAGCTACACTCTTATTACCTGAAAGGAATTATGAAGCAAAAGGGTGAGCACAACCCCAGTAAAGAATATCATGGCTAAAGATAAATAAATTATCAATAGACTTCGTCGGTAATAAATCAGTGATTTAGAACATATGGTAGATGATAAAACTTTTCAACCATAGTTGTAGCGAAACGAGCAATCCATTAGAAGAGTCAAATAGACCATAAAGTTTATTATCTTCTCCAGGTTAAAAGTCCACCAACAATGTTTTATCCATGTAGCATCAATCAACAGTTCCTGTTCACAATCATGTGAATAACTCATAATCATAATTGTGGTTCTAAATTCCTCTTCTCATCCCGGACAAAGATAATTTTCATCACCTGTCTTTAACTGAAACATCAAAGATCATGGTTATACCAAATCACAGTTCTTGTTCATAATCATACTAATAAGTTAATCTTTGCACTACGGGCCAAAGATATTCATTAACGGTTCATCTTTGCACTACAGGTCAAAGATATTCAACAACAGGTCATCTTTGTACTACATGCCAAAGATATTCAACAAGAGGTCATCTTTGCACTTACAGGCCAAAGATATTCAACAACAGGTCATCTTTGCACTACAGGCTAAAGATATTAATATCTCAAAGAAATATATAATCATTTCAGAATTTATATAAACAATAATTATAACCATATTGATCAATTCACCTTTGCACTTAAGCTAAAGATATTCAATTATAAATTCAATGGCCATGATCATACCAGTCAACAATTTAAATTTGCACTACTGGCCAAAGAGAACCCATAGTCATGAGCATACTAATAATCTATCTATCTTTACACTCAAGTCAAACAGAAGTTTCTTCACCAGAATTATAAAAATGTTATATATGATAATAAAAACAATATGATCAACAACTGCATTTAATTTTAAAAGTAAAATTCATAAATCAACGATAATTTGGTCAGAAAAAGAAACCATTTTTGTCGTGAATAGTACTCATGAATAGTAACTTGTGAATAGTAACTCATAAATAGTAACTCGTATTCGTATATAGTACCGTATACGTAAATAATGTCATATACGTAAATAGTGTCATATACATGAATAGTGATGTACACGTGAATAGTATCATATACGTGAAAAGTAACCCCGACATGAAAAAGGTAGAAATTCCACGATAAAATCCATACCAATATTTAGCCATAATAATATTTAAGAAAATAACATCATTACGGAAAAAAATAACATCCCTTAAAATCCCTTAAAATCCCTTAATATAATAACGACAATATCCCTACCTCAAAAGAGCAGTACTTCTGACTGGAATATCGAATATGACGCTGAAGGAAACTTGCACTGAATAGCAACTCTCAAATTATCTAAATACTCACAAAAATACGCTCAATAATATAAAGAGAGAAAGAGAGAAATCTTGTTTTTGGTGTGATTTTCAATTCTAACTCAGCACCTTATTTATAGGAAAATATTAGAACGTCGAAGCAGACTTGACCTGCTACCTGATAGCTTTACCTGCTACTATTCCCACCCACCACTTTTGAAATAAAATTTGAGTACATTTCTTCACCAACCAAAGGTGGGTCCCACTCATTCTAGAATTTTCTACTAAAAATTATTTATAAACATAATTTCTGAATCAGTCACCTCTTAACATTCATAACAAATCATACGTTAATTTTTAACGGTTCAAAATTTGTGGACATATATTCAACTTATATATGTATAAAATATCCAAAAATCACAACGATCTAACGGTCAGATTAAAAATTATAATTCACGTAAAATATCTCAAGAACACTGATTTTTCAGATTATGAGTCCTTCAGACCAGTTTCCTACAAACAGTCACCATGAAAAAACCATAATGAATTTTTGGGTGATTCAAATTTCTACGATTGGCTTACTTCCAGGGCTTTCTTTTGATATATGGCTCATCTCCTAACTCATTATACACAAAGAGTTATGGATTTTACAAAATCAAGTAATAAACTACTCTTTCTGAAAATCTCCAAATTCCGTTCCTCATTTCGACAAAATACTAATAAAATACCTCAACATTAATTCCTTCATTTATATCCACAATAAATATATCCATCATTTATATCCACATAAAATAAATAATTCCTCATCATATTATCAATATTTAATTATTCACAAATAATATTACAAAATCACAATTATGACAACCAGGTCGTTCTCAGGAAAGAGGGGGCTTTCCGATAAAGATTTCTCCTTATTGGCGCGCAATTAGGTGACCAAACACCTTTCCTAGACAAAACTTCCTTAGACATTGCCAATAATGTTGTCTAACAATATTATTCAAATAATATGAATTATTGATCTGATAATGGAGATACCGTGCAGTGACAATTATTGCACAACAATAATATAAAATATCAACGTATCAATTATTGAATCAATAAAATAAAATATTGAACATTAATTACTATAACAATTATTGATTAGTGCCTTCTTAAGTAAGACTCAATAATTCAAAAATATTGTGCAATACTGTGTGCTACTGTGCAACAACGCGTATTACTTTACTTTACCCACCAGGTATTCCAACAGTGTTAATGGTAACGATTACGCCATTATTTATAAAAACATAACTTTGTCGTTTTCTTTATCTGACAGTTATTCTGTTATGGGGCCCACAAATGGTTGCACTATCGTACGAATATTCCCCGACCACAAGAATATTACACGACCAAACAAATATTTCCCGACAACAATGAATATTTTATAACCACTTGCTTATTTTTAAAATTTTGCACATTTCACCCATAACTTTAAACTTTTATCAATTTAACTATTTACTAAATAGAAAAATTTGAATACTTTTATTTCATAAAATTCGTGGTCTTACAAGATGTGTCGGTAAAAGTTGATACATTGATCTTTCCAGCTGATTTTGTGGTGTTAGATTTTGAAGAAGATAAGAACAAGAATGGAATATCTGTAGATCCAACTAAGATCGAAACGGTTGGGAATTGGGAACAACCAATAACTCCAATAGAAGTACGAAGTTTTCTCGGTTTAGCGGGTTATTATCGACGGTTTATATAAGATTTTTCAAAAATAGCAACCCCATTAACAAATTTAACTTGAAAGACGATAAAATATGTCTGGACAAATAAATGTGAAGAGAGCTTCCAAGAGTTGAAGAAGCGACTGAGCATGGCTCCAGTATTGTCCTTACCAGATAATACAGGAGGCCTTGTAGTTTTTAGTGATGCATCACACTTAGGTTTAGGGTGTGTGTTGATGCAACATGGGAAAGTGATTGTTTATGCATCACGACAACTCAAAGATTATGAGAAGAGATATCGTACTCATGACCTAAAGTTAGCCGCAATAGTTTTTGCTCTAAAAATTTGGAGACATTACTTGTACAGGGAGAAGTGCGAGATATATACAGATCATAAAAGTTTGAAATATATTTTTACACAAAAGGAATTAAACTTAAGATCTGAAGATGGTTAGAACTGATAAAGGATTTTGACTATGAAATCTTATATCATCCCGATAAAGCCAATGTAGTAGCTGATGCGTTAAGTAGAAAGAATCACGAAAAAATGAATGTTTTAACCACCAATGATAGGTTAATAAAAGACTTTGAAAATTTAAAAATTGAGGTGGAATGTCCAACTACCTCTACCCAAAAATTATACATTTTAGAGAGGGAGTTTCATCTCTACTTAACAAAGTTAAAGAGATACATGAAAGAGATGAAAAATGTCAAAAGTATAAGTCTAATATAACTCATGACAAGTATAACAAATTCAGAATAGATAAGGATGGAATAATAAGATACGAACATAGAATTTGGGTTCCGTTAAATCAAGCTTTAAAAGATGAAATCTTAAACGAAGCTCATAATTCTAAATTTGCCATACATCCTAGCAGTACTAAAATGTACAAGGATTTAAGTTGACACTTTTGGTGGTCGAATATGAAAAGAGAAATAGCTGAATGGGTAAGTAAATGTCTCACATGTCAAAAGGTTAAGGCTGAGCATCAAAAGTCGAGTGGTTTACTTTAACCCTTAACGATTCCTGAGTTGAAGTGGGAACATATAACCATGGATTTTGTTGTTGGTCTTCCAGCTACACAAAAGGGCCATAACGCCATTTGGGTAATAGTTGACCGTTTAACTAAATCAGCTCACTTTTTACCTATTAAAATTACTCATAACTTGGATCACCTTGCTAAACTGTACATCAATGAAATTATCTCTAGGCATGGAGTACCTGTTTCCATAGTATCATATCGAGATCCACGTTTTACTTCAAATTTTTGGAAAAGCCTTCAGAAACATTTAGGAACACAATTAGGATTAAGTACAACTTATCATCCTCAGACAGATGGAAAAAGTGAGAGAACCATACAAACATTAGAGGATATGTTGAGTACATGTATCATAGACTTCAAAGGAAGTTGGGAAGATCAGTTACCTTTAGTCGAATTTGCCTATAACAATAGTTATCATGCTAGCATAGGTATGCCACCCTAAGAGGCCTTATATGGAAGGAAGTGTAGAACACCTTTATGTTGGGATGAAGTCGGGGAAAGACAAATTCTAGGACCTGAAATAATTCAACAAACTACTGAAACCATCATAATTATACGTCAACGATTACAAGCATCTCAAGATCAACAAAGAAAATACGCTGATCCACATCGTCAACAACAAAACTTTAACGTAGGAAGCCACGTATTCTTAAAGGTATCTCCTTGGAAGGGAAAAATACGTTTTGGCAAGAAAGGAAAACTAAGTCCGAGATTCATTGGACCTTTTGAAATTTTGAGAAGGATTGGTGAAGTTGTTTATGAAATAGCACTACCTCCTGAGTTGAATCATATCCATAATGTGTTTTATGTGTCCATTTTATGACCATATAAACTTGATTATAAACACATTATAAATTATGAGCCAATCCAAATAGAAGAAGATCTTTTTTATATAGAAGAACCTGTGCAGATCGTCGATCGATCGTAATGAGCAAGTCATGAGAAATAAAGTGATAGCATCGGTTAAAGTGATCTGGAGAAATCAGAACGTTGAAGAAGCTACATGGGAGCTCGAAGAGAAAATGCAAGAGAATTATCCTCAATTATTTACTTGACTTGTACTGAAATTTCGAGGACGTAATTCTTATTAGTGGGGATGAATGTAAAAACCCAAAACCCTAAAAAGATTTGGTTATGTAAAATCCAATTATATCAATAAAATTTTTCCGTTCTGAATGTGTTATGTGTTAATTCATACTATGTTTAACAAATTTGATCAAATAAAATTTTGTCCGAAAAACGTCGTGCTAATTGACATCTCGTGCTTAAAAATTTTCTTTCAAAAATGGACTTTTCGATATATTTGTTTTGACAAGTTGCTTTGTCAATATATATATATATATATATATATATATATATATGTATATCTATATTTCGATTGATGTACGAATTATTATAGAAGTATGTGCTATTTGATTCAGCTAGACGATTATTGAAAGATGTTCATGAAATTCAAGCGGTTCTTGAAAAGTTATGCCAAACCAAATTGTTTTGGTGCGGATTCAGATGTTGAAAAGTTGAGGTAAACAACCCTATAAGGGGGACATGTTTTTGGGGACAATGGTTCAAAGCGTAACACATATAGCCGTTACAAAACACTACGTTGCAGCCCAACGTAGTGGTACAATAGGCTAGCCACCTAGTGTACATTTGGAGGGTGTTTTTAGTCTTTGTGATTGATAAACACGCTGGTTTGCAGTATAAAGGATTGAGTTGAAGCACTAGTAAACCGAGAATAGAGTTCACGGTCTTGTGACCCCTCAGCATGATTTGGAATCTTCGAAATTCTTGTTATTCATATCGCTTCCCAATTATTGAGAAATTGTGGAAGATTCTTATTATTCTGAAAGGTGAATGTGGTAAGGATGATATTCCTTAGAAAGAAGTGAGTCGTAGAATGCGACACTGAATGATGAATATATTGAACAAGTTAGAAAAGAAATTTTTTTAAATGAGAAGGAGTTGAGTTATCAAAGAATAATGTAAAACTTTTAATAGAAAAGTTTAATAATTTTAGAAAGATCTTTGTGGAAAGAAGTGGTTATAAAACTAAATGAATGAATAAAGTATTAACATAAAATCTATTTTGATAGATTGAATGAATGAAGATTAATAAATAAAATTTCGAGGACGAAATTCTTAGAGGAATGGGTGAATGTAATATCTCGAGTGTTTATGAGTGGAATATATGATAACGATCTTTAGAAAAGGAGATGAATGGGTTAAATAATATATAATACTAAAATATAATTGAGTCTAAGTAAAGGTTATGAAATATAACTTATAAGAATTTATTATCAAGAATGGTGGGAGTAGGAAATATAAAACATATATTAAGATAAAGTATTGAAGTTATTCAACGAAGAGATTTGTTGAAAACCTGGGTAAGGTAGGGTTTCGGTGATTCCGAGGACGGAATCCTTATAAGAAGGGAAAGATGTGACAACCCGAATTTTTATAAGTTATTAAAATAGGAATTTAATAATTAAAATTCTTATTATGATATGTTTTGAGTTTATGTATATATACGTACTATATATATTTTGAAATGTGTGATCTAGTTTGAAGAGAAATAAATATTCATATATTGGGAAAGTGAGGTTCAATAGTTAAGTTAACTATTGAAGAAATTAAATGAATTTGATAATTATTTTAAATATTTATTGAATTAAACAAATATTTCAAATAATTTGTTTATTGAGATAAATAAATATTCGATGAAATTATTGTGTAATAATTTAGTTAATTGTTTATATTAACTAAATTAATGTATGGTAATTTTATGGATTAAAGATTTAATTTTATAAAATAATCAAATTAAATTAATTGTTTAATAATTATAATATCGTGTAATGGTGTTATTTTAATTTAATTGATTAATGGAATTAAGGAATGATTAATTTAGAAGGTTAATATTTATTACATAAATATTAACAATTATGTTGGCTAAGTAAATATTATGTGGATAATTAAAGATTATGATTTAAATTTAATAAGTGTGACATTTCTATACTATACAATAAGCAAAACATGAAAATAAATTAAAAGGAGGTTGGAGAGGGTTTTGCCAAACATGGTCTTGTGACCTTTGGCATAATTTAACTGATGAAGCCATATAAGTGTACGCTTAATGTTATATCAGTTTCATATTATATGTTTTACTCCCTCCGTCCCAGGATAAAAGTCCTTATTACTATTTTAGGTAGTCCCATGTTAAATGTCCACTTTCCTTTAATAACCAAATTTTTACATATTTTTTCCTATTATGCCCGTATCATTTAATATCTCTTACTTTTTTTATTCTAATTCTCTCTCCATATTTAATGACATTATTATGGAGAATTTTGTCATTTTATTCCTTTTCTTAATATACGTGAAAAGTCCACCAGGACTTTTATCATGGGACGGAGGGAGTATAAGTTTAGTTTTCGTAAGTCTAAAAGCAAGAAACGAAGAATACAGAGAAGAGAGAAATTGAGGGAATTGAGAGACAAGGTTGAGAATCAAAGAAAGGGAAGAAGAAGGGTAATCATCTTGTTAATCATCTATTCCAAGAATCAAAGAGGTAATAACCTATTCTACAAACTTTAGTATATGTGTTCTTAGAGTTTTCTTTTGAAACTTATATTTTATTGGATGATATGATAAAATAGATATTATATATATGTTGGTAGATGATTATAATCTGTATATGTTGTCTAGGAATGATTTTTAGAAATCAAAATCCATGGAAACATGTTTAGGATGAAGAACTTGGTTATGTGATAATATATATTTTGGCTTACTTTGAGACAAAAATTAGTGGTTGAATCATGTGTTAATCTGTAAATTGGCAATAGTTTGTGTTAATACATTCAAAAAATGAAAATAACGCAATTTGAATGAATCAATTTTGTTAAGAAACGAATTCGTAGTGAATGAATTCGTTAAACATGTTAAAACATGAAAGTTTAGTATGAACATGAGTTTTGGGTTAAGATTTAGGCTAGCTAGTGTTTTTATAAATTATTATAATTCTAGTATATTGTAGTTCTATGAATTATGAATCCATAGAATCAAAAACGGACTAATTTGAATGTGTATAACTCAAGTTATGAAGATTAGTAGGAGAAAAGGGTTAAAAATTGTGAAGAACAGTAGCTTCAGCTCCCGTTTCTGCTAACGGGCACAGTTGCGCTTTGCCCTAAGTTATTTGGGGCGCAGTTGTGCTGTAGGGCACAGCTGCACTATGCCCAAGGCATAATTGGGCGCATCTGCACCCAAAGTATGTCAGGTGTGACTACTTTGACCTGTTTTAGTAAAATAAGCATAACTTTTTCATACGAACTCCGATTGAGGTGATTCAAGATGACCTGGAACGAGGTCGAGTAGACCTACAACTTTTTTTCTTTAAGTGTTTCAATTTGAGGTTGGGAATAGGTGTCAAGATGGTCATTTGTAGGACTGTTGTGTTTTCGGAGGCAATCGGAGGGCGTCGGGCATGCACGTATGCAAGTGTAGTCCTCTTGACGACAAAAGATGTTATTCTAAGTTATAGAACATGAATATTATGAAGTATAATGATGCTTAACATTAATAAATGATATATTAGATAAGTTTAATACGCATACCAAGCACACACAAGAGAGACAAATTGGGCGTGTGACGAATAAACGTCGAAACGTCGTGATAAGTGATAATGAACGTAAAAAGTGTTTTAAGTCAAATGAAATGAACATGATAAGGTATGAAATGGGTTTAATATAAAACAAATAATGATTCCTAGCATGACTTAAACACTTGAATGAACTTCGAATATGAAATATAGTGAGCTATAAGTCGAAAGTTAACACAATAAAATTGAATATTGTGTATTGATAATAGGAAGGGTTATGAGATGTAGAGTAAAGTTTACATTATAACTACTATGCGTTGCTACGTGACTAATAGTTAGTGTGAATGATTATATAATTATGTAGGGCACATGAGGTGCAGATATCTGTAAGCTGTTAAACTGTTATTGGTAAACAGCGATCAAGTCAAGTCTTTCAGTTCCTATTTGCTATGTTAATTTGATTGTTTTAAATCTTTATTGCAAAGGGCATGATGTGTTATATATATGTTGAATGTATAAAATGTTAAAATCAACTTATGACTACGTTGATTGAGTAAAGCATGCTGATTGAGTAAGGAACTTGTGACGCCCCTAAATCCGGGTACTTGAAACTCGAACTCGGTGCTTCACGATACCATTTCTATAAGCTGAATAATACTAATAATAATAATAATAATAATAATAATATAAAATTCAAACTTAATTTACATATGCATCAAAGTTTACTCACAGGTGCGAGACCTTTAATGTAATACCCGGTAAAAATTAATTAATAAATAAAATTGATTAATAAAAAAATTATTTTTGTTTTAAAACATATTAATTGGATTTTGTCATTTATTTTGGGTCAAACTAGTTATTTAATTTGTGTGGGCTAATAAATATTAATAAGAGATGGGTAAATTAATTTAGTACAATTTGGGCCTTAAAATTTATTTGGATTTAATTTAATTAAATGTGGGTAATATTAATTTTATTACAATTAGGAGAATAAATAAGATAATTAATAAATAAATAGATACTAAAACCTAATCATACATGAGCTACAAATCAGAAAGAAAAGAAGAAGAGGCCGCCGCTGCAGAGAGAAGGAAAAGGAGAGATTGGACTGTAACTTGCTGATATATATGTGGGTCTTCTATAATTTTAAGTGAATGATATCTGAGAATGAATTTTCGTTTTTTAACTTCGTAAATCGTGCATCTCTTGTACTATTGTAAAGGAGTGCCTGATAGATATTGGATGTATCAATTGTATATATATATATATATATATATATATATATATATATATATATATATATATATATATATATATATATATATATTATTCGATTGAAGTGGACTGAGCCTGTGAGCCATGTAGCTATACTACACTTTTGAGGAATTTTTTTTAAGTTATTGAACCTGCTGCTGTATAAAAAAAAGAAAAAAAAGAAAAGGTAATCATGTTGCTGCATGGATGCTGTATAGTATATATATATATATATATATATATATATATATATATATATATATATATATATATATATATATTGATTTGTCAGATTCGTGAGCTGTTAAGCAATATATGTAGACGTGGTATGTTGGTATGTTACTAATAGTATATATATTATATTATTTATTTTATATTACCAACCTATGTTTTTTTTTAAAATGAAATTGAAAATTTAATTAGTATATAAATTAATTAGTTCTAATAATAAAGTTATAAATTTACTTAATAAAATTAAATAATATTATTTTAGTAATGATTAGATTATAATAAAATTTTATTTTATTATTAGATCGAACGGAGGGAAATTAACGAGTCAAATTTGGAGTATAAACTTTGGGTATTACATTACTTAACCCATGTACGGATTCCGTACTCTTTCAGCAAAACTCTTTTATTTTTTTTAATTCGTTCGTTTCGTTATTCATTTCGAAATTTAGTATTATCTCTCATAATTGTTCCTTGTCAATTTATTGTGATAAAGTTATTTTGGCGTTGTATTAGAACTCACATTTGTACTCTTTAGACTAGTGTGTCATGTCTAAATTTTATTTTTTATATTTATAGTGATGTACATGTTAGTATATTTTTAGAGACTTGTGTTGACGATTCGTTCGATTTAACATGTACATGTTAGAACCCTTTTGTGTTGATATTTTGTCGCACGTGTTGTGACATTATATTTTGTTAGAATACCGTAGGATATACCTGTGCTATAACCACCTGTTGGGGTACCACATGCATGTCCTCTTGGCAGAGAGGCATGACACCTTCCGTGGCGGTGTGATCAGTCCACGGCGTCTCCGTTTTGTGCTCTGGTTGGCCATTTGGTGTTTTGTTGTGGGAGGCGTATGGGTCGACCTAGTTTTCTGTTCTGTTCTGTTCTGCGGATTGGTGAAGTTTGTGCCAAACATACCTTTCGATTTTACATGCATTGGATTCGCAGTCCAATGCATGTGACTTGCCTGTGTGGCATTATTTGACTTGCCTGTGTGGCATTATTTTGGCTTGTCTGTGTGGCAAGGTATATTTCTGAGTTCGTTATGAAATAACACTCAGCCATTTGATTCAGCCTATTATTTCGTTGTGTTAGCTTTGTTCGTTTAATTCGTTTCAGTTAGTTTCGTTTCATTTAATTTAATTGAGTTAATTATTCTGGTTCATCAATTGTATTCTATATCCGTACTGGGCATTTGACTCATGCTGTGTTTTTCTTCTGGCAGGTAATCAGGGGAATCAAGGGCAAGTGTGACTAGAGCTCCATTCTATCCAACTGTTTTTGTGACGCCAACAAAACAGGTATACATCACCTATTCCGAGTCGCCAAATACATGGTACAGAATACAAATACAACTTAATTATACAACTGTTGTGCAAAGTACGACAAAACATAAGCTGTGAGTTTTAATACAAATATTGTCGTCTAGACAATATACAAACTTAAATTGAATATTATTACATTTATTTTCCCACTATTTTACTGAATAGTGAGGACTACTAATGCTATCATCTGGTCCGTCACTCCGTTCTCTAACTAGTCCCTGCTACGTTCTCATTTCATGAAGAGAACAATGAAAGTAAAAGGGTGAGCTCAACTAGCCCAGTAGGAAATATTATGACTAAGATAATACATAATATATTATTGTTAGCCTTCGACAGTGTTAAACTGATATAATATAACAACCATCAAGTTTAACTGCATCGGAACAAGCAATCCATTAAAAATGTCAAGTAGAGAATAAAATCTACTATTTTTTATGATTTAAAAGGTTTTTCATCACTTTTATCACTGGGACTCAGCTTAATAAATATTCCACATCACCTAATCACTCTTGTACTACGACCAAGCATATTTTTTAGTATTACAACCACAATTATCCATGCACTACGGGCCAAGAATATTTGTGTATTCATTAATGGTCATGATCATGCCAACAACTGTCCATCAATGCACTACGGGCCAATGAGGACTTTTTCCACATTATTTGTAACATTACGGTCATGATTACACAAAATAATCCCTGGTCATAATCATACCAAGTCCATCTATGCACTATAGGCCACAGATGACTTTCAATAAAATATAAACATGAGGATGATGACAATGATATAAGAATTCAACAAAACAAGTTCAAGAATTAATTTATCCAGGAACCAATAACGTCCAAATTGTCAACATGATACTGCTTTGTAGAGTAAAGTTCAAGAATGCTCAGAAGAATATTTTCATGAAAAGATACTGGATGAAGTGCAAATCTCAAGGATATTCCACTACTTTCATAGAGTATAGAAGTCAAAACATTAACTAACTGAGTATAATAAGGAATGGAATAACAAAAGAAATCACCAGGCATGCGATAGACCGCAGAGGCAGGTTATTCCAACAGAAAAATAAATAACGGAATCAGGTCTGGCGTAAAACGGACAGACAGGATATTCCAACAAAATAATAAAGACGGAACCAAGTTCGGCGTAGAACGCACAGACAGGATATTCCAACAGAATGATAAATAATGGAACCAGGTCCGGCGTAAATGCACAAACAGGATGTTCCAACAGAATGATAAAGAATGGAATAACAGAAGAATTTCACCAAGTATAGGGTAGCCCGCGTATACAGGTTATTTCAAGAGAATAATAAAGAATGGAATAACAGAAGTTCTCTTCATGGATAAGAAAGAAATAATACTTCCTACCTAGGAAAAACTGGATACTGGAATAGTGAGGTAGCATACTTCTCTTCTTCTTTCTCTCTATAATAATCGCTCTAAATCTTTTGTGAATTAGTGAGAAATGAAGGAAGAATGAGCTTCTATTTATAGAAAAATATAGTTTCGATAATTGCACGTTTTGGGGCTCTAAAAATTACAGTACAATACCTCCAACTTTTCTTTCATTTTTAATTTAGTCCTGCAAGTATTATCAAACTTGCACCACCTCCCCTAATAGTAAATAATTTGAATCAATAGTTCAATCATGTGAATCAATAGTATAATCATGTGAAAAATACGAATTACAATATATTACATCCATCTATACCTCCATTTTTAACTTATTCATGCAAGTATTATCAATCTTGCACCAACTCCCCTAATAGTAAATAATGTGATTCAATAGTACACACATGTGAACAAATAGTTATATAAGCATGTGAATTAGTAGCAATTAATTGCTGATTTATCCGATAAATTACCTGATTTATCAATATAACCCCTAGACATCAATTATCATCGGACTAGATGTCGATTTCCACTAACACTAATAATCCCAACACAATGGAACTATCAAAATTCATTTTTAATCAACACAACTTATTCATCATTAATATTATAACTCACAATATTTAATAACCAGATCGTTCCTAGGGAGGAGGGGGCTTTCCGATAAAGATTTCTCCTTATTGGCGCGCAATTAGGTAACCAAACCTCTCCTTGACAGAACTTCTAGACATTGTCAATATTGCAAATAATAATATGAATAACTTTGTCATCTCAATTATTGATTTAATAATATAAAATATTATGCAAATGATACTGTGACAATAATTGAATCGATAATATGAGAGATATGATGCAGTAATTACTGTAGCAATAATTAAGTATAACTGAGTGACTTCTCACGTAAGCATCAATAATCAATACCGTGTGTTACTATGTAACCACGCGTATTACTGTACTTTTAACACCGAGTGTTTCAACAGTTAACGGTAAAACTTCCGCCGTTATTTTTATAATGTATTTTTATCGTTTTCTCAATTCGACAATAATTCAGTTGTGGGGGTCCACCAATGATTGTGCCGTTGTACGAATATTCCTTGTTAAAATGAATATTTCCCGACCAATCGAATATTATATAACAACTTGCGTACTTTGCAAAACTTGTAAATATTACCCACAACTATACCATTATATCAAATCCACACCATAATATTCAAAAATATATTTCGAGAAAATTTAATCTTTATTCAAAAAGTTGGGGTCTTACAGTTTTGATATATTTCGTTAGGCTATGATACATTGATTTATTTGGAGTTGTAATAGTTATTTCAGATTGTGGTTTGAGCCAGTGTGGCATTTATTATGGTTTGTCTTACGACATTTAATTAGTTTAAGACTATTCGTTTGTGGATTAGAGCCTTGCTATTAAATTCATCAATTTTGTAATGTTTTGAGTAACTTCTCTTTCTATTTCAGAAAAGGGGTGTTCCAAAGTTGGTATCAGAGCTTAGGTTCTTTTTTGTTGAAAACCTATTTAGGTTTGACCTGTGAATTATGGGTAAACTTCTGGGTTAGGTTTTTGTTATGTTTAATTTTTTGTTCAGCTATCATATCAGCTATATTCGAATCTATTTCTAATCTGTTTTGTTATCTATTCATGATCTCTTTCTTAGATGGCTCGTAGATCAGCTAGAGTTGCTGGGAGATGAGGTAATAATAGGGGAAGAGGTGAAGGTCAGTCCAATTAGCGACCTAATGATCAGATTAATGCTCAACTAGCTAACTTGGTGAATCAAGCGGTGAATCAGGCTTTACCTCAGTTGGTGGCACAGGTTGTACAGGCAATGCAGCAGCCGCCGCCAGAAATTCATGAGCAGGAGAACCCAGGAAATAATGGTCAGCATGCAAATATTGAGGAAGGGAATGCAGATGGTCATGATCAGCAAAGGGTTGCAATGTATGTATGGTTGGAAAGGTTTCAGAAGCAGAAACCACAATCATTCAGTTCAACACCAACTCCAATTGAGGCAAAGAATTGGATTGCCCACCTGGAGAAGATTTTTGATGTGTTAGGGTGTTCAGATAATCAGAGAGTGCTGCTTTCTGCTTACAAGCTGGAAGGGGATGCACAGAGGTGGTGGAAAGCGATGAAAACAACAAAAGGTGAGAATTTTGCTGAGACACTTAATTGGGCAGATTTTTGTGAGGTCTTTTATCAGCAGTACTTCCCAGCTGCTAATTAAGAGGCCTATGCTAGGGAGTATCTGTCGATTCGGCAGAAAGATAATGAGTCCATCATGGACTTCATGACGAGGTTTACTATGCTGGAAGGCTTTGCGGGAACCTTAGCAGGGACTGCAGCAGAACATGCAGAGAAGTTTAAGTGGATGATCCATTAGAGGTATCGGCAGCATCTCATTAACAACAAGTTTGCAGACGTGTCAGCAGTGGCTAATACTGTGACAACCCGAGAATTTAGACAATTTATGAAAATCTTAAATGATTGATTTAAGGTTAAATATTAGACCTAGACAGAAAATAAGTGTATGCGTTTGATGATATTGGGATTTAATTTTGAGGATTTCAAAATTCGGTGAAGGATATAGGTGAATTATTCAAGATTAAGTGTTTATGTGATTAAGTTATGTGAATATGGTTATGTTCTGTGTTCAGAATGTGGTTAAGGGTCATGTGTTGACCAGATAAATTATATCTGTGATAAACCCTAAGTATATTTTAAGAACGACAGCGTTCAGTTAGAAAACCCTAACGTCTAATAAGAAACCCTAGAAATCGGTTCTGAAAACCCTAGTTTCAGGTTCGGGAAATCCGAAATCCTAATTCAGATATTGAAAACCCTAGAATGGGAATGCAACGTGTGTACAAGGTTAAACGTCATTAATATTGAATTAATTAGGGAAAACACTAATGAATTATCTAAAATCTTAGTTGATTACTTGAAAACCTTAATATCAGATCTGAAAACCTTATTTTCATATTCTGATAAAATGAAAGCCCTATTCTGGGAATGGAAAGGATAATTATAATGTTTATGTGGTATTAATTAAGTATTAATTAGGGTAAAGGTTAATTAATTAACAAACCCTAATTTCAAATTTTGGAACCCTAATTATTCCGTCAGAAACCCTAATGTTCAATTGGATTTAATTTCTAAAATTAGCAATGTTAATTAGGAAACGCTAATCCTAATTATTACAATTTATGAGTAATTAGAAAATTCTAATCTAATTACGTGATTTAATTTCTAAATTATAAAATTAAATTTTCAATTAGAAACCCTAATTATTGGGTTATAAACCCTAATCTGTGATTTTGACCCTAATTGCTTTTCTAGCGATTGTAATTAGGAAATGCTAATTCTAACTAGCAAGAATGAATGTATGATTAAGAAATTTTTATATAATTAGAAAATTCTAATTATAAATTAGAAATATTAATTTTCTATTTTTATAACCGAAATTCAGAAATGTTAGAAATTAAATTTGGCAAAGTTAAGGGTTAAAACCTAAAATTCTCCAAACCCTAAACCCTAAGGGTTTCATCAAATGCAAAATCTAGATATAAATGGAAATAACAAAAATGCCCTTTTTGTGCATTTTTATTAGTAGCTTGTAAATCTTGGCAATATCTTGGGTGGTTGAACAACCCTAACCCTAACCTAGCCTAGCATTTGACTTATTATCCAGCAACTCAGCCTAATTCAGCAGATTCATGCATTTGCAACATGATATTAATAGATTTAGAGAGAGAAAAAGACACTTGACATTTCATTTTTCTCCAAGCCTTGTCTCTCTCTATATTTTCGGGAGTTAGAGTGAGAAAGTGTAAGAAACAAAACCATGATCAAACTCTAGCAATCCAATAACATGAATCAAAAGTCAGAAATCAAGATCAAAGTTCAAATGAGGTATAAACCCTAAATTTCGAAATTTATGATTTTGATGGTTAATGTTGTTGTTTGTTGGTTAAATATGCGTTATAAGGTGTCAATTAGAGATCTGGATTGTTGGATCATGGATCCATAACACCTAGATGCTCGGATCTAATGTTTATAAAAATCTAGAAAAAGTTGGAAAATGTTGTCTGACAGTCACATGTCAGGGTTTCTAGATCTATGTGTGTTAATTGTTTGTTGTGTTTTAAGTTTTAAACTTGTAGAATGTTGTATGGGCTGTAATCTGGAACTTGAATCAAGCCCAGGTCACGTGTAGATTGAAAGATATGATCGGTCAAAGTTCATTGACCGAGCACAAAATCTGTTTCTGGGTAACCCAGAATTTCCAGATTTCTTCTGACAAGATGTTCAATGCCTTGGATCTTGCTTCTGGTAATGTATTTGGTCCGGTTGTTGTTTAACAGTTAAAGTATGACATGAATACTACATTCTAAAGACTTTAGTTTACACAGATCAGTAACATAATTGTAGAAATTCGTGGTCAAACAGGCGTTGACCATCACGCCGGATGAATATTCTGGGTAACCCAGAAATCTTCAAAGGCAGTTTTTAGCATGCACTTTGACCAGCTTGAATCTTGTGAGTTAATTGTTGTTATGATGATCGGTTGTTACGACCTTGTATACTGACATCTTTGCTATAGATTTGAACCTTAATATCACAAATAAAAAGCTCAGAACGAAAACTATAATGACCTAAACCTAGCACCCTTATCTGTTCTTCATTTTCTGGAAAACCCAGAAAATGAAGAACAACGTTGTCAGTAACTTTGGAGACTTAGATCTCTCGGATATGATATTGTTTGGCCATGAAACAAGTTTGTGATTGTAGTATTACGTTAGTACTATAACGTTAACACGAATTCTAGCCCAGAAATCAATGAGAACATAGAAATAAAACCGGTCAAACAAGGACCCTCGAACACTGACAAGAACACTCAAGAACACCTATGGCAACAGACAAGTGTCGCTAAAGGCCTATAGCGATAGTTTAATTATTATTTTCCGGAAAATGATTAAAAATTAGAAAAAAATAGTTTTTAATTATTAAAAATACAAAATAAATTATGAAAAATTATTTTAAAGTCTGAAAAATAGTTTTTAACTATTTTGAGTATATTTCGAAAATATTTAATATTTTTAGAATATAAATGGTATTTATTTATTTAATTATGATATTAAATAAATTATTTAAAAATGATTTTAATTCATGAAAAATCATTAAAAATAATATTATGGTATAAGAAAATATTTTAAGTTATTTTTGATGACTTTTAATATTTTGGGATGAATTTCATTAATTAATCAATATTAATGATAATTAGTTTATTTAATAGATATATTAAATAAATTAAGGAAAAATGGAATTAATGATTTAAAAATCATATAAAAATGATTTAAGTGTTATAAAAATATTTTAAGTTATAAAATATAACTTTTGATATTTTCGCATGAAAATATTAATATTTTAATATTAATAGCAATTATCGGATAATGGATTTAAGTGTTTAAAAATCATATAATTATGATTTTAAAGTATTAAAAATACTTCGAAATATTATAATATTATGTTATGATTTTCATTAATATTTGATATTAAATGAATATTAATGATTAAGGAATTTTGTGGTATTTAATTCTTTTAAATACGGTTTTAATGATTGAAAAATGTTTATAAATGGTAATAGTTATCCGAAAATTATTACGAGCTTAGGAAAAATGTTTTGACTGATAAGAAAATTATCTGTGATAATGGTTAATTGGTTAGGCAGAGTTTAATTGAACTTAAACTCGATTTTTGTCCGATTAGACTGTCGGGATGATAGAATTGTGTCGGTTTCAACTCAGACTAAAATAGTTTGACTTGATGCTAAGTCTTATGTGCTATATAGACTGATAGGCTTATGTGGTAATGTGTTTAGGTTATTCTGTGGATATAAATATAACAGTAATATACTGTGATGATAATATTTTAATTATTGGAGATCTATATATTAATATTAGGTCTTCGGATAAATCGTTATAAATTGCGTTGCGGTAATCAACGTGTCAGGCAAGTTTTCTTATACTTAACTCTAATAAGAGTGTTTTATTCAAGCTGATGGTTAATAGTTGTTGATTGCCATGAAAATTGTACTCTGTACATCTTGCATGTATAAGTCAGGTATGAAAGGCTGATCACCTTCATTACCAGTTGGTTCAGAAATGTTTGTTTATGTATAAAACTTGTTCAGTCTAAAGTTTGTTCGTGCTAGTTCTCAATTATCTTGATGAATTATAGCCAGCTTATTATTCATACTCTTCAATCATGATATATTGTTATGTTATTGTATTTAAAACTTGCTGGACAACTTTCATGCTCACCCTTGCTATATCATGATAAAACATTGCAGATAAGGCGAACGTGTTTGGATACAGGAAAAAGGTTAAGGCCAAGTTCAGCTTGGCGTATAAAGTGCGGCTTGTTTGTAATAATATATTTTGATAAATAATGTTATATGATAAATAGTTATGAAATGTGTACTAAGTTAAGGTTACTCGACCTTGGGGAATAATGTGTAATGTAATGTATAAACAATTTATGTTTATATCTTCCGCAATCAGTTATAGAAATAGCGTACCGAGTCCGCGGCGATTCGGGGCCCGGGTTCGGGGATACTACAGTTGGTATCAGAGCTGTTGGTTATGAAGCTTAGGTAGGGTTACCTGAGACCAATAACCGCAGTGATTAGGATAAGACTAACTCACATAGAGTTAGTTGATTAGTAAGATTCAAAGACGAATCTCGGTAAGTTGTTAAGCTACAGAGTTCCCTAACTCTGGTTATAGTGGTGAACAGTAGAGGTGAACAGAAGTGCAGGAATAGAAGATCGTAAAAACAAAACGATCATAGTGAATGGAATTGAATCGTAATATATACGATAAGATCACCCCGTGATCTGATAAAGGTTATAATATGGGAAATGAATCAATTTACTGATTGAAAAGTTTACAGCAAGATGTTGTGTGAAAGTTGTACTATGAAATGGTACTATGAAAACTCATAAAAGAGTTATGGATTATGAATACGAATTGAATTCGTATTGAAAAAGGGGGTTAAGATTAGGTGGGGATTTCAATAAGGACTCGTGTTAGCAACTGAGTTGTATGATTCCTTGTATGGGCGGGGAATTGTACTTGGTGTAAAAACTAATTGGTTGGTGGCATTGGTAACAATTGAAATGTTGTGTCACGCTAGTTATTATATATAGATAAATAGGTCATAGGTAGAGAATATAGGATTAAGTACGAGTTCTTAGAACTCATACTTATGTGACATTCTTGACGCATAGTTATATGAAATATTTATGAGCCCCTCAGCGAACGGATGCCAAAGGTCAGACTAGGGTAAGTTCGTAAACTTATATAATTGTGGCCAAGTTATGAACTCATAAGTGTGGTTTTATGAATTGGGTATAGTTGTGTGTGAATGAAATATTGAGGATAATAGGAACAGATAGAATGTTTAAACAAATGATTTGAAATATCAAAATTTGTTTTTAATTATCACTCATGTACCATGTAACCTGGTGCAGAGATGATAAAAATGTGATGGAGTTGTAAATACAGGAATATTTAGTGAGGATTTGACATTCGCGAGTGTTTTGAGTATCTTTGATAGATACCCGAGAAGTTTGAGTATCTTTGATAGATACCCGAGAAATTTGAATATATATCAAAGTAAATCTTTGATAGATACCCGAGAGGTTTGAGTATCTTTGATAGATACCCGAGAAGTTTGAGTATCTTTGATAGATACCCGAGAAGTTTGAGTATCTTTGATAGATACCCGAGAAGTTTGAATATTTTTATTAGATACCCAAGAAAATAAGTTCAAGGTCTTGTGTGATCGCTCAGTATAAATGGTGTAAGGTGCACGGTGTAAGGTGTAAGGTGAATTTCGGGGACGAAATTCTTAGAATGAGGGGTGAATGTGACAACCTGAGAATTTAGACAATTTATGAAAATCTTAAATGATTGATTTAAGGTTAAATATTAGACCTAGACAGAAAATAAGTGTATGTGTTTGATGATTTTGAGATTTAATTTTGAGGATTTCAAAATTCGGTGAAGGATATAGGTGAATTATTCAGGATTAAGTGTTTATGTGATTAAGTTCTGTGAATATGGTTATGTTTTGTGTTCAGAATGTGGTTAAGGGTCATGGGTTGACCAGATAAATTATAACTGTGATAAACCCTAAGTATATTTTAAGAACGGCAGCGTTCAGTTAGAAAACCCTAACGTCTAATAAGAAACCCTAGAAATCGGTTCTGGAAACCCTCGTTTCAGTTCCGGAAAATCCGAAATCCTTATTCGGATATTGAAAACCCTAGATTGGGAATGCAATGTGTGTACAAGGTTAAACGTCATTAATATTGAATTAATTATGGAAAAACCTAATGAATTATCTAAAATCTTAGTTGATTACTTGAAAACCTTAATATCATATCTGAAAACCCTAATTTCAGATTCTGATAAAATGAAAGCCCTATTCTAGGAATGGAAAGGATAATTATAATGTTTATGTGGTATTAATTAAGTATTAATTAGGGTAAAGGTTAATTAATTAACAAACCCTAATTTCAAATTTTGGAACCCTAATTGTTCCGTCAGAAACCCCAATGTTCAATTGGATTTAACTGCTAAAATTAGCAATGTTAATTAGGAAAGCGTAATCCTAATTATTACAATTTATGTGTAATTAGAAAACTCTAATCTAATTACGTGATTTAATTTCAAAATTAGAAAATTAAATTTTCTATTAGAAACCCTAATTATTGGGTTATAAACCCTAATCTGTGATTTTGACCCTAATTGCTTTTCTAGCGATTGTAATTAGGAAATGCTAATTCTAATTAGCAAGAATGAATGTATGATTAAGAAATTTTTATATAATTAGAAAATTCTAATTATAAATTAGAAATATTAATTTTCTATTTTTATAACCGAAATTCGGAAATGTTAGAAATTAAATTTGGCAAAGTTAAGGGTTAAAACCTAAACCCTAAAATTCTCCAAACCCTAAACCCTAAGGGTTTCATCAAATGCAAAATCTAGAAATAAATGGAAATAACGAAAATGCCTCTTTTGTGCATTTTTATTAGTAGCTTGTAAATCTTGGCAATATCTTGGGTGGTTGAACAACCCTAACCCTAAGCTAGCCTAGCATTTGACTTATTATCCAGCAACTCAGCCTAATTCAACAGATTCATGCATTTGCAACATGATATTAATAGATTTAGAGAGAGAAAAAGACATTTGACATTTCATTTTTCTCCAAGCCTTGTCTCTCTCTATATTTTCAGGAGTTAAAGTGAGAAAGTGTAAGAAACAAAACCATGATCAAACTTTAGCAATCCAATAACATGAATCAAAAGTCAGAAATCAAGATCAAAGTTCAAAAGAGGTATAAACCCTAAATTTTGAAATTTATGATTTTGATGTTTAATGTTGTTGTTTGTTTGTTAAATATGTGTTATAAGGTGTCAATTAGAGATCTGGGTTGTTGGATCATGGATCCATAACATCTAGATGCTCGGATCTAATGTTTATAAAAATCTGGAAAAAGTTGGAAAATGTTGTCTGACAGTCACATGTCAGGATTTCTAGATCTATGTGTGTTAATTGTTTGTTGTGTTTTAAGTTTTAAACTTGTAGAATGTTGTATGGGCTGTGATCTGGAACTTGAATCAAGCCCAAGTCACGTGTAGATTGAAAGATATGATGGGTCAAAGTACATTGACCGAGCACAAAATCTGTTTCTGGGTAACCCAGAATTTCCAGATTTCTTCTGACAAGATGTTCAATGCCTTGGATCTTGCTTCTGGTAATGTATTTGGTCCGGTTGTTGTTTAACAGTTAAAGTATGACATGAATACTACATTCTAAAGACTTTAGTTTACACAGATCAGTAACATAATTGTAGAAATTCGTGGTCAAACAGGAGTTGACCATCACGCCGGATGAAGATCCTGGGTAACCCAGAAATCTTCATAGGCAGTTTTTAGCATGCACTTTGACCAGCTTGAATCTTGTGAGTTAATTGTTGTTATGACATCTTTGCTACAGATTTGAACCTTAATATCACACATAAAATGCTCAGAACGAAAACTATAATGACCTAAACCTAGCACCCTTATCTGTTCTTCATTTTCTGGAAAACCCAGAAAATGAAGAACAACGTTGTCAGTAACTTTGGAGACTTAGATCTCTCGGATATGATATTGTTTGGCCATGAAACAAGTTGGTGATTGTAGTATTACGTTAGTACTATAACGTTAACACGAATTCTAACCCAGAAATCAATGAGAACATAGAAATAAAACCGGTCAAACAAGGACCCTCGAACACTGACAAGAACACTCAAGAACACCTATGGCGACAAACAAGTGTCGCTAAAGGCCTATAGCGACAGTTTATTTATTATTTTCCGGAAAATGATTAAAAATTAGAAAAAAATGGTTTTTAATTATTAAAAATACAAAATAAATTATGAAAAATTATTTTAAAGTCTGAAAAATAGTTTTTAACTATTTTGAGTATATTTCGAAAATATTTAATATTTTTGGAATATAAATGGTATTTATTTATTTAATTATGATATTAAATAAATTATTTAAAAATGGTTTTAATTCATGAAAAATCATGAAAAATAATATTATGGTATAAGAAAATATTTTAAGTTATTTTTGATGACTTTTAATATTTTGGGATGAATTTCATTAATTAATCAATATTAATGATAATTAGTTTATTTAATAGATATATTAAATAAATTAAGGAAAAATGGAATTAATGATTTAAAAATCATATAAAAATGATTTAAGTGTTATAAAAATATTTTAAGTTATAAAATATAACTTTTGATATTTTTGCATGAAAATATTAATATTTTAATATTAATAGCAATTATCGGATAATGGATTTATGTGTTTAAAATTCATATAATTATGATTTTAAAGTATTAAAAATACTTTGATATATTATAATTATATTATAATATTATGTTATGATTTTCATTAATATTTGATATTAAATGAATATTAATGATTAAGGAATTTTGTGGTATTTAATTCTTTTAAATACGGTTTTAATGATTGAAAAATGTTGATAAATGGTAATAATTATCCGAAAATTATTACGAGCCTAGGAAAAATGTTTTGACTGATAAGAAAATTATCTGTGATAATGGTTAAGTGGTTAGGCAGAGTTTAATTGAACTTAAACTCGATTTTTGTCCGACTAGACTGTCGGGATGATAAAATTGTGTCGGTTTCAACTCAGACTGAAATAGTTTGACTTGATGCTAAGTCTTATGTGTTATATAGACTGATATGCTTATGTGGTAATGTGTTTAGGTTATTCTGTGGATATAAATATAACAGTAATATACTGTGATGATATTATTCTAATTATTGGAGATCTATATATTAATATTAGGTCTTCGGATAAAGCGTTATAAATTACGTTGCGGTAATCAACGTTTCAGGCAAGTTTTCTTATACTTAACTCTAATAAGAGTGTTTTATTCAAGCTAATGGTTAATCGTTGTTGATTGCCATGAAAATTGTACTCTGTACATCTTGCATGTATAAGTCAGGTATGAAAGGCTGATCACCTTCATTACCAGTTGGTTCAGAAATGTTTGTTTATGTATAAAACTTGTTCAGTCTAAAGTTTGTTCGTGCTAGTTCTCAATTATCTTGATGAATTATAGCCAGCTTATTATTCATACTCTTCAATCATGATATATTGTTATGTTATTGTATTTAAAACTTGCTGGACAACTTTCATGCTCACCCTTGCTATATCATGATAAAACATTGCAGATAAGGCGAACGTGTTTGGATACAGGAAAAAGGTTAAGGCCAAGTTCAGCTTGGCGTATAAAGTGCGGCTTGTTTGTAATAATATATTTTGATAAATAATGTTATATGATAAATAGTTATGAAATGTGTACTAAGTTAAGGTTACTCGACCTTGGGGAATAATGTGTAATGTAATGTATAAACAATTTATGTTTATATCTTCCGAAATCAGTTATAGAAATAGCGTACCGAGTCCGCGGCGATTCAGGGCCCGGGTTCGGGGATACTACAGTTGGTATCAGAGCTGTTTGTTATGAAGCTTAGGTAGGGTTACCTGAGACCAATAACCGCAGTGATTAGGATAAAACTAACTCACATAGAGTTAGTTGATTAGTAAGATTCAAAGACGAATCTCGGTAAGTTGTTAAGCTACAGAGTTCCCTAACTCTGGTTATAGTGGTGAACAGTAGAGGTGAACAGAAGTGCAGGAATAGAAGATCGTAAAAACAAAACGATCATAGTGAATGGAATTGAATCGTAATATATACGATAAGATCACCCCGTGATCTGATAAAGGTTATAATATGGGAAATGAATCAATTTACTGATTGAAAAGTTTACAGCAAGATGTTGTGTGAAA
Organism: Panax japonicus; assembly: GCA_020205505.1. NCBI lineage: Eukaryota > Viridiplantae > Streptophyta > Magnoliopsida > Apiales > Araliaceae > Panax > Panax japonicus. The sequence goes on from JAINUV010001453.1 coordinate 574,737, forward strand.
GTTGTACTATGAAATGGTACTATGAAAACTCATAAAAGAGTTATGGATTATGAATACGAATTGAATTCGTATTGAAAAAGGGGGTTAAGATTAGGTGGGGATTTCAATAAGGACTCGTGTTAGCAACTGAGTTGTATGATTCCTTGTATGGGCGGGGAATTGTACTTGGTGTAAAAACTACTTGGTTGGTGGCATTGGTAACAATTGAAATGTTGTGTCACGCTAGTTTTTATATATAGATAAATAGGTCATAGGTAGAGAATATAGGATTAAGTACGAGTTCTTAGAACTCATACTTATGTGACATTCTTGACGCATAGTTATATGAAATATTTATGAGCCCCTCAGCGAACGGATGCCAAAGGTCAGACTAGGGTAAGTTCGTAAACTCATATAATTGTGGCCAAGTTATGAACTCATAAGTGTGGTTTTATGAATTGGGTATAGTTGTGTGTGAATGAAATATTGAGGATAATAGGAACAGATAGAATGTTTAAGCAAATGATTTGAAATATCAAAAGTTGTTTTTAATTATCACTCATGTACCATGTAACCTGGTGCAGAGATGATAAAAATGTGATGGAGTTGTAAATACAGGAATATTTAGTGAGGATTTGACATTCGCGAGTGTTTTGAGTATCTTTGATAGATACCCGAGAAGTTTGAGTATCTTTGATAGATACCCGAGAAATTTGAATATATATCAAAGTAAATCTTTGATAGATACCCGAGAGGTTTGAGTATCTTTGATAGATACCCGAGAAGTTTGAGTATCTTTGATAGATACCCGAGAAGTTTGAGTATCTTTGATAGATACCCGAGAAGTTTGAATATTTTATTAGATACCCAAGAAAATAAGTTCAAGGTCTTGTGTGATCGCTCAGTATAAATGGTGTAAGGTGCACGGTGTAAGGTGTAAGGTGAATTTCGGGGACGAAATTTTTAGAAGGAGGGGTGAATGTGACAACCTGAGAATTTAGACAATTTATGAAAATCTTAAATGATTGATTTAAGGTTAAATATTAGACCTAGACAGAAAATAAGTGTATGTGTTTGATGATATTGAGATTTAATTTTGAGGATTTCAAAATTCGGTGAAGGATATAGGTGAATTATTCAGGATTAAGTGTTTATGTGATTAAGTTCTGTGAATATGGTTATGTTTTGTGTTCAGAATGTGGTTAAGGGTCATGGGTTGACCAGATAAATTATAACTGTGATAAACCCTAAGTATATTTTAAGAACGGCAGCGTTCAGTTAGAAAACCCTAACGTCTAATAAGAAACCCTAGAAATCGGTTCTGGAAACCCTCGTTTCAGTTCCGGAAAATCCGAAATCCTTATTCGGATATTGAAAACCCTAGATTGGGAATGCAATGTGTGTACAAGGTTAAACGTCATTAATATTGAATTAATTATGGAAAAATCTAATGAATTATCTAAAATCTTAGTTGATTACTTGAAAACCTTAATATCAGATCTGAAAACCCTAATTTCAGATTCTGATAAAATGAAAGCCCTATTCTAGGAATGGAAAGGATAATTATAATGTTTATGTGGTATTAATTAAGTATTAATTAGGGTAAAGGTTAATTAATTAACAAACCCTAATTTCAAATTTTGGAACCCTAATTGTTCCGTCAGAAACCCCAATGTTCAATTGGATTTAACTGCTAAAATTAGCAATGTTAATTAGGAAAGCGTAATCCTAATTATTACAATTTATGTGTAATTAGAAAACTCTAATCTAATTACGTGATTTAATTTCAAAATTAGAAAATTAAATTTTCTATTAGAAACCCTAATTATTGGGTTATAAACCCTAATCTGTGATTTTGACCCTAATTGCTTTTCTAGCGATTGTAATTAGGAAATGCTAATTCTAATTAGCAAGAATGAATGTATGATTAAGAAATTTTTATATAATTAGAAAATTCTAATTATAAATTAGAAATATTAATTTTCTATTTTTATAACCGAAATTCGGAAATGTTAGAAATTAAATTTGGCAAAGTTAAGGGTTAAAACCTAAACCCTAAAATTCTCCAAACCCTAAACCCTAAGGGTTTCATCAAATGCAAAATCTAGAAATAAATGGAAATAACGAAAATGCCCCTTTTGTGCATTTTTATTAGTAGCTTGTAAATCTTGGCAATATCTTGGGTGGTTGAACAACCCTAACCCTAACCTAGCCTAGCATTTGACTTATTATCCAGCAACTCAGCCTAATTCAACAGATTCATGCATTTGCAACATGATATTAATAGATTTAGAGAGAGAAAAAGACATTTGACATTTCATTTTTCTCCAAGCCTTGTCTCTCTCTATATTTTCGGGAGTTAAAGTGAGAAAGTGTAAGAAACAAAACCATGATCAAACTTTAGCAATCCAATAACATGAATCAAAAGTCAGAAATCAAGATCAAAGTTCAAAAGAGGTATAAACCCTAAATTTTGAAATTTATGATTTTGATGTTTAATGTTGTTGTTTGTTTGTTAAATATGTGTTATAAGGTGTCAATTAGAGATCTGGGTTGTTGGATCATGGATCCATAACATCTAGATGCTCGGATCTAATGTTTATAAAAATCTGGAAAAAGTTGGAAAATGTTGTCTGACAGTCACATGTCAGGATTTCTAGATCTATGTGTGTTAATTGTTTGTTGTGTTTTAAGTTTTAAACTTGTAGAATGTTGTATGGGCTGTGATCTGGAACTTGAATCAAGCCCAAGTCACGTGTAGATTGAAAGATATGATGGGTCAAAGTACATTGACCGAGCACAAAATCTGTTTCTGGGTAACCCAGAATTTCCAGATTTCTTCTGACAAGATGTTCAATGCCTTGGATCTTGCTTCTGGTAATGTATTTGGTCCGGTTGTTGTTTAACAGTTAAAGTATGACATGAATACTACATTCTAAAGACTTTAGTTTACACAGATCAGTAACATAATTGTAGAAATTCGTGGTCAAACAGGAGTTGACCATCACGCCGGATGAAGATCCTGGGTAACCCAGAAATCTTCATAGGCAGTTTTTAGCATGCACTTTGACCAGCTTGAATCTTGTGAGTTAATTGTTGTTATGACATCTTTGCTACAGATTTGAACCTTAATATCACACATAAAATGCTCAGAACGAAAACTATAATGACCTAAACCTAGCACCCTTATCTGTTCTTCATTTTCTGGAAAACCCAGAAAATGAAGAACAACGTTGTCAGTAACTTTGGAGACTTAGATCTCTCGGATATGATATTGTTTGGCCATGAAACAAGTTGGTGATTGTAGTATTACGTTAGTACTATAACGTTAACACGAATTCTAACCCAGAAATCAATGAGAACATAGAAATAAAACCGGTCAAACAAGGACCCTCGAACACTGACAAGAACACTCAAGAACACCTATGGCGACAAACAAGTGTCGCTAAAGGCCTATAGCGACTGTTTATTTATTATTTTCCGGAAAATGATTAAAAATTAGAAAAAAATGGTTTTTAATTATTAAAAATACAAAATAAATTATGAAAAATTATTTTAAAGTCTGAAAAATAGTTTTTAACTATTTTGAGTATATTTCGAAAATATTTAATATTTTTGGAATATAAATGGTATTTATTTATTTAATTATGATATTAAATAAATTATTTAAAAATGGTTTTAATTCATGAAAAATCATGAAAAATAATATTATGGTATAAGAAAATATTTTAAGTTATTTTTGATGACTTTTAATATTTTGGGATGAATTTCATTAATTAATCAATATTAATGATAATTAGTTTATTTAATAGATATATTAAATAAATTAAGGAAAAATGGAATTAATGATTTAAAAATCATATAAAAATGATTTAAGTGTTATAAAAATATTTTAAGTTATAAAATATAACTTTTGATATTTTTGCTTGAAAATATTAATATTTTAATATTAATAGCAATTATCGGATAATGGATTTATGTGTTTAAAATTCATATAATTATGATTTTAAAGTATTAAAAATACTTTGATATATTATAATTATATTATAATATTATGTTATGATTTTCATTAATATTTGATATTAAATGAATATTAATGATTAAGGAATTTTGTGGTATTTAATTCTTTTAAATACGGTTTTAATGATTGAAAAATGTTGATAAATGGTAATAATTATTCGAAAATTATTACGAGCCTAGGAAAAATGTTTTGACTGATAAGAAAATTATCTGTGATAATGGTTAAGTGGTTAGGCAGAGTTTAATTGAACTTAAACTCGATTTTTGTCCGACTAGACTGTCGGGATGATAAAATTGTGTCGGTTTCAACTCAGACTGAAATAGTTTGACTTGATGCTAAGTCTTATGTGTTATATAGACTGATATGCTTATGTGGTAATGTGTTTAGGTTATTCTGTGGATATAAATATAACAGTAATATACTGTGATGATATTATTCTAATTATTGGAGATCTATATATTAATATTAGGTCTTCGGATAAAGCGTTATAAATTGCGTTGCGGTAATCAACGTTTCAGGCAAGTTTTCTTATACTTAACTCTAATAAGAGTGTTTTATTCAAGCTAATGGTTAATCGTTGTTGATTGCCATGAAAATTGTACTCTGTACATCTTGCATGTATAAGTCAGGTATGAAAGGCTGATCACCTTCATTACCAGTTGGTTCAGAAATGTTTGTTTATGTATAAAACTTGTTCAGTCTAAAGTTTGTTCGTGCTAGTTCTCAATTATCTTGATGAATTATAGCCAGCTTATTATTCATACTCTTCAATCATGATATATTGTTATGTTATTGTATTTAAAACTTGCTGGACAACTTTCATGCTCACCCTTGCTATATCATGATAAAACATTGCAGATAAGGCGAACGTGTTTGGATACAGGAAAAAGGTTAAGGCCAAGTTCAGCTTGGCGTATAAAGTGCGGCTTGTTTGTAATAATATATTTTGATAAATAATGTTATATGATAAATAGTTATGAAATGTGTACTAAGTTAAGGTTACTCGACCTTGGGGAATAATGTGTAATGTAATGTATAAACAATTTATGTTTATATCTTCCGAAATCAGTTATAGAAATAGCGTACCGAGTCCGCGGCGATTCAGGGCCCGGGTTCGGGGATACTACAGTTGGTATCAGAGCTGTTTGTTATGAAGCTTAGGTAGGGTTACCTGAGACCAATAACCGCAGTGATTAGGATAAAACTAACTCACATAGAGTTAGTTGATTAGTAAGATTCAAAGACGAATCTCGGTAAGTTGTTAAGCTACAGAGTTCCCTAACTCTGGTTATAGTGGTGAACAGTAGAGGTGAACAGAAGTGCAGGAATAGAAGATCGTAAAAACAAAACGATCATAGTGAATGGAATTGAATCGTAATATATACGATAAGATCACCCCGTGATCTGATAAAGGTTATAATATGGGAAATGAATCAATTTACTGATTGAAAAGTTTACAGCAAGATGTTGTGTGAAAGTTGTACTATGAAATGGTACTATGAAAACTCATAAAAGAGTTATGGATTATGAATACGAATTGAATTCGTATTGAAAAAGGGGGTTAAGATTAGGTGGGGATTTCAATAAGGACTCGTGTTAGCAACTGAGTTGTATGATTCCTTGTATGGGCGTGGAATTGTACTTGGTGTAAAAACTACTTGGTTGGTGGCATTGGTAACAATTGAAATGTTGTGTCACGCTAGTTATTATATATAGATAAATAGGTCATAGGTAGAGAATATAGGATTAAGTACGAGTTCTTAGAACTCATACTTATGTGACATTCTTGACGCATAGTTATATGAAATATTTATGAGCCCCTCAGCGAACGGATGCCAAAGGTCAGACTAGGGTAAGTTCGTAAACTCATATAATTGTGGCCAAGTTATGAACTCAGAAGTGTGGTTTTATGAATTGGGTATAGTTGTGTGTGAATGAAATATTGAGGATAATAGGAACAGATAGAATGTTTAAGCAAATGATTTGAAATATCAAAATTTGTTTTTAATTATCACTCATGTACCATGTAACCTGGTGCAGAGATGATAAAAATGTGATGGAGTTGTAAATACAGGAATATTTAGTGAGGATTTGACATTCGCGAGTGTTTTGAGTATCTTTGATAGATACCCGAGAAGTTTGAGTATCTTTGATAGATACCCGAGAAATTTGAATATATATCAAAGTAAATCTTTGATAGATACCCGAGAGGTTTGAGTATCTTTGATAGATACCCGAGAAGTTTGAGTATCTTTGATAGATACCCGAGAAGTTTGAGTATCTTTGATAGATACCCGAGAAGTTTGAATATTTTTATTAGATACCCAAGAAAATAAGTTCAAGGTCTTGTGTGATCGCTCAGTATAAATGGTGTAAGGTGCACGGTGTAAGGTGTAAGGTGAATTTCGGGGACGAAATTCTTAGAAGGAGGGGTGAATGTGACAACCTGAGAATTTAGACAATTTATGAAAATCTTAAATGATTGATTTAAGGTTAAATATTAGACCTAGACAGAAAATAAGTGTATGTGTTTGATGATATTGAGATTTAATTTTGAGGATTTCAAAATTCGGTGAAGGATATAGGTGAATTATTCAGGATTAAGTGTTTATGTGATTAAGTTCTGTGAATATGGTTATGTTTTGTGTTCAGAATGTGGTTAAGGGTCATGGGTTGACCAGATAAATTATAACTGTGATAAACCCTAAGTATATTTTAAGAACAGCAGCGTTCAGTTAGAAAACCCTAACGTCTAATAAGAAACCCTAGAAATCGGTTCTGAAAACCCTCGTTTCAGTTCCGGAAAATCCGAAATCCTTATTCGGATATTGAAAACCCTAGATTGGGAATGCAATGTGTGTACAAGGTTAAACGTCATTAATATTGAATTAATTATGGAAAAATCTAATGAATTATCTAAAATCTTAGTTGATTACTTGAAAACCTTAATATCAGATCTGAAAACCCTAATTTCAGATTCTGATAAAATGAAAGCCCTATTCTAGGAATGGAAAGGATAATTATAATGTTTATGTGGTATTAATTAAGTATTAATTAGGGTAAAGGTTAATTAATTAACAAACCCTAATTTCAAATTTTGGAACCCTAATTGTTCCATCAGAAACCCCAATGTTCAATTGGATTTAACTGCTAAAATTAGCAATGTTAATTAGGAAAGCGTAATCCTAATTATTACAATTTATTTGTAATTAGAAAACTCTAATCTAATTACGTGATTTAATTTCTAAATTAGAAAATTAAATTTTCTATTAGAAACCCTAATTATTGGGTTATAAACCCTAATCTGTGATTTTGACCCTAATTGCTTTTCTAGCGATTGTAATTAGGAAATGCTAATTCTAATTAGCAAGAATGAATGTATGATTAAGAAATTTTTATATAATTAGAAAATTCTAATTATAAATTAGAAATATTAATTTTCTATTTTTATAACCGAAATTCGGAAATGTTAGAAATTAAATTTGGCAAAGTTAAGGGTTAAAACCTAAACCCTAAAATTCTCCAAACCTTAAACCCTAAGGGTTTCATCAAATGCAAAATCTAGAAATAAATGGAAATAACGAAAATGCCCCTTTTGTGCATTTTTATTAGTAGCTTGTAAATCTTGGCAATATCTTGGGTGGTTGAACAACCCTAACCCTAACCTAGCCTAGCATTTGACTTATTATCCAGCAACTCAGCCTAATTCAACAGATTCATGTATTTGCAACATGATATTAATAGATTTAGAGAGAGAAAAAGACACTTGACATTTCATTTTTCTCCAAGCCTTGTCTCTCTCTATATTTTCGGGAGTTAAAGTGAGAAAGTGTAAGAAACAAAACCATGATCAAACTTTAGCAATCCAATAACATGAATCAAAAGTCAGAAATCAAGATCAAAGTTCAAAAGAGGTATAAACCCTAAATTTTGAAATTTATGATTTTGATGTTTAATGTTGTTGTTTATTTGTTAAATATGTGTTATAAGGTGTCAATTAGAGATCTGGGTTGTTGGATCATGGATCCATAACATCTAGATGCTCGGATCTAATGTTTATAAAAATCTGGAAAAATTTGGAAAATGTTGTCTGACAGTCACATGTCAGGGTTTCTAGATCTATGTGTGTTAATTGTTTGTTGTGTTTTAAGTTTTAAACTTGTAGAATGTTGTATGGGCTGTGATCTGGAACTTGAATCAAGCCCAAGTCACGTGTAGATTGAAAGATATGATCGGTCAAAGTACATTGACCGAGCACAAAATCTGTTTCTGGGTAACCCAGAATTTCCAGATTTCTTCTGACAAGATGTTCAATGCCTTGGATCTTACTTCTGGTAATGTATTTGGTCCGGTTGTTGTTTAACAGTTAAAGTATGACATGAATACTACATTCTAAAGACTTTAGTTTACACAGATCAGTAACATAATTGTAGAAATTCGTGGTCAAACAGGCGTTGACCATCACGCCGGATGAAGATCCTGGGTAACCCAGAAATCTTCATAGGCAGTTTTTAGCATGCACTTTGACCAGCTTGAATCTTGTGAGTTAATTGTTGTTATGATGATCGGTTGTTACGACCTTGTATACTGACATCTTTGCTACAGATTTGAACCTTAATATCACACATAAAAAGCTCAGAACGAAAACTATAATGACCTAAACCTAGCACCCTTATCTGTTCTTCATTTTCTGGAAAACCCAGAAAATGAAGAACAACGTTGTCAGTAACTTTGGAGACTTAGATCTCTCGGATATGATATTGTTTGGCCATGAAACAAGTTGGTGATTGTAGTATTACGTTAGTACTATAACGTTAACACGAATTCTAACCCAGAAATCAATGAGAACATAGAAATAAAACCGGTCAAACAAGGACCCTCGAACACTGACAAGAACACTCAAGAACACCTATGGCGACAGACAAGTGTCGCTAAAGGCCTATAGCGACAGTTTATTTATTATTTTCCGGAAAATGATTAAAAATTAGAAAAAAATGGTTTTTAATTATTAAAAATACAAAATAAATTATGAAAAATTATTTTAAAGTCTGAAAAATAGTTTCTAACTATTTTGAGTATATTTCGAAAATATTTAATATTTTTGGAATATAAATGGTATTTATTTATTTAATTATGATATTAAATAAATTATTTAAAAATGGTTATAATTCATGAAAAATCATGAAAAATAATATTATGGTATAAGAAAATATTTTAAGTTATTTTTGATGACTTTTAATATTTTGGGATGAATTTCATTAATTAATCAATATTAATGATAATTAGTTTATTTAATAGATATATTAAATAAATTAAGGAAAAATGGAATTAATGATTTAAAAATCATATAAAAATGATTTAAGTGTTATAAAAATATTTTAAGTTATAAAATATAACTTTTGATATTTTCGCATGAAAATATTAATATTTTAATATTAATAGCAATTATCGGATAATGGATTTAAGTGTATAAAATTCATATAATTATGATTTTAAAGTATTAAAAATACTTTGATATATTATAATTATATTATAATATTATGTTATGATTTTCATTAATATTTGATATTAAATGAATATTAATGATTAAGGAATTTTGTGGTATTTAATTCTTTTAAATACGGTTTTAATGATTGAAAAATGTTGATAAATGGTAATAATTATCCGAAAATTATTACGAGCCTAGGAAAAATGTTCTGACTGATAAGAAAATTATCTGTGATAATGGTTAAGTGGTTAGGCAGAGTTTAATTGAACTTAAACTCGATTTTTGTCCGACTAGACTGTCGGGATGATAGAATTGTGTCGGTTTCAACTCAGACTGAAATAGTTTGACTTGATGCTAAGTCTTATGTGCTATATAGACTGATATGCTTATGTGGTAATGTGTTTAGGTTATTCTGTGGATATAAATATAACAGTAATATACTGTGATGATATTATTCTAATTATTGGAGATCTATATATTAATATTAGGTCTTCGGATAAAGCGTTATAAATTGCGTTGCGGTAATCAACGTTTCAGGCAAGTTTTCTTATACTTAACTCTAATAAGAGTGTTTTATTCAAGCTAATGGTTAATCGTTGTTGATTGCCATGAAAATTGTACTCTGTACATCTTGCATGTATAAGTCAGGTATGAAAGGCTGATCACCTTCATTACCAGTTGGTTCAGAAATGTTTGTTTATGTATAAAACTTGTTCAGTCTAAAGTTTGTTCGTGCTAGTTCTCAATTATCTTGATGAATTATAGCCAGCTTATTATTCATACTCTTCAATCATGATATATTGTTATGTTATTGTATTTAAAACTTGCTGGACAACTTTAATGCTCACCCTTGCTATATCATGATAAAACATTGCAGATAAGGCGAACGTGTTTGGATACAGGAAAAAGGTTAAGGCCAAGTTCAGCTTGGGGTATAAAGTGCGGCTTGTTTGTAATAATATATTTTGATAAATAATGTTATATGATAAATAGTTATGAAATGTGTACTAAGTTAAGGTTACTCGACCTTTGGGAATAATGTGTAATGTAATGTATAAACAATTTATGTTTATATCTTTCGAAATCAGTTATAGAAATAGCGTACCGAGTCCGCGACGATTTAGGGCCCGGGTTCGGGGATACTACAGTTGGTATCAGAGCTGTTGGTTATGAAGCTTAGGTAGGGTTACCTGAGACCAATAACCGCAGTGATTAGGATAAGACTAACTCACATAGAGTTAGTTGATTAGTGAGATTCAAAGACGAATCTCGGTAAGTTGTTAAGCTACAGAGTTCCCTAACTCTGGTTATAGTGGTGAACAGTAGAGGTGAACAGAAGTGCAGGAATAGAAGATCGTAAAAATAAAACGATCATAGTGAATGGAATTGAATCATAGTATATACGATAAGATCACCCCGTGATCTGATAAAGGTTATGATATGGGAAATGAATCAATTTACTGATTGAAAAGTTTACAGCAAGATGTTGTGTGAAAGTTGTACTATGAAATGGTACTATGAAAACTCATAAAAGAGTTATGGATTATGAATACGAATTGAATTCGTATTGAAAAAGGGGGTTAAGATTAGGTGGGGATTTCAATAAGGACTCGTGTTAGCAACTGAGTTGTATGATTCCTTGTATGGGCGGGGAATTATACTTGGTGTAAAAACTACTTGGTTGGTGGCATTGGTAACAATTGAAATGTTGTGTCACGCTAGTTATTATATATAGATAAATAGGTCATAGGTAGAGAATATAAGATTAAGTACGAGTTCTTAGAACTCATACTTATGTGACATTCTTGACGCATGTTGTCTGACAGTCACATGTCAGGGTTTCTAGATATATGTGTGTTAATTGTTTGTTGTGTTTTAAGTTTTAAACTTGTAGAATGTTGTATGGGCTGTGATCTGAAACTTGAATCAAGCCCAAGTCACGTGTAGATTGAAAGATATGATCGGTCAAAGTACATTGACCGAGCACAAAATCTGTTTCTGGGTAACCCAGAATTTCCAGATTTCTTCTGACAAGATGTTCAATGCCTTGGATCTTGCTTCTGGTAATGTATTTGGTCCGATTGTTGTTTAACAGTTAAAGTATGACATGAATACTACATTCTAAAGACTTTAGTTTACACAGATCAGTAACATAATTGTAAAAATTCGTGGTCAAATAGGCGTTGACCATCACGCCGGATGAAGATTCTGGGTAACCCAGAAATCTTCAAAGGCAGTTTTTAGCATGCACTTTGACCAGCTTGAATCTTGTGAGTTAATTGTTGTTATGATGATCGGTTGTTACGACCGTGTATACTGACATCTCTGCTACAGATTTGAACCTTAATATCACACATAAAAAGCTCAGAACAAAAACTATAATGACCTAAACCTAGCACCCTTATCTGTTCTTCATTTTCTGGAAAACCCAGAAAATGAAGAACAGCGTTGTCAGTAACTTTGGAGACTTAGATCTCTCGGATATGATATTGTTTGGCCATGAAACAAGTTGGTGATTGTAGTATTACGTTAGTACTATAACGTTAACACGAATTCTAACACAGAAATCAATGAGAACATAGAAATAAAACCGGTCAAACAAGGACCCTCGAACACTGACAAGAACACTCAAGAACACCTATGGCGACAGACAAGTGTCGCTAAAGGCATATAGCGACAGTTTATTTATTATTTTCTGGAAAATGATTAAATATTAGAAAAAAATGGTTTTTAATTATTAAAAATACAAAATAAATTATGAAAAATTATTTTAAAGTCTGAAAAATAGTTTTTAACTATTTAGAGTATATTTCGAAAATATTTAATATTTTTGGAATATAAATGGTATTTATTTATTTAATTATGATATTAAATAAATTATTTAAAAATAGTTTTAATTCATGAAAAATCATGAAAAATAATATTATGGTATAAGAAAATATTTTAAGTTATTTTTAATGACTTTTAATATTTTGGGATGAATTTCATTAATTAATCAATATTAATTATAATTAGTTTATTTAATAGATATATTAAATAAATTAAGGAAAAATGGAATTAATGATTTAAAAATCATATAAAAATGATTTAAGTGTTATAAAAATATTTTAAGTTATAAAATATAACTTTTGATATTTTTGCATGAAAATATTAATATTTTAATATTAATAGCAATTATCGGATAATGGATTTAAGTGTATAAAAATCATATAATTATGATTTTAAAGTATTAAAAATACTTCGATATATTATAATTATATTATAATATTATGTTATGATTTTCATTAATATTTGATATTAAATGAATATTAATGATTAAGGAATTTTGTGGTATTTAATTCTTTTAAATACGGTTTTAATGATTGAAAAATGTTGATAAATGGTAATAATTATCCGAAAATTATTACGAGCCTAGGAAAAATGTTTTGACTGATAAGAAAATTATCTGTGATAATGGTTAAGTGGTTAGGCAGAGTTTAGTTGAACTTAAACTCGATTTTTGTCCGACTAGACTGTCGGAATGATAGAATTGTGTCAGTTTCAACTCAGACTGAAATAGTTTGACTTGATGCTAAGTCTTATGTTTTATATAGACTGATAGGCTTATGTGGTAATGTGTTTAGGTTATTCTGTGGATATAAATATAACAGTAATATACTGTGATGATATTATTCTAATTATTGGAGATCTATATATTAATATTAGGTCCTCGGATAAAGCGTTATAAATTGTGTTGCGGTAATCAACGGTTCAGGCAAGTTTTCTTATACTTAACTCTAATAAGAGTGTTTTATTCGAGCTGATGGTTAATCGTTGTTGATTGCCATGAAAATTGTACTCTGTACATCTTGCATGTATAAGTCAGGTATGAAAGGCTGATCACCTTCATTACCAGTTGGTTCAGAAATGTTTGTTTATGTATAAAATTTGTTCAGTCTAAAGTTTGTTCGTGCTAGTTCTCAATTATCATGATGAATTATAGCCAGCTTATTATTCATACTCTTCAATCATGATATATTGTTATGTTATTGTATTTAAAACTTGCTGGGCAACTTTCATGCTCACCCTTGCTATATCATGATAAAACATTGCAGATAAGGCGAACGTGTTTGGATACAGGAAAAAGGTTAAGGCCAAGTTCAGCTTGGGATATAAAGTGCGGCTTGTTTGTAATAATATATTTTGATAAATAATGTTATATGATAAATAGTTATGAAATGTGTACTAAGTTAAGGTTACTCGACCTTGGGGAATAATGTGTAATGTAATGTATAAACAATTTATGTTTATATCTTCCGAAATCAGTTATAGAAATAGCGTACCGAGTCCGCGGTGATTCGGGGCCCGGGTTCGGGGATACTACATATACATCAAAAAATATTGAGATGGAACGAAAGGATTTTCGGTCTTTTAAACCGGAAGGGAGTCGAAAGAGGGACAGAGATGATCACCAACAGGGTCAAACTTCAGTTCAGCATGGGAAAAATCAGGGTGGTCAGTTGAATAGGAATCGTGGTGGCGAACAGGGGAAGTGGCGTGGTCAGAATCAAAACAGTGGTTATCAGCAGATTCCTCAGCAAGGGCAGAATCGTCAGTTGCAGCTACCTTGGAATGGTCAGAATCGTCAGCAGTGGCAGAATTTTCAGCAAGGACAGAATCAGGGTCGTTATCCGGGACCAGCTGGTGGGGGTAACCCAAACCTTATCCCGATAGCTCCTTCTGCTACTTGTGGGGCTATTCATCTGGGGAGGCAGTGCCATAGACTCACCGGTGCATGCTTTTTATGTGGACAGATGGGTCATATGGCTAGAGATTGTACCGGGCCACATGGAAATGGTGGAGGTGGGTATAATGGTGGCAATGGAGGTCAGCGTTAGGGTGGTCTAGTGTTTGCTTTGATGTATAACCAGGCAGCTGGTGCACTAGGTACTGTTTCTGGCACTCCTTTAGTTGGCAATCATGAGGCATCTATTTTGTTTGATACAGGTTCTACTCATTTTGTTGTTGCTCTGTCTTCTGTTCGGCACCTTGGTGTGCCATCTCAGTCTTTTGATTCTGTTATGTCTATTTCTACCCCGATGGGGTCTTCAGTTGTTATTTATGATTTGTGTCGAGGGTGTCCAATCAGTTTTGGGGATACGATTCGTATAGTTAATCTTCTTCCAATGAGTATGCACGATTTCGATGCCATTCTTGGGATGGACTGGTTGGATAAACACCAGACCACTATCGATTGTCAGGCGAAGAAGGTTATATTTGGCGATGTGAAGTCTTCAGAGTTCCTGTTTCAGGTTTCACAACCGAGTAGGGTGTTGAAGTTGATTTCAGCTTTAAAGGCTGGGAAGTTGGTAGCAAAGGGTTGTGAGGGGTATTTGGCATTTGTGAAGGATATCTTTAAGGGCGAGTCTCGTATTGAAGATGTTCCAATTGTTCATGATTTTTTTGATGTGTTTCATGAGGAGTTGTCAGGGCTGCCACCGCAGCGGGAAGTGGAGTTTGCTATTGAGCTTGTTCCTGGTGCGGAGCCTATCTCCAAGGTGCCGTATCGGATGGCACCGTTGGAGTTGCAAGAGTTGAAAGAGCAGTTGCAGGAATTATTAAATCGTGGCGTGATTCGACCGAGTGTTTCGCTGTGGGGTGCTCCAGTCTTGTTTGTGAAGAAGAAGGATGGGTCTATGAGGCTGTGTATAGACTACAAGGAGTTGAACAAGATTAGCATCAGGAATTTGTATCCATTACCAAGGATTGATGACTTGTTTGACCAACTTTAAGGGGTAAAGTCTTTTTTGAAGATAGACTTGAGATCGGGTTATCATCAGTTGAGGGTGAGGGATGAGGATATCCCTAAGATAGCTTTTCGCACTCGCTATGGGCATTACGAGTTTTTGGTGATGCCATTCGGGTTGACTAACGCTCCGGCGGTGTTTATTGATTTGATGAACCGGATGTTCAGGGAGTACTTAGACCAATTTTTTATTGTCTTTATTGATGACATTTTGGTTTACTTTAAGTCTAATGAAGAACATGAGGATCATCTTCGCACAGTGTTGGAGATTTTGCAGAAAGAGAAGTTGTATGCTAAATTCTCTAAATACGAATTCTGGTTGGAGCAGTTTACATTTTTGGGTCACGTTGTTTCTGCTGAGGGCATTAAGGTGGATCCTGCGATGGTTGAGGCTATCACTAAATGGTCGAGACTTATTATAGTGATAGAGATTAGGAGTTTCTTGGATTTGGTAGGGTATTATAGGAGGTTTTTGGAAGGGTTTTCCTTGCTTGCCTTACCATTGACTCAATTGATGAGAAATGGCACGAAGTTTGTATGGAATGAGGAGCATGATAAAAGTTTTAAGGAGTTGAAGAAACGGCTTGTGATAGCTCCTATACTTGCATTACCGTCGGGGACAGGAGGTTATCAGATTTATAGCGATGCTTCCAAGAAAGGTTTGGGGTGTGTCTTATTGCAACATGGTAAGGTGATTGCTTATGCTTCTAGGCAGATTAAACCTTATGAGGTGAACTATCCCACAAATGATTTGGAGTTGGCAGCGGTGATATTTGCATTAAAGATTTGGAGGCACTATTTGTATGGAGAGACTTGTGATATCTTCACCGATCACAAAAGTCTTAAATACATTTTCACTCAGAAGGAGCTCAATATGAGGCAGAGGTGTTGGTTGGAGCTTCTAAAGAATTATGATGCTAGAATTCTGTATCACCCGGGGAAGGAAAATGTGGTTGCAGATGCTCTTAGCCGAAAGAATTCTGGGAGTGTAGCAGCCCTTATTACACAACCTCAGCTTATTTCTGATATGGAGCGGCTCGAGTTCGAGTTGTATGTACGAGGTTCGGATGGGCATTTGGCGGGTATGAGACTGGAGCCCTCTCTTATCTCGTAGGTCAAAGAAGCTCAAAAAGAAGATGGGGAATTGTGGAGTATAACGTAGAATCTAGAGGAGTGCAAGCAGTTCGAGTTTCATATTGATGACCATGGTGTGATTTGGTTGGGTGAGCGATTGTGTGTACCGTTCGATCCAATCATTCGGGAGGTTGTGCTGGCTTAGGCTCATAGTTTGCCATTTTCTATTCATCCAGGTTCTACAAAGATGTATAGGGATTTGAAGAAGAATTTTTTCTTGAATGGGATGAAACGAGACATGGCTGAATATGTTGAGAAGTGCCTCACTTGTCAACAAGTGAAGATAAAACATCAATGAGCTAGTGGTTTGCTGCAAGAGTTAGACATTCCAGTGTGGAAGTGGGAGGATATCACTATTGATTTTGTGACTGCTTTGCCGAAGACTTTCAGGAAGAATGATGTCATATGGGTAGTAGTGGACCGGTTGACCAAATCGGCACACTTTTTGACTATCCATGAGGGTTACTCGGTGGATAGGTTGGCACATATCTTTCAGTAAGAGATTGTTAGACTTCATGGTACTCCGGTGTCTATTGTTTTAGATCGGGACCCACGGTTCACTTCTCGGTTATGGAAAGGGTTTCATTGAGCTTGGGGTACTCGGCTCAACTTTAGTACTTCTTTTCATCCGCAAACTGATGGGCAATCTGAACGGACTATTCAAACATTGGAGGACATATTGAGGTCTTGTGCACTTGAGTGGTCGGGTAATTGGGATGATTACTTGAGCCTAGTTGAGTATGCTTATAACAACAGCTAGCATACCAGTATTGGAATGGCTCTGTTTGAGGCACTGTATGGTAGAAAGTGTCGGGCACCAACTTGTTGGGATGAGGTTGGTGAAAAGGCCATAGAAGGGCCTGAGTTAGTTCAAATCACTACGGAGAAGGTAGCGGTGGCTAAGGAAAAATTGAAGTCGGCTCGATCACGACAAAAGTGTTATACTAATAAGCATAGGAGGACTTTAGAGTTTGAACCTGGTGAACATGTTTTTCTAAAAGTTTCTCCTTGGAAGGGCATTCGGCGATTCAGGTTGAAAGGGAAGCTTAGTCCAGGTTATATCTACCCATTTGAGATTCTGGAGAGGGTTGGTAAGGTTACATATCGGTTAGCCTTGCCTCCACAGCTAGCTCATGTGCACAATGTATTTCATGTGTCGGTGTTGAGGAGTTATCATTATCACCCATTGCATGTGGTGTAATATCCATTCGATAAGATTCTGGAGGATCTTACTTGTGAGGAGAAAGCTGAGGCGATTTTGGATCGTCAAGAAAGGATTATGAGGAGGAAGACTATTCCATTTGTTAAGGTTCTATGGAGGAACCATTCGGAGCGAGAAGCCACTTGGGAGCTTGAGGAGTCTATTCGAGCAGAATATCCGCATCTTTTTGATAATTAGGTACGTTCTATTCTTTTGATTTCGGGGACAGAATTCTTTTAAGAGGTAGGTGATTTAATACCCAGTAATAATTAATTAATTAATTAAATTGATTAATAAAAAAATTATTTTTGTTTTAAAACATATTAATTGGACTTTGTAATTTATTTTAGGTCAAACTAGTTATTTAATTTGCGTGGGCTAATAAATATTAATAAGAGATGGATAAATTAATTTAGTACAATTTGGGCCTTAAAATTTATTTGGATTTAATTTAATTAAATGTGGGTAATATTAATTTTATTACAATTAGGAGAATAAATAAGATAATAAATAAATAAATAGATACTAAAACCTAATCATACATGCGCTACAAATCAGAAAGAAAAGAAGAAGAGGCCGCCGCTGCAGAGAGAAGAAAAATGAGAGATTGGACTGTAAGTTGCTGATATATATGTGGGTCTTTTACAATTTTAAGTGAATGATATCTGAGAATGAATTTTCTTTTTTTTTTAACTTCGTAATTCGTTCATCTCTTGTACTATTGTAAAGGAATGCCTGATAGATATTGGATGTATCAATTGTATATATATAATATGTGATTGCAGTGGACTGGGCTTGTGAGCCATGAAGCTATACTACACATTTGAGGATTTTTTTTCAAGTTATTGAACCTGCTGCTGTATAAAAAAAAGAAAAGGTAATCATGTTGCTGTGTGGATGCTGTATAGTGTATGTGTGTATATATATATATATATATATATATATATATATATATATATATATATATATATATATATATATATATATATATTGATTTGTCAGATTCCTGAGCTGTTAAGCAATATATGTAGATGTGGTATGTTGGTATGTTACTAATAGTATATATATTATATTATTTATTTTATATTACCAACCTATGTTTTTTTTAAATTAAATTGAAAATTTAATTAGTATATAAATTAATTAGTTCTAATAATAAACTTATAAATTTACTTAATAAAATTAAATAATATTATGTTAGTAATGATTAGATTATAATAAAATTTTATTTTATTATTAGATCAGACGGAGGGAAATTAACGAGTCAAATTTGGAGTATAAACTTTGTGTATTACATTACTTAATTCAGGTACAGATTTCGTACTCTTTCAGTAAGACTCTTTTTTTTTAATTCGTTCGTTTCGTTATTCGTTTCGAAATTTAGTATTGTCTCTCATAATTGTTCCTTTTCAATTTATTATGATAAATTATTTTGGCGTTGCATTGGAACTCACATTTGTACTCTTTAGACTAGTGTGTCATGTCTAAATTTTATTTTTATATTTATAGTGATGTACATATTAGTATATTTTTAGAGACGTGTGTTGACGATTCGTTCGATTTAACATGTATATGTTAGAACCCATTTGTGTTAATATTTTGTCACATGTGTTGTGACATTATATTTTGTTAGAATACTGTAGGGTATACCTGAGCATAACCATATGTGGGGGTACCACACGTATGTCTTCTTGGCACCGAGGCATGACACCTTCCGTGGCGGTGTGATCAGTCCACGGCGTCTCCGTTTTGTGCTCCGGTGGGAGTTGGTCATTTGGTGTTTTGTTGTGGGAGGCGTATGGGTCGACCCTAGTTTTCTGTTCTGTTCTGTTCTGCGGATTGGTGATGTTTGTGACACACACGCCTTCCGATTTTACATGCATTGGATTCGCGGTCCAATGCATGTGACTTGCCTGTGTGGCATTATTTGACTTGCCTGTGTGGTATTATTTTGACTTGTCTGTGTGGCAAGGTATATTTCTAAGCTCGGTATGAAATAACACCCAGTCATTTGATTCAGCCTATTATTTCGTTGTGTTAGCTTTGTTCGTTAAATTCGTTTCAGTTAGTTTCGTTTTATATAATTTAATTGAGTTAATTATTCCGGTTCGTCAATTGTATTCTATATCCGTACTGGGCATTTGGCTCATGCTGTGTTTTTCTTCCAGCAGGTAATTAGAGGAATCAAGGGCAAGTGTGATGAGAGCTCCATTCTATCCAATAGTTTTGATATATTTTGTTAGGCTCTGTTACATTGATTTATTTGGAGTTGTAATAGTTATTTCTGATTGTGGTTTGAGCCAATGTGGCAATTATTATGGTGCGTCTTAAGACATTTAATTAGTTTAAGACTCATTTCCCCTTGTTCTTGCCTGAACCTTCTAGTTGATTATACTTAACTGAAAACATTTAAATTTAAAGCAAGAATGAGTATTGGATAGCCCAGCAAGTAATAACAACAATATATATTAGCTGAAAGAATTAAATGCTTTCTTTGAAAGACACTTCTAGAACGAATCAATAGTTGTGAACTAAGCTGAACCAATAATAACAACATATCACTTCCATATGTAATCTTTGAAACTACGTATAGACTATAACTAGGGATCAGTCGACAGACTATGAACATTGTTTTTCATTTTTGCTAGGGTTTAGCATAACTTCATCCGCAAACCGTCATAACTTACGGACACGAGGGTGATCTGCCCAATGTGCCCTGTATTGATCAATACTACATACAAGAACGATATTATCGTTCACTCTATCCACCTTAGGTGCACAAAAGTTTTCCCATATTTGGGATGTTCATACTTAGTCGGGAATCCGAACCAAAACAATCTGGTTGGATAAAATAACGTTCTATCTTGTTCAAAAATATTTTTATGTCTAGCTGAATCAAATAGCTTAGACGGCTTTTATGTCAACGTATACATACTTGAAATTATTAAGTATGTATCAACATATGATTAAATAAAATGGTTATCCAAGTGGGGACACTTGTCTAACCCTATATACGAATTAACGAATAAAATAAATATTTGAATTATACAATAATACAATGATTGGATAATGTAAGAACTTGTATGAATATAAAGATTTAATACATAATCAATAATAATAGAGTTAATAATCTGGCATAATAATAATTGGAGTAAGTTTAAGAACTTGCATAACATGATATACATGTTTGCACGAAATAAAAGTAGTGCATAAGGTTTAGATACTTGCCTGAGCTGCTGCTTACAATAACGTAACTTAGATTAATCTTTTATACAGCGACCTATTAGTAATAAGATCATTCGTTCGATTAGAATAATATATCGTAACACAAAACATTGTCTATTGTAGTTAGCACATAACCTAATCACTTCATCACATATATCTAACAATTATTGATTCACTGACAAACACATATCTAGTCAATTTATATAAGTTCAGATCAATTTCTGAAATATTTCGATGTACCGACGACTTTATCGGGTAAATATCGAGTCTAAGACTCTATCGTGTAGTTCAATATTCGTTTAGATATTTTAAACATCAGTCATATTATTTTTCATAGCCTTATAATAACTTTTAAATAATTATTATACTTTATCATGAATTTTCAAATTCTGAAATCATTATTAAATGATTTAAATATTAACTAATTCTATTATTATTAATATTTAATTAATATTAAACTATTAATGAAACCATTGCCAAAATATTAAAGTTATTTATAATAACACAAAATATTTTTAAAGTATTAATATTACCCTTAAATGATTTTTAAAACACTTAAAATCATTTTGAAATAATTGCCATTAATATTAGAATATTAATTTATTATTTATCAAAATATTAAAAGTCATTAGTTATAACTTAAAATATTTTTAATTCATTTATTTCCTTTTTAAATGATTTTTGATTCAATAAAACCATTTTTAAACTATTTATTTATTATAATTATTAAACAAAATTAATATAATAAATATTAAATTATTAATGAAATTTACCTTTAAATATCAAAAGTTATATTTTATAACTTAAAATATTTTTAAACTATTTATTTTTCATTTAAAATGAATTTTATAATATTAAAATCATTTTTAATTTATTTATTTAATTTAATCACTAAGTAAATCTAATATTATTAATATTTAATAATTAATGAAACTTATCTTAAAATATTAAAAGTTATGTTTTATAACTTAAAATATTATTAAATAACTTATTATTATTTAAAACAATTTTTAATACAATAAAATCATTTTTAATTAATTTATTTAATTTTTTTATTAAATAATTTAAATATCAATAATATCCAAATAAATATTAGTATTTATGAAAAATATGTCAAATTATTAAAAGTTAATTTTTATAACTTAAAATAATTTTTAAAACTATTTTTGTAATTTTCAGAATTTATTTACTATTTTAAATGATTTTTAGAAATTAAATTAATTAATTTTACTAAGTCTGTCGCTAAAGCCCTTTGGCGACAGAATCTGTCGCAGGTGCTCTTGAGAAACCCAGGTGTTCATACTCAATGTTCAAGCTTGCTTTTTTGACCATCAATCATTCATTGTGTAATGTGTTTCTGGTTGAGTAAATGGCTAGATATCATATTACAGATGTAATACTACACAGTTGAACAATAAACATGATCAAAACATGCATCATATGCAAGATCTAAGCTCAAGAACAAGCTGTCAGAGCTGTTCTTGACGTTTCTGGGCTGCCCAGAAAACGAAGTCGCGGCCGATCAACGATTTTGGTGACCTTAAATCTGTGAATACTTTCATGTTAATTGTTTTCTGCTCGTCGGGCTATCTAGACTAACCATCATAGAACATGTTCCAAGCCATGGTAAAGTCCAACAATAATTAATGAAAACGTGTTGGGGCTCACAAATTCTTGTCAGAGTCTGTTCTTCATTTCTGGGTTTTCCAGAAATGAAGAACAGATCGAGTATGCTTCTTTGGATCATTATATCTCGCGTTGTGTGTTTGCTCTATGTGATCTATTGATTCCAGGTTGTAGCTAACATGTAATACTACATATCCATTACATAAAAACAGTATAAAAACAATAGAGCATGCAGATCTAGGCCGGTCAAACCATGTCAGAAGACATGTTCTTTAATTTCTGGAAATTCCAGAAACAGATTTCGTGAACGAGTAAGCTAGTTTGACCTTCTACTATGTTCAATATAATGATAATATAAGGGATCTAAAGGCATATATACATAGTAAACATAACAAACTACAACTTACTTACCATAAAAGAATCAAAACAACATCACACTGGCAGATCTAGTCGCTTAAAAAAGTTGTCAGGCCCTGTCTGAGCACAATCTGGGTTTTCCGGATTTATAAAGTTATGCTCGGTCAACTAGGTTTGACCAGCTATAACTTTTAATATGTTCATGATCTGGGCTAGATTCCAGTTTCAGATCAAAGATCTCATAGCATACTACAACTCCAAAACATAAAACACATCAAATAATAAACAGAGAGAGATCTATAGCCTCTGACTTTTGGTTGTCAGACAAAAAATAAGTTTTTTTCCAGATTTTGAAAAATGCTAAATCCGAGCCTCTAGATGTTATGGATCTAACATCGAGCAATCCAGATCATCATTATATACTACATATTACATGTTTAACACAAAAAAACTAACATCTAACATAAGATCAAAAGATTTTTGAATTTTTAGGGTTTGCGCCTTTATGCTCCAATTCTGATTTCTATGCTTCTGATTTGATGTTGGTGTTCATGGGGCTTGATTGGGGACTGATCTAGCAAGGAAATTTCATGGGTTTGAGCTTGAGAGAGAATGGCTAAGTGCTTGTGAATAATTTAGGCCAAAAATGTGCATTTTCTATTTCTTAAATTATGCAAATCATGTATGCTCTGTATGGGATGGCTGATCATGTGATGTATTATTGATTGTAGGCTCATAGGTATGTCTAGGGTGGCTGGTCAGATCTTGGATAAGATTTGGCTAGCAATAATTCAACTAATGGGATAAAAGGGCATTTTTGTAACTTCATTTTAATCTCAAGGGTATTCTTGTCCAAGGTGCTTGAATCTATGGTTTAATCACTATATTTTACATTTTAAAGTTTTCCAAATAATTACTAGGGTTTGAAAAATTAAAATTAAAGTGTAATAAAATTTTAATTAAACACACTAATTTAAAATTATGGGTTTTAATAAGAAATTAGGGTTTTTAAATTAGGGTTCCTTAATACTATTAGGGTTCCCAAATTAACAATTAGGGTTTCCTAATTATCATTATAATTCACAAAAATAAAAAGTAGGGTTTCTAAAATTTGCAATTAGGGTTCCTAATTAGCAAATTAGGGTTTTCAAATAAATAATTAGGGTTTCTAAAATTTGCAATTAGGGTTCCTAATTAGAAAATTAGGGTTTTCAAATAAATAATTAGGGTTTCTCCTAATTACAGAAATTATATAATACACAGTAAAACTCATATAACACAATTACTACACTGTCTCAAACTCATAACCGAGTTTAACAATTTGGGTTTAATAACACAATATGAGGGTTATGACAAAATTTACCATATTTGGCCCACCATTATCAGTCTACGCATTTACAGTACATATTTATAGCACTAAAAAATTAAAATATAATTAATATTATATTATAAATCTCATCCCTTGATCAATACCCAAATTTAGGGTTTGGATTCCATATCTGGTTTATCTTTTATATATAACATTATTAATTAAGTTAAAATAATTAACATTATAATCTGAACTAAAATTCATATAATATAATAGTAATTATAATAATTCCAATAATTATTTCTTATATTATTTAAATAATATAAAAATCATATTTTCATAGAAAATAAATAATAAAGATATTTCTACTATAAAATTAATTATTATAAGTATATACCTTATAATTAGCAATAATTCTAAAATAAAATTATTTGAAATTATTCATGTAATAAATAAATTTTATTTATCACATATATACAAACACATTACTTGACACGTATTCTCATCTTTAAAAAAAATTAATATGCAAAATTTCTTATTTAATTATATAGAAAATATTCAGGTTATTACATTCACCCTCCCTTATAAGGATTCTGTCCCCGAAATCACCATTTTAAAAATCATACGTGTAAGGGTACATAACATACACAATCATTGCAAGTAGATCTCGATCATATTTGATCGAACTGATCTTTAACGATTCATATAAAGCTTATCTTTCTAAATAAACGGAAGCTTGATTTCTAAAAGAACTCAAATTCCTCCTTCAAAATTTATTTATAAAATAATTTATTATATATCGAAAAATCATATATATCAAAATATAAAAGTTATATGAATAATACCTGGAGTTGCATTCTTAGCTGCTACCGTATACTGGACCGTCATATTGAAAACTCTTGCGGTTGATTCTGTTGGTTTGTTTTTTGAAGTAGGTTCCATTGTCACTAGAGTCCCGCTGCCTTTTCCTTTACTCGTGCTTCCTGTATCCCTTCCCTTTTTCGGACAGTCTTTCACCTTATGCTCCGTTGATCCACACTTGAAACACCCTATGTTCATCGTTGGATTAGGACATTTGGGAGAGATATGTCCCTCCTGCCCACACCTGTAACACACAAACTTACCCTTAAGGCACTCCCCTTAGTGATTCTTTCCACAATTCCCACACTGCGCAACCTGTTTCTTTCCACCTCCTAACCTACTTCTGGTATTCCCGAAATTATCTCTTTTTCTTTTCCCAGTCTTACTGCCACTATTTTCTTCTCCGTCTCTAGCTTGATTTGCTTCCCACCAAAAATCCGTCTCCCCTTTCATCGTATAGGTGACAAAAGCTGTCTTTTGCCCATCCGTTACCCTAGCTGTCACAAACATCTCTACAGGGTCAGTTGATCCTCTAAATCCTGACTGTTTGATTGCTTTGAAGTCTTTGACGTTTGCTGATCGATTACTTGGTTGATTTTCCGCGGCTGGTATTCCGTTATGCATAGCTTGAACGTCCACATTCGCCAAATTTTTTGCTGGGTCTAATTGTCCTTCAGCTTTGTTGACAGGTTCTTCTGCCTTTTGGTTTCGTTTTTGTCTTGGCAGCATTATCTGATTAAATAAGATCACGTTCATCTAACTAATTCATCGTACTTTTCATAGCATAGCACATACTGCTTTAAACACCTGCTATCCCCTTTGTGACATAAAAGTCGGGAATCACTGCCACAACTTATACAAAAGTTGAGAATATTACTTTACACAGACATACTTATCATATACTCATCATAGAATCATACATATTCAAATAACAATAACACTACTCTTTTCAAACGCCTTCACTAAGGATCAATTACTTAGCATTCTATATATTTCTATTATCCTCAATAATCCATTCCCACATAACTATACCTAGTTCGTCAAACCTTCCACACATTATGAGTTTAGGAACTCACCACAAACATATGAGTTTAAGAGCTCGAGCTTGATCTTTTATCCTGTAACTATACTCCACCTATCAGTCATACTATCATTTTTTGGTTCGGTACTACACTTTCCTGTATAATCACCTCATTGAGGTAGCTTTCAATGTGAGCCTCTATTTCAGCTATTGGCTTTGATATTGGCTCGGTTATGGAGGTTGACTCCTTCTTTACGACCTGAGGGTATGCTAATCCTTATCTCACATAACATCTATACACTAACTATCTTGATTAACATATAGTATATACACACAGCAATTAATACTTTTATATAAGTTATCTTTTATTTTGTTTAACGATGAATTTATTTAATTCATCTCCTTTTAAACTCTAAATGAGTTATTTATATTTTCAACGTTTCCCTCTGTTCTAAGGTTATAGCCTAAGGTCGATCCCACCTAAGGTTTCTAACCCTAAAGCTTTGATACCAACCTGTGACGCCCCCAAATCCTGGTACTTAAAACCCAAACTCGGTGCTTCACGATACCATTTCTATAAGCTGAATAATACTAATAATAATAACAATAATATATTATTCAAACTTAATTTGCATATGCATCAAAGTTTACTCCCAGGTACGAGACCTTTAAACATTCATTACATCATAGATAATAAGTATCATTGTCTTAATAAACAATAACTATTACACAACATAATATAAATCTCATCCAAACAGCTTTTCTTGTTCTTGCCTGAAGCTTCTGGTTGATCATACTTAACTGAAAACATTTAAATTTAAAGCAAGAATAAGCATTGATTGCCCAGCAAGTAATAACAACAATATATATTATCTGAAAGAATTAAATATTTTCTTTGAAAGACACTTCTACAACGAATCAACAGTTGTGAAACAAGCTGAACCAATAATAACAACATATCACTTCCATATGTAATCTTTGAAACTACGTATAGACTATAACTGGGGATCAGTCGACAGACTATGAACATTATTTTTTATTTTCGCTAGGGTTTAGCAGAACTTCATCTGCAAACCATCATAACTTACGGACACGAGGGTGATCTGCCCAATGTGCCCTGTATTGATCAATACTACATGCAAGAACGATATTATCGTTCACTCTATCCACCTTAGGCGCACAAAAGTTTTCCCATATTCGGGATGTTCATACTTAGTCGGGAATCCGAACCAAAACAATCTGGTTGGATACAATAACGTTCTATCTTATTCAACAATATTTTTATGTCTAACTGAATCAAATATCTTAGACGACTTTTAAGTCAACGTATACATACTTGAAATCAATAAGTATGTATCAACATATGATTAAATAAAATGGTTATCCAAGTGGGGACATTTGTATAATCCCATATACGAATTAACGAACAGAATAAATATATGAATTATACAATAATACAATGATTGGATAATGTAAGAACTTGTATGAATATAAAGATTTAATACATAATCAATAATAATAGTGTTAATAATCTGGCACAATAATAATTGGAGTAAGTTTAGGAACTTGCATAACATGATATATCTGTTTGCACGAAATAAAAGTAGTGCATAAGGTTTAGATACTTGTCTGAGCTGCTGCTTATAATAACGAAACTTAGATTAATCTTTTATACAGCGACCTAGCAGTAATAAGATCATTCATTCGATTAGAATAATACAACGTAACACAAAACACTGTCTATTGCAGTCATCATATAACCTAATCACTTCGTCACATATATCTAACAATTACTGATTCACTAACAAACACATATCTAGTCAATTTATCTAAGTCCAGATCAATTTCTGAAATATTTCGGTATACCGACAGCTTTATCGGGTAAATATCGAGTCTAAGACTCTATCGTGTAGTTCAATATTCGTTTAGATATTTTAAATATCAGTCATATTATTTTTCATAGCCTTATAATAATTTTTAAATAATTATTATACTTTATAATGAATTTTCAAACTCTGAAATCATTATTAAATGATTTAAATATTAACTAATTCTATTATCATTAATATTTAATTAATATTAAACTATTAATGAAACCATTGTCAAAATATTAAAGTTATTTATAATAACATAAAATATTTTTAAAGTAATAATATTACCCTTAAATGATTTTTAAAACATTTAAAATTATTTTGAAATAATTACCATTAATATTAGAATATTAATTTATTATTTATCAAAATATTAAAAGTCCTTAGTTACAACTTAAAATATTTTTAATTCATTTATTTCCTTTTTAAATGATTTTTGAGTCAATAAAACAATTTTTAAACTATTTATTTAATATAATTATTAAATAATTTAATATCATAAATATTAAATTATTAATGAAATTTACCTTTAAATATAGAACATGTTCCAAGACATGGTAAAGTCTAACAATAATTAATGAAAACGCGTAGGGGCTCACAAATTCGTGTCAGAGTCTGTTCTTCATTTCTGGGTTTTCCAGAAATGAAGAACAGATCGAGTTTGCTACTTTGGATCATTATATCTCGCGTTGTGTGTTTGATCTATGTGATCTATTGATTCCAGGTTGTAGCTAACATGTAATACTACATATCCATTACATAAAAACAGTATATAAACAATAGAGCATGCAGATCTAGGCCGGTCAAACCATGTCAGAAGACATGTTCTTAAATTTCTGGAATTTCCAGAAACAGATTTCGTGAACGAGTAAGCTAGTTTGACCTTCTACTATGTTCAATATAATGAAAATATAAGGGATCTAGAGGCATATATCCATAGTAAACATAACAAACTACAACTTAGTTACCATAAAAGAATCAAAACAACAACACACTGGAAGATCCAGTCACTTGAAAAAGTTGTTAGGCCCTGTCTAGGCACAATCTAGGTTTTCTAGATTTGTAAAGTCGTGCTCGGTCAACTAGGTTTGACCAGCTATAACTTTTATCATGTTCATGATCTGGGCTAGATTCCAGTTTCAGATCAAAGATCTCATAGCATACTACAACTTCAAAACATAAAACACATCAAATAATAAACAGAGAGAGATCTACAACCTCTGACTTTTGGTTGTCAGACATAAAATAATTTTTTTTTTCAAATTTTGAAAAATGCTAAATCCGAGCCTCTAGATGTTATGGATCTAACATCGAGCAACCCAGATCATCATTATATACTACATATTACATGTTTAACACACAAAAACTAACATCTAACATAAGATCAAAAGATTTTTGAATTTTTATGGTTTGCACTTTTATGCTCCAATTCTGATTTCTATGCTTCTGATTTGATGTTGGTGTTCGTGGGGCCTTATTCGGGAATGATCTAGCAAGGCAATTTCATGGGTTTGAGCTTGAGAGAGAATGGCTAAGTGCTTGTGAATAATTTAGGCCAAAATGAGCACTTTCTCTTTCTTAAATTATACAAATCATGTATGCTATGTATGGGATGGCTGATCATGTGATGTATTATTGATTGTGGGCTCATAGGTAGGTCTAGGGTGGCTGACCAGATCTTGGATAAGATTTGGCTAGTAATAATTCAACTAATGGGACAAAAGGGCATTTTTGTAATTTCATTTTAATCTCAAGGGTATTATTGTCCAAGGTGCTTGAATCTAGGGTTTAATCACTAGATTTTACATTTTAAAGTTTCCCAAATAATTACTAGGGTTTGAAAAATTAAAATTAAAGTGTAATAAAATTTTAATTAAACACACTAATTTAAAATTATGTTTTTTAATAGGAAATTAGGATTTTTAAATTAGGGTTCCTTAATACTATTAGGGTTCCCAAATTAACAATTAGGGTTTCCTAATTATCATTATATTTCACGAAAATAATAAGTAGTCTAAAATTTGCAATTAGGGTTCCTAATTAGCAAATTAGGGTTTTTAAATAAATAATTAGGGTTTCTAAAATTTGCAATTAGGGTTCCTAATTAGCAAATTAGGGTTTACAAATAAATAATTATGGTTTCTCCTAATTACGGAAATTATATAATACACAGTAAAATTCATATAACACAGTTACTACATAGTCTCGAACTCATAACCGAGTTTAATAATTAGGGTTTAATAACACAATATGAGGGTTATGACATAATTTACCATATTTGGCCCACCATTATCAGTCTACGCATTTACAGTACATATTTATAGAACTAAAAAATTAAAATATAATTAATATTATATTATTATTCTCATCCCTCGATTAATACCCAAATTTAGGGTTTGGATTCCATATCGGGTTTATCTTTCATATATAATATTATTAATTAAGTTAAAATAATTAACATTATAATCTGAACTAAAATTCATATAATAAAATAGTAACTATAATAATTCTAATAATCTTTTCATATATTATTTAAATAATATAAAAATCATATTTTCATAGAAAAAAATAATAAAGACATTTCTACTATAAAATTAATTATTATAAGTATATACCTTATAATTAGCAATAATTCTAAAATAAAATTATTTAAAATTATTCATGTAATAAATAAATTTTATTTATCACATATATACAAACACATTACTTGACACGTATTCTCATCTTTAAAAAAAATTAATATGCAAAATTTCTTATTTGTTTATATAGAAAATATTCAGGTTATTACAGAACTCAATCTTTATACTTGTTATATGAACTGTAACATGTATGTTACGTTAGTCCAATGTTTATGAGATATATGTTGAGCATGCTATTATGTGCTATGTGATGCATAAAAACTGTTAGATTTTTCTGGGCTGTAGAGCTCAACCTTGCAAATAACCATTTTTGCAGGTTAAGGATTGAAGGTAACACTATGTGCTACTTGAATGACGTGGATCAGAAATAATACACGATGATTAATATTCTTAGCTAAAATTGTTATTTCTTTAAAGCATGATTAAGATTCATGAGATGTATTAAATGTTTTATGATGTATAGGTTTATGTTGAGTTGTAAAGTTAATGTTTGAGTTATCTGATATGCAAAGGTTATCGAGTTGAAATGTAAAATTTGATATAATAATTGTGATGAAGTGAATTATGGATTATATATGATTCAAAGACATGTAGATGATAAATGTTTTGATTCAGGGAATTAAAGTAAGAAAATTAAAAAGTTTAAATTATTTTGCATTTTATAAAGTTTAACATCGAATAAGGATGTAAAATTTGAAGGTAGATGTGTTATGAACGACCAAAGTTGAGAATTATATTGTATGAATTTTTGGGGTCGTTACATTCTTTTCATGTTTTGACGGTTAGAACGTTAGATTTCATATATAATGCTTCTAAACAAAATATAGTGAATATGCATGCTTATATGATTTGATAAAAATTATTAAACTCAGTAAATGTTCATATTCTACCATATTGAACACACTGATGTGTAAAAAATTGATTTCTGAGACAATCATTTAGCACCCTTTTTGCTAGTTTATTCATCCTATTTGAGGACAAATGAGCACGGGTTTTTAAACAAAGCACACATGGTAAGTTGGCTGCCATGGCGGATTTAATTTTAATGTTTTCATGCATATGAGATTTTCATGATTTTGTGTTGGTGTGCCACTGAATGGCCAACTAGTCATGCCTATGAGCATGTGGACAATCCATTTTACAAAAGAGACTGGCAAAAAATATTCATGAGTCTGGGTATTTAATAAACATGCAATTTTAGCTCTATTATGGATGCATGTTAACATAATGCATGCTTTATGATTTAAACCAGATAGGAAGCAATGATTTAACTTCAATAAGCTTTAAGTTTAAAACTTAACTCACCCTTTATTAGGTGATTTGGAACTTTGTTCAAATTATGGGTCCAGACCAACCAAGTAGCTCTTGTAGGGCCTCCGCATATGTGAGGAGGAGCTCTTCTGATGTTCCTTAGCCTCGTCCAGTCCGATAACCTCGCTGGTTGACTAAGTCAGTGATTCGCCAGTAAAAGTATTTTGTTTTTAGGACTCTAGAATTGGATTTGTCTAGCCTTGCTGATGAAATGCCAAATCTTCTCAATGACTATAACTTTGATGTAGAGTGGGACTTTGACTTGTTGGGGATTGAGCAAGAGGAGATAGAGGACTATGAGGTGCTTGAGGAGATCAAAGAATGGGTCGAAGAAAAATCCATACCAAACCTTGATCAAACCATTTCTGTCGATATCGAAACCTCAGAAAACCCTAAAGAAATCTAGATTGGCATAGACCTTACCCCAAACCAAAGAAAATACTTGATTTCTCTACTAACTCAGTTCGGATGTGTATGTATGGTCATATAAGGACATGATTAGTTTGTCTACTGACATTATTATCCACTGACTGCCCATTAAAGAACGATTTAAGCCAATTAAACATAAGCTTAGGCGACTAAAACCTGAGTGGAGTTTGGAAGTCAAAGAAGAAATTTTTAAACAATTCAAAGCCGGTATAATCATGGTATCAACTTACCTTGAGTGGATGTCCAATATAGTTCATGTGCCTAAGCCTGGAGGCAAGGTACGAGTATGCACGGATTACCAGGATTTGAACAAAGCTTGTCTCAAGGATAACTTCCCAGTACCTTTTATCCACATTTAATAGATAACATGACTCAGCATGTCATGTATTCTTTTGTTGACTGCTTCGTCGGGTATCATCAGATCATGGTTGCTGAAGAGGACAGCGAGAAAACAACCTTCATCACTCCTTGGGGAACCTTTTGTTATAGATGTTTATCTTTTGGCCTTATCAATGTCGGTGACACCTATCAGCGAGCCATGATGACCCTTTTTCATGACATGATGCATAAAGAAATAGAGATCTATATGGATGACATCATCATTAAATCCCAAAATGAAGTCCTGGTAGATTGTTTGGAAATACGTCTGTGAAGTCCCTCACTACTCGTATCTCCTCTATCTCTAGGTTCTCTTTACGGCTGTCGACTATGTAAGCTAAATATCCTATACAGCCTTGTCTTAACAACTTCCTGGCCTGCATCATCGTCAGACAACTCGCTTGTCTAGGCGACTTGTTGCCATAAAACATAATATTCTTGTGTAAGTCAAATTACGCAAGTCTGATAGGGATAAGATCTACGTTCATAATATTACCCTTAATATCCACCCTATAATTCTTGTGTACGTACTTAACATGGATTACTTCTCTATTAACAATTTCTATATTCATGGGGTATTGTGACAACCCGAATTTTTATAGGTTATTAAAATAGGAAATTAATAATTAAAATTCTTATTATGAGATATTTTGAGTTTGAGTATTTATATATACGTGCTATATATTTTTAAGTATGTGATCTAGTGTGAAGAGAAATATATATTCATATATTGGGAAAGTGAGGTTTAATAGTTAAGTTAACTATTGAAGGAATTAAAGGAATTTTATAATTAATTTTAAATATTTATTGAATTAAATAAATATTTTAATTTATTTATTTATTGAGACAAAAATATGGTTGATAAAGTTGTGGTGAATTAATTTAGTAACTAAATTAATTAATGATAATTAAATTAAATGAATTGTTTAATTTAATAGAAATAAATAAATAAGGTGATGTTTCTAATTTATTAATTAAATTGATTATATAATTATTTAATTATTTATTATAAGCATAATTATAATAAGAATATAATTATAAATTATAAGCTATTAAAATGGGTTACATGTGTGACAAGTCTATATAATATAAATATTATTTAAATAATCTAATATGGGAATTAGTGTGTAACCAAACGTAGCCTTATGGCTTTTGGTTATTTTAACTGATGTGGGCCATTTTGTTTTTTTAACCTGACGTACGTGGGGAAAAAGGAGTCAGTGTATATTATGCGTATTATTTTCCTAAAGGCTAAAGAACAGAGGGTTTAGAAAGGAAGAAAACACAGAGTGTTAGAAAGAAATTGAGGGAGCTAGAGAAGAAATTGAGAATTCTCTGTGAATTGGGAATCAAGGGAACAAGCTTTGGAAATATTATCTTTGCTAAATCAATGAATAAAGGTATAATCTATTCCTAATTCTAACTCTTAGTTTTTTAATATCTATTCTCTGTGACTTGAAATTTTGTTGGATTAGGGTTTGGATTGTTGATTATATGGATATATAATCTGATAATTTTCATACATAAGTAATCTTTAGTGATCAAATTCATGAATTTGGTTTGTTGAAAGAAATTAAATAAATAACAGTGTTTATGTTATAGAAAATGGCCTACAAAGTACAAAATTTCATGGTCAATACTTGTTATAATCTATAAATTGATGTTGGGTTATGTTAGTATGTTAAGAAAAGAAAATGGCATAGTTTAAATAGTGTTAATTGGTTAAGAAACGAAGTTGTGGCGATCGAATTCGCTAAATGTGTTAAAACATTAAAATAGAGTTTGAACATGTGTTTTGGGTCAAATTTTAGGTTGGTTAATGTTTTTATAAATTGTTAGAATTCTAGATTGTTGTAGTTCTATGAATTACGAATTCATAGTGTGACGCCCCCAAAATAGGTATACATCACCCATTCTGAGTTGTCAATACATGGTACAGAAATAACTACAACTTTATTATTACAACAGTAAAACTGTGAGTTTGAATACAAACATTATCTTCTAGACAATATCTATACTCAAATATATCCTCATCACATTTATTGATACATTATTTTATAAAAATGGTGAGGACTACTAAACAACTTTCTCTAGAACCTTCAATCCATACCCCGACTCGTACTCGCTATATTCTCTCCTCCTGAGAAGAAAAATAGAAGAAAAAGGAAAAGGGTGAGCTCAACTAGCCCAGTAAAGAATATTATGACTAAGATAATATACAAAAAATTATCGTTAGTCTTCAACAGGGAAAAATATAATAGAATACAATAGACAACAAGTTTTAAATCAATATTCACAGCGGAAATAATAATCCATTAGAAGAGTTAAGTAGAGAATGCAAACTACTATCTTCTATGTATGAATTTAAAAGTTCATCGTCTATCTTTTATCCATGTAACATCAATCAATATATATCTAGAATCAAATATTCTTCTTTTCACTACAGGCCAAAGATATTCATCAGTTGGTCATGTTCATCTAAACATCTGTTCATCATTGCACTACGGGCCAAAGATATTCATCAGAAATCATTCATCTTTGCACTACAGGCCAAAGATATTCAATAATATCATAATTTAAGACTGAGGATGATGAAAAATATTTTTAAAGAAACGAATCCAGTGAAACAAAATGATTAGGATTAAGGATTAAGGATTCGTACTTTGTTTTAACCATGTCCAAAAAATACCTCAAAAATAATCATAGTGGCGTAAAAATCAAGAATGATCAAAATATGGATGCAATCAAAGCAAGTATCCACAATAGATATTTTAGAAGAAAAGGAAATTTTTTTTTTCCGATGAATAGTGTCGTATTCGTGAATAGTGTCGTATACGTGAATAGTGTCGTATACGTGAATAGTAACTCCGACACCAAAAGTTCAAATTTGATAAAAACTTCAGATCAATATTTCAGCATAATGATATTGAAGAAATAATATCATTACGAAAAAAAATATATCCCTTACCTCGAAAGATCAGTACTTCTAGCTGAAACACCGGATATAAGCTATGACTTGAACTTGCACCGTATAGCAATACTAAAAGTATACTCAAAATACTCACAAGAATACGCTCGATAATATAGAGAGAGAAAAAACTTCAGTTTCTGGTGTGATTTTCAATTCTAACCTAAGCACCCTATTTATAGGAAAATGCTTAGAACACCAAAACAGAAAATTTATTAAAATATATTATTAATAATAAATTTCATATGCCTCCTTGGAAAATCAGATTTCTAACATATCCCACATGCTCATCTTCTAGAAAAAGTGAGAAAAACATTTTTATTAAAAAAAATATTTAAAACTTCCAAAAATTAATTATTTCAGAGCTTCGGAACAACAATAATTCATAATAAATAGCCCTTTTGTCAGAAAATTCGAATCTCGTTAGTTTTTATAGGAAATTCACTTCTCTACAACTTTGCAGAAGAAAGTTTTTCCAAATCCCAAATAGAAATTAACTGAAATCCATAAACGGACGATTTTACAGGCTATAATCAAATTTCGGTCAATAATTGTGTCCACCAACACACAAAATATGTGTTAAACATTTAATGCCACAAAAATACTCTTCATCCTCATATACTCACGTATCCCACATTCATTATACAAATATCACCGTTAATATATTATTAAAATAATATATTTAAATGAATTATTTTATCAAAAAAAGATAAAATATTAATTTTCAGCAATTGTCACATTAAAAATTTTCACCATCTATATCCATATAAAATTAATATTTTTCTCATCATATAAATAAATAATTAATTATTCACAAATAATATTACAGAATCACAGTACTGGCAACCAGGCCGTTCCTAGGAAAGAGGGGGCTTTCCAATAAGAATTTCTCCTTACTGGCGCGCAATTAGGTGACCAAACCTCTCCTTAGACAGAACTTTCTATACATTGCCAATAATGTTATCTAATAATATAATTCAGATAATATGAATTATTGCTTCGATAATGAAAAATACTATGTAATGACAATTATTGAAACAACAGTAATATAAAATATCAACACAACAATTATTGAATCAATAAAATACTGAACAGTAATTACTGTAACAATTATTGAGTAGTGTCTTCTTACGTAAGAATCAATAATTGGTGCAATACCGTGTGCTACTGTGTTTTAACCACCGAATATTTTAACAATATTAACGGTAACAACTACGCCGTTATTTTTAAACAACTTATATTTGTCGTTTTCTTCATCCAATCGCTTTCCGTTATGGGGCCCACATATGGCTGCGCCGTCGTACGAATATTCCCCGATAGTACGAATATTCCACGACCAAACTAATATTCCCCGACAGCAATGAATATTTTATAACCACTTGCTTATTTTGAAATATTTGCGTATTTTACCCATAACTATCCACATTAATCAAATCAACCCTTATTATTTCAAAATAGAGAAAATTAAATTTCATTTATTAATAATTTGGGGTCTTACAACCTCCCCTCCTTATGAAATTTCGTCCTCGAAATTGACGTACGTACCTGGTGTTTCGAAAAGATGAGGATACCTCGCTTTCATTTCCGTTTCTAACTCCTAGGTCATTTCCTCTATAGCATGACTCCTCCACAAAACTTTAACTTGTGGTATGACCTTTGTGCGTAGGACATGCTCCTTCTTATCCAAGATCTTGACAAGTACCTCTTCGTACGTAAAGTCTTCGGCTATCTCATCTGGTTCTAACTCAATAACGTGGTTCGGGTCTTTCACATATTTATGAAGCACAGATATGTGAAACACATTATGAACACGAGACATACTCGGAGGTAACGCGAGTCTATAGGCCACCTTTCCTACTCGGTCAAGAATTTGAAATGGGCCAATAAATCGTGGATTGAGTTTTCCTCTCTTCCCAAATCTTGTAACTCCCTTCGATGGAGCAACTCGCAACAATACATGATCCCCTATACTAAATTCCACGTCCTTTCGATGAAGATCCGCATAACTCTTTTGTTGATCTTGTGCCATTCGTATACGTTGTCGATTCATTTGGATCTTTTCGGTAGTCATACGTACTAACTCGGGTCCCAACAATGTTGCTTAACCCACCTCATCCCAACATATTGGAGAGCGACACTTTCGTCCATATAATGCTTCAAATGGAGCCACACCTATACTTGCCTGATAACTGTTGTTGTAGGAGAATTCCACCAATGGTAAATACTTATCCCAACTGCCCTTGAAGTCTAGGACACAGAGTCTTAATAAATCTTCAAGAGTTTGAATAGTCCTCTCTGATTGTCCGTCCGTTTGAGGATGGTATGCTGAACTGAATCGTAAATCCGTGCCCATAGTTTTTTGCAAGCTAACCCAAAATCTTGAAGCTAATCTTGGGTCACGATCCGAAACTATGGATACTGGCATGCCATGTAACCTCACAATCTCATTTATATATATACTAGCAAGACTTTCAAGGGAATAAGTCTCCCGTATCGGCAAGAAATGAGCAGACTTGGTTAATCTATCAACAATAACCCAAATAGCATTGATGCCTTGAGAAACCGTAGGAAGACCCGTAACGAAATCCATGGTAATGTGTTCCCACTTCCATTTCAGAATCTCAAGTGGTTGCAACGGACCCTTAGGTACTAGATGCTCCGCCTTTACACGTTGACAAGTTAAACACATCGAGATAAACTTTGCAATCTCTCTCTTCATATTGTTCCATCAAAATGTATGTCGAAGATCACGATACATTTTAATACTTCCAGGATGGATTGAAAATGGTGTATTGTGTGCCTCCATCATAATCTTGTACTTCAAATCAGAGTCGTTAGGAACACAAAGTCTAGAGTGGACTCGAAGTATTCCTTCTTCATCAATTCTCGCTTCCAGAATAGCTCCTTCTTGTACTTTCTCCTTCAAACGCATCAACTCCGGGTCGGTGTCTTGAGCAACGTTAACTTTTTCTATTAAAGTTGGCTCTATGCGTATACTTGACATCATCGCACTCGTTCCTGCATATGATCTTCAACTCAACGCGTCAGCTACCACGTTCCCTTTTCCAGGATGGTATTGCATTTTGTGGTCGTAGTCTTTTAATAGCTCGAGCCAACGTCGCTGACGCATGTTGAGTTCTTTTTGAGTGAAGAAATATTTAAAGCTTTTATGGTCTGAATATATCTCCACTTTCTCCCCATATAGATAGTGCCTCCATATCTTTAGCGTGAAAACGACTGCTGCCAACTCTAGATCATGAGTAGGATAATTCCTCTCATACTCTTTAAGTTGTCGCGAGGCATAGGCTATGACTTTCCCACGTTGCATGAGAACACATCTTAACCCTTTACCTAAAGCATCGCTGTAGATAACAAATCCATCCGTACCAGATGGTATTGTTAGAACAGGTGCCGAAATGAGTCTCCTTTTGAGCTCTTGGAAACTCTTCTCGCATTCTTCGCTCCAAACGAATTTTGTATCCTTCCGAGTTAGCTGGGTTAATGGAGTAGCGATTCGATAAAACCCTTCCACGAATCTCCGATAATAACCAGCTAAGCCCAAAAAGCTACGTACTTCAGTCACCGACTTCGGTTGCTCCCAACTTTGTATTGATTCAATCTTCGCCGGATCAACAGATACTCCATGTTTTGACACCACGTGCCCAATAAATGCTACTTCCTCAAGCCAGAACTCGTATTTCTTCAATTTGGCATATAGTTTGTTTTCACGAAGCCTTTGGAGTACCAGCTTCAAATGGTGCTCATGATCTTCACGACTTTTGGAATATATGAGGATGTCATCAATAATGACAACAACGAACTGATCCAAATATTTCTTGAATACTCGGTTCATCATATCCATGAAAGCCGCATGAGTATTAGTCAATCCGAAAGACATTAGTAAGAATTCATAATACACGTACCAAGTTCTGAAGGCAGTCTTTGGAATATCCTTGGTTCTAATCTTCAGCTGATGATATCCAGAACGAAAATCGATCTTTGAAAAGAATTGTGCTCCTTGCAACTGGTCAAACAGGTCATCAATACGAGGTAGAGGATATCTATTCTTGATGGTGACATGGTTCAATTCCCGATAGTCAATACAAAGTCGCATACTCCCGTCTTTCTTCTTTACGAATAAAACAGGAGCACCCCAAGGAGATGTACTAGGACGAATGAAACCGATGTCCAACAATTCCTGTAGATGGATCTTTAACTCCTGAAGTTCAATAGGAGCAATTTGATATGGGGTTTAAGAAATGGGCTTTGTACCAGGTTCAAGATCAATAAAGAATTCAACTTCATATTCTGGGAGTAAATCGGGAAGTTCTTCAGGAAATACGTCAGGAAAGTCAATAACAACAGGAATATTATTCAAATTTGACGTGTCTTTATTCTAATCCATAACATGGGCTAAGAAAGCTTGACATCCGTTTTTCAATAAACGAATAGCTTTATGATTAGATATGACAGTGATTGATTTTAATGGTTTAGTTGCTTAAATTCGTACAACAGGTTGGCTAGGAATGTGGAAACTAACAACCTTACGAAAACAATCAATTTTGGCATGATGAGTAGTTAACCAATCAATTCCTAAAATCACATCAAAAGAAATTATCTTTAAAGAGATAAGGTCTACAGGTAAGGTGATGGTGCCAACTTGAATCAAACAAGATTTATAAACAGTGGATGTGATGAAAGTTTCTCCTAACGGAGTTTCCATAGACAGGTCAAAGTCTAATTTCTCCGCAGTCAAGTTTAAACGTTGAGCACAAGCAGGAGAGATAAATGAATGGGTAGCACCGGTATCAAGTAAGGTATAAACTTCGCAAAAATTTATAAATAGCTTACCCGTAATCACCTCGTTTGGGTTCCTCGCATTTTGACCAGTCACAACAAACGCTCTTCCAGGAACCGTTGGCTTTGACTTTTCTGGGACAGTCTTTTGAGTCACCGTCCCCGTTGAACTAGGTTTTGCTACCATACAATCTCGAGCGATATGTCCTTCCTTTCCACAATTATAGCATACCTTGAACTGTTGTGGGCAGTTTGGACTGATATGTCCCTCTTTTCCGCATTTATAGCGTATGACCGGTGGTCGTTCTCCTCCCTTAGAACCAATTGCTGCTGGTACTGTCGTCTTCACATTGTCATTATTGAATCTCCTCTTTTTAAAATCTCCTCCTGACTCGCTTCTTCTATTTTCAAGGCCATGGCTACCACCAGAGTGGTTACCATTTCTGTCTGTATTTTTCTTTCTCCGCTGGTTATCGTTGTTTTGTTGACTGCTATCTCCAGTATGATCCTGATTGTGGTCCCTCGGTTGACCGTACTCCTTATCTTGCTCTAATAATTGTGCCCTGTTTACAACATCTGAATAGAGAGAAAATTTATAAGA
Source organism: Panax japonicus (assembly GCA_020205505.1). Classification (NCBI taxonomy): domain Eukaryota; kingdom Viridiplantae; phylum Streptophyta; class Magnoliopsida; order Apiales; family Araliaceae; genus Panax; species Panax japonicus. The sequence goes on from JAINUV010001453.1 coordinate 615,738, forward strand.
AATGAGATATTGCCGTATGCTGGGTTTCAAACCTCTCAGAAACATCCGTGTCATACGTTCCTCATTCTCCACCAAATGAGGTGCAAACCTGGATAACTTTGCAAACTTTGTCTCGTACTGAGACACTGTCATGTTGTTTTGTTCTAATCTGATGAACTCCACTTCCTTCATATGACGAACACTTTTAGGAAAGTATTTGTCATTAAATAGTTTCTGAAATGTCTCCCAAGACATGCTGAGTGCTGCCAGATGGGTACGCTTCACAGACTCACACCAGTAGTCTGCCTCGCCACGGAACATAAAAGTGGCGAATGGAACCTTCTGTTCCTCCGTGCATCCCAAGACATCGAATATCTTGGTAATTTGTTTGACCCATGTTTCCGCCATGATCGGATCTGGCTTTCCCTTAAATTCTGGTGGTCCCAACTCTTTGAACTGCTTGGCTGTGATAACCCGTGAATTGCTATCATTTCCTCCTGTATTTTGAACATGAGTCTCCCTTGTCTGATTTTGAATGAACTGCAAAAAACTTCTAAACATCCCCTCGTACATCATCTGCTCAGTGGTGTTGTTCACAGGAGGAACATTGCCAGCCTGTTGCACGTTCTCTTCGTTGGTGAGTACAAGCGTCTCCACGGTCTCATTTACTCCACTATTAATATTCTCAGTCGACATTCTCAAATACTGTCATAAAACAAGGGTTAATTAAGGCAATCAATATATCACATAATATCCTTATATACTGACCAACTAAAAAATAAGCTTAGGTAGGACACACTAGCGAAGGATTTACTCGTCTCTCCCCTCCTAGTTCTATTCCCCGATCTCCGCTAGAGATCATATCCCTAAGCTCTGATACCAACTGTGACGCCCCCAAAATAGGTATACATCACCCATTCTGAGTTGTCAATACATGGTACAGAAATAACTACAACTTTATTATTACAACAGTAAAACTGTGAGTTTGAATACAAACATTATCTTCTAGACAATATCTATACTCAAATATATCCTCATCACATTTATTGATACATTATTTTACAAAAATGGTGAGGACTACTAAACAACTTTCTCTAGAACCTTCATTCCATACCCCGACTCGTACTCGTTATATTCTCACCTCCTGAGAAGAAAAATGGAACAAAAAGGAAAAGGGTGAGCTCAACTAGCCTAGTAAAGAATATTATGACTAAGATAATATACAAAAAATTATCGTTAGTCTTCAATAGGGAAAAATATAATAGAATACAATAGACAACAAGTTTTAAATCAATATTCACAGCGGAAATAATAATTCATTAGAAGAGTTAAGTAGAGAATGCAAACTACTATCTTCTATGTATGAATTTAAAAGTTCATCGTCTATCTTTTATCCATGTAACATCAATCAATATATATCTGGAATCAAATATTCTTCTTTTCACTACAGGCCAAAGATATTCATCAGTTGGTCATGTTCATCTAAACATATGTTCATCTTTGCACTACGGGCCAAAGATATTCATCAGAAATCATTCATCTTTGCACTACAGGCCAAAGATATTCAATAATATCATCATTTAAGACTGAGGATGATGAAAAATATTTTTAAAAAAACGAATCTAGTGAAACAAAATGATAAGGATTAAGGATTCGTACTTTGTTTTAACCATGTCCAAAAAATACTTCAAAAATAATCATAGTAGCGTAAAAATCAAGAATGATCAAAGTATGGATACAATCAAAGCTAGTATCCACAATAGATATTTTAGACGAAAAGGAAAATTTTTATTTTTCGATGAATAGTGCCGTATTCGTGAATAGTGTCGTATACGTGAATAGTGCCGTATACGTGAATAGTAACTCCGACACCAAAAGTTCCAAATTTGATAAAAACTTCAGATCAATATTTCAGCATAATGATATTGAAGAAATAATATCATTACGAAAAAAAAATATCCCTTACCTCGAAAGATCAGTACTTCTAGCTGAAACACCGGATATAGGCTATGACTTGAACTTGCACCGTATAACAATACTCAAAGTATACTCAAAATAATCACAAGAATACGCTCGATAATATAGAGAGAGAAAACTTCAGTTTCTGATGTGATTTTCAATTCTAACCTAAGCACCCTATTTATAGGAAAATGCTTAGAACACCAAAACAGAAAATTTATTAAAATATATTATTAATAATAAATTTCATACGCCTCCTTGGAAAATTAGATTTCTAACATATCCCACATGCTCATCTTCTAGAAAAAGTGAGAAAAATTTTTTTATTAAAAAAAAATATTTCAAACTTCCAAAAATTAATTATTTCGGAGCTTTGGAACTTCAATAATTCATAATAAATATCCCTTTTGTCAGAAAATTCGAATCTCGTGAGTTTTTATAGGAAATTAAATTCTCTACAACTTTGCAGAAGAAATTTTTTCCAAATTCCAAACAGAAATTAACCAAAATCCACAAATGGGCGATTTTACAAGCTATAATCAAATTTCGGTCAATAATTGTGTCCACCAACACACAAAATATGTGTTAAATATTTAATGCCACAAAAATACTCTTCCTCCTCATATACTCACATATCCCACATTCATTATACAAATATCACCGTTAATATATTATTAAAATAATATATTTAAATGAATTATTTTATCAAAAAAAGATAAAATATTAATTTTCAACAATTGTCACATTAAAAATTTTCTCTATCTATATCCACATAAAATCAATATTTTCCTCATCATATAAATCAATAATTAATTATTTACAAATAATATTACAGAATTGCAGTACTGGCAACTAGATCGTTCCTAGGAAAGAGGGGGCTTTCTAATAAGAAATTTCTCCTTACTGACGCGCAATTAGGTGACCAAACCTCTCCTTAGACAGAACTTTTTAGACATTGCCAATAATGTTATCTAATAATATTATTCAGATAATATGAATTATTATTTCGATAATGAAAAATATTGTGTAATGACAATTATTGAAACAACAGTAATATAAAATATCAACACAGCAATTATTGAATCAATAAAATACTGAACAGTAATTACTTTAACAATTATTGAGTAGTGCCTTCTTACGTAAGAATCAATAATCGGTGCAATATCGTGTGCTAATGTGTTTTAACCACCGAGTATTTTAACAGTATTAACGGTAACAACTACGCCGTTATTTTTAAACAACTTATATTTTTCGTTTTCTTCATCCAATCACTTTCCATTATGGGGCCTACATATGGCTGCGCCGTCGTACGAATATTCCCTGACAGTACGAATATTCCACAACCAAACGAATATTTCCCGACAACAATGAATATTTTATAACCACTTGCTTATTTTGAAATATTTGCGTATTTTACCCATAACTATCCACATTAATCAAATCAACCTTTACTATTTCAAAATAGAGAAAATTAAATTTCATTTATTAATAATTTGGGGTCTTACACATAGAATCGAAAACGGACTAATTTGGATGTGTATAACTCAAGTTATGAAGATTAATAGGAGAAAAAGGGTCAAAAATCGTGAAGAACAGTAGCTTCAGGTCCCGTTTCTGCTATCTGACGTAGCTGCGCTGTGCCCTAAGTCATTTGGGGCGGAGCTGCCCTATAGGGTGCAGCTGCCCTGTGCCCAAGGCTTAATTGGGCGTAGCTGCGCCCAAATTATGTTTGGTGTGACTACTTTGACATATTTTAGTAAAATAAGCATAACTGTTTCATACGAACTCCGATGGAGGTGATTCAAGATGATCCGGAACGAGGACGAATAGACCTACAACTTTTATTCTTTAAGTTTTTCAATTTGAGGTTGGGAATATTAGTCAAAATGGCCATCGTTGTGACTTATGCGTATTCGGAGGCAATCGGAGGGCGACGGACATGCACATACAAAAGTATAGTGATGTCGACGATAATAGATGTTGTTATAAGTTATAGAACATGAATATTATGAAGTATTATGATGCTATACATTAATGAATAATATATTAGATAAGTTGTATACGCATACTAAGCACACACAAGAGAGATAAATCGGGCCTGTGACGAATGAAAGTCAAAATGCCGTAACAAATGTTAATGAACGTAAAAATTATTTTAAATCAAATGAAATGAATATAATAAGATATTTAATAGTGTTAATATAAAACCAATAAGTAGTCCTAGCAAGACTTAATCACTTGAATGAACTTTGAATATGAAATACAGTGAGATATAAGTTGAAAGTTAACACAATAAAATTGAACATTGTGTATATATAATAGGAAGGGTTATGAGATGTAAAATAAAGTTTTAATTACAACTACTATGTGTTGCTATATTACTAATAGTTGATGTGCATGATTATATAACTATGTAGGGCATGTGAAGTGCAGATAACTGTAAGCTGTTAAACTGTTATTGGTAAACAACGATCAAGGCAAGTCTTTCAGTTCCTATTTGCTTTTATTATTTTATATCTTTATTGAAAAGAGCATGATGTGTTATATATATGTTGAATGTATGAAATGTTAAAGTCAACTTATGACTACATTGATTGAGTAAAGCATGCTGATTGAGTAATGAACTCAATCTTTATATTTGTTATATGAACTATAAGATGTATGTTATGTTAGTCCAATGTTTATGAGATATATGTTGAGCATGCTATTATGAGCTACGTGATGCATGAAAACTGTTAGATTTTGCTGGGCTGTCGAGCTCAACCTTGCAAATAACCATTTTTGCAGGTTAAAGATTGAAAGTAACACAATGTGCTACTTGAATGACGTGGATCAGAAATAATACACGAAGATTAATATTTTAGCTAAAGTTGTTATGTCTTAATACCCTAATTAAGATTCATGAGATGTATTAAATGTTTTATGATGTATAGTTTTATGTTGAGTTGTAAAGCTAAAGTTAGAGTTATCTGATATGTAAAGGTTATCAGGTTGAGTTATTTGATATAATAATTATGATGAAGTGAATCATGGATTATATATGTTTCAAAGATATGTAGATGATAAAAGTTTTGATTCAGGGAATTAAATTAGATGATAGAAAAGTTTTAATTATTCCGCATTTTATTAAGTTTAACATTGATTAATGATGTAAAATCAGAAGTTAGACATATTATTAACGACCGAAGTTGATAATTAAATTGTATGAATTTTGGGGGCGTTACAGTTGGTATCAAAGCTGTAGGTTATAAACCTTATGTAGGAGTACCATAGGCTATAACCTTAGAGAATGAAGATGAAGATAATGAAACAATAAACTCAAGTAGAGTTTGAACAATAAGAAGTAATTTAAGAAATTTATAAAGAAGGGATTAAAACATGTGTGAGAGGATTCAAAGAAGAATCTCGTAGAGTTATAAGGAAAATGAATGTGGGGTTACCCAAGTCCAATAATAAGAATGTAAGGTGATAATAAATAGACAATGTCTATAAAAAGATAATGATAAAGATGTTAAGACTCAAAAAGTTATGGTACAGTTGTACTCTTTAGTAGTTGATGTATGGTATCTGGGCTAAACGATTCCTTCATAAAGCGGAGGTATATACGAACTAGCAACTCGGAACCTGGTTTGTTGGTTGTTTGTGGGAAACCTCTCAGCGTACCATATTGAAAATGTTAGAGACTCGATGTGTACCAAGTCTAGAAAATGGATACGTATGATGAAAATGTAGAGCATGAAATGAAATGTTGAACAATATAAATGAAGTTGGAAATTCTTAAAGCAAGAATTGATGTATAAACAAGAAGATTCAAAGAAGAATCTTGAAGAGATACGTAGATAAGAAATGGGAGTTACCTAACTCCAATAGCCAAGATAACGAATAATGTTGTAAATGATGAAAAAGGAAAGAAAGATGATCGTAAATAAAACGATCATGAGTTAAGAAAAGAATTTTAAGGGAGATGATTATAGAATAAGATCACGACGTGATCTGTTTAAGTTATAAAGGAAATATGGTCTGTAATGTGTAAATAATTATAGCTTGATTCTATGAAGATGATGTACTATGAAATAGTACGAGATAACTCACGAGGAGTTATAGTTGATGTGGTACGAGGAATTCGTATCCAACAAAGAGCAAGTTAAGAGTAAGATGGAGTTAGGTGGGATTTCAATTGAGGACTCATGTGATGGCTGAGTTGTACAAATCTTTGTATGTGCGAGGGTTTTGTGCTTGCACTCAATTTATCACATTGATAATCATTGGAATGTTGGTGTCGCGCTATCAATGTATATGTGGCAAAAAGGTGATTCTTTTCTCATGTGTATATTTGATAGTTAGAAACTATTAAGACTATTCAGATATTATTAGGATTAGGTGCGGTTCTTAAAACTAATGCATATGGTAAGTTCGTGACTCATAATAGTATAGCATGTTTTGAACCCCTTAGCGAATGGACGCCTATGGTCTGACTAGGATAAGTTCTTAAAATCATATTATTGTGGCAAGTTCCAGAACTTCCAATGTGCGGTAAGAATGATGAACTATTTTGGGTAGAAAATTGTTATAGTATAGAGAGCATTGATGAAGTTGAAGACTGATAGAATGGTTAAGTAGTGAAGTAATAATAATGATTGAAGTTAATGGATACCTGGATATTCTAAATCTACTAGCTATGCTAGATTTTCGAAATTTATTGACTTCGTACCGATGGTTATACTTTTGATTTTTGGAAGAAAAAAAAATGTTTGGTCACACTAGTGAACCAAAGAATTTTTAAAAAACAGTGTTATTATTCGTATGTCTATGCTAGTTGCTTTGGCTAAAAAAAATGATTCGAAATATATCAAAATATATTTATATATATATATATATATATATATATATATATATATATCATCAATGCATCATGGAACATAGTGCAGAGATGATAAAAATGATGGACTCATCAATGCAATATTACTTAGTGTTGGATGTGATCTAAGGATCGTCAGCCCACTATGGTATGATGTAGTATGATAAAATCACCAAATGACAGAATCCTCAACGGACTGTAAATACAGTACGGTATCATGGCGTCATAAAAATTTTTTTGAGATTTCTTTAAGATATGAGAATATATATATATATGTATATATGTATATATGTATATGTATATTTAGATTGATGTCTGAATTGTTGTAGAAGTCTATGCTATTTGATTTAGCTAGACGAATATTGACAGATGATCATAAAATTCAAGCGTTTCTTGAGAAGTTATGCCAAACCAAATTATGTTAGTGCGGATTCAGATGTTGAAAAGCTGAGGTGAACAACCCTATAAAAGGGGACATGTTATCGGAGACAGTGGTTCTGAAAGTAACGCATATAGTCGTTACGATGTTAAGATGTAATACGTTGTGTACGACGTAGGGGTACGACAGGCTGATCACCTAGAGTACTTACAGAGAGTGTTTTTAGTCTGTGTGATTGCTAAACATTCTGTTAAAGATGGTTTATGGTGGTGATGCACTGTTAAACCTGGGAATAGAGTTCACGGTCTTGTGATCCCTCAGCATGATTTAGAATCTTCGAAATTCCTGTTATTCATATCACTTCCCAATTATTGAGCAATTGTGGAAGATTCTTATTATTCTGAAAGGTGAATGTGGTAAGGACGATATTCCTTAGAGAAAAGTGAGTTGTAGAATGCGACACTGAATGATGAATATATTGAACAAGTGAGGAAATAATTTTTTTTAAATGAGAAGGAGTTGAGTTATAAAAGAATAATGTAAAACTTTTAATAGAAAATTTTAATAATTGTAGAAAGATCTTTGTGGAAAGAAGTGGTTATAGAACCTAGTGAATGAATAAAGTATTAACATAAAATTTATTTTGATAGATTGAATGAATGAAGATTAATAAATAAAATTTCGAGGAAAAAATTCTTAGAAGAATGAGTGAATGTAATATTCTTAGTGTTTATGAGTGGAATTTATGATAACTATCTTTAGAAAAGGAGATGAATGGGTTAAAGAATATATAATACTCAAATATTATTGAGTCTAAGTAAAGGTTATAAAATAAAAATTATAAGAATTTATTATCAAGAATGGTGGGAGTAAGAAATATAAAACCTATATTAAGGTAATGTGTTGAAGTTATTCAACGAAGGAATTTGATGAAAACCTGAGTAAGGTAGGGTTTTGGTGATTCCGAGGACGGAATCCTTATAAAGAGGGAAGGATGTGACAACCCAAATTTTTATAGGTTATTAAAATAGGAATTTAATAATTAAAATTCTTATTATGAGATGTTTTGAGTTTGAGTATTTATATATACATGTTATATATTTTGAAATATGTGATCTAGTGTGAAGAGAAATATATATTCATATATTGGGAAAATGAGGTTTAATAGTTAAGTTAACTATTGAAGAAAGTAAAGAAATTTTGAAATTAATTTTAAATATTTATTAAATTATATAAATATTTTAATTTATTTATTTATTGAGACAAAAATATGGTTGCTAAAGTTGTGGTAAATTAATTTAGTAACTGAATTAATTAATGATAATTAAATTAAATAAATTGTTTAATTTAATTGAAATAAATAAAATAAATAAGGTGATGTTTCTAATTTATTAATTAAATTAGATATATAATTATTTAATTATTTCTTATAAGCATAATTATAATAAGAATATAATTATTATAATTATAAATTATAAGCTATTAAAATGGGTTACATGTGTGACAATTGTAACTATATAATATAAATATTATTTAAATAATCTAATATGAGAATTAGTGTGTAACCAAACGTAGCCTTATGGCTTTTGGTTATTTTAACAGATCCGGGCCTTTTTGTTTTTTTAACCTGACGTATGTGGGGAAAAGGGAGTTAGTGTATATTATGCGTATTATTTTCCTAAAGGCTAAAGAACAGAGGGTTTAGAGAGGAAGAAAACACAGAGTGTTAGAAAGAAATTGAGGGAGCTAGAGAGGAAATTGAGAGTTCTCTGTGAATTGGGAATCATGGGAACAAGCTTTGGAAATATTATCTTTGCTAAATCAAGGATTAAAGGTATAATCTATTCCTAATTCTAACTCTTAGTTTTGTAATATCTATTCTCTGTGACTTGGAATTTTGTTGGATTAGGGTTTGGATTGTTGATTATATGGATATATAATCTGATAATTATCATACATAAGTAATCTTTAGTTATCAAATTCATGAATTTGGTTTGTAGAAAGAAATTAAATAAATAACAGTGTTTATGTTATAAAAAATGGCCTACAAAGTACAAAATTTCATGGTCAATACTTGTTATAATCTATAAATTGATGTTGGATTATGTTAGTATGTTAAGAAATAAAAACGGCGTAGTTTAAATCGTGTTAATTGGTTAAGAAATGAAGTCGTGGGGATCGAATTCGTTAAATGTGTTAAAACATGAAAATAGAGTATGAACATGTGTTTTGGGTCAAATTTTAGGGTGGTTAATGTTTTTATAAATTGTTAGAATTCTAGTATGTTGTAGTTCTATGAATTACGAATCCATAGATTCAAAAATGGACTAATTTAGATGTGTATAACTCAAGTTATTTAGATTAGTAGGAGAAATAGGGTCAAAAATCGCGAAGAACAGCAGCTTCAGGTCCCGTTTCTGCTATCGGGCGCAGCTGCGCTGTGCCCTAAGTCATTTGGGGCGCAGCTGTGCTGTGCCCAATGCTTAATTGGGTGCAGCTGCGCCCAAAGTATGTTAGGTGTGACTAATTTGACCTATTTTAGTAAAATAGGCATAACTTTTTCATACGAAATCCGATTGAGATGATTCAAGATGATCCAAAACGAGGACGAATAGACCTACAACTTCTATTCTTTAGGTTTTCAATTTGAGGTCGGGAACAGTAGTCAAAATGATCATCTTTGTAACTATTGAGTATTCAGAGGCAATTGGAGGGCGTCGGACATGTAAATACACAAGTATAGTGATGTCGACGATAATAAATGTTTTTATAAGTTATAGAACATGAATATTATGAAGTATAATGATGCTTAACATTAATAAATGATATATTAGATAAGTTGTATACGCATACTAAGCACACACAAGAGAGATAAATCGGGCGTGTGACGAATGAACGTCGAAATGCCGTAACAATTGTTAATGAACGTAAAAAGTGTTTTAAATCAAATGAAATGAATATAATAAGATATTTAATAGTGTTAATATAAAACCAATAAGTAGTCCTAGCAAGACTTAAACACTTGAATGAACTTTGAATATGAAATACAGTGAGATATAAGTTGAAAGTTAACACAATAAAATTGAACATTCTGTATATATAATAGGAAGGGTTATTGTAACGACCCCAAAATTCATACCATTTAAATCTTAAATTTGGTCGTTAACCATACATTAAATCTCTAATTTTATATCATTATTCCATATTAAAAACACTAAATTTGCAAAATTTCGTGCATCACATAACACATCATAATATACTAAACATACATATCATAATAATTAAAGTAACATGGCATACATGCTTTTAATTCACATAGCAAATATAAAGATTGAGTTCGTTACTCAATCCTCCATATTTACAAAACAATGCAGTAATAAATTGACTTTAACATTTCATGATTTCAACATGTATAACATATTATGCAATTTAAAACAGTTCATCAAGTCCACGTAACAAATAGGAACCGAAAGACTTGCATTGCGCGCAGATTAAACGGTTGATATCCAAATCACAATACCCTATATATAATATATTAACATGACATGATCAGTCATAATCAACACTACATCACGTATGGTTTAAATGTCTAACCATATAATAAAATTATATTCCTAAACGATAATAACCTCGTTAGGTATTAACACCATGTTCGTTCAACATATTATAATACTATAATAACAGAATTATTTGGTCATATAGCATTACAACTAAAAATTTCAGGCTTCTGTGCAAGATAGAAGTCATTTCAGAACATTCTGCTAAGTGGCGCCGTGGCGCCACAGTTTGAACTGTGGGTCGCGCTACGACGCTTATATAGCGCTTCAGCGCGAGAGTTATATAGACAATCAGCACTGCAGCGCGAGGTCCGGCGCTGACTTCGGCGCTGCGGCGCGAAGTCTAGCTGCGGCACTGATTTTGGCGCTAAGGCGCGAGACTTTGAGCTGGGGCGTGGATTTTGACGCTGGGGTGCCAAAACTCACAGAATACAAAACGAAGAACAGAGCAAAGCTAATGTCTTTATTTTTAACAACAATTAACCCCAATTAACATGTATATCTTCACGTAATTTACACATAAATGCTAACAATCATTCATATACTAGTTACTAACCACTAAACAACGATTTTAGGAACACTGTTTATCTTTGAAACCAAAATTTTAAAACCCAAACCTCCATTGTCGATGTTTGACAAGGTTTAACACTGTAATTCCTATTATACATGAATTTGATTCATTCCAACTACTTTCTCTGCAATTCTTAACAAATGAATTAACATATTCCCAGTTTAATTTTTACAATTAACATAAAATTATATATATTCTCATAACTATATTTAAACAATGTTCATACACATATGTTTACTGTAAAATAATTTCCTTTTCTTTTTGAATGTAATTTAGCATACAACACATATATATACATATATACATCCTAGTTATAACAGTTACAATTATAATTACATGTAATATCATAACCAATTCTAAAACATGGTTTACAAATACTTTTTCTAAAAACCTTATACACAATGAATGTATTTCAAGAACACAGAGACTAAGTAATTATACTATAAAACATATATGTTAAGAGTATAAAACATACCTTTTTGTTGTTAAAAAATTCTTGTTAAACACTTAGAATAACTTGAAGAACTCAGTATTTTCTCTAGAATCTCATCTTTTTCTCTCTCAACTATCTTTGAGAACTTTTCTTCTCTCAAAACCCCTTTTTTTTCTTTACTCAGGCAACTTTTCCTTTCCCTCCTTAGGCTTAAGCTAAATTCAATATACGTAAACCAACTAAAGCAAACGCACGTCTAAAACCTAACGTACAAAACTGCCATATACATAACATAATAATCATTAAATGCCAGTTACAACATAAATAATATATATTATTAATTATATATTATTAATAATTCAAAATTTAAAATCCAAAAGCCATAAGGCTTTGTTTGGCAAAACCCATTTAAAAATTAAAAACTTAATATCCTTAAGTCTTGTTTGGCAAAACTAAATTAACAGCACTTTAATTTATTTTAATAACTCTTTTATAGTATAGTTATTTGTCACACTTTCATTTAATTAAGTTTTCATACTTAATTTAATTAATTCTAATAATAGTTCATTGCATAATATACTAATTTATTTAATCATTATAAACTCTCTAACTGAATTATTAAATTAAATTACTATTTCAAAATAATTACTTTCCTTAACTAATTAATTATTTATTAAACAAATAAATAATCAAATCATATCAAATCAATTAAACAAATACTTATTCAATGATAAACATATCCATTAAATATTTATATAATTCAATAAATATTGAAATATTTAATTAAAAATCTGGATTGTTACATCATTCTCTCCTTACAAGGATTCTGTCCTCAGAATCATAACTCAAACCACTCATTCGTTACAATTGTAAGACCCCAACTTTTATGAATAAAGATGATTTTTTTAAAAATATCATTTTTGAATATTATGGAATGAATTTGATATAATGTTATATTTGTGGGTAATATTTATAAATTTTGCAAAGTACACAAGTTGTTATATAATATTCGATTGGTCGGGAAATATTCGTTTTAACAGGGAATATTCGTACAATGACACAATCAATGGTGGATCCCACAACGGAATTATTATCGGATTTAGGAAACGACAAAAATACTTTACAAAAATAACGGCGGAAGTTTTACCGTTAACTGTTGAAACACCCAGTGTTAAAAGTACAGTAATACGCGTAGTTGCACAGTAACACACAATATTGATATGTTATTATTATTAGTACAGATTACTTCACAACTATTGACCGATTGTAGAAATGTATTATAAAGAAAACATTTAAATTCTTTCAGCCTATATATATATATATATATATATAATACTTTTTGGGCACTCAAATGCTCATCCTTGCTTAGTTTAAATGTTTTCAGCTAAGTGTGAAGGACCAGAAAGCTCAGGCTGAAACAAAGGAAAAGGAAAGCTAACAAATTAAGCATTGTGGCAGTATTTGTAATAGTTTTATAAGACTATGAAGACTTATATATGTATTTATCTAATATCATGTAATGAATGACTAAAGGTTACGTACTTGGGAGGTAGACTCTGATGTATATGTAAATTAAGTTTAAGTTCTATATTATTGTTATTATTATTAGTAATATTCCGCTCCTAGAAATGGTATCGTGAAGTACCGAGTTCGGGTTTCAAGTACCTAGGTTCGGGAACTTTACAGGATGGTATCAGAGCTATAGGGTTACAAACCTTAGGTGGGTTAGACCTTAGGCTATAACCTTAGAACAGAGGGAAACGTTGAAATATAAATAACTCATATAGAGTTTAAAAATAGATGAATCGAATCAATTCATCATCAAACAAAATAAAAGATAACTTATACAAAACTATTATTTGCTGTGTGTATATAGTATATACTAATCAAGATAATTTTTTTGTGTATAGATGTCAGGTGAAAAAGGATTAGGATACCCACAGATTGTAAAGAAGGAGCTAATATCGAAGCCAATAACGGAAATAGAAGCTCACAATGAAACTAACTCGGACGAGGTAGTTATCGTGGAAAACATAGTACCAGATCCGAAAATAGTGGATTTGACAGATAGTGATTCAGACCCTAAAGTTGAAGCTGATCAAGCATTAATGGAGGTGTAGGATCTGAGGAACAAGGTTTCTTCTCTAGAAGGGTTGTGGGAGATAGAAAAGCTGCTTAATAGTCAGTTGCGTCAAGCGTTAATAGAATCAATGGAAGAGCAGGATAAGCTTAAACTTAAAATTAATCAGATGGGAGCCTCAAGCAACACTTCGTGTGCAGCTCCAAGAGATAAGGGAAAAAGGAAGATAGAAGACCATGATTTAGAAAAACCTGGTAAGAAGAAATGGAAAAGAATATGTTATCTTTGCGGTTATGAAGGGCATACTAATTTGTATTGTCCTAACTATAAACGGGGAGCGTGATTTGTTTGTGGAAAAGAAGATCATCAGGCAAGGAGCTGTCCAGGAAAGAAGACTTAGTAAATAGGTAGTGTAGGTTTTGTTGTGTAAGCATGTTTAATAGAATATGTGTGTTTAGTGTGTCTGTGTAATGCATTATGCTAAAACTTTTGTACAAGTGGTGAAATAAATCCCGACTTTTGTAGTCATAAAGGGATAACTGAGGTTTAAAGCACTATGTCCTGTGTTATGTAAAGTATTTTGAAAGTAATGAATGAATATGAATCTAAGTTTGAGTTATGAAACAAGTTTAATAAATTTAAACTTATATGATAAGGTTTAGAATGTAAGTTAATTTATGGTTTTACTTAACCAGATAATGCCGCCAAGACATCAAACTCGAAACCAGAGGGCAGAAGAGTCTATCAACAATGTTGAAGGACAACAACAAGCGGACTCAATGCAGCAGTTCGCAAATATGGTAGCCCAGGCTATGCAACAAGGGAACCAGCCGGATAATCACTTGGCAAATTTCAAAGACTTTAAGGTTGTAAGACCGCCAGAATTCAAAGGTACAACTGACCCTGTAGAAGCCCAAACTTGAATTAAAGAAATTGAGAAGGCATTTGTGATAGCTAGGGTAGCTGAGGGGCAAAAGACCTCTTTTGCCACCTACATGATGAAGGATGAGGCAAATTTCTGGTGGGAAGCGAATCAGGTGAGGGCAGGAGCAGGTGTGGTAACATGGGATAGATTTAAGACTTTATTTTTCTAGAATTATTTTTCAGCTAGTATGCAGTCTAGAATGGAGGTAAAATTTGTGGAGTTGAAGCAAGGGGATATGTCGGTGGAAGAATATGCCGCGAAATTCAATGAGTTAGCTAGGTTTGCTCCGCATCAAGTCGATACGGAGGCTAGGAAGGCGAGGAGATTTGAGCTGGGAATAAAACCATGTCTCTATAATAAGGTGGCAGTGTTGCAGATTCCAACATTTGCAGCACTCGTGGAGAAGGCGATAATTGCTGAGGAAGGGAGTGAGGTTATGAGCCTCTACAACAAGGAGAGGAAGAACAAGGGCAAGGTCGAGGGAGCTGAGAAGGTGAAAATTAATAGTGGAAGCAGGAGTGTTGTTAGAAAAAGGAAGGGGAACAATTTTGGCAATGTCCAGGTTAAACAAGAAGGTGTTAAGAAGCCAGCGGTGCAGTGTGGAAACTATGGAAAGAACCACTCTGGAGAATGTTTGAAAGGAAAATTTGTCTGCTACAAATGCGGGCAGGAGGGCCATATCTCTCCCAACTGCCCAAATCCTAAAATGAACAGTGGTTATTTTATTTGCGGATCAATGGAGCACAAGATGAAGGATTGTCCAAACAGGAGGGTAGAGGCAGGTAGTGTGAATACTGATAAGAATAGTGGAACGTTAGCAATCATGGGACCGACATCATCGAACAAACCAACAAATTCAACATCAAGGGTCTTCAACATGACGGTTCAAGATACGGTGGCAGCTGGAAATGCAGTTCCAGGTAATATTCGAATAACTTTTATTTGCGTAATTAGAATTTTTCTATTTATAGTAAATTGTTTTATAAAGAAATTTTGAGGGAGAAATTTGAGTTCTTTTAGAAATTAAATTTTCGTTTAATCAGAAAGACAAGCTTTATGTGATTAGTTAAAGATCAGTTCGATCAAGGATGATCGAGATCTACTTGCGAAGATTTTGTATGCTCTGTATGTTATGGTATGTGTAGGTCTAAGTGGTGATTCCGGGGACGGAATCTTTATAAGGGAGGGTGAATGTGACAACCCGATATTTTTTATATAAATAAATCATAAATTTTGCGTATAAATTTTTATTTATTTATTAAAATAAATATGGGGGATTATGTGACAAGGTAATGTGTAATTATAATTATATGTGTGATAAATAAAATTTATTTATTACATTAAGTATTGCAAATAAATAAATTTTTAGAATTATTAATTATTATCAATTATAATTTTTATACTAATTAATTCCTTATTGGAAATGCTTTTATTATTATTTTCTATGAAAGTATAGGTATATATTATTTAAATAATATATGAAATGATTTTAGAATAATTATAATGATTATTTCATTATATGTATTTTGTTCAAGATATTAAGTTAATTATTTTAACTTAATTTATAAGGTTAAATATGAAGAATAAATCAGATATGAAATTCAAACCCTAATTTTTGGATTATTATTAGGGTATGAGAATAATAATATAATATTAATTATATTTTGATTTTTCAGTGCTATAAATATGTACTGTATATATGTATTGTAGATGATTGGTCAATTATGGTGTTTTATTTCAAAACCCTAATATTAATTGATTAAACCCTAATTTTCTGTGGAAAACCCTAACTATGAAGGAAAACCCTAATTTCCAATAACTAGAAACACTAATCCGAAAACCTAAACCGGAGGTTTAATTTGTTAAAAATTGTGTTACTGTGATTAATAACACGTGTGATAGACTTTAATTGCTAATTAAAATAAACTTAATTAGTAAATTAAAACCCTAAAACCTAGAACCCTAATTTAATTTCTAGAAACCCTAAATGTATTATGGAAACCCTAATTTTTGGTATTATAAACCCTAATGTCCATGTATTAGATAATTACAAACTTAATATAATTAGCAAGTTATTTTTTAAAAAAAAATTTAGAAACTAAAATTATTTTATTTCATTTCCAAACCCTAGTTGCTTAAATTAAATTGTGCTATGTGCTAAACCTTAGGGTTAAACCCTAAGAGTCAAACCCTAAGAGTTTGTCAAAATTACAAGATTGCCCTTAATTGTATTTTAGGAATGACATAAATGCCCTTTGATTATTTTAGTGAGTTAACTTGTAGATTTGGCCAAAACTTTAGTTGTTCACCAAACCCAACTACTCCCTTGACTGAAAATGTCCAACAAATCAGCCTAAGCTCAGCCATACATGCATCCTACACTTGTATATAAGAGATTAGAGAGAGAAAAATTCATTTTGGTTAAGCCATTTTGCACAAAACTCAACCAAGAACTCCTTTCACTAAAACCTCCGAAATAATCAAGCATTTCAGTCCCTAAGATCAGCCCCACGAAGTTCCACAACAAATCAGAAATAACAAAATCAGAAAATCAAAGATTGGATCAAAGAAAGGTATAAAACCCTACCTTTAAATTCTGTCTATAATCGGGTGTTAGATGTTAGTTTTTGTTGTTAGAATATGTTGTATTTAGTCTCTAGTGATGATCTGGGTTGGTATTACATAGACCCATAACATCAAAGTGCTCAAATTAAAAGTTTTTCAATAATTGGAAAAAAAACAAAAATATGGTCTGGTAGTCAAATGTCAGACCCCATAGATTCGTGTGTGTTTACTGTTTTTGATGTTTAAAGGGTACAACATGTAGCCTGATATGTGATCTTTAATATACAAAACGAATCAAGGCCATATCAATTGTAGATCGGAAGTTATAGCCGGTCAAAATCCGTTGACCAAATCTGTCAAATTACCGAACCCAGATTTTTGATGAACAAATTCCGTGTTGCACTTTGACCAGCGATTTCCGGTTGGATCTATTATTTTTATGATGATGTTAAGTTTTATAGTTGTAGTCCTACATGCTTTCTACACACTGGAGTTGATAGATCACATAAACGCTACACGATCATCAAGTTATAGAGGTCCAAAGTAGGCCCCACGAACTGTTCTTCATGAAGAACAGCTCTGGCAGCAACTTTGGTTGCTTAGATCTAGCTTGTGTTAGGTTGTTTGATCATGTTGTTTGTTAAAACTTGTAGTATTACACTTTGTGTACAATATCTAACTTTTGTAATTCCCAGAAACACACTACACAAAGAGTTAAAGCTGGTCAAAGCAAGGCACTCTGTACTGGCTTGAGAATTCTAGGCAGTGGTGAAGAACACCTATAGCGACAGTTACGTCGCTATAGGCACCATTAGCGACAGTTTATTTTATTTTTAATTTCTATAATTTCTGAAAATTGGTTAAAAATAGAAAAAAATGTTTTTAATTATTAAAAATACAAAATAAATTCTTAAAAATTATTTTAATGTCCGAAAATTATATTTTTATTATTTTAAATATATTTCATAAATATTTTATATTTTTGGAATATTAAAAGTATTTAATTTATTTAATTATAATATTAATAAATTATTTAAAAATGATTTTAATTCATGAAAAATCATTAAAAATTATATTATGATATATGAAAATATTTTAGGTTATTTTTAATAACTTTTAATATTATTTAATAATTTTTATTATTAAATTAATAATTAATGATAATTAAGTTATTTATTAAATGAATTTAATAATTAAATTTAAAATGATTTTATTATATTAAAAATCATTTTAAATAATAATAAGGTATTTAAGAATATTTGAAGTTATAAAATATTACTTTTAATATTTAATGGTTAAATTCATTAATTAATGATTATTAGTGATATTAAAGTTATTTAATAATAATATTAAATTAATAGTTTTAAAATGGTTTTATTAATTTAAAAATCATTTAAAAAGGGTATAAATGAATTAAAAATATTTTAAGTTATAATTAATGACTTTTAATATTTAGATAATAGTTCATTAATATTTAAATATTATTGGTAATTATTTAATGATGATTTTAAATGTTTTAATACTCATTTAAGAGTAATATTAATACGTTAAGAATATTTTGAGTTATTATACATAACTTTAATATTTTGGCAATGGTTTCATTAATAGTTTAATATTAATTAAATGTTAATGATAATAGAATTGTTTGATATTTAAATTATTTAATAATGATTCTGATATTTCAAAAATTATGGTAAATGGTAATAATTATTTAATAATTATTATAAGGCTATGAAAAATAGTGCGACTGATGTTTAAGTTAACTATTTGGATATTGAACTTGGGGATAGAGTCTTAGACTCAATATTTACCCGATAAAGCTGTCGGTAGACTGACATGTTTCAGAAATTGATCTGGACTTAGATAATTTAGTTAGTTAACTGTTTATTTGTGATTCAATGGTTGTTAAGGTTATGTGATTATGTGATTAGGAATGTGCTGACTGCAATAGGCAGTGTTATGTGTTACGTTATGTTATACTAATCAGTAAAATGATCTGATTAATGATAGGTGATCTCATAAAA
Source organism: Panax japonicus (assembly GCA_020205505.1). NCBI lineage: Eukaryota > Viridiplantae > Streptophyta > Magnoliopsida > Apiales > Araliaceae > Panax > Panax japonicus. The sequence goes on from JAINUV010001453.1 coordinate 635,068, forward strand.
GATAAAACTAAGTTGAGATTAGTAAGCAGCGCATATGGCAAGTATCCTATCTTTTCATTTTCTTTATGCAATGGACAAGTGTAAGAATGTTTCAGAATTATACTATTACTGTAAAGATTGTTAAACCTATATTATATACACCCTTTGATTATCAACATGTTAGTATATGATAATTCAGATATATATTCAGTTCGTTAATTTCTATAAATAATTTATACAAGTGTCCCCACTTGGATAATCATTGTATTTAATCACATGTTGATACACCTTTGATATACATATATTGAATTATATATTATTGTTGAACAAGATAAGACCTTTGTTATGAAAACCCGACATATATATGAACATCCCGATAATGAGAAAATTTTTATGCACCCAAGACGGACAGAGTGAACGATAACATCGTTCTTGCAATGTAGTATTGATCAATACATGGTACAACGGGGCTGATCACCCTCTGTACCCGTAAGTCATGACGGTTTACAGATGAATTTCTGTTTAAACCCTTTCGAAAATGAAAACAATGTTCATAGTATGTCACAGAAACCCCATGTATAGTCAATACGTAGTTTCAAAATTTTGAAAGAGGGTTGTTATGTTATTATTATTAGTACAAATTACTTCACAATAATTGACCGGTTGTAGAAAGGTATTATAAAGAAAATATTTAAATTCTTTCAGCTTATATATGTATAATACTTGCTGGTCACTTAAATGCTCATCCTTGCTTAATTTAAATGTTTTCAGCTAAGTGTGAAGGACCAGAAAGCTCAGGCCGAAACAAAGGAAAATGAAAGCTAACAAATTAAGAATTGTGGCAGTATTTGTAATAGTTTTATAAGACTATGAAGACTATGACATATATTTATCTAATATCATGTAATGAATGACTAAAGGTTACGTACTTGGGAGGTAGACTTTGATGTATATATAAATTAAGTTTAAGTTCTATATTATTGTTATTATTATTAGTAATATTCCGCTCATAGAAATGGTATCGTGAAGTACCGAGTTCGGGTTTCAAGTATCCGGGTTTGGGGACTTTACAGGAAACACCCTCTGTGACGCCCCCAAAATAGGTCCAATCCACAACCTATTCTGAGTCGCCAAATACATTGTACAAAAATAACTACAACTTTATACAACATAAAAACTGTGAGTTTAAATACAAATATTATCATCTAGACAATATTCACACTCAAATAAGTCCTCATTACAATTATTGATACATTATTTTACAAAAATGGTGAGGACTACTAAAACGACTTTCTAGAACCTTCATTCCATACCCCGACTAGTACTTGCTACATTCTCTCCTCCTGAGAAGAAAAATGGAACAAAAGGAAAAGGGTGAGCTCAACTAGCCCATTAAAAAATATTATGACTAAGATAACATATAACAAATTATCGTTAGTCTCCAACAGGGAAAAATCTAATAGAGTACTATAGACAACAAGTTTTAAATCAATATTCACAACGGAAACAATAATTCATAGAAGAGTTACGTAGAGAATGAAATCTACTAATATCTATGAATTTAAAAGTCCATCATCAATATTTTATCCCTGTAACATAAATCAATATATATCTGGAATCAAATATTCATCTTTGCACTTCAGGCCAAAGATATTTACCAGTTGGCCATGTTCATCTAAACACCTATTCATCTTTGCACTACGGGCCAAAAGATATTCATCAGAAATCATTAATCTTTGCACTACAGGCCAAAGATATTCAATTATATCATCATTTAGGACTGAGGATGATGAAAAATATTTTAAAGAAAACGAATCCAGTGAAACAAGATAATAAATATTAAGGATTCGTATTTCAGCTATTCCATGTCCAAAAATACCTCATAAATAATCATAGTGGAGTAAAATTCATGAATGATCAAAACGTGGATACAATCAAAGCTAGTATCCATAATAGATATTTTGGACAAAAAATGAAAATTTAATATTTATGTGAATAGTGTCGTATTCATGAATAGTGCCGTATACGTGAATTGTGCCGTATACGTGAATAGTAACTCCGACACCAAAAGATAGAAATTCCTCAAGAAATTCATCATGCTTCGTAAATAGTACTCATGAATAGTAACTCGTGAATAGTAACTCATGAATAGTAACCCCGACATAAAAAAGTTCCAAATTTGATAAAAAGTTCGGCATAATGATATTGAATAAATAATATCACTTACGAAGAAAATAACATCTCTTACCTCGAAAAGACAGTACTTCTGACTAAAATACTGGATATAGTGTTGAAAGAACTTGCACTGTATAGCAATACTCAAAGTACTAAAATACTCACAAAAATACGCTCGATATTATAGAGAGAGAAAGAGAGAGAAATCTTCAGTTTCTGGTGTGATTTTTAATTCTAACTTAATCACCCTATATATAGAAAATTGCTTAGAACACTAAAGCAGAAAATTTAATAAAATAATAATATGTTATTTTTAATCTCCTTAGCCCACCTTCACCATCTGAATTCAGCCACCAAATAATGACAAAAACCAAGAAAACATTCTTGTAATTAAAAATAATTAAAACTTTCAAAAATCAATTATTTCGGAACTTCAATAATTCACAATAAATAGCCCTTTTATCAGAAAAATTCGAACCACATGTCCTTGCCATAGGAAATTTCATTTTCTACAACTTTGCAAAAGAAATTTTTTCCAAATTCTAAACAAAAATTGATCGAAATCCAAAAATAGACGATTTTACAAGCTATAATAAAATTTCAGTCAAGAAATGGGGTCCACCGACACACAAAACATGTGTTAATCACTTAATGTAACTAAAATACTCTTCCTCCTCATATACCCATATATCCCACATTCATTGTAAAAATATCACCATTATTATATAATAAAATAAAATATTATTTTATCAGAAAAGATAAAATATCAATTTTTAACAATTGTCACTTTAAAAATTTTCTCCATCTATATCCACATAAAATCAATATTTTCCTCATCATATAAATCAATAATTAATTATTCACAAATAATAATATAGAATTACAGTACTGGTAACCAGGCCGTTCCCAGGAAAGAGGGGGCTTTCCAATAAGATTTTTTCTTTACTGGCGCGCAATTAGGTGACCAAACCTCTCCTTAGACAGAACTTTCTAGAAATGCCAATATTTTTTTCTAATAATATTATTCAGATAATAAGAATTATTGCTTCGATAATGGAAAATACTGTGTAGTGACAATTATTGAAACAACAGTAATATAAAATATCAACGCAGCAATTATTGAATCAATAAAAATAAATACTGAACAGTAACTACTGTAACAATTATTGAGTAGTTCCTACTTACATAAGAATCAATAATTGGTGCAATACCGTGTGCTACTATGCAACAATGCATATTATTATGTTTTAACCACCAGGTATTCCAACAGTATTAATGGTAACAACTGCTCCGTTATTTATAAACAACTTATACTTGTCGTTTTCTTCATCCAATCGCTTTTTCGTTATGGGGCCCACACAAGGCTGCGCCGTTGTACGAATATTCAATGACCAAACGAATATTCTCCGATAAAAAATGAATATTTTATAACCACTTGCTTATTTAAAATATTTGCACATTTTACCCACAACTAACCATAATAATCAAATCAACCCTAACTATTTCAAAATAATAAATAGAGGAAATTTAATTTTATTTATAATAAGTTGGGGTCTTACAACCTCCCCTCCTTATGAAATTTCGTCCTCGAAATTGACGTACGTACCTGGTGTTTCGAAAAGATGAGGATACATCGCTTTCATTTCCATTTCCAACTCCCAGGTCATTTCTTCAATAGCATGGTTTCTCCATAAAACTATAACTTGTGGTATGACCTTCGTGCGTAGGACATGCTCCTTCCTATCCAAGCTCTTGACAGGTACCTCTTCATACGTTAAGTCTTCGGTTATCTCGTCTGGTTCTAACTCAATAACATGGTTCAGGTCTTTCACATATTTACGAAGCACGGATACATGAAAAAAATTATGAACACGAGACATACTTAGAGGTAACGTGAGTCTATAGGCCACATTTCCTACTCGGTCAAGAATCTGAAATGGACCAATAAATCATAGATTGAGCTTTCCTCTCTTCCCACATCTTGTAACTCCTTTCCATGGAGCCACACGCAACAATACATGATCCCCAATACTAAATTCTACGTCCTTTCGATGAAAATCCGCATAACTCTTTTGTCGATCCTGTGCCATTTGTATATGTTGTCGAATCATTTGGATCTTTTTTGTAGTCATACGTACTAACTCGGGTCCCAACAATGTTGCTTCACCCACCTCATCCCAACATATTGTAGAACGACACTTTTATCCATACAATGCTTTAAATGGAGCCACACCTATACTTGCCTGATAACTGTTGTTGTAGGAGAATTCCACCAATGGTAGGTACTTATCCCAACTTCCTTTGAAATCTAGGACACAAAGTCTTAATAGATCTTCAAGAGTTTGAATAGTCCTCTCTGATTTCCCGTCCGTTTAAGGATGGTATTTAGAACTGAATCGTAAATCCGTGCCAATAGCTTTTTCAAGCTAACCCAAAATCTAGAAGTGAATCTTGGGTCACGATCTGAAACTATGGATATTGGCATTCCATGTAATCTCAAAATCTCATTTACGTACATTCGAGCAAGATGTTCAAGGGAATAAGTCTCCTGTATCGGCAAGAAATGAGCAGACTTGGTTAATCTATCAACAATAACCCAAATAGCATTTATGCCTTGAGAAACCGTGGGAAGACCCGTAACGAAATCCATGGTAATGTATTCCCACTTCCATTTCGAAATCTCAAGTGGTTGCAATAGACCCTTTGGCACTTGATGCTCCGCCTTTACACGTTGACAAGTTAAACACATCGAGATAAACTTTGCAATCTCTCTCTTCATATTGTTCGACCAAAATGTATGTCAAAGATCATGATACATTTTGGTACTCCCAGGATGGATTGCAAATGGTGTATTGTGTGCCTCCATCATGATCTTGTACTTCAAATCAGAATCATTAGGAACATAAAGTCTGGAGTGGACTCGAATTATTCCTTCTTCATCGATTCTTGCCTATGGAATAACACCTTCTTGTTCTTTCTTCTTCATATGCATCAGCTCCGGGTCTGTGACTTGAGCAACTTTAACTTTTTCGATTAAAGTTGGTTCTATACGTATACTTGATATCATTGCATGGGTCCCCGGAGTCTTGAATTATATCTTCATCTTTTGTAAATCACACAAAATAGGCCTTTGTGTTGACAACATCGCACTCATTCGCGCGTATGATCTTCTACTCAACGCATCGACTACCACGTTCGCTTTTCCAGGATGGTATTGAATGGTATGGTCATAATCTTTCAACAACTCAAGCCAACGTCGTTGCCGCATATTAATTTCTTTTTGGGTGAAAAAATATTTGTGGCTTTTATGGTCTGAATATATCTCCACTTTCTCCCCATATAGATAATGCCTCCAGATCTTTAGTACGAAAATGACTGCTGCCAACTCTAGATCATGAGTAGGATAATTTCACTCATATTGTAAGACCCCAACTTTTTATAAATAAAATTTAATTTCCTCTATTTATTATTTTTAAATAGTAAGGGTTTAATTGATTAATGTGGTTAGTTGTGGGTAAAATGTGCAAATATTTTAAATAAGCAGGTGGTTATAAAATATTCATTGTTGTCAGGGAATATTCATTTGGTCGTGGAATATTCTTGCTGTCGGGGAATATTCATACGATGACACAGTCTTTTGTGAGCCCCATAACGGAAAGAGATTGGATGAAGAAAACGACAAGTATAAGTTGTTTATAAATAACGACGTAGTTGTTACCGTTAACACTGTTGGAATACCCGGTGGTTAAAACACAGTAATACGCGTTGTTGCACAGTAACACATGGTATTGCATCAATTATTGATTTTTACGTAAGAAGGCACTACTCAATAATTGTTACAGTAATTACTGTTCAGTATTTTATTTTATTGATTCAATAATTGTTGCGTTGATATTTTATATTACTGTTATTTCAATAATTGTCACTACACAGTATTTTCCATTATCGAAGCAATAATTCATATTATCTGAATAATATTATTAGATAACTATATTGACAATGTCTAGAAAGTTTTGTCTAAGGAGAGGTTTGGTCACCTAATTGTGCGCCAGTAAGGAGAAATCCTTATTGGAAAGCCCCCTCTTTCTTGGGAACTGCCTGGTTGTCAATATTATGATTCTGTAATATTATTTGTGAATAATTAATTATTGATTTATATAATAAGGAAAATATTCATTTTATGTGGATATAGATGGAAAAAATTTTAAAAGTGACAATTTTTGAAAATCGATATTTTATCTTTTCTGATAAAATAATTTATTATTATATTTTAATAATATAATAATGGTGATATTTTTACAATGAATGTGGATTTCGGTCAATTTCTGTTTGGAATTTGGAAAAACTTTCTTCTGCAAAGTTGTAGAGAATTAAATTTCCTATAGAAGGACGTAAGATTCGAATTTTTCTGATAAAAGGGCTGTTTATTATGAATTATTGATTTTTGGAAGTTTTAATTATTTATATAAAAAAACGTTTTTGGTGGGATCATTTTGTTGTTAAACATGCGGGATTCCAGCATTCAAAGGTTGGCATAGGAATATATATATATATATATATATATATATATATATATATATATATATATATAATATATTAATATTATATTAAATTTTCTGCTTTGATGTTATAAGCATTTTCCTATAAATAGGGTGCTTAGGTTAAAATTAAAAATTACACCAGAAACTGAAATCTTCTCTCTCTTTGTCTATCTATATATCGAGCGTACTTTTGTGAGTATTTTAGTACTTTGAGTATTGCTATACGGTGCAAGTTCTTTCAGCACTATATCCAGTATTCCAGTCAGAAGTACTATTCTTTTTGAGGTAAGGGATGTTATTTTATTCAAAAATGATATTATTTCTTCAATATCATTATGCCGAAATATTGGTGGGAATTTTTATCAAATTAGGAACTTTTCATGTCGGGGTTACTATTCATGAGTTACTATTCATGAGTTACTATTCACGAGTACTATTCACGAAGCATGATGATGTTTTTTGTGAAATTTCTATCTTTTGGTGTCGGAGTTACTATTCACGTATACGGCACTATTCACAAATAAGACACTATTCACAGAAAAATTAAATTTTATGAGAATGAAATCTACTAATATCTATGAATTTAAAAGTCCATCATCAATATTTTATCCCTGTAACATAAATCAATATATATCTGGAATCAAATATTCATCTTTGCACCTCAGGCCAAAGATATTCACCAGTTGGTCATGTTCATTCAAACACCTGTTCATCTTTGCTCTACGGGCTAAAGATATTCATCAGAAATCATTAATCTTTGCACTACAGGCCAAATATATTCAATTATATCATCATTTAGGACTGAGGATGATGAAAAATATTTTAAAGAAAACAAATCAAGTGAAACAAAATAATAAATATTATTGATTCGTATTTCAGCTATTCCATGTCCAAAAATACCTCATAAATAACCATAGTGGAGTAAAATTCAAGAATCATCAAAACATGGATACAATCAAAGCTAGTATCCATAATAGATATTTTGGACAAAAAACGAAAATTTAATTTTTCTGTGAATTATGTCGTATTCGTGAATAGTACCGTATACATGAATAGTGTCGTATACGTGAATAGTAACTCCGACACCAAAAGATAGAAATTTCACAAGAAAATCATCATGCTTCGTGAATAGTACTCGTGAATAGTAACTCGTGAATAGTACCTCGTGAATAGTAACTCATGAATAGTAACCCCAACATAAAAAGGTTCCAAATTTGATAAAAAGTTCCAACCAATATTTCGGCATAATGATATTGAAGAAATAATATCACTTACGAAGAAAATAACATCCCTTACCTCGAAAAGACAGTACTTCTAACTGGAATACTTGATATAGTGCTGAAAGAACTTGCACCGTATAGCAATACTCAAAGTACTAAAATACTCACAAAAATATGATCGATATTATAGAGAGAGAAAGAGAGAAATCTTCAGTTTCTGGTGTGATTTTCAATTCTAACCTAAGCACCCTATTTATAGAAAATTGCTTAGAACACCAAAGCAGAAAATTTAATAAAATAATAATATTTTATTTTTAATTTCTTTAGCCCACCTTGACCATCTGAATTCAGCCACCAAATAATGACAAAAACTAAAAAAACATTTTTTGTAATTAAAAATAATTAAAACATTCAAAAATCAATTATTTCATAACTTTGGAACTTCAATAATTCACAATAAATAGCCCTTTTATCAAAAAAATTCGAACCACATGTCCTTGCCATAGGAAATTTCATTCTCTACAACTTTGCAAAAGAAAGTTTTTCCAAATTCCAAACAGAAATTGACCGAAATCCACAAACGGGTGATTTTACAAGCTATAATCAAATTTAAGTCAAGAAATAGGGTCCACCGACACACAAAACATGTGTTAATCATTTATTGCAAAACAATACTCTTCCTCCTCATATATTCATATATCCCACATTCATTATAAAAAAATCACCATTATTATATAATATAATAAAATATTATTTTATCAAAAAAGATAAAATATCAATTTTTAACAATTGTCACTTTAAAAAATTTCTCCATCTATATCCACATAAAATTAATATTTTCCTCATCATATAAATCAATAATTAATTATTTCACAAATTATATTACAGAATCACAATACTAGTAACAAGGCCGTTCCCAGGAAAGATGGGGCTTTCCAATAAGAATTTCTCCACACTGGCGCGCAATTAGGTGACCAAACCTCTCCTTAGACAGAACTTTCTAGACATTGCCAATAATGTTTTCTAATAATATTATTCAGATAATATGAATTATTGCTTCGATAATGAAAAATACAGTGTAGTGACAATTATTGAAACAACAGTAATATAAAATATCAACGCAGCAATTATTGAATCAATAAAATAAAATACTGAACAGTAACTACTGTAACAATTATTGAGTAGTGCCTTCTTACGTAAGAATCAATAATTGGTGCAATACCGTGTGCTACTGTGCAACAATGCGTATTACTGTGTTTTAACCACCGGGTATTCCAATAGTATTAATGGTAACAACTGCGCCGTTATTTATAAATAACTTATACTTGTTGTTTTCTTCATCCAATCGTTTTTTCGTTATGGGGACCACATAAGGCTGCGCCGTCGTACGAATATTCCCCGACCAAACGTATATTCTCCGATAAAAAATGAATATTTTATAACCACTTGCTTATTTAAAATATTTGCGCATTTTACCCACAACTAACCATATTAATCAAATCAACCCTTATTATTTCAAAATAATAAAAAGAGGAAATTTAATTTTATTTATAATAAGTTGGGGTCTTACACCCTCCACTCGTACACTAGGTGGCCAACCTATTGTACCACTATGTTGGGCCGCAACGTAGTGTTTTCTAACGACTATATGCGTTAGGCTCGGTACTTAGGGTGTTAAGCCCTTTGTACAATGTTTTGTGCTCAAACATTTCAGCGCAAAGTATAAAGTAAGCGCAACCCTTAAATAATAGGGTTGTTCATCTCAGCTTTTCAACGTCTGAATCCGCACCAAAATAATTTGGTTTGGCATAACTTCTCAAGAAACTCTTGAATTTCATGAACATCTTTCAATATTTATCTAACTGAATCAAATAGCATAGACATCTACAACAATTCAGACATCAACCGAAATATACATATACATACATACATATGTATTCTCATATCTTAAAGAAATCTCAAAAATCTTTTTATGACGTCATGATACCGCACTGTATTTATAGTCCGTTGAGGATTATGTCATTTGGTTATTTTATCATACTACATCATACCATAGTGGACTGACGATCCTTATATCACATCCAACACTAGGTAATACTTCATTGATGACTCCATCATTTTTATCATATTTGCACCAGGTTACATGATGCATTAATGATATAAAATATATTTTGATATATTACAAATCATTTTTGTCTAGCCGAAGTAATTAGCATAGACATACGAATAACAATATTGTTGTTAAAACTCATTGGTTCCATCATTTGATCCAATGTTTTTCAAGAAAATAAAAGTGTAAACATCAGCATAAAGTCAATAAATTTTGAAAGTCTAGCATAACTAGTAGATTTAGAATACCTATGCTTCCACCATCAACTCCACTTTCTATAATGATCCATTGCTTAATAGGTCTATCAATTCCTATCATCCTCAATACTCCATTCACACTTATATATACCTAGTTCGTCAAACTTACCACACGTTATGAGTTCAGGAACTTGCCACAATCATATGAGTTTAAGAACGTATCCTAGTCAGACCATAGGCATCCATTCGCTGAGGGGTTAAAAAACATACCATATAATTATGAGTCACGAACCTACCATAAGTATGAGTTTTAAGAACTCGCACTTAACCTTATAATATTCTCTAACTATACTCTACCTATATGTTATACACATGAGAAAAGAATCACCTTCTCAACATGCATATAGCAAATAGCGCGACACAAACATTCCAATGATTATCAATGTGATAAATTGAGTACAAGCACAAAACCCTCGCCCATACAAAGGTTTGTACAACTCAGCCACCACCTGAGTCCTCAATTGAAATCCCTCCTAACTCTATCTTGCTTATAACTTGCTCTTTGCTCGATACGAATTCCTCGTATCACATTATCTATAACTCCTCATGAGTTTATCTCGTAATATCATAGTACATTATCTTCATAGCATCAAGATTAATCATTCAAACATTACACACCATCTTCCTTTTATAACTTAAACAGATCACGTCGTGATCTTATTCTATAATCATCTCCCCTAAATTTCTTTTCTTAATTCGTGATCGTTTTGTTTTACGATCCTCTTTCTTTCCCTTTTTTCATCATTTACGACATTATTCGTTATCTTGGCTATTGGAGTTAGGATACTCCCATTTCTTATCTTTATATCTCTTCAAGATTTTTCTTTGAATCTACTTATTTATATAACAATTCTTCCTTTAAGAATTTCTAACTTCATTTACATTGCTTAACATTCCATTTAAGGTCTACACTTTCATCACACTTATCCATTTACTAAACTTGGTACACATCGAGTCTCTAATAGTTTCAATATGATACGCTGAGTGGTTTCCCACAAACAACCAACAAATTTGGTTCCGAGTTACTAGTTCGTATATACCTCCGCTCTATGAAGGAACCATTTAGCCTAGATACCATACATCAACTACTAAAGAGTACAATTGCACCATACTTAGATATAACTCTCTATTCTTAACTTCTTTATCATTCTCTTCTTATAGACACTGTCTATTTATTATCACCTTATATACTTATTATTGGAGTTGGGTAACCCCACATTCATATTCCTTATAACTCTTGCGAGATTCTTCTTTGAATCATTTCACGCAAGTTTTAATCCCTTCTTTAAATAATTTCTTAAATTACTTCTTATTGTTCAAACTCTATTTGAGCTTATTCTTTCATTATCTTCACCTTCCTTTTTTTTAAGGTTATAGCCTACGGTACTCCTACCAAAGGTTTATAACCTACGGCTTTGATACCAACTATAACGACCCCAAAATTCATACCATTTAAATCTCAACTTCGGTCGTTAACCATACATTAAATCTCTAATTTTACATCATTATTCGATATTAAAAACACTAAATTTGAGGAATATTTAAAACTTTTATACATTTCCTTCTTTCTTGCCCTGAATCGAAACCTTTACATTACATCTCTTTGATTCAATCTTATATCATGAATCGTTACAACAAAATGACTATACAAAGTCTTACATCATAACTAAATATCCATATACATTGGATAGCTCAACTTACAATTCAACAACATGTTACGTTCAAAATATGAAATACATTTCTCATAAAACATTAGTAATCTTCGTGAATATAGATCTCTATAACTCACTTAGCACATATCTTTACCTTAAAATCTTGACCTGCAAAAGTGGTTATTTGCAAGAGTGAGCTCGACAGCCAAGCAAAATCTAACAATTTTCATGCATCACATAACACATCATAATATGCTAAACATACATATCATAATAATTAAAGTAACATGGCATACATGCTTTTAATTCACATAGCAAATATAAAGATTGAGTTCCTTACTCAATCCTCCTTATTTAACCAAAACAATGCAGTCATAAATTGACTTTAACATATCATGATTTCAACATGTAGAACATATTATGCAATTTAAAATAGTTCATCAAGTCCACGTTACAAATAGGAACCAAAAGACTTGCCTTGCGCATAGATTAAACCGTTGATATCCAAATCACAATACCCTATATACATATGTTAACATGACATGATTAGTCATAATCAACACTACATCACATATTATTTAAATGTCTAACCATGTAATCAAATTATATTCTTAAACGATAATAAACTCGTTACGTATGAACACCATGTTCGTTCAACACATTATAATACTATAATAACATAATTATTTGGTCATATAGCATTACAACTAAAAAATTCAGACTTCTGTGCAAGACAGAAGTCATTTCAGAACATTCTGCTAAGTGGAGCCACAGTTTGAACTGTGGGCCGCGTTGCGGCGATGATGTGGTGCTTCGACGCGAGAGTTATATAGGGACTCGGCACTGCAGCGCGAGGTTCGGCGCTCCGGCGCTGACTTCGGCGCTGGGGCGCTGATTTTGGCGCTAAGGCGCGAGACTTTGAGCTGGGGCGTGGATTTTGACGTTGGGGCGCCGAAACTCACAAAATACAAAACGAAGAACAGAACAAAGCTACTGTCTTTATTTTTAACAGCAATTAACCCCAATTAACATTTATATCTTCACGTAATTTACACATAAATGCTAACAATCAGTCATATACTAGGTACTAACCACTAAACAACGATTTTAGGAACACTGATTATCTTTGAAACCAAAATTTTAAAACCCAAAACTCCATTGTCGATGATTGACAAGGTTTAACACTTTAATTCCTATTATACATTAATTTGATTCATTCCAACTACTTTCTCTGCAATTCTTAACAAATGAATTAACATATTCCCATTTTAATTTTTACAATTAACATAAAATTATATATATTCTCATAACTATATTTAAACCATGTTCATACATATACGTTCACAGTAAAAAAAATTCCTTTTCTTTTTGAATGTAATTTAGCATAAAACACACATATATACATATATACATCCTAGTTATAACAATTACAATTATAATTACATTTAATATCATAACTAATTCTAAAACATGGTTTACAGACACTTTTTGTAAAAACCTTATACATAGTGAATGTATTTCAAGAACACAGAAACTAAGTAATTATACTATAAAACATATATGTTAAGAGTATAAAACAAACCTTTTTGCTGTTAAGAAATTCTTGTTAAACACTGAGAATAACTTGAAGAACTCAGTATTTTCTCTGGAATCCAATCTTTTTCTCTCTCAACTATCTCTAAGAACTCTTCTTCTCTCAAAACCCCTTTTTTCCTTTTCTCAGGCAACTTTTCTTTTCACTCCTTAGGCTTGAGCTAAATTCAATATACGTAAACCATCTAAAGCAAACGTACGTCTAAAACCCAACGTATGAAACAACCATATACATAACATAATAATCATTACATGTCAGTTACAACGTAAAGAATATATATTATTAATTATATATTATTAATAATTTACAATTTAAAAACCAAAAGCCATAGGGCTTTGTTTGGAAAAACCCCATTTAAAAATTAAACACTTAATATCCTTAAGTCTTGTTTGGCAAAACTAAATTAACAGCACTTTAATTTATTTTAATAACTCTGTTATAGTATAGTTATTTGTCACACTTTCATTTAATTAAGTTTTCATACTTAATTTAATTAATTCGAATAACAGTTCGTTGCATAATATAATAATTTATTTAATCATTATAAACTATCTAACTTAATTATTGAATTAAATTAGATTACTATTTCAAAATAATTACTTTCCTTAACTCATTAATTATTTATTAAATAAATAAATAATCAAATCACATCAAATCAATTAAAGAAATACTTATTCAACGATAAACACATCCATTAAATATTTATATAATTCAATAAATATTTAAATATTTAATTAAAAATCTGGATTGTTACATCATTCCCTCCTTACAAGGATTCTGTCCTCAGAATCACAACTCAAACCACTCATTCGTTACAGTTATGAGATGTAAAATAAAGTTTACATTACAACTACTATGCGTTTCTATGTGACTAATAGTTGATGTGCATGATTATATAATTGTGTAGGGCACGTGAAGTGCAGATAACTTTAAGTTGTTAAACTGTTATTGGTAAACAACGATCAAGACAAGTCTTTCAGTTCCTATTTGCTATGTGAATTTGATTGTTTTATATATTTATTGTAAAGAGCATGATGTGTTATATATATGTTGAATGTATGAAATATTAAAGTCAACTTATGACTATGTTGATTGAGTAAAGCATGCTGATTGAGTAAGGAACTCAATCTTTATACTTGTAATATGAACTATAAGATGTATGTTATGTTAGTCCTATGTTTATGAGATATATGTTGAGCATGCTATTATGTGCTACGTGATGCATGAAAACTGTTAGATTTTGCTGGGTTGTCGAGCTCAACCTTGCAAATAACCATTTTTGCAGGTTAAGGATTGAAGGTAACACTATGTGCTACTTGAATGACGTGGATCAGAAATAATACACGAAGATTAATATTTTAGCTAAAGTTGTTATGTCTCAATACCATGATTAAGATTCATGAGATGTATTAAATGTTTTATGATGTATAGTTTTATGTTGAGTTGTAAAGCTAAAGTTAGAGTTATCTGATATATAAAGGTTATCAGGTTGAATTATTTGATATAATAATTGTGATAAAGTGAATCATGGATTATATATGTTTCAAAGACATGTAGATGATAAAGGTTTTAATTCAGAGAATTAAAGTAAGATGATAGAAAAGTTTTAATTATTCCGCATTTTATTAAGTTTAACATTGATTAATAATGTAAAATCAGAAGTTAGACATATTATTAACGACCGAAGTTGATAATTAAATTGTATAAATTTTGAAGGCATTACAGGTATTCTAACTCATCCTTGGGCAAATCCAAGTTCTTAGAAAATTCATCGGATATAAATGAACAAGTAGCACCCGAATCAAATAATACATAAGCATTAACTTTATTGATCAGAATGATACCTAACACCACATCACGAGACTGCACCGCATCCTACACTGTCATGGTGAATGTCCTGGCAGTTGGTCTGATGGTTGCGGTTGGTCCTGTGATGGTTAAAGCATTGCCATCGTTGTTCCCTTTGTTCCCTCCTGTTCCTACCCCTCCAGATTCTTTCTTGGGACAGTCCCTAGCCAAGTGGTCCTTCGACCCAAATGTGAAGCAGGTGCCCTTCTTTGGGTTAGGGCAGTTAGGTGCTATGTAGCCTTCTTGACCACAATTGTAGTAGACTTTTTTCCCTTTCATGCAGACCCCTGATGAGTGGGATTTATACTCACGAATCTGATCCTTTATTTTTTAAATAGTTGCTTGATCTTCATAGACTTTATATAGCTTTTATATGATTATAGTATTATTTTGCTTAACCGATGTGTTGTCGGGCTTAATAGATCTTTTCCAGCATTTAGGGGATAAAACGGTCAATTTCCCTACACTGGCGCTGCAGCGCCAATGCCAGGCTTAAAAGTGGTGCTATGGGGCCCAAACCTGGTCAACTGTGATGTCAGCATGGCGCTGTAGTGCCCCAGTTCCTTCATAAGTTGGCGCTACAACGCCAGCTCTGGTCTTTTTATGCTGACGTGGCAATGCAGCGCCACCTTAAGCCCTACTCTCCGTGCCGCGGCACCACGTCCGATTCCCAGGCAGTAAAGAGCTTGATTTGACCTAGCTTAAAGTGGGACTAATATATATATATATATATATATATATATATATATATATATATATATATATATATATATATATATATATATATATATATATATATATATATATATATATATATATGCAGGGCTAGCTTCCAAATATATAATCAGATAGACTCAGCCTCTGGGATAGTCTCTCTATCTCCTTTGTAATTTCTCTCTCTCTGTCTCTTAGGTAATGTTTGTACATACAGTTTAGGTATATTATAGAGATGTTTGAGATTCCTTGAAGCTCAAGAGCAGTGAGAAGTATGGATTGGAAAGCTTGAAAGGAGTGGAATTCTTGGAGACTTAAGAGCTTTGACAGAGTTTATTCTTATCCATTTGTTTCCTTTGATTTTGTAATCCATAAATGTTGTCTTTATTGATACTTATATTTCGTTCAAGAACTATGAAATAAGTATTAGCTCTAAGGTTATAATGGAACCCTTTGTTAATTTGAATTGAATGTCCTCTCTTTGGTTGGTATCATATGGTTTGGTTTAATATATTCATGCTTAATGATTCTTGCTAAGAAATTAGTGATAATTTTGGTAGTCTATATGATATTAAAAGAGGGATTGTAGATTTACACCGTAATATAATTGCATGTGATTATGAGTTGTCGACTTATTTCGACCGTGTAAGTTGTGTATAAAATAGACATATATATATGCACCACATGTGACCTAATTGAGAACTTATGCTTAAATCTTTGTATGGTTAATTCACACAGACATGTGTAAGATTATATTGGATGTTCTTTTTTGTTCTATTCCCTATCGGGTGGATCTAGAGAGGATGTGTTTGTGTTTGTACATACCTCGAAAGAGGTGTATGAGCACTTGTGTATTCTCGGTAGACAAACTGTCGTGACCATTAAGACCAAAGAGAGAAAGGTAGGAAGTTTGATAAAGCATAGCACACCAGGTGTTTGACAAAATGTCAGTGTGGGGTGAAGTTATGACCTTAGCTTGTAGCACCTTCGATACCATTCATTATCCATTTATACTTTCTTTGATAATTAGATATAACTAGATTAATCACACTTTTATTAGTCTTCTGTTCGAATAAGACTTAAGCGATACAAAGTCGGTATTTGGTAAATATTAGTGATAGTTCCTCGTGGGTACGACACTTTCCTTATCACTATATTACTTGTTAGACCGCGTATACTTGCACGTGTTTAGAAATCGTTTTTTTGACCAACAAGTTTTTGGCGCCGCTGTCGAGGAACTATTATTCTAATACTGTCCAATATTGATTTCAATCAATTTAGTCTTAATTTGAACGTGTGTGTGTGTATATATATATATATATATATATATATATATATATATATATATATATATATATATCTTTTATTGGTGTTATCTTCCTTTTTGTTTTTAAGCTTACAGGGTATGGGCGATCAATGGCCTTTTGAGAGGACAGCACAACCAAGATCGAAAGAAAGACTTGAGCGATTGCAAGATCAAATTTCAAATCTCGTGAGGTTTTCTGACAATTT
Source organism: Panax japonicus (assembly GCA_020205505.1). NCBI lineage: Eukaryota > Viridiplantae > Streptophyta > Magnoliopsida > Apiales > Araliaceae > Panax > Panax japonicus. Next base: position 652,670 of record JAINUV010001453.1, read on the forward strand.
TGAGTGTCAGTCCACTCAGTCTGCCTACTGTCAGGAACGAGCTGACATTCAATCGATTTACTATCATCCAAACTGTTAGGGTTATCCAAACTCTTGGGACTATAGTCAAGAGGAGTATCATGATCTGAATTATTCATATCCAAATCAATTTGAATATCAGTCTCCGCCACAATATAAGGTGACATCTCAACCCAATGACAACTTTTCTGTATACTCAACACGAGAAGAAGAGAAAAGGCTTGAAGAGCTCCTCACCAACTTTATAGAGAGAAATGAGGTTCAAATGGCAAGCCAAGACACCGCATTGTAGAGCCTCAAAAGTCAATTGGGACAACTCATCAATGCCATCACAAATTCACCGCAAGGTAATCTACCTGTCATAATTGATATCAACGATAAAGAAGTAGAGCATTGCATGGTAGATTCGAAAGGAAAAGGCGGTGAGTCTCACAAAGTTGTTGAGGGAGATGTTCACGTGCAAATTGACCAACCTTTGAAGTCTAAAGTAGGAGAAGAGATGATCAAGAGTGGTTGTATTGTCAAGACTAATGAAAACTTAGAAACCACGCTCATGATTGTGAAAACCCTTGAGGGCCCACAAGCGCACAAAGAACACTTTCAGATTGATGAAAAAAGAGAATTAGTGGATAATTCCAGTGGTGAAATAATTCCATTTCAGTCTGTCACCGTTAACTCCTTATTCCCCCTTTTAGTAACTGGCGTCTAGCTCCTAATTTCACCGTCCCCACCAACTTTGTCCGTTTTCCATTCTGGTCCTTTCCAGCAGGTTTTCCTCGCCGGCTAGCCTTCTCCCAGGCCTTCTCGCTCGCTCCAGGTCATCTTCTTCCTCGCTATCCCCCCCCTCGGCTCCTTCCTCTTTATTAGGGCAGATCATGGTGGACCACCAGCACCTCTCCGCTGGTAATTCTGAGAGCAGTCAATCTCGCGACCTCTTCGCCGAATTTGGTGTCTCAAACCCTAGTTCTCCCTTAGCATCCATTGATATGGTGGAATCTGAGCCTCATCCCTCTAACGTATCCTTCAGCTCTGAGGAATCCGCCGCCTTCGAGTCTCAATTAGAGGCGAATTTGGGCCTCGCCTCTCCTTCGGCTACTCAAGACATTTTCAAGGCTGCTCATCACTTCTCAGCCATTGGCAGAGAAGAAGCACTCGCTGAGAGGAAGAAGAACGCCAAGCTCATGGAATACATCACCGCTCTCGGACTTCCGCTTGGCGATGTTAATAACCTTGCCTCTATTGGAGCTCCTGCTGCCCTCGCCAATGCTCGGAAGGTGCTTGACCCCTTTCCCGTTTTGGGCAGTAGCCCTTCTCAGGTCAATGCTAGCTCTCTTCAGGCCCCTGTGGACCAAAGACTAGTGCAGGTTTTCTGTGTTGGGGAGACATCTAAGCCGAGGGATGAGAGGCCCCCCCTACCTCCTTCTGATATCTTAGCTAGCCATCCGCCATTCCCCCAGAAAGGCGTGAGTGTTCCTATCCCCCCTATGTCCTGGAGTTCTGTAGTATCTAATGCTGCTAATGAGAAAAATCTTGGGTTGAACTTCTTCCCTTCTAGCCCATCGGATGGAAGAATCACCGTGAATCCCCCTGTTGAAGTCCTCATGCAAGGACTTAACAAATGGTCTACTAGCCTGGTGGGCCAATTTATCCACTCTAAATTACCATTTAAGTTGGTTGAATCTTCTGCTCAGAAGCTTTGGGGGCATTTGGGGTTATCAAAAGTCTACTTGCATGATAAGGGATATTTTATCTTTAAGTTTGATTCTGTGAAGGACAGGGATAATGTCCTAGCGTCGGGACCTTGGTATATTGCCTCAAAGCTTTTGTGCCTTCAGCCGTGGCAAGAAGGAGTCAACTTCACAAAATCCGACTGCAGCAAAGTCCCCATCTGGGTCAAGTTTAGCAACATCCCGCTATCTTACTGGATGAAGGAAGGTCTAAGTTACTTGGCTAGTGCTATTGGAAGACCCCTATTTGCCGATGAAATGACATCTAAGTTAGAGCCTATGAGCTACGCTCGAATCTGTGTTGAGATGAGTGCCTTATCCACGTTTCCTGCCTCTATTAATGCCGTCGTTTTCGATGGTAATGCTCTGGTGGAAGATACTGTTGCAATTAAGGTGGAGTACTGGAGCAGGCCCCCTTCATGTACAGTTTGCAAATGTTTTGGGCACTCTATTGCTAAGTGTCCTAGTGCCAACTTGAAGTGGGTTCCTAAGGCCCACACTTCTGTCCCTGCTGCCCCTTTTGTAGCCGTGGCTCCCCCTCCCTCTTCCTTGGATCCTCCTGATCCTGAGGAAGCTTGGACTACTGTTTCTAAAGGCGTCAAAGCGCCTGCTCTTCCTCCAGGGTCCCCTTGTTTAGCTGCAAACTCCAATTCATTCGCTCTCATCTCCTCGCCTGTAGTCTTAGATGAGGATTCTGAGTCTCCCATCCCGTTCAATCCGCTTGTGGACAGACTCAAGCAAGTTGATGAGATGGAACGTAAAGAGCTTAAGCATAAGTCCAGCCTCGGGATTGAGCCTCTCCAGAAATCAAAGAAGAGGAATAAGGGGCCTAAGGGGTCTTCCCCTAAGTAATATTTCTAGTCGGCCCCCTATTTTTGGTCATGACATATTTTTGTTCCTATAATGTCAGGGGTCTTAATAAGAAGCCTAAGCAGGCATTTATTCGCAACTTTTTATTAGACAACCATATTTCTTTTGTCGGGCTTGTTGAGACTAGAGTGAAAGCTTCAAATGCCCATAGGATATCGAGGGCAATTTGCCGCAACTGGAGTTGGGTCTATAACTATGACTTCCATTCGAATGGCAGAATTTGGGTGGGCTGGGATCCTAATTTATGGAGGGTGAGCACTCTGTTCCAATCTGCTCAAATTTCGCATTTTAGGCTCTTGCCTCTTCATGATGATAACCCAATCTTGGTCTCCATAGTCTATGGCCTGAATTCTGTAGCTGACCGTAGGCTTCTTTGGGCAGATCTGGAATCGTTGTCCACCTCTGCCACTTGGTGTCTGCTAGGAGACTTTAATACTTGTAAGAGTACGTCTGAAGCGGAGGGGGGAGACTTGACCTGGAATCCTGGAATGTCAGACTTCCTTGAGTGCCTGAATAATATCGGGGTTGCTGACATCCGAGCTATTGGTCCGTGGCTCACGTGGTGGAACTGTCAGCTGAATAACCCTATCTTTAGGAAGCTCGATAGGGCCTTGGGCAACTCTGCCTGGTTCTCATCAATGCCGGACTCCCAAGCTACTTTTGGTCCTAGGGGCCTCTCGGATCATAGCCCGGTTATCCTCAATACTGGCCTTAATTGTAGAAGGCTCAGGAAGCCTTTCCAATTTTTTAACTTCCTGCTCGAGCTAGAAGGGTTCATCCCTACTGTTTCAGATTGTTGGAGTACCGTTGTGCGAGGTAATGCCTTCTTTATCCTCAAGGAGAAATTGTGCATTACCAAAAGGGCCCTTATTCTATTGAATGCTTCGATCGGTAATCTCAATAATAACTCCAAATGCTTGCAAGACCATTTAGCAGCAGTCCAAGTCGCCCTACAGACTGACCCCTGTAATCCGGCATTGCTATCCCAGGAAACGATGTGCTCCAAGTCCCTCTGGGAAGCTCTAGCTCATGAAGAATCTCTTCTTCTTCAGAAGTCCCGTGTTATATGGCTGGCCCAGGGTGATAAAAATTCTAAGTTCTTTGCCAATGTTATCAAGAGCAATTGGAACCACAACAAAATTCTATCTATTCACGACAGCTCTGGCTCTCTCGTAGTTGATCAGATGGGTATTCAGCAGGTGGCAGAAGACTACTTTCAGGATCTGTTGGGTTCGGATCCTTGTCCCTACCCTGGTCATGACGAGCTCAAAAAATTTGTTAACAAGCGTATTTCTCCTATTCAGGCCACAGCTCTCTCAGCTCCCATTCTTGATGCGGAAATTCTAGAGGTCCTCCAGTCGATGAAGAAGAATAAAAGTCCCGGTCCTGATGGATTTAACGTTGAATTTTTTATTCATTGCTGGGATTTAGTAGGCCCTGACTTCTTAGCGGCAGTCCATTCCTTCTTCACTACAGGGCTTCTTCCTAGTGGAGTAAACTCTACTACCATTGTTTTGGTTCCGAAGAATGATAACCCCTCTTGCATGTCCGATTTCAGACCCATATCTTGCTGCAACACTATCTACAAGTGTATAGCAAAAATCCTTGCCAATAGGCTCAAGTGTGTTCTTCCTTCCATCATAGATCATGCTCAATCTGCCTTCATCTCCGGTAGAAGTATCATCGACAATATTCTCCTTGCTCAAGAACTCTTTCGGAACTACCATAGGCTGTCTGGGCCAGCCCGTTGTGCTCTTAAGATTGACATCAGGAAAGCTTTTGACACTGTTGACTGGAAATTTATTTTGGACTTGCTAAGTCTCCTTCATCTTCCTCCTATCTTTATTCAATGGATTAAAGCGTGTGTCACCACTCCTATGTTCTCGGTCAAAGTTAACGGTGCACTTGCTGGATATTTTAAGGGAGCTAGAGGGCTTAGGCAAGGAGACCCCTTATCTCCATACCTGTTCGTCCTAGCCATGGAAGCGCTATCAATGATTATTTCTAAGGGAACTTCGCTACCGGATTTCAAATTTCATTGGAAAGCTGAGCCCTGTAGAATCTCGCATGTTTGCTTTGCTGATGATGTTCTCCTATTCTGCCATGGGGATTTGGCCTCAGTCGCTATTATTCACTCTTGCATTCAGTCCTTCTCCATGTTTTCTGGGCTTATTCCTAATGTTCTTAAAAGCATGTGTTTTCTGTCTAATGTTCCTGAAGAAGTTAAGGAATCTATTAACCAGCTATTGGGTTTCCCGATAGGCATCTTGCCAATCAGGTTTCTTGGGGTTCCCCTAATTTCATCTCGCTTATCCCATTCCGACTGTCAACCTCTGATTCATCGAATTACAGCCCGGGTCTCGTCATGGACATCGCGTTTCCTTTCCTATGCTGGAAGAGTGGTCTTGATTCGAGTTGTGCTCTTTGCTATTCAATCATATTGGGCAGCCCACTTTATCTTGCCTAAGTCGGTCTTGCGTTCTATTCAATCTATTCTCTGTAGATTTCTTTGGAAAGGCTCTTCTCTTCTTAGCCATGGTGCCAAAGTAGCATGGAAGGATCTAGCCCTTCCTAGTGCCGAAGGAGGTCTTGGCATAAAAAACCTCACTGATTGGAATTCAGCTCTCATTATACTCCATCTTCTTAAGGTCATCTCCCCTTTTCCAACCTCCTTGTGGGCTAAGTGGGCCAAATCTACCGTGCTTACGCGATGTAACTTCTGGCGATTACCAATTCCCGCCGACTGCTCTTGGATCTGGCGAAAGATCCTGAAATTTCGTCCCGTAGCCCTTAGCTTCCTTCATTATAGAGTTGGAAATGGTGGCTCTTTCAGTCTCTGGCATGATCCGTGGTTGAATGGTCTGCCCATTAATCCCACTGAATCACTTTTATCAAATACTCGGCTTCCACTGAATGCTAAGTTATCCGCAATCATTTCTCTTGGAGCATGGACATCGTCTCCTAGCTGTCACCATGAAGTTATTCTTTTGTGGAATAGGATTGCGTCTCTCCCTGCTCCTTTGTCATCTGAGGATAGAATATTGTGGGGGTCCATTGATATTAAAATGGTAAAAGCCTCGAATATTTGGGACTCTATTCGTGTTACTGCTCCGAAAGTCCCATGGGCTCCAATGCTCCGGCACTCGCTTCACATTCCTAGATATTCCTTCACCCTCTGGCTTGCACTACGTGGTAGACTCCCGACCAATGAGCGTTTCGCCTCCTACTCAAGGTTCCGCCCTGCGAACTGCCCTTTCTGCTCCATTCATAGTGAGACCTTTGCCCACCTTTTCTTTGAATGTTCTTATTCATCTTCGGCTCTCTCCTCTATTCTAGCTTTTGGGGGCTGGTATAATGTCCCTTTGAGGTGGGATAACCTAGTTGGGTTTATTATTCAGTACGGTGGAAATAGCATTAGGACCAATATCCTCAAGCTTGTGTTCGCTACAACCGTGTACAAGCTTTGGACAGCAAGGAATACCTTTGTCCATGATCAGGCTAGAAAGCCTTTGGGTGTAGTGGTTAGGGACATTTTGAATATCATTAAATCCAGGCTGGCTTCTTCCTCTAAGTTTATTTTGGCAGCTCAGGGCGATCCTAGTATTAGTATGTGGCTATAATTTTAGGTTGTGCAGGTTTGGGCGTGTTGGTGGGTTGGTTCGGCCGGGATGCTCTGGGGCTGGTTGCTGGGCTGGTCTGAAATGAGTCGGGCTGATCTTTGCTTCAGCTTCCGGAGCTTGCAGTGTTCTCTAGGCTTCGGCATTCAGTCGGGTAGAATGGAGAGTTAGGCTGTTGAGGACTTCGGCAGCTTGGCTGATGGTCCCAAAAGCTAGATATGCTGGATTGATGAACGGCTAGGGGCTCTGGAGCAGCAAGGCGCTGGACGGGTCTGCTGTTGTTGTAGTCGCTATTGCTCTGTATTAGTATGCTAGTTTTCCTGTACTGCTAGTTTCTGTTGTGGTCTTTGTGCGGCTGCTGCTATTTTGCTGTCTATACCTGGTTGGTTTGCGTCATTGGCCAAGGCAACTGGGATTTCTGCTGGGTCTGTTATCATTGGCCGTTTAGTCACTGTGGGATGCTGAGTTGGCCTGCTAGCCGGGCGGGTTGGCTGGAGAGGTCTCTGCTATTGCTGGTCCGCTTGGTTCTAGTTGAGTGGGGTGCTGCTCAGGTTCGGTTTTCTTCTGCTGTCAAGTTGTGCAGTGTCATTGTGGGGTGGCTGTTGTACTCAAGTCCGAAGAGATCGTGTACTACCCGTTTGCCAAGGCTGGTGACGGGTGGCTAGGTGGAGATGCTGCTTCGGCACATGGGTAAGGTTTTAGCAGGTGCTGCTCTTTGGCACTTGGGTGGGATAATAGGTCTGCTGATCTTTGGAGCAGGTTGACGAGATGAGGTGGGGCAGATGCTACTACTCGCCGTATCCACGTATTAGTTTTGTTATTTGTAATTCCGATTGGTTGATCCTTAGTGTTCCTTTTTGGGGGTTGTCCCATGAGGTTCATCCTATAGTGTCTGGGGTATGCCCCTTTGCTATTGTTCAATCTCTGTTTCTTTCTATATACAAACAAACTTAGTATGTTCTTTGGGAGTATCTATGATTGAGCTTAGAAGCCATGATGCTAGTATATAGTTTTATACTTTTTCCGTGTGCTGTTTTACTATTGTTATTTTTTGTGTTAGATAGTTCGCTTGAGGACAAGAAAAGACTTAAGTTTTGGGGCATTTGATAAGTGGAATTTATACTTGCGAATCAGATCCTTTATTGCTTAAATAGTTGCTTGATTTTCGTAGATTTTATATAGCTTTTATATGATTATAGTACTATTTTTCTTAATCAATGTGTTGCTGAGCTTAATAGGTCTTTTCCAGCTTTCAAAGGGCAAAACAGTCAATTTCCCTACACTGGCGCTGCAGCGCCAATGCCAAGCTTAAACCTGGTGCTGCAGCGCCCCAACCTGGTCAACTGTGACATCAGCATGGCACTACAGTGCCCCAATTCCTTCATAAGCACCAGCTCCGGTCTGTTTTATGCTAACGTGGCGCTGCAGCGCCACCCTAAGCCCTACTCTCCGCGCCGCAGCGCCACATCCGGTTCCAAGGCAGCAAGGAGCTGAATTTAACATAACTTAATGTGGGACTGATATATATATATATATATATATATATATATATATATATATATATATATATATATATATATATATATATATATGCAGGGCTAGCTTCCAAATACATAATCAGATAGAATCTCCCTCTAGGATAGTCTCTCTATCTCCTTTGTAATTTCTCTCACTCCATCTCTCAAGTAATGTTTGTACATATAGTTTACATAGATTAGGGAGAAGTTTGGGATTCCTTGAAGCTCAAGAGTTGTGAGTAATACGGATTGGAAAGCTTGAAAGGAGTGGAATTCTTGGAGACTGAAGTGATTTGACAGAGTTTATTCTTATCCATTTGTTTCATTTGATTTTGTAATCCATAAATGTTGTCTTTATTGCTACTTATATTTTGTTCAAGAGCTATGAACTAAGTATTGGCTCTAAGGATATAATAGAACCCTTTGTTAATTTGAATTGAATGTCTTTGGTTGGCACTATATGGTTTGGTTTAATATATTCATGCTTAATGATTCTTGCTAAGAAATTAGTGATGATTTTGGTAATCTATAAGATGTTGAAAGAAGGATTGTAGATTTACACCGTAATATATTGGCATGTGATTATGAGTTGTCGACTTGTTTTGACTGCATAAGTTGTGTATAGAATACACATATATATGTGCACCATGTGTGACCTAATTGAGAACATTTATTTAAATCCTTGTTATGGTCAATTCACACAGACATGTGTAGGATTATCACCTAGCTTGTATGTTCTTTACTGTTCTATTCACAATAGGGTGGATCTAGAGAGGATATGTTTGTACATACCTCGAAAGAGGTGTATAAGCACTTGTGTGTTCTCGGTTGACAAACTGTCGTGGCCATTAAGACCAAAGAGAGAAGGGTAGGAAGTTTGATGAAGCATAACACACCAGGTGTTTGACAAAATGCCAGTATGGGTTGAAGTTATGACCTTAGTGTAACGAATGAGTAGTTTGCGTTGTGATTCTGAGGACAGAATCCTTGTAAGGGGGGAATGATGTAACAATCCAGATTTTTAATTAAATATTTATTGAATTATATAAATATTTAATGGAAGTATTTATCGTTGAATAAGTATTTGTTTAATTGATTTTATGTGATTTGATTATTTATTTGTTTAATAAATAATTAATGCGTTAAGGAAAGTAATTATTTTGAAATAGTAATCTAATTTAATTTAATAATTAAGATAGAGAGTTTATAATGATTAAATAAATTATTATATTATGCAATGAATTGTTATTAGAATTAATTAAATTAAGTATGAAAACTTAATTAATTAGAAGTGTGACAAATAACTATATTATTAGTGGTTATTAAAATAAATTAAAGTAGTTTTAATTTATTTTGCCAAACAAGGCTTAAATATATTAAGTCTTTAATTTTAAAGAGTTTTGCCAAGCAGAGACTTATGGCTTTTGGATTTTTAAATTTGATTTATTAAATATAAATAATATATATATAATAATTTTATAACTGATAATTGATTAGGGGCAATTATTATAATATCAGTTTTTTTTTTAAAAACGTCTGCGTTAGTTTTATGTTGTGTGTAAGTATATTGTATTTAGTTAAGTCTGAGAAAGGAAAAAGGGAAGTGTTTAAAGAAAGAAAAGAGTCTGAGAAATTTCAAAGAGAGCATTTGAGAAAGGACTGAGATTTCAAAAGCTAGTTCAGAGTAGCGATTCTAAGTGAATGGTTTTTCTAAAAGCAACAAAAAGGTATGTTTTATAATCTTAACATAGGTTTTATAGTATAACTATTTAGCCTCTATGTTTCTTGAAACTCAACCTCACTATTTATAGGTTTTTACAAAAAGTGTCTGTAAACCATGTTTTAGAATTGGTTATGATATTACATATAATTATTATTGTAATTGTTATAACTAGCATGTATATATGTATATATATGTTGTATGCTAAAATACGTTCAAAGAGAAAGAAGAATTGGTTTACAGTGAAAACGTGTATAAACTTGAGTTGTACAAAATCAAAGGTTATAGATACAATTGTATGCTAGTTGTGAAATTAAAAGTCGGGTATGTTAATTGGATATGAACTACAGAGAATTGTAGTTTAAAAGTAATCAAATTGGTGGTTAGTAGGATTTACAGTATACACTGTGTTTAACAATTGTCAAACATGGAGTTTTAATTTTAATACATTGTTTTTATCGATTTAGTCTTTCTAAATTTGTTGTTCAGTAGTTTTAAGTTAATATATGTATGCTTGGTGAGGTTATTTGTAAATTACATCAGTTATATGTATGTAATTAGTTCCTAGAATTTCTTAAACAGACCAAAAATGGTCCCGTGCTCGGTTCTATTAGTTTTTGGCGCCTCAGCGCCAAAAATAGACCCCCAGCGCTGAAATTCGCGCCCTAGCGCCAGAAATTCGCGCCCAAGAGCTAAAATTCGCACCCCAGCGCCAAATTTCGCACCTCGCCGCCACTGGCTAGTTTAGTCCTCACGCCCCAACGCTGGAATTGTAGTCTAGGTCGGACAATTGTGACCTCATGTAGTAAAATGGCCATAACTTTCTCATACGAACTTTGATTGAGGTGATTCAAGATGATCCAAAACGAGGACGAGTAGACCTACAATGTTTGTTCATTACGTTTTTCAATTTGAGGAATGTAATAGTAGTCAAAATGGTCATCTTTAGGACTGTTGTGTTTTCGGGGGCAATCGGAGGGCGTCGGGCATGCACATATTCATGTGTAGTGCTCCTGACGATAAAAGATGTTATTCTAAGTTATAAAACTTGACTATTAGTAAATATAATGATGCTTAACATTAATAAATCATGTATTAGATAAGTTATAGAAGCAAAGTAAGCATACACGAGAGATGCAAATCGGGCGTGTGACGATTGAACGTCAAAACGCCGTGCCAAGTGTTAATAAACTTAAAAAGTGTTTCAATTCAATTGAAATGAATATTATAAGATATGGAATGGATTTAATATAAAACCAATAAGTAGTCCTAGCAGGACTTAAGCACTTGAATGAACTTCGAATATGAAATACAATGAGATATAAGTTGAAATTTAACACAATCAAATTGACCATTGTGTGCTAATTATTAGGAAAGATTATGAGATGTGGAGTAGAGTTTAAATTAGAATTACACTGTGTTGTTATGTGACTAATAGTTGATGTGTATGATTATATAATTGTATAGGGCACGTGAAGTGTAGATAACTGTAAGCTGTTAAACTGTTATTGGTAAACAACGATCAAGGCAAGTCTTTCGGTTCCTATTTGTTATGTGGACTTGATGATCTATTTTAAATTGCATGATATGTTATACATGTTGAAATCATGAAATGTTAAAGTCAATTTATGACTGCATTGTTTTGGTTAAATAGGGAGGATTGAGTAAGGAACTCAATCTTTATATTTTCTATGTGAACTAAAAAGCATGTATGCCATGTTGTTTTAGTTATTATGATATGTATGTTTAGCATATTATTACGTGTTATGTGTTGCATAAAAAATGTTAGATTTTGCTAGGCAATCGAGCTCACTCTTGCAAATAACCACTTTTGCAGGTCAAGATTTTAAGGTAAAGATATGTGCTAAGTGAGTTATAGAGATTTATATTCACGAAGATTATTTATGTTTTATGAGAAATGTATTTCATATTTTTGAACGTAACATGTTGTTGAATTGTAAGTTGAGCTATCCAATGTATATGGATATTTAGTTATGATGTAAGACTTTGTATAGTCATTTTGTTGTAATGATTCATGATATAAGATTGAATCAAAGAGATGTAATGTAAAGGTTGCGATTCAGGGCAAGAAAGAAGGAAATGTATAAACGTTTTAAATATTCCACAAATTTAGTGTTTTAAATATCGAATAATGATGTAAAATTACAGATTTAATGTATGGTTAACAACCGAAGTTGAGATTTAAATGGTATGAATTTTGGTGTCGTTACAGTTGGTATCAAAGCTGTAGGTTATAAACCTTAGGTAGGAGTACCTTAGGCTATAACCTTAGAGAAGAGAGGTGAAGATAATGAAAGAATAAGCTCAAATAGAGTTTTAATTATAAGAATTAATTTAAGAAATTTATAGAGAATGGATTTAAAACATGCGAAAGAGGATTCAAAGAAGAATCTCGCAGAGTTATAAGGAATATGAATATGGGGTTGACGAATAAGTATGGGGGAAGTTGTACGCTAAAAATGTGACTTCTCTCTCTAGAAACCGTTCTCTGCCTTCTTTCTTCCTTCTGTATCTTGGCTCTCTTCTCTTCTTCGTTCCTGTGTCCGATTACTGGTATGGTGGATTTCTCCCACCTCTCGGGGGGAAACTCCTTGAGTAGCTCGTCTTGGGTGAGCTCATCTGATGTGGGGGGTTCTTTGCCCTGCGTGGACTCCTCGGCTGAGTCTGCTTCTTTGGCTGGGTCGGCTTTTAGGCCTATTCCCGAAGCTGCTGTTAGCCCTAATTCTTTAGTGGTTGAGCCGGTCATGGCTGAATCTGAAGCTAACCCCTGCTATTTTCCAGTTGAATCCGATGATTCAGATGCCAATAGTGACTTTGAAGCAAGACTAGGGATTAAGCACGGGTCTGCTTTAAAGGAGATCTTTAGTGCGGCTCAGCATTTTTCGAGCAGTGGTCATGTAGAAGCTGCTGATGAGCGTAAGAAGAATAATACTTTGCTGGAGTTTATTCTCTCTAAGGGGTTCAATATCCAGGAGGTTTCCCAGTTTGCTAATAGAGGTCGGCATTCATGTCAGATGAACGAGCATGATATGTTTGTTTTAAATCCTATGAGAGAGGGCTGCTCTGGTTTGAAGCCAATGGGTTCTGGTATGGAAACTGGTCCTGAGGTAGCCGGGTTAGAAGAAGGGGAGCTGCCTTGTTCGTCTAAGTCTGATGGTGCTGCAGCTGGGGTTAGGATTGGTTCGCCAGTGGGTTCGCCAGTGTCTTCTAAGTTGGTGGAGAACAATGAGGCAGTGGCTTTTGGGGCTGGCTTAGCTGGTCTTTCGGGTTCTCCTTGTGTCCTGAAGAAATCTTGGTGTTCCGTCGTGGCTCAGGACTCTCCTAAACCAGGTCTGGCTCTAGACTTTTTTCCTCCTTCTCCTCCTGCTAATGGTAATGGTGCTATTACCATTAAGCCTCCTCCTGAGGTACTTCTGCTAGGAAATAAGATGTGGAGCTCTTGCCTTGTTGGTAGTTTTATCCACTCGAGGCTTCCCTTCAAGCTTGTGGAAGAAATGGTTCATAAATTGTGGGATAAATTTGGTTTGCTTAAGGTGTTTCTCCAGGATAAGGGGCTGTTTATTTTCAAGTTCCCTTCTCATGTAGAACGGGACAATGTTCTTGCTTTGGGACCGTGGTATATATCTAACAAGCTTCTTTGTCTTAAACGTTGGAAGGAGGGAATGGATTTCCAGTCGGAAGCTTGTACTCAAGTCCCGGTTTGGGTCAAGTTTCATAATGTCCCTATGTCATACCTCTCGGCTCCTGGATTAAGCTATCTTGCTAGCGGTATTGGCAGGCCTCTGGCTGTGGATAAGTTAACTGAAAAACTTGAACCTATGAACTTTGCTAGGATGTGTGTTGATATCTCCTCATCTTCTAATTTCCCCCCGAGCCTGGATGTTGTTGTCCTAGACGAGGAATCCAGAGAGGAGAAAGTTGTGGTGGTTAAAGTTGAATATCAAAATAGGCCTCAATTATGCTCGCATTGTAAGTCTTTCGGGCATTCTTTAGTTCGATGTCCTAATGCAAACTATAAGTGGGTTCCCAAAGTCCCTTCCCTGCCTCCTGAGTTTGAGGCTTCTGGTTCTGTAGGTGTGCCCGTGGCTACCAATATTCCTCCTGTGGGAAATTCTGATTGCTGGACTATAGTTACTAAAGGTCCCAAGCCGCTGGTTGGCCCATCTGTTCTTAAGGGTTCTCTGTTATCCTCATCTGGACCTTGTCCTAACCAATATAATCCTTTCTCTCAATTGGATGGAGGCTCCTGTGAGAGCTTTTCCGACACTGATAATACCCCTCTCCCCAACCCGCTTGTGGATAAGTTGAAACAAATTGATGAGAAGGAGGTCAAGGATCTTAAGCACAAAGCCAGATTATCTAAGGATGTTAGTCAAGCTTCAAAGAAGAAGATCAAGGGAGGGGGGAGCAGGACTCCCTCAGCTTAATATTTATTTAGTTTTATGTTAAATTTTTGCTCTATGAATATTAGAGGTGTAAATATGTCTCCTAAGCAGGATAGTGTCCGGGCTATTATTAAGTCTCATAGTCTTTCTTTTGTTGGCCTGGTTGAAACCAGGGTCAAGTGTCATAAAGCCAATTCCATATCTAAAGCTATTTGTAGGAATTGGAAGTGGCATTTTAACTATGAGCACCATGTTAATGGTCGTATTTGGGTTGGTTGGGACCCTAGCCTTTGGAATGTAAATATTATTTCTAAGTCTTCTCAATTTATTCATTGTTATATTTCTTCTGTGAGTCTTCACTTCCATTCCTTTGTTACCATCATATATGGGCTCAATACCCCAGCTGAGCGTAAAGATTTGTGGAAAGATATAAAGGTGATTGCTGCTTCTATTGATAAACCCTGGACTCTTTTGGGGGACTTCAATGTTGTTCAATCTCTTTCTGAAATTGAGGGAGGGGCTGGTTTGTGGGATTATGGGATGCAAGATTTCAAAGATTGGCTTACTGATCTGCATTTGGTTGATCTGAGGGCTGTGGGTCCTTCTCTCACATGGTGGGATTCTCATGTTCCGAATCCTACTTTCAAGAAACTTGATAGAGCTTTGGTCAATCATCTCTGGTTGGACTCTTATCCTAATGCTCTTGCCAAATTTACCCCCCGGGAGCTATCTGACCATTGTCCTGTTGTTATTAATTCTGGTTTGGTTATGCCTTACAGCCCTAAGCCTTTTCAATTCTTTAATTTTATGACTGGGCTGGATAACTTTCATGAAGTTGTGCAGTCAGCTTGGAGCACTCCGTGTTTTGGGGACCCCTTGCAGATTCTTGCGGGAAAGCTTAAAGTGGTTAAAAGGGCTTTGATTGATCTGAACAAGCTTAATGGGAACCTTGCTTCGAATGCTGAGCTTTTAAGGGCGAGTCTTCACGCTACTCAGATGGCCCTTGCTTCTAATCCTACTGACTCAACTCTCCTTGATCTTCAGACATCCCAAACTTCCTGCTTGTGGGCTGCTCTCATTTGTGAAGAGAAGCTGTTAAAACAAAAATCTAGAATCCATTGGCTTAAGGAAGGGGATAAGAATACTGGTTACTTCCATAACCAAGTTAAGAATCGATGGAATCAGAATAAGATCTTGGCTATTGAGAACTCTGATGGTGAATTATGTTCTAGTCAGAAGGAAGTCCAAAGTATTGCTGTTGACTATTTCAAATCTCTTTTAGGAACTCAATCTCGGGTTGAGGGCCAATTTCTTGATTGGGAGGTTGTTGAGCATAACTGTGTCTCCCCTACTCAAGCTCTGTTACTTGAAAGGGCTGTTTCAGATGACGAAATTTTGAGCACTTTAAAGCACATGAAGCAGAATAAAAGCCCTGGTCCGGATGGGTTTAATGTGAATTTCTTCATTCACACCTGGGACATTGTTGGAAAGGTTTTTACCAATGCTGTTCAATCCTTCTTTCGGCAAGGCTGTTTGCTCCGTGGTACTAATTCTACTGCGATCGTTCTGGTGCCAAAAATCTCTAACCCCACTTCTATGAATGATTACAGGCCCATTTCCTGTTGCAATACTACCTATAAATGCATATCCAAGATTATTGCTGTTCGTCTTAAATGTATCCTCCCGACTCTTATTTCTCCTAACCAATCGGCCTTTATTCCGGGAAGGAGAATTGGTGACAACATTCTTTTGGCCCAAGAGTTATTCAGGAACTACCACCGTCCTTCGGGTCCGGCCAGATGTGCGTTGAAAATTGACTTGAGGAAAGCTTTTGATTCTATTTCTTGGGACTTCTTATTAGCTGCCCTTAAGTACTTTAAGTTCCCTCCTAAATTTTTGTATTGGATTAAGGCTTGTATTACTACGACAAGTTTTTCTGTGAAGGTTAATGGAGCTCTGTGTGGCTATTTCAAAGGGGCGAAAGGTCTAAGGCAAGGTGACCCGTTGTCTCCCTATCTTTTCGTTATTGTTATGGAGGTCCTTTCTACTATGCTCGCGAAGGATTCTAAGCTTCCTGCTTTTAAGCATCATTGGAAAACGAGTCAACTTTCTCTTACTCACCTTTGTTTTGCGGATGACCTTATCATTTTCTGCCATGGAGACCTTAATTCGGTAATGATTGTTAAGCAGTGTCTTGAGAAATTTGCCTCTTGTTCGGGTTTACACTCTAATGCTTCGAAAAGTATGTGTTTCTTATCTCATGTTCCTCCTGAAACGGCTGATTCTATTATCCTTACTTTGGGTTTCCAGTTAGGGATCTTCCCTGCTAAGTTTCTGGGAGTTCCCTTGTTAACCTCCAAGTTAAGTCTCGCGGATTGTCAACCTCTACTTGATAAGGTTAAAGCCCGAATAAGCTCGTGGACTAACAGATTTCTGTCATATGCTGGTAGACTTCAACTGATTAAATCTGTTATTTATGGCATCCAAGCTTATTGGTCTTCTCATTTCATTCTCCCAGCTGCAGCCTTAAAAGATCTCCAATCTTCTATGTCCAGATTTTTATGGAAAGGTCCCTCTATGCAGAAGTTTGGGTCCAAGGTTGCCTGGAACAAGATTTCTCTGCCTGTTTCGGAAGGGGGCCTCGCTATTAGGAATCTTGAAGAGTGGAACAAAGCGTTGATCATGTTGCATCTCTGGAACGTCATTAATCCTTCTTCTATTTCTATTTGGGCCTCTTGGGTTCGTGTTGTTCATCTTAAGAACAACTTTTTCTGGACTTCTCCTATTCCTAATGATTGCTCCTGGATTTGGAGAAAAGTGCTTCAACTTAGGGGCCTAGCTCGCAGATTCATTTCCTTTAGCATTGGTAATGGGGCTAACACTAGTCTCTGGTTTGATCCGTGGCTGGGGGATCCTTTGGCCTCTTCTGTGCACTCCCCCTTAATTGTAAATTCGGGTCTTGGTCCTACTGCTTCTGTTAGTAGTATCATTGTTGATTCTGTTTGGGTTCTCCCTAATTCCAATTATTGCGAGGTTATGGAGTTCAGGTCCTCTTTTGATTGTTCTAGGAGTTGTAATTCGGCACGTCATGATGAGCTTATCTGGGATGGTATTGGTGCTAAGGACGTGAAAGCCTCTACTTTTTGGCGTTCCATTCGGCGAGTTGGGGCTACTGTTAGGTGGCAAAGTTTAGTATGGCATAAGCTTGTGCCTCCTCGTCAGTCTTTCCTTCTTTGGCTTGCATTCCATAATGGGCTTCGAACTCGGGATAGGCTTCTCCTATTTGGGCTTACTGTTGATCCCTTTTGTGTTCTTTGTTCCAAAGATAGGGAAACATTTCAGCACTTATTTTTCCACTGTAGTTACTCCTTTCAGATTCTGGTAGCGGTCCTTAGGAGATGTGGTTGGAGAGGCTTGAGTCGTAGTTGGGCTTCTATAACCGATTTTATTTCTGACTGCTCTTGCCCCAAATTTCTTAATAGCCTTCTGCATTTTGGTTTTGCTGTTGTGGTCTATAGAATTTGGCAAGAACGGAATGCTAGAATATTTTCTCAAGTAGCAACCCCTGCTCGGATCATTATCCGAGATATTATTCACATTCTTAAGTGTGGTCTCCACACTAATACTCGGTTTCAAAAAATTAAAGCAAAGGTTTTATATCAACATCTGGCTCTGTAATTTTCTGAGCTGGATTCTCGATGTTTCTGTTGAGGTTCTGCTGTTTGGGCCTCGGGAGGCTATGCATGGATTCTGGTCGCGGCTGTGTGGTGGGATGTGCTGCTGGCTTTGTTTTGGCTTTGCTGGATTTCCCGGTTCCTGCTGGGTGGGTGCATTGGGGGATTTTGGGTTGGTGCTGTCTTCAGCTGCTTAGGGAAGATATGTTTGTTGTGCTTCAGCTGCTGGGTCTGCCTGCTTCAGCTGAGTCCATTTTGTGTAGGCATGGTTTGTTTGGTTCTGCTGGTTTTATCTGTTTTATCTGATTTACAGCTTTAGGCGGGTGCTAGTTGGTTGTTGTGTTGTGCCTGGTCTGCTTTCATTGTGCTGGGGCTGTTTTGGGTTTTGGTATGCTGTTCTCTTTGGTTTGCTGGGTTATGCCTTCTGATGCTGGCTCATCCTCGTCTGGAGCAGTGGCAGTCATAGTTGTGCCTCTGCCATCAGTAGTGAGGCAGCTGCTACTGTGCGTCCCTTCTGCTGTTATGGATTTTGGTTCTGCTGTTGCAAGATGTCTGGTATTGTTGATGTTGTTGTCTGCTTGGTCTAGTGCTGCAGTTGGTCTGGCTTTTGCTGTGGTGGCTTTGTGCAGCTATTCTGCTGTGGGGGTCTGTTGATGCTTCTCTTGTCTGTTGTGGGGGGCAAATGCTCTGTTGTAGGCATGGGGTCTACAGGTGGTATGCATGAAGGGGTCTGCTGGTGCATCTCTAGTCTGTTGCTACTGGGATCTAGACTGCCAAGTGTGGCTGCTGCACAGTATAATTTGGCCAGCTGCTGCTGTTTTGCTTAATATTCTGTGTTGTCTGATCTGGGATGGTTGGCATGGGGTTCTGTAGTATGGCTTATGCTGCTGCTCGGTTTTGGTCCATGTTTGAAGCTGTATTATTGTGGTTGGTCATTTCTGCCCAAGAGGGGCTTCTTTGATGATTCCGGATGACTGATTAGATTTTTTCTCTGGGTCTGTAATGGTCATCTTGTTAAGCAATTGTAGTTTGGTTGGTTTGTACTAACATTAATTGTTAGTGTTGTTAGGCTTCGGGCCTGCAGTCGTCTATAGTCAAGACATCATATGGCCTGTCGTATGATGTCTATGCTATACTCTGATTGGGGTTACCCATGATTTTTGTAATTTCTTTTCTTTCAATACAGTTTAAATTTAGCAAAAAAAAAAAAAAAAAAAAAAAAAAAAAAAAAAATATGAATATGGGGTTACCCAACTCCAATAATAAGGATGTAAGGTGATAATAAATAGACAATGTCTATAAGAAGAGAATGATAAAGAAGTTAAGAATAGAGAGTTATATCTAAGTATGGTGCAATTGTACTCTTTAGTAATTTATGTATGGTATCTGGGCTAAACGATTCCTTTATAGAGCGGAGGTATATACGAACTAGTAACTCGGAACCAAATTTGTTGGTTGTTTGTGGGAAACCACTCAGCGTATCATATTGAAACTATTAGAGACTCGATGTGTACCAAGTTTAGTAAATGGATACGTGTGATGAAAGTGTAGACCTTAAATGGAATGTTAAGCAATGTAAATGAAGTTAGAAATTCTTAAAGGAAGAATTGTTATATAAATAAGTAGATTCAAAGAAAAATCTTGAAGAGATATAAAGATAAGAAATGGGAGTATCCTAACTCCAATAGCCAAGATAACGAATAATGTCGTAAATGATGAAAAAGGGAAAGAAAGAGGATCGTAAAACAAAACGATCACGAATTAAGAAAAGAAATTTAGGGGAGATGATTATAGAATAAGATCACGACGTGATCTATTTAAGTTATAAAAGGAAGAAGGTTTGTAATGGTTGAATGATTATAGCTTGATGCTATGAAGATAATGTACTAAGATAGTACGAGATAAACTCATGAGGAGTTACAGATAATGTGATACGAGGAATTCGTATTGAGCAAAGAGCAAGTTATTAGCAAGATAGAGTTAGGAGGGATTTAAAATGAGGACTCAGGTGGTGGATGAGTTGTACAAACCTTTGTATGGGCGAGGGTTTTGTGCTTGTACTTAATTTATCACATTGATAATTATTGGAATGTTTGTGTCGCGCTATTTGCTATATGCTTGTTGAGAAGGTGATTCTTTTCTCATTTGTATAACAGATAGGTAGAGTATAGTTAGAGAATATTATAAGGTTAACTGAAAGTTCTTAAAACTCATACTTATGGTAGGTTCGTGACTCATAATTATATGGTATATTTTTGAACCCCTTAACGAATGGACGCCTATGGTCTGACTAGGATAAGTTCTTAAACTCATATGATTGTGGCAAGTTCCTGAACTCATAATGTGTGGTAAGTTTGACGAACTGGGTATAGATAAATGTGAATGGAGTATTGAGGATGATAGGAATTGTGACAACCCGATATTTTCTATATAAATAAATCATAAATTTTGCGTATATATTTTTTTTTTATTTTAAGGATGAGGATTTCTACAAGATTATGTGTATATGTATTTATGTGGTAAATAAAAATATATTTACTACAGGAATATTTACAAGCAAATTTATTTTAGAATTATTGATTATTATAAAGTATATTTTTATAATAATTAATTTTATGATAGAAATATTTTTATTAATTATTTTCCATGATTATATAATCATATATTATTTAAATAATATATGAAGTGATTTTTAGAATAAATATAATAATTATTTTATTATATAAATTTTTGTACAGATTATTAAGTTAATTATTTTACCTTAATTATTAAGGTTAAATGTGCAAGAATAATCATATATGGAATTCAAACCCTAATTTTGGATTATTGTCAAGGTATTAGAATAATAATATAATATTACTAATATTTTGATTTTTCAGTGCTATGGATATGTATGGTATGACCATATTGATAATGGTTGGTCAATTACGGTGTATTTTCGATCAAACCCTAGTAATTATGTTAAACCCTAATTTGAGATCCAAATTAGAGTATAAGGTTATTTTATAAGTGTATAATATTAATTATGTCATGTATTTAATGTATTAATTAGGTAAACCCTAATTAAAATTCTAGAAACCCTAATTGCTATAATTAGTAACCCTAATTTGAAATTAAAGTTTGAGATTGTTGGTGATTATTGATAATGTGATTAATTAACAAGTATGGTGTTTATAATTATTAAATTTAGAAAACCTAAATTGTTAAACCCTAATTACTAAACTGAAACCCTAATTTAGTAATTGAAAACCCTAATTGTAATTTGGTAACCTAATTACCGAAAGAGTAAACCCTATTTGCTAAATTAGCAAAGTAAACAATAATTATATGTTCTAAACCCTAATGTCCATTTGTTAGATAATTACAAACTTACTTTAATTAATAAAGTAATTATTTTCAAATTTTAGAAACTAAAATTTAGTTATTTTATATTATTATTTTTGTAATAAACCCTAATTGCTAAATCCTAAATTTGGAAATTTTTGAAATCCTAGTTGCTAAACCTTTAAGGGTTAAATATTAAACCCTAAGCACTAAAATGTCTAAACCCTAACCCTAAAGCAATTTATCTAGAAATTTAAGGAAATGACCCTTATGCCCATTTTAGCATTAAAAAGGCTAGCTTATAGGTTTTGACAATTAGGGGAGGTGGTTTACCAAACCAACAACTCCACATGCACAAAATGGCCAGCAACAAGCCATAAATCAGATCATACATGCACCAAGATGGTCTATAAATAGATTGAAGAGAGAGAAAAATCATTTTGTTCACTAATTTTGGCACAAAAACTTGCTAAACTCTCTCAAGTCCCAAACCTCCGAAAATCTTTAGCATTTCAGTTCCTTTATCAAGCCCCACAATCACCCATAACAGATCAACAACAGATCGGAAGCCAAAAATCAAGAATCGTTCATCAAAGGTATAAAATCTCAAAAATAAGAAATCCTTTGATTTGATGTTAATTGTTGAAATTGATTGTTCAAAGTTGTGTAATAAGGAGTGTATTAATGTTCTGGGTTGTTAGATTCATGACCCATAACATCAAAGTGCTCAAAATCAAAGTTTTTCCAACTTTGAAAAATACCGAAATCTGTTATTTTTAGGCAAATGTCAAGCCTTATATCTCTGTGATTATTTATTGTTTTTGGTATTTGTAAGATGGTATGTATATCTTGTTATGTGGTCTGTAATATGAAAAAAGAATCAAGCTAATATCTATTATATATCGGTAGTTATTCATGGTCAAAACCCGTTGACCGAAACTGCTAAAACCGCGAACCCAGATTTTTTTTGAACGTTTTCCGTGGTGAACATTGACCGATTGTTTCCAGTTGGATCCGTTGTTTTTATATGTATGTTAAGTGTTATAGTTGTATTCTTACATGAGTTCTACACACTGGAAGTGATAGATCACAAAAAAGTTACACGGATTGCAAGTTATAGAGGTCCAAAGTAGGTACCTCGAACTGTTCTTCGTGAGAAACAGTGTTGATAGCTAGTTTGATGGCTGATTTCTCCAAGATCTAATGTTGTTTAACCACGAAATTTGTTATGTACTCGTAGTATTACATGAGTACTACAATATGTGTGTTCTAGATCGCCCAGAAACATTTTGTAAAGAAAGTTGTACATGGTCAAACCTAGCCCCTCGCCACTGCCGAAAAATTTCTGGGTAGCTCAAGAACACCTATAGCGACAGAAAGTGTCGCTATAGGCCTTTAGCGACAGTTTTACTTATAATTTTCGGAAATTAATTAATAAATAGAAAAAAATAGTTTTTAATTATTAAAAATACAAAATATATTATTAAAAATTATTTTAAATTCTGAAAATTAGTTTTTAATTATTTTAAATATATTTCATAAATATTTAATATTTTTGGAATATTAAAAGTAATTAATTTATTTAATTATAATATTAAATAAATTATTTAAAAATAATTTTAATATTTGAAAAATTATTTAAAATTATATTATGGTATAAGAAAATAATTTAAGATATTTTTGATAACTTTTAATATTATGTGATAATTTTCATTAATAAATTAATATTAATGATAATTAAGTTATTTATTAAATGAATTAAATAAATGAATTAAAAATGATTTTATTATATTAAAAATCATTTTAAATAATAATAAGGTATTTAAAAATATTTTAAGTTATAAAATATAACTTTTAATATTTAAAGATAAATTTTATTAATTAATTATTATTAATGATATTAAAGTTATTTAATAAATATATTAAATAATTTAGTTTAAAATGATTTTTTTATATTATAATAATCATTTTAAATGGATATAAAGTGTTTAAAGATATTTTAAGGTATAAAATATAACTTTTAATATTTAAAGGATATTTCATTAATAATTTAATATTAATGATATTTAATGATATTAAATTTATTAAATAATTATATTAAATAAATAGTTTAAAAATGGTTTTATTTATTTAAAAATCATTTAAAAGGGATATTAATGATTTAAAAATATTTTAAGTTATAATTATGACTTTTAATATTTGGATAAATAGTTCATTAATATTTAAATATTAATGGTAATTATTTAATAATGATTTTAAATGTTTTAAAAATCATTTAAGGGTATTATAAATACTTTAAAAATATTTTGAGTTATTATACATAACTTTAATATTTTGGCAATGGTTTCATTAATAGTTTAATATTAATTAAATATTAATGATAATAGAATTGTTTAATATTTAAATCATTTAATAATGATTCTGGTATTTAAAAAAATTATAATAAATGATAATAATTATTATAAGGCCATGAAAAATAGTGCGGCTGATGTTTAAGTTATCCAAATGGATATTGAACTACAGATTAGAGTCTTAGACTCGATATTTAACCGATAAAGCCGTCGGTAGACCGACATAGATCAGAAATTGATCTGGACTTAGACAAATTGGTTAGTTAATTGTTTATTTGTGATTCAATGGTTATTAAGGTTGTATGACAATGTGATTAGGAAGGTGTTGATGTTTGATTATGAGTCAACGATTGTTGAACATGTGTGATAATGTGGATAGGAAATGTGCTGACTGCAATAGGCAGTGTTGTATGTACGATATGTTGTACTAATCAGTAAAATGATCTGATTAATGATAGGTTGTGATAGAAAATGGTAGATCTAAGTTGCGTAAGTGTAAGCAGCGCATCAGGCAAGTATCCTAACTTTGCATTTTCTTTATGCAATGGACAGAAGTGAGAAGTTCAGAATTATTGTTATTATTATACAGATTGTTAAAATTATATTATATACGCCCTTTGATTATCAACATGTTAGTATCTGATAATTCGAATATATATATTCTGTTCGTTAATTTCTATAAATGGTTATACAAGTGTCCCCACTTGGATAATCATTGTATTCAATCGCATGTTGATATACCTTTGATATACATATATGTTGAATTATATAAGACCTTTGTTATGAAAACCCGACAGGTATGAACATCCCGATAATGGGAAAATTTTTATGCGCCCAAGGCTGACAGAGTGAACGATAACATCGGTCTTATACATGTAGTATTGATCAATATAGGGTACAATGGGACTGATCACCCTCCGTGCCCGTAAGTCATGACGGTTTACAGATGAATTTCTGTTCAAACCTTTTCGAAAATGAAAAACAATGTTCATAGTATGTCACAGAAACCCATGTATAGTTAATACACAGTTTCAAATATTTGAAAGAGGGTTGTTATGTTAATATTATTGGTACAGATTACTTCACAACTACTGACTAGTTGTAGAAGAATATTATAAAGAAAACATTTAAATTCGTTCAGCCTATATATATATAATACTTGCTGGGCACTCAAATGCTCATCCTTGCTTAATTTAAATGTTTTCAGCTAAGTGTGAAGGACCAGAAGGATCTGTCAAGAACAAAGGAAAAGGAAAAGTTGCTGAATGACTTTATATGCTACTGTTTGTAATAGTTTTAGATTATGAAGACTATGATATATATATTTATATATGTTATGACATGTAATGAATGTTTAAAGGTTACGTACTTGGGAGAAAGACTTTGATGTATTTACAAATTTAAGTTTAAGTTTTATATTATTGTTATTATTAATAGTAGTATTCCGCTCATAGAAATGGTATCGTGAAGTACCGAGTTCGGGTTTCAAGTATCCGGGTTCGGGGACTTTACAGGAATAGATAGACCTATTAAGCAATGGATCATTATAGAAACTAGAGTTGATGGTGGAAGCATAGGTATTCTAAATCTAATAGCTATGCTAGACTTTTGAAATTTATTGACTTCGTGCTAATGTTTACACTTCTATTTCTTGAAAAACATTGGATCAACTGATGGAACCAATGAGTTTTAACAACAATATTGTTATTCGTATGTCTATGCTAATTTCTTCGGCTAGACAAAAATGATTTAGAATATATCAAAATGTATTTTATATATCATTAATGTATTATAGAACCTGGTGCAAAGATGATAAAAATGATGGAGTCATCAATGCAGTATTACTTAGTGTTGGATGTGATCTAAGGATCGTCAGCCCACTGTGGTATGATGTAGAATGATAAAATCACCAAATGACGGAATCCTCAATGGACTGTAAATACAGTGCGGTATCATGGCGTCTTAAAAAGATTTTTGAAATTTCTTTAAGATATGAGAATACATACATATGTATGTATGTATATATATGTATATTTTGGTTGATGTGTGAATTGTTGTAGAGGTTTATGCTATTTGATTCAGCTAGACAAATATTGAAAGATGTTCATGAAATTCAAGAGTTTCTTGAGAAGTTATGCCAAACCAAATAATTTTGGTACGGATTCAGAAGTTGAAAAGCTGAGATGAACAACCTTATTATTTAGTGGTTGCGCTTAGTTTATACTTTGCACTGAAATGTTTGTGCAAAATACATGTACGAAGGATTGATCCCCTAAGTACCTTGGAGTCTTTATAGTCGTATGACTGTTAAAGTTAAAGTTGAAAGATTACTTATAACTATGGACATGGTTCGTGGTCATTAGACCCTCAGTTGAATGCTTGCACTCTAAATTCTGAGATGAACATTTAAACATAGTGGTACAATAGGCTGACCACCTAGTGTACGAGTGGAGGGTGTTTTCAGTCTTTGTGATTGATAAACATTCTGCCAAAGAGGGTTTAAAGTGTGAAGAACCCGGGGGGGTGAAGCACTATTAAACCTAGAGAATATAATTCAAGGTCTTGTGACCCTCAGCATGATTTGGAATCTTTTAAATTCCTGAGTTATTCATACTACTTCCCAATTATTGAACAATTGTGGAAGATTCTTGTTATTCTGCAAGATGGAAGTGAAAAAGAAAAGTATTCGTTAGAAAGAAGAGTGTCGTAAAATGAAACACTGAATGATGAATATGTTGAATAAGTAAGAAAAGAGATTTTTAAGTGAGAAAGATATGAGTTATCAAAGAATAATGTAAAACTTTTAATAGAAAAGTTAATAATTGTAGAACGATCTTTATGGAAAGGAAATGATTATAAAACCCTAGGAATGAATGAAGTATTAGTGTAAAATCTATTTTTTTAGATTGAATGAATAAAAATTTCGAGGACGAAAATTTTAGAAGAAAAGGTGAATGTAATATCTCGAGTGTTTACGATAGCGATTCTTAGAAAAGAAAATGAATGGGTTAAGAATATAATACTTAGAATATATTGAGTTCAAGTGAAAGTTATGAAATGAAACCTATAATTTATTAAAGTAATGATTGTAGTAGGAAATATAAAACCTATATTTAGATAAAATAATGAAAGATTACTCTGAGTTATTTGTTTAATTTGTGTCTTCAATTATGGGGACAAAATCTTTGTAAGTAGGGAAGATTGTAACGAATGAGTGGTTTGAGTTGTGATTTTGAGGACAGAATCCTTGTAAGGAGGGAATGATGTAACAATCCAGATTTTTAATTAAATATTTATTGAATTATATAAATATTTAATGGATGTGTTTATCATTGAATAAGTATTTTTTTAATTTATTTTATGTGATTTGATTATTTATTTGTTTAATAAATAATTAATGAGTAAAGGAAAGTAATTATTTTGAAATAATAATCTAATTTAATTTAATAATTAAGTTAGAGAGTTTATAATGATTAAATAAATTATTATATTATGCAATGAATTGTTATTGGAATTAATTAAATTAAGTATGAAAACTTAATTAATTAAAAGTGTGACAAATAACTATATTATAAGTGATTATTAAAATAAATTAAAGTATTTTTAATTTATTTTACCAAACAAGGCTTAAATATATTAAGTCTTTAATTTTAAAGAGATTTGCCAAACAGAGCATTATGGCTTTTGGATTTTTAAAATTTATTTATTAAATATAAATAATATATATAATAATTTTATAACTGATAATTGATTAGGGGCAATTATTATAATGTCAGTTTTTTTAAATAAAACATCTGCATTAGTTTATGTTGTGTTACGTATATTATATTTGGTTAAGTCTGAGAAAGAAAAAAGGGAAGTGTTTAAGGAAAGAAAAGAGTCTGAGAAATTTCAGAGAGAGCATTTGAGAAAGGGCTGAGATTTCAAAAGCTAGTTCAGAGTAGTGATTCTCAGTGAATGGTTTTTCTAAAAGCAACAAAAAGGTATGTTTTATAATCTTAACATAGGTTTTATAGTATAACTATTTAGCCTCTATGTTTCTTGAAACTCAACCTCACTGTATATAGGTTTTAACAAAAAGTGTCTATAAACCATGTTTTAGAATTGGTTATGATATTACATGTAATTATAATTGTTATTGTTATAACTAGCATGTATATATGTATATATGTGTTGTATGGTAAAATACGTTCAAAGAGAAAGAAGAATTGGTTTTACAGTGAAAATGTGTATGAACTTGAGTTGTACAAAATCAAATGTTATAGATACAATTGTATGCTAGTTGTGAAATTGAAAGTCGGGTATGTTAATTGGATATGAACTACAGAGAATTGAAGTTTAAAAGTAATCAAATTGGTGGTTAGTAGGATTTACAGTATACATTGTGTTTAACAAATGTCAAACATGGAGTTTTAATTTTAATACATTGTTTTTACGGATTTAGTCTTTCTAAATTTATTTTTCAGTAGTTTTAAGTTAATATATGTATGCTTGGTGAGGTTATGTATAAATTACATCAGTTATATGTATATAATTAGTTGCTAGAATTTCTTAAACAGACCGAAAATGGTCTTCGTGCTCGGTTCTGTTAGTTTTTGGCGCCCCGGCGCTAAAATTCGCTCCCCAGCGCCAAAAATTTGCGCCCCAGCGCCAAATTTTGCTTGCCTGGAGCCACTGGCTAGTTTAGTCCAAGCGCCCCAGCGCCGGAATTGTAGTCTAGGTCGTACAGTTTTGACCTCCTATAGTAAAATGGCCATAACGTTCTCATACGAACTCCGATTGAGGTGATTCAAGATGATCCGGAACGAGGACGAGTAGACCTACAACATTTGTTGTTTATGTTTTTCAATTTGAGATCTGTAACAGTAGTCAAAATGATCATCTTTAGGATGGTTGTGTTTTCTGGGGTAATCAGAGGGCATCGGGCATGCACATATGCATGTGTAGTAGTCCTGACAATAAAAGATGTTATTATAAGTTATAAAACTTGAATATTAGTAAATATAATTATGCTTAACATTAATAAATAATGTATTAAATAAGTTATAGAAGCATAGTAAGCATACACAAGAGATGCAAATCGGGCGTGTGACGATTGAACGTCAAAACGTCGTGCCAAGTGTTAATGAACTTAAAAAGTGTTTCAATTCAATTGAAATGAATATTATAAGATATGGAATGGATTTAATATAAAACCAATAAGTAGTCCTAGCAAGACTTAAGCACTTGAATAAACTTCGAATATGAAATAAAGTGAGATATAAGTTGAAAGTTAACACAATCAAATTGACCATTGTGTGCTAATTAATAGGAAAGATTATGAGATGTGGAGTAGAGTTTACATTACAATTACTATGTGTTGTTATGTGACTAATAGTTGATGTATATGATTATATAATTGTGTAGGGCATGTGAAGTGCAGGTAACAGTAAGCTGTTAAACTGTTATTGGTAAACAACGATCAAGGCAAGTCTTTCGGTTCCAATTTGTTACGTGGACTTGATGAACTATTTTAAATTGCATGATATGTTATACATGTTGAAATCATGAAATGTTAAAGTCAATTTATGACTACATTGTTTTGGTTAAATAAGGAGGATTTAGTAAGGAACTCAATATTTATATTTGCCATGTGAACTAAAAGCATGTTTGCCATGTTGTTTTAGTTATTATGATATGTATGTTTATCATATTATTACGTGTTATGTGATGCATGAAAACTGTTAGATTTTGTTGGGCTGTCGAGCTCACTCTTGCAAATAACCAATTTTACAGGTCAAGATTTTAATGTAAAGATATGTGCTAAGTGAGTTATAGAGATCTATTTTGATTACTTATGTTTTATGAGAAATGTATTTCATATTTTGAACGTAACATGTTGTTGAATTGTAAGTTGAACTATCCAAAGTATATGGATATTTAGTTATGATGTAAGACTTTGTATAGTCATTTTGTTATAACGATTCATGATATAAGATTGAATCAAAGAGATGAAATGTAAATGTTACGATTCAGGGCAAGAACGAAGGAAATGTATAAATGTTTTAAATATTCCGCAAATTTAGTGTTTTTAATATCGAATAATGATGTAAAATTAGAGATTTAATGTATGGTTAACGATCGAAGTTGAGATTTGAATGGTATAAATTTTGGGGTCGTTACAGTTGGTATCAAAGCTGTAGGTTATAAACCTTAGGTAGGAGTATCTTAGGCTATAACCTTAGAGAAGAGAGGTGAAGATAATGAAAGAATAAGCTCAAATAGAGTTTGAATTATAAGAAGTAATTTAAGAAATTTATAATGAATGGATTTAAAACATGCGAAAGAGGATTCAAGGAAGAATCTCGCAGAGTTATAAGGAATATGAATATGGGGTTACCCAACTCCAATAATAAGGATGTAAGGTGATAATAAATAGACAATGTCTATAAGAAGAGAATGATAAAGAAGTTAAGAATAGAGAGTTATATCTAAGTATGGTGCAATTGTACTCTTTAGTAGTTGATGTATGGTATCTGGGCTAAACGATTCCTTTATAGAGCGGAGCTATATACGAACTAGTAACTCGGAACCTAGTTTGTTAGTTGATTATGGGAAACCACTCAGCGTACCATATTGAAACTATTAAGAGACTCGATGTGTACCAAGTTTAGTAAATGGATACGTGTGATGAAAGTGTAGACCTTAAATGGAATGTTGAGCAATGTAAATGAAGTTAGAAATTCTTAAATGAAGAATTGTTATATAAACAAGTAGATTCAAAGAAGAATCTTGAAGAGATATAAAGATAAGAAATGGGAGTTTCCTAACTCCATTAGCCAAGATAACGAATAATGTCGTAAATGATGAAAAAAAGGGAAAGAAAGAGGATCGTAAAACAAAACGATCACGAGTTGAGAAAATAATTTTTAAGGGATATGATTTTAGAATAAGAACATGACGTGATCTGTTTAAGTTATAAAAGGAAGATGGTTTGTAATGGTTGAATGATTATAGCTTGATGCTATGAAGATAATGTACTATGATAGTTCGAGATAAACTCATGAGGAGTTATAGATAATGTGATACAAGGAATTCGTATCGAGCAAAGAGCAAGTTATAAGCAAGATAGAGTTAGGAGGGATTTCAATTGAGGACTCAGGTGGTGGCTGAGTTGTACAAACCTTTGTATGGGCGAGGGTTTTGTGCTTCTACTTAATTTATCACATTGATAATCATTGGAATGTTTGTGTCGCGCTATTTGCTATATGCATGTTGAGAAGGTGATTCTTTTCTCATGTGTATAACAGATTGGTAGAGTATAGTTAGAGAATATTATAAGGTTAAGTGCGAGTTCTTAAAACTCATACTTATGGTAGGTTCGTGACTCATAATTATATGGTATATTTTTTAACCCCTCGGAGAATGGACGCCTATGGTCTGACTAGGATAAGTTCTTAAACTCATATGATTGTGGCAACTTCCTGAACTCATAACGTGTGGTATGTTTGACGAACTGGGTATAGATAAGTGTGAATGGAGTATTGAGGATGATAGGAATAGATAGACCTATTAAACAATAGATCATTTTATAAACTGGAGTTGACGGTGGAAGCATAGGTATTCTAAATCTACTAGCTATGCTAGACTTTTGAAATTTATTGACTTCATGCTGATGTTTACACTTCTATTTTCTTGAAAACATTGGATCAACTGATGGGACCAATGAGTTTTAACAACAATATTGTTATTTGTATGTCTATGCTAATTGCTTCAGCGAGACAAAAATGATTTGGAATATATCAAAATATATTTTATATATCATCAATGTATCATGGAACCTGGTGCAAAGAGGATAAAAATGATGGAGTCATCAATGCAGTATTACTTAGTATTGGATGTGATCTAAGGATCGGCAGCTCACTGTGGTATGATGTAGTATGATAAAATAACCAAATGACGGAATCCTCAACGGACTGTAAATACAGTGCAGTATCATGGCGCCATAAACAGATTTTTGAGATTTCTTTAAGATATGAGAATACATATGTATGTATGTATGTATGTATATGTATATTTCGGTTGATGTCTGAATTATTGTAGATGTCTATGCTATTTGATTCAGCTAGACAAATATTGAAAGATGTTCATGAAATTCAAGAGTTTCTTGAGAATTTATGCCCAACCAAATTGTTTTGGTACGAATTCAGATGTTGAAAAGCTGAGATGAACAACCCTATTATTTAGGGGTTGCGCTTAGTTTATACTTTGCGCTGAAATGTTTGTGCACAATACATGTACGAAGGATTGATCCCCTAAGTACCTTGGAGTCCTTATAGTCGTATGACTGTTAAAGTTAAAGTTGAAAGATTACTTATAACTATGGACATGGTTCGTGGTCATTAGACCCTCAGTTGAATGCTTGCACTCTAAATTCTGAGATGAACAACTCTTTTATTAGAGGTTGCGCTTAGTTTACAGTTTACGTTGAAATCTTTGTGCACAATACATAGTTCGAAGGGCTTAACACCCTAAGTATTGAGCATAACGCATATAGTCGTTACAAAACATTACGTTGCGGCCTAACGTAGTTGTACAATAGGTTGGCCACCTAGTGTATGAGTGGAGGGTGTTTTCAGTCTTTGTGATTGATAAACATTCTGCCAAAGAGGGTTTAAAGTGTGAAGAACCCGGGGGGGGGGGGGGGTGAAGCACTATTAAACCTAGAGAATATAATTAAAGGTCTTGTTACCCTCAACATGATTTGAAATCTTTTAAATTCCTGAGTTATTCATACTACTTCCCAATTATTGAACAATTGTGGAAGATTCTTGTTATTATGCAAGATGGAAGTGGAAAAGGAAAGTATTCCTTAGAAAGAAGTGAGTCGTAGAATGCAACACTTAATGATGAATATGTTGAATAAGTGAGAAAAGAGATTTTGAAGTGAGAAGGATATGAGTTATCAAAGAATAATGTAAAACTTTTAATAGAAAAGTTAATAATTATAGAATAATCTTTGTGGAAAGGAAGTGGTTATAAAACCCAAGGAATGAATGAAGTATTAGTGTAAAATCTATTTTGTAAGATTGAATGAATAAAAATTTCGAGGATGAAATTCTTAGAAGAAAGGGTGAATGTAATATCCCTAGTGTTTATGATAGTGATTCTTAGAAAAAGAAATGAATGGGTTAAGAATATAATACTCAGAATATATTAAGTTCAAGTAAAAGTTATGAAATGAAACCTATAATTTGTTAAAGTAATGAATGTAGTAGGAAATATAAAACCTATATTTAGATAAAATGATGAAAGATTACTCTGAGTTATTTGTTTAATTTGTGTCTTCGATTCTTGGGACAGAATCTTTGTAAGTAGGGAAGATTGTAACGAATGAGTGGTTTAAGTTGTGATTCTGAGGACAGAATCCTTGTGAGGAGGGAATGATGTAACAATCCAAATTTTTAATTAAATATTTATTGAATTATATAAATATTTAATGGATGTGTTTATCATTGAATAAGTATTTGTTTAATTGATTTTATGTGATTTGATTATTTGTTTGTTTAATAAATAATTAATGAGTTAAGGAAAGTAATTATTTTGAAATAGTAATCTAATTTAATTTAATAATTAAGTTATAAAGTTTATAATGATTAAATAAATTATTATATTATGCAATGAATTGTTATTAGACTTAAGTAAATTAAGTATGAAAACTTAATTAATTAGAAGTGTGACAAATAACTATATTATAAGTGGTTATTAAAATAAATTAAAGTAGTTTTAATTTATTTTTTCAAATAAGGCTTAAATATATTAAGTCTTTAATTTAAAGAGTTTTGCCAAACGGAGCCTTATGGCTTTTGGATTTTTAAATTTGATTTATTAAATATAAATAATATATAAAATAATTTTATAACTGATAATTGATTAGGGATAATTATTATAATGTCAGTTTTTTAAATAAAACATTTGCGTTAGTTTATGTTGTGTTACGTATATTATATTTGGTTAAGTCTGAGAAAGGAAAAAAGGAAGTGTTTAAGGAAAGAAAAGAGTCTGAGAAATTTCAGAGAGAGCATTTGAGAAAGGACTGAGATTTCAAAAGCTAGTTCAGAGTAGCGATTCTCAGTGAATGGTTTTTCTAAAAGCAACAAAAAGGTATGTTTTATAATCTTAACATAGGTTTTATAGTATAACTATTTAGCCTCTATGTTTCTTGAAACTCAACCTCACTGTATATACATGTTTTAACAAAAAGTGTCTATAAACCATGTTTTAGAATTGGTTATGATATTAAATGTAATTATTATTGTAATTGTTATAACTAGCATTTATATATGTATATATATGTTGTATGCTAAAATACGTTCAAAGAGAAAGAAGAATTGGTTTTACAGTGAAAACGTGTATGAACTTGAGTTGTAAAAAATCAAATGTTATAGATATAATTGTATGCTAGTTGTGAAATTGAAAGTCGGGTATGTTAATTGGGTATGAACTACATAGAATTGTAGTTTAAAAGTAATCAAATTGGTGGTTAGTAGGATTTACAGTATACACTGTGTTTAATAAATGTCAAACATGGAGATTTAATTTTAATACATTATTTTTACGGATTTAGTCTTTCTAAATTTGTTGTTCAGTAGTTTTAAGTTAATATATGTATGCTTGGTGAGGTTATATTTAAATTACATTAGTTTTATGTATGTAATTTGCTGCTAGAATTTCTTAAACAGACCGAAAATGGTCTTCGTGCTCGGTTCTGTTAGTTTTTGGCGCCCCAGTGCCAAAAATGTAGCCCCAGCTCCCGAAATTCACACCCCAGTGCCAAATTTCGCGCCCCAGCGCCACTTGCTAGTTTAGTCCTAGCGCCCCAGCGCCGAAATTGTAGTCTAGGTCAGACTATTTTGACCTCCTATAGTAAAATGGCCATAACCTTCTCACACGAACTCCGATTGAGGTGATTCAAGATGATCCGGAACGAGAACGAGTAGACCCACAACTTGTGTTCTTTATGTTTTTCAATTTGAGGTCTATAACAGTAGTCAAAATGGTCAGATTTAGGACTATTGTGTTTTCAGGGGCAATCAGAGGGCGTCGGGCATGTACATATGCATGTGTAGTGGTCCTGACGATAAAAAATGTTATTCTAAGTTATAAAACATGAATATTAGTAAATATAATGATGCTTAAAATTAATAAATAATGTATTAGATAAGTTATAGAAGTATAGTAAGCATACACAAGAGATGCAAATCGGGCGTGTGATGATTGAACGTCAAAACGCTATGCCAAGTGTTAATGAACTTAAAAATTGTTTCAATTCAATTGAAATGAATATTATAAGATATGGAATGGATTTAATATAAAATCAATAAGTAGTCCTAACAAGACTTAAGCACTTGAATGAACTTCGAATATGAAATACAGTGAGATATAAGTTGAAAGTTAACACAATCAAATTTACCATTGTGTGTTAATTAATAGGAAAGATTATGAGATGTGGAGTAGAGTTTACATTATAATTATTATGTGTTGTTATATGACTAATAGTTGATGTTTATGATTATATAATTGTGTAGGGTACGTGAAGTATAGATAACTGTAAGCTGTTAAACTGTTATTGGTAAACAACGATCAAGGCAAGTCTTTCGGTTTCTATTTGTTACGTGGACTTGATGAACTATTTTAAATTGCATGATATGTTATACATGTTGAAATTATGAAATGTTAAAGTCAATTTATGACTGCATTTTTTGGGTTAAATAAGTAGGATTGAGTAAGGAACTCAATCTTTATATTTGCTATTTGAACTAAAAGCATGTATTCCATGTTGTTTTAGTTATTATGATATGTATGTTTAGTATATTATTACATGTTATGTGATGCATGAAAACTGTAAGATTTTGCTGGGCTGTCGAGCTCACTCTTGCAAATAACCACTTTTGCAGGTCAAGATTTTAAGGTAAAGATATGTGCTAAGTGAGTTATAGAGATCTATATTCACAAAGATAACTTATGTTTTATGAGAAATGTATTTCATATTTTGAACGTAACATGTTGTTGAACTGTAAGTTGAGCTATCCAATGTATATGGATATTTAGTTATGATGTAAGACTTTGTATAGTCATTTTGTTGTAACGATTCATGATATAAGATTGAATCAAAGAGATGTAATGTAAAGGTTGTGATTCAGGGCAAGAAAGAAGGAAATGTATAAACATTTTAAATATTCCGCAAATTTAGTATTTTTAATATCGAATAATGATGTAAAATTTGAGATTTAATGTATGTTTAACGACCGAAGTTGAGATTTAAATGGTTTGAATTTTGGGGTCGGTACACTTAGCTTGTAGCGCCTTCGATACCATTCATTATCCATTTACTTGCTTTGATAATTATATATAACTAGATTAATCACACTTCAATTAGTCTGTTGTTCGAATAAGACTTAAGAGATAGACAGTCGGTATTTGGCAAATATTAGTGATAGTTCCTCGTGAGTACGACACTTTCCTTATCACTATATTACTTGTTAGACCGCGTATACTTGCGCGTGTTTAGTGATCGATTTTCTGACCAATAACCCCCAGGTGAGCTTTTCCACAGGTCGGACATGCTTCAATCCTCTTCTTCTGACCTCCTTGCTGATTTCCAGTTGACGAGTTATCAGTCCATCTTCTATTCTAATTGTTACTTCCTCCCGTATTGCTACCACTGGCCTTGTTATTTCTTTTATTTTCACTAGTCTTCTTCTTCTGATCCTAATTGTACTTGGTCACCGCATCGCTTCCACCTTCAGCGAGGATGGCCTTCTCTAGACTCCAGCAAAAATGTTCAGCTGAAACATTGACACGTTACTATATAACCAGGGCTTCAGTCCCTGTTCAAACCTTCTTGATTTCCTCTCATCCGTGTGTACTTGATACGTGGCAAACCTAGCCAACTTATTGAATTTTAGCGCATAGTCTGATACGGACATATTACCTTGCTTTAACTCCAAAAATTGTACCTCCATTTGGTTATGTGAGCTTGTTAGGAAGTACATCTCTAAGAACATCTCTTTAAACCTCTCATAGGTGATCACACCTTCTCCTCCACGGACCTTATTTCATTGCCACCAATAACTGGCTTCGGATGCCAGCATAAATGTTGCGTAAGCGATTTTATGGTCCTCTCTGACTCTGGCGACGTCAAAAACTTTTTCCATCTCTATAACCCAAGTTTGAGCTTCCATCGGGTTCATGGAGCCTTTAAACTCTGGCGGTCCCACCGCCTTAAAATCCTTGAACGTCATATTTGGTGGAGCTTGAGGTTGATTATTAATCGCTCCAGCCAATAAGTTAACCAATTACTGAATGGGGTTAGCATTGACGTCGTTGTTGTTGTTCGTCGACCCTTCTTGGGCTGGTTGATGGTTTGGTCTTCTTCTCGGTGGCATATTTCTATTAAAATATACGCTTATTAGGTCTTTATTCAATCCCTTAAATATTTAAGGCTTATCTAAATCATTTAAACATAATCACTTCACACATTATCTCAATTAAACTCTGATATTTTATTTAAATCAAAAGTTTTAACATCATACGATAGCATCACTGCTATTTACATCATCTATCCCGAGATAAAGAATCTTCAGGATTAAATCATCATAATATTCCTTTGTTTATAAGCGCATCGAAATTTACATTTTTAACTAACATAGACGTTCACATAATTCATATTGTTCTTATCACGGCCTATTAAGATGTCGAATAGCTTCTCTGCGCTCTTCTTCCATGATACGAAACATCGTTCTACAATCCAACATGTACGAAGGTAAGTCCTCAAACTGAATTAGATAGTACATAACTCGATCATGGGCCTTATTCACCGCAGTTTTGAATGCACAATCCATCTCCACCATCTTGACCTTCTTTCCTTGCACCTCTTCTTCGGCTACATCTGCCCGTTGGGAAGCCTTCTCATAAGCATCTTCAGCTCTGGTTCGTTTGGATGATTCCTCTCTCAGATCATCCTTCAGCTTTATAACCTCTGCCACCAGATCCTCATTGTCACTCTCTAGGTGAACCAATTTCCACTCCACATTTCCAAGACGTGCATCAAGACCTTAGATTTCCTCATTCTTCTGTCCTATAGTGGTCTGGTGTTCATCTGCCAACTATTCCAACTCTGTGACTCTATCCTGAAGCTCGATGTTATGATCATATACCTCATCATACATCTGATCTGCAATAGAGTTTGGTGGGAACTCATCTTCTTCCTCTTCTTCCTCAAGGTCCTCCTCTAGATCAGTCTCAGGCTCATGCTCCTGACCAACAACAGTGATCAACGGAGATGACTCTCCATGTACCAACTACTCCCGGACAACATGTATATCTTTTTCTTTTTTTTGATAATGTGGAGTTTCCAAATCGCAGTCGGACTATGTCTCCCCACCCCGGACCAGGCTTTAGGCACAGGCTCGCCCTAAGACATGGCTCCACCCAGAAATGTGCGATCCGTGGTCACATGGACCAGTTTTTAATTGGCCCTCACACTTGTTGTAAGCGAGAATCGATCCCAAGATGCCCGAGTTTACGGTTCATCCCAGGTGGAAACTTACCATTGCGCCAAGTGTTGTGGTTCAACATAGATATCACGGGGCTCCTCCTTTCTAGGTACTCAGGGTTCCTCCTCCCCAGCTCGACTAGATCCATCAACATCTGACATCCTGACAACACAATTTTAAGTTTTACTTACAAATCAATACTCGCGAGCACATAACTTTATCACCTAAACACATAAAGTCTTTTATTATCTTCAATGAATTAAGGAATTCATTTCTTAGAACTCGATAAGAGTTTGTCACCGTTATGTTCTAGTTCTTCTATAAGGCTACTACCTTAGGTTTTTTCCCCCACCTAAGGTTCATAACCTACAGCTTTGATACCAACCTGTGACACCCCCAAATTCGGGTACTTCAATTCCTATGTGATTTGGTGTTCATTTGTACAAACATCATATGTCTATCTACCCATAATAAATGAAAACCATAAAATAGATAGAAATAAATCCTCCCTTTATGGACTTACAACATCTGAATATAAATACATCAATCTCAGGTCATACTAACCTTAAATCTCAAATGCGGAAACATAAACAAATATTAAGTCTTACACAACATTGACATAAGTCTGAAACATAAATACAGCAAATAAACAACAAGTCTTCATCATTTGTTAACTTTGCCCTTGTCTTTGCTAGTAGAAGGCTCGTCAGACCTTTTCTTCTTAACTGCAATGTTATTATTACTTAAGAGTGACCACGATTGCCCACAAGTATAATAATATAACAACAATATAATAACATGCGAGTGAATCAAAGACTTCTAAAATAGGAAAACTCAGCTTTTGAATCAAGAATGAATAACAAGAAAGAAATGAACTTCTGAGGGTCATAAGACCTTGAACTTTATCCTAGGTTGTCAAGTGTTTAGGCTTGAAACCTTTAACAATCATAAGACTATTGACTCTTCTTCTCGTACTTAGGGGGATCAGCCCTTAGTACCACACTGTGCACAATATCTTAATATTAAAGCATAATTAATCCCCTATAACAGGGTTGTTCATCTCAGTTTGACATTAGAGTCCGCACCAAAGGAAGTTTGGTTTGGATAAGTTCAATATGGGTTTTGAAATTTAGAAATTTCATCAAATATGGACTATTCAAATCAATAAGGGTTCGCTAGTCTTACAAGGTTCAACGATAAATGATATTCAATTTGAATAATAAACTAAAGAGGTATACAATGGATTAAGTATTGTATAACAGGAATCATGCTTTAAAAGAATGATAACATCTAATATGAAATCTTAAACTTGATCAATAAATAGCAAGAACTTGCTCGATATAGAATATAAGTCTATAACTTGCTTAATAAAATTTATAGTTAGAAAACTTGCTCAATGTAAAGAGGTAAGGTTTAGAAACTTGCCTCGAGCGTAGATTACATTTTTACTATTCACGTTCCTTGTAACGACCGAGAAATTCAGATCTTATTGTAAAATGATTTTATTAAATTAAATAATAATAAAATCATATTCCATGTGTTATCAAGATGGTTGTCATTGTATAACATATTTATGTTAGAATGTCGTAGTATTTGAGCTACGTGGATGAATTAAAGTGTTTGAATTTCCAAGACGAAAATCAAAGTTTTATTAAATTTTTTTAGAAAAACACTATTCATCGATATTTGCTCAAGATATAATTTTGAGTTTTCGAGAAATACGTAACGATGGAATAACAAGGTAAGATGGATTATGTAATAAAAATCTAGTTATGGAAAATGTAATAATTAGCTTGTGGACTTCAATTATAAACATTAAGGAAGGCAAAATAGTATTGAATAAGTAATAATGTATGATACTTTGGTATTGTACGGAGTAATGAAAACGAGTATAATACTAAGTATTATACGAGTTTGTAGGAAGGATGAAATATCGTATATAAATTCTATATGAATTAGAATACGAAAATAATACATCACCAATATGTATTAAGAAATGTTAATGGACTTGGAAGATTGGTTAACAATTATAAACAAGTCCAAGTGAATTAAAGGGAGAGGCCCAATCATTAATGAATGAACAAACTAGTGTTTATTAATGTAAAGCCCAAAGGTTGAATTAATGCAAGCCCAAACTAGAATCCATGAGTTGTATGACCCATGGGGCAAACCATATTAATATGGTTATTGTGGTAACAAAGTTAATGTGGAGACCAAGTTAGTGTGGTGACCAAGACTAAGGAGTAATGACCAAGACTTTTGAGTGGTGGTCAAACAAAGGGTAAGATTTGTGCTAAGCAAGTAATGAATAGTAAAGAGGTGGCTTAAGGAGGTGGGATGATTTAATGACCAATCTACCCTAGCTTTGCAAGTTCTATAAATAGAGAAGGCTTACAAGCCATTTGTTAGTTGTTCAAATAATCCAACCAATTTAATGTGCTTAAGTGTTAGAGAGAATAATCTACCAATAAGTCATTCCATAAATAAGAAGAAGAATCAAGCTA
The DNA here is from genome assembly GCA_020205505.1 of Panax japonicus. NCBI lineage: Eukaryota > Viridiplantae > Streptophyta > Magnoliopsida > Apiales > Araliaceae > Panax > Panax japonicus. Next base: position 692,935 of record JAINUV010001453.1, read on the forward strand.
CCTTACCAAGACTACACAAAAGAAAGACTTCTTCTCTATTATCTTCTATCTCTACCACGATAGGTTGATAAGAAAAGATGGATTAAGAAACATGAATGATAAGAAGCAAGAAGAATGAATAAGTCATGGACTTAAGCCACATAAGTTGGCAATAAGTCATTTGAACTTATAAAAGTTATAAACTTATTATAAGTTAACCTTGAATGTTAAGTATGAAAATATGAATTGGTAATGAGTTTATTAAGAGAAGTAATAATGATGAAAGAGGACTTGTATGATCCTATGAATCATAAATAAAGTTATATGTGAAAAACATGTAAAGTATGATGATTAAGAAACTTTAATTGTCATAAGTCATGAAAAATCAAATCTTAAGTAGTTTATAATTTGACAAGTTATAAGCTAATGAAGAATAAGTCAAAATCCAACAATGAATATAAATTGTTGTATTAAGTATGTTGAGATGTTCACATGATGAATGGAAGTCATTTGTAATGTTGAACAAATCATAAGAATGAAGAATTGTCAGAATTTGCATGATTGGACGACAAACGTCGAATTCGTAAAATTTTTGGAATTGAAGTCAAATGTTGTGTTTGATCACGAAACCATTATTTTCCAATAGAGATAAGTCATATTTGGCATTTAAGAGTTGCGGACTCAAAAATAACCGGATTCCGACTTAGAACGAATAAACGAGCGTTGAACATTCACGAACGTTTATCGTTTTCGTTAAAAATGAACCAATAGGTGAATTTTTAGCAAACGAAGTTAAATAGATAAAATTATTACATGAACATGTAGATTAAGTAATTTTTGAACTGTAGGCTTTTGAACGAGCCAACTCGGACTTATAACGAAGAAGTTATGCATCCGGGAAGTTCACAAAATTCACAAACTGAATTTGTTTTCTAGTGCACAGAGTTGGCGCCGCAGCGCCAACCCTAGGAAAAATGACTCGCGCCGCAGCGCGAAACAGTGCTCGAGCCTACTGTAAGAGTTCGCCGCAGCGTGACCATAGTACATTATGTGGCGCCGCAGCGCCATGTACAGTACCAAAATCCTCTGGAGAGTGGCGCTGCAGCGCAGCCCATTAAGTAAGGACTCGTGCCGCAGCGCCAAGTCCGGGACAATGATACAATAAATTCGCGCTGCAGCGCGAGATGTTAGTATAAAACTGGCGCCGCAGCGCCAGTCTCAAAATAAGGATAGTAATGAAGGTTTCTAAGTACAAAGAAAAGATAACAAATTGAATTAAAAGTAAACATAACTTAAGGAATGTAATGTAACATTGTTAAACCTTAAGGATGTTGTATAAAGGTTTAGATAACCTAGTTGAATGTAAATGCAAGGATAATGATAAACCAGAACGAATAGTAACTGAATCTAATACACAATTACATTGAAATGAAGGGTATGAAATAGTCATATACATTCTTGATTATATGTGACCTAATGAAAGGCATTGTGTGATCATGTATTTTAGAGACTTGAACATAAAGTTAAAATACCGTAGCAGACACTAAAGAAAAGTATTCTAACTCTTGTCTTATTTCAATCTGAACAAGTTTTTGAGGTTCATGTATTCTTTCACATGAATTGAAGCATGTTGAAGTTTAAACCAATTCCTTTGGATAGACTTGATGTAGTGATAATCTATTGATGTATTATCAAATGTTGCTATCTTTTGTCAACTACTTGATATGGTTTTCAAAAGAAGACTGAAATGTTAAACAAATGTTTTGTCGGTGAAACGACAGGCTCGTGAGGTTGCCAAATGCTTAAACGTGCATACGTTTAATGGATGTAGTGTTGATCAACATAGAGTACAATAGGCTGATCACCTAGAAGTGATCGTAAGTAATATCGGGCTTACGGACTTGCTTCCGGGTTGTCCTTTTCCAATAAAGAATGAATACTCGAGGTCTTTGACCGGAGTGAATGTTTTACTAAATATTATTATTATTGTAAAACATTTTGAAAGAAAAGATGAAGTGCTATTTTGAATTATCAATAGTACTTCATAACTATTGTTCAGTTATTGAAGATATACGATTTGTATGTGTCAAACATGTTGTTATTAAATTGTTATACTTGCTGAGCTAGTTATGCTCACTCTTGCTTGAACCATATGAATACATCTAAGACTGAACGTCTCGAAGGATTGAAAAAGGATAAGGGAAAAGCTAAGGCAGATTACTAAGCTATCTTGTATAGTATAGGTTTATTGTTGTAATATAAATGATATTATGACAAAGAACCTTTGTAATGGGTATAGAACCTGGGAAATATAAATATTACTTTAAATATATAGAAGTTATGTTCGTTCTTTGAGACTTTTCAATTGAATGAATGTATGAATGTTGTACAGTATAGCACCATCTGTCGGCTTGGAAGATACCTGGATTTGGAGGCGCTACAAGTTGGTATCAAAACCTAGGTTATAAAACTTAAGGGGGAAAGTAGAACCTTAAGTCATAAACTTACGAAAGAATAAAGAAGTAAAAGATGGAAAGTAACCTTATAAAAATGCATTATATTATGTTATATATTTGTATTAATTTACTGACGTGTACTAATCAAACTATATTGTTTTATTGTAGATGTCAGGAGAAAATGATATGTATAGAGATATATATGTAGTGAGCGAGGATTCAGTTAATCGAGTAGAGATAGTACCAAATCCCGTAGCAGTAGAACCAGAGTTGGTGACAATCGAGTCTGGAGACTCGGACGATTTAGACTACATGTCTATATTTGATGGCATGCTAGAAGAGGAAGTGTATGTGATGTCCTTTGACCAAGTTCTACCTATAGAGGAACAGGTTCCACCTACAGAGGAAATGTCTACGGAAGAATCAATGAAGGCATTGTTTATGTCGGTATTGGATAGAAATGTCCATTACTGCCAGGAGGTTAAGGAGTTGAAAGAGGAACTCCAAGCTGTCCGTGAGGATAAGGCTAGCATGGAGGGAATGTGGGGAAGAGGAGCATGATGATAGAGTTCTAGCTAAGGACAAGGTCCGAGAGCTGAAATGTGAAGTCTCTGAGCTTAAGTATGAGCTAAAGACTAAAAAGAGGAAGTTGGAGAGGATGTCCTATATACATAGGAGTTCTCATATAGATTTCCAGCAACAGGTAGATGGATATCAAATAGAAGCAGGGAAGACCCGACACACTATCAGTAGAGATGTTATTGGCGGTCTGGCCAGTAAGGATTTCGAAAATGCCCTACGATAGATGTAGTCTAGCAATAGCTAGAGTAGAATAGATATGTAAATATTATGTATCTAGTAGTGACGTAAAATACTGTTTTGTAGTCTTTTGTAAATCCCAATTTTTGGAAAGTAATTGTGGGATGGTAATGTAATCAGATAAGGCTGAGTAATGTAAATAATGTAGTGTTAAACTATAAGTTATGAATCAATATAAGTTTTTTTGTGGAATATGTTGAGTAATGAGTATGATTTATTGTTGTATTACAAATAATAACAAATCAACAAGAATAAAGTAATAATGATGTGTTGTTTTCTTAACAGCAAAATGCCGCCAAGAAGGAGACAACGAAATCAGGGCGCTAATGTTAGCCAATAGGAGGGTGGTCCAGTTAATCCAATGCAGGAGTTCGTTAATCTTTTAACAGATGCATTTAATAGAATGGGGGATAATGTACCCGTAATTCCTGGAGTAGTATGAGCTACTACTTTTAAGGACTTCAAAAGTGTAGGTCCGCCGGAGTTGAAAGGAACTACGGACCCTATCGAAGCCCAGACTTGGGTAAAAGAAATCGAGAAAGAATTTGTAATAGCAAATGTTGAGGGGGGTCAAAAGGTTGCCTTTGCAACCTATTTGATGAAAGGAGAGGCCAACTTCTGGTGGGAGGCAAACCAGGCTAGGGCCAATATAGGAAACCTAACGTGGGAGAGGTTCAAGGAGATTTTCTTCGAGAACTATTTTCCCACGAGTATGCAATGGAGGATGGAGATGAGGTTTCTTGAATTAAGACAAGGGGATATGACAGTTCCCCACTATGCTGCCAAGTTTAATGAACTGGCACGATTCACACCACATCAAGTGGACACTGAAGTGAGAAAGGCTAAAAGATTTGAGCAGGGCTTGAAACCCTGGCTCTATAGCCAAATCTCTGTGTTCCAAAGTACTTCATTTGGAAACATACTAGAAAAGGCAATAATTGCCGAAGTTGGGAATGAGGCTCTCAGCCAGTACCACAAAGATAAGAAAAACAAGGGCAAGGTTGATGGAGGAACCAAGACCGAGGGAGCCAGTGGAAGTGGCAACGGTCAGAAGAGGAAGGGCTTTAACTCTGGGAATACCAGAGTAAAACAAGGGGACTCTAAGAGGAGGATGGAGGCCTGTAAAACCTGCGGGAAGACTCACGTATGAGTCAGTCTCAAAGGAAAGGCATTATGTTATAATTGTGGACAGGAAGGGCATATTTCGCCTAACTTTCCCAATTCGAAGAAAAACCACGGATGCTTTGTATGTGGATCAACTGAACACATACCAAAGAACTGCCCGAAGAAGGGGATAGAAGGAAATAAGGGAACTAATAGCGGGAAGTTAGCTATTAGTGGTCCAGTTCAGCCGGGGAAATCAATGGCCAGCACTTTTAATATGATAGTCCAAGATGCGGTGGCATCAGGGGATGTAGTTGCATGTATTATTCCGATCAACAATATAAATGCATACGTGCTATTTGATTCGGGTGCTACTTGTTCGTTTATAGCATGCGATTTTGCTAGACGACTAGAATTATTTCACGAAAAATTGCCTATACCTTTGAACATTAAGGTAGCAAACGAAGAGATAATTCTTGTTGAAGATATTCATAGGAGTTTTTGCGTAGATGTACGTGGTCGTAAGTTATCGGTAGATTTAATACCGATAAAGTTAGGAGAATTCGACGTAATTATCGAAATGGATTGGTTAATTAACCATGGAGCAATTATAGATTGCCAAAAGAAATATATGAGCATCACGACGTTGAAGCAACCTCCTATAGTATTTTATGGTAGTAAATTGCCGAGATGTCCGTGTTGCCTTACGATGACACAAACTAGAAAACTCTTAAGGAAGGGTTGTGTAGGTTACCAATGCCATGTTGTTGATACCTAGAGAGTGGGAGCAACCATGGAACAAATACCTATAGTAAACGAATACATGGATGTATTTCCAAGTGAGTTACCGGGTTTACCGCCGGATAGGGAGATCGAATTTGTGATAGACACTGTGCCAATAGCGGCACCAGTCTCAAGGGCACCGTACCATATGGCACCTGTGGAAATGAAAGAACTAATGGTTCAACTACATGAACTATTGGACAAAAAGTACATTCAACCAAGCGTTTTGCCGTGGGGAGCACCGGTGTTGTTTATCAAGAAGAAAGATAGATCGTTAAGGCTTTGTATTGACTATCGGGAGTTGAATAAGTTAACGATAAAGAATAAATACCCATTGCCCAGGATTGATGATCTCTTTGATCAATTGAAAGGGGCAAAGTATTTTTCTAAAATAGATTTGTGGACGGGGTATCATCAGTTGAAGTTTAGGAAGGAAGATGTACCAAAGACTGCATTCAAAACTCGTAATGGTCATTCTGAGTTTCTAGTGATGTCATTTGGGTTGACGAATGCACCAGCTGTATTTATGGACATGATGAATAGAGTGTTCAAACTATGTTTGGACAAGTTTGTCGTGGTGTTTATCGATGATATTCTAGTCTATTCTAAGACGTCAGAAGATCATGCCGAACACTTAAAATTAGTGTTAAAGACACCAAGGAAGGAGAAGTTATATGCGTAATTCAACAAATATGAATTTTGGCTGAAAAAGGTACAATTTTTAGGTTCATATCATTGACCAAGAGGGGATTTCAGTGGATCCAGTGAAAGTGGAAACAGTAATGAATTGGGAACAACCAAAAACGCTGACTGAGGTGCAGAGTTTCCAAGGGTTAGTAGGGTACTATCGAAGATTTATCCAAGATTTTTAGAAGATAGCTACCTCGTTGACTAATTTAACAAGGAAGACTGTGAAATATGTATGGACGGATAAATGTGAGGACAGTTTTCAAGAACTGAAGAAAAGATTAAGTGAAGCGCCTGTTTTGTCACTACCAGATGACACACGAAATTTTGTAGTATATAGTGATGCTTCGCATAGAGGACTTGGTTGTGTGCTTATGCAACATGGCAAAGTCATTGCGTATGCATCTCGATAGTTGAAGGATTATGAGAAAGTTTATCCTACTCATGATCTGAAACTGGCCGCGGTAGTGTTTGCCCTAAAGATATGGAGACATTATCTTTATGGGGGAAAATGTGAGATATATACGGATCATAAAAGTCTAAAGTATATCTTCACTCAGAAGGAGTTGAATATGAGACAGTGAAGATGGCTAGAGTTGATAAAGGATTATGATTGTGAAATCCTGTATCACCTTGGAAAGGCCAATGTAGTTGCCGACGCCTTAAGTAGAAAGGGTCAGGAAAAGTTGTATATGTTAACGGCTCAAAACGAGTTAATAACAGAGATGGCTAGAATGGAAATAGAAGTCAAGATGTCGAGTGATTCGGGGCAGTTACTCTTTGCGACGGAGTTGCAATCTACCATAGACATAGTCAAGGAGGTACAACTCAAGACGGACGAGTGTAACCAAATGAAGAAACGGTTATCCGAGAATGAAGATGTTAAGTATAGTCTTGATAATAAAGGATTATTAAGATTTGAGGGAAGAATTTGTGTTCCGAATGAGACCGAATTAAAGGAGCAATTGTTACAAGAAGCTCATAGTTCGAGATACTCGATACATCCTGGTAGTGCTATGTTGTATCAAGACCTTCGACAGAGTTTTTGGTGGCCAAACATGAAGAGAGGAATATCAGAGTATGTGAGTAGGTGCTTAACTTGTCAAAAAGTTAAGGCCGAACATCAACGACCCAGTGGCTTAGTACAGTCATTGGAGATTCCAGAATGGAAGTGGGAGCATATCACGATGGACTTCGTGGTGGGACTTCCGATGACGCATAAAGGGTACAATTCGATATGGGTAATAGTGGACCGTTTGACGAAGTCGGCTCACTTTTTGCCAATTAGGATCAACTATAACTTAGACCAGTTAGCTAAACTTTATGTTATGGAAATCATTTCCAGACATGAAGTACCGGTGTCGATTGTGTCAGATCGTGATCCACGATTCACATCGAATTTTTGGAGGAGTTTTCAAGAGTAGTTGGGAACACGGGTGATGTTAAACACGACTTATCATCCACAAACCGATGGGCAGAGTGAAAGGACAATTCAAACGTTAGAAGACATGTTGAGGTCTTGCGTCATGGATTTCAAGGGTAGTTGGGATGATCACCTACCACTAGGAGAGTTTGCATATAACAACATTTATCATGCAAGCATAGGTATGCCGCCGAATGAAGCTTTGTATGGAAGAAAATACAGAACACCTTTGTGTTGGGATGAGGTGGGAGAACGCCGGATGCTAGGGCCAGAATTGGTACAGCAGACAGCAGATGTGGTAAAGTTGATACGGATGCGTCTCGTCACAGCTCAGGACGGACAGAAGAAGTATGCGGACTCACATAGACTAAGTCGAGAGTTTGAGGTGGGCTCGTATGTGTTTCTAAAGGTATCTCCCTAGAAAGGAAAGATACGCTTTGGAAAGAAAGAAAAGTTAAGTCCAAGGTTTATAGGACCTTTTGAGGTGTTTAAACGGGTGGGAGAGATAGCTTATATGATAGCATTACCTCCAGACCTAGAACGAATACATAATGTGTTTCACGTATCTATATTACGTCCATATAAGCCGGACTATAAGTATGTAATCGAGTACGAGTCGATTCATATCGAGAAAGACTTATCATATAAAGAGTCGCCGATGCAGATCATTAATAGAAAGGAACAAGTTCTGAGGAATAAGGTAATACCATCAGTAATTGGAAGAACCACGATTCTGAAGAAGCAACGTGGGAACTAGAAGAAAAGATGAAGACAAATTTTCCTCATCTATTTGATTAAAGTAAGACGAGATTCTGGGGACAGAATCTTTATAAAGGGGGAAGAATGTAACGACCGAGAAATTCGGATCTTATTGTAAAATAATTTTATTAAATTAAATAATAATAAAATCATATTTCATGTGTTATCAAGATGGCTGTCATTGTATAACCTATTGATGTTAGAATGTCGTAGTATTTGAGCTACGTGGATGAATTAAAGTGTTTGAATTTCCAAGACGAAAATCAAATTTTTTTCGAGAAATTTTCCGAAAAATACTATTTATCGGTATTTGCTCGGGATATAATTTTGAGTTTCCGAGAAATACGTAATGATGGAATAACAAGGTAAGATGGATTATGTAAAAAAAATCTAGTTATGGAAAATGGAATAATTTGCTTGTGGACTTAAATTATAAACATTAAGGAAGGCGAAATAGTATTGAATAAGTAATAATGTATTATACTTTGGTATTGTAAGGAGTAATGAAAACGAGTATAATACTAAGTATTATACGAGTTTTTAGGAAGGATGAAATACAGTATATAAATTCTATATGAATTAGAATACGAAAATAATACATCACCAATATGTATTAAGAAATGTTAATGGACTTGGAAGATTGCTTAACAATTATAAACAAGTCCAAGTGAATTAAAGGGAGAGGCCCAATCATTAATGAATGAACAAACTAGTGTTTATTAATGCAAATCCCAAAGGTTGAATTAATGCAAGCCCAAGCTAGAATCCATGAGTTGTATGACCCATGGGGCAAACCTTATTAATATGGTTATTGTGGTGACCAAGTTAATATGGAGACCAAGTTAGTGTGGTGACCAAGACTAAGGAGTAATGACCAAGACTTATGAGTGGTGGTCAAACAAAGGGTAGGATTTGTGCTAAGCAAGTAATGAATAGTAAGGAGGTGGCTTAAGGAGGTGGTATGATTTAATAACCAATCTACCCTAGCTTTGCAAGTTCTATAAATAGAGAAGGCTTACAAGCCATTTGTTAGTTCAAATAATCCAACTAATTTAAAGTGCTTAAGTGTTAGAGAGAATAAGCTACCAATAAGTCATTCCATAAATAAGAAGAAGAAGCAAGATACCTTACCAAGACAACACAAAAATAAGACTTCTTCTCTATTATCTTCTATCTCTACCATGATAGGTTGATAAGAAAAGATGGATTAAGAAACATGAATGATAAGAAGCAAGAAGAATGAATAAGTCATGGACTTAATCCACATAAGTTGGCAATAAGTCATTTGAACTTATAAAAGTTATAAACTTATTATAAGTTAACCTTGAATGTTAAGTATGAAAATATGAATTGGTAATGATTTTATTAAGAGAAGTAATAATGATGAAAAAGGACTTGTATGATCCTCTGAATCATAAGTAAAGTTATATGTGAAGAACATGTAAAGTATGATGATTAAGAAACTCTAATTGTCATAAGTCATGAAAAATCAAATCTTAAGTAGTTTATAATTTGACAAGTTATAAGCTAATGAAGAATAAGTCAAAATCCAACAATGAATATAAGTTATTGTATTAAGTATGTTGAGATGTTCACATGATGAATGGAAGTCATTTGTAATGTTGAACAAATCATAAGAATGAAGAATTGTTGGAATTTGCACGATTGGACGACAAACGTTGAATTCGTAAAATTCTCGGAATAGAAGTCAAATTTTGTGTTTGATCACGGAACCATTGTTTTCCAATAGAGAGAAGTCATATTTGACATTTAAGAGTTGTGGACTCAAAAATGACCGGATTCTGACTTAGAATGAAGTAACGAGCGCTGAACGTTTACGAACGTTTATCGTTTTCGTTAAAAATGAACCAATAGGTGAATTTTTAGCAAACGAAGTTAAATAGATAAAATTCTTGCATGAACATGTAGATTATGTAATTTGTGAACCGTAGGCTTTTGAACGAGCCAATTCGGACTTATAACGAAGAAGTTATGCGTCAGGGAAGTTCACAAAATTCACAAACAAGAATCTGTTTTCTGGTGCACAGAGTTGGCTCCGCGACGCCAACCCTAGGAAAAATGACTCGCGCCGCAGTGAGGAACAGTGCTCGAGCCTACTGCAAGAGTTCGCTGCAGTACGAACTATAGTACAATATGTGGCGCCGCAGCGCCATGTACAGTACCAAAATCCTCTAGAGAGTGGCGCCACAGCGCGACCAATTATGTAAGGACTCGCGCTGCATCGCCAAGTCTGGGACAGTGATACAATAAGGTCGCACCGCAGCGCGAGATGTAAGTATAAAGATGGCGCCGCAGCGCCAGTCTCAGAACAAGGATAGTAATGAAGGTTTGTAAAACATAACTTAAGGACTGTAATGTAACATTGTTAAACCTTAAGGATGTTGTATATAGGTTGAGATAACCTAGTCGAATGTAAATGCAAGGATAATGTTAAACCAGAACGAATAGTAACTGAATCTAATACACAATTAGATTGAAATGAAGGGTATGAAATAGTCATATACATTCTTCATTATATGTGACCTAATGAAAGGCATTGTGTGATCATGTATTGTAGAGACTTGAACATAAAGTTAAAATACCGTAGCAGACGCTAAAGGCAAGTATTCTAACTCTTGTCTCAGTTCAATCTGAACAAGTTTTTGAGGTTCATGTATTCTTTCGCATGAATTGAAGTATGTTAAAGTTTAAGCCAATTCCTTTGGCTAGACTTGATGTAGTGATAATCTATTCATGTATTATCAAATGTTGATATCTTTTGTCAACTATTTGATATGGTTTTCAAAAGAAGACTGAAATGTTAAACAAATGTTTTGTCGGTGAAATGACAAGCACGTGAGGTTGCCAAATGCTTAAACGTGAATACGTTTAATGGATGTAGTGTTGATCAACATAGAGTACAATAGGCTGATCACCTAGAAGTGCTCGTAAGTAATATCAGGCTTACTGACTTGCTTTCGGGTTGTCCTTTTCCAATAAAGAATGAATACTCAAGGTCTTTGACCAGAGTGAATGTTTTACTAAATATTATTATTATTGTAAAACATTTTGAAAGAAAAGATGAAGTGCTATTTTGAATTATCAATAGTAATTCATAACTATTATTCAGTTATTGATACGATTTGTATGTGTCAAGCATGTTGTTATTAAATTGTTATACTTGCTGAGCTAGTTATGCTCACTCTTGCTTGAACCATATGAATGCAGCTAAGACTGAACGTCCCGAAGGATCGAAAAAGGATAAGGGAAAAGCTAAGGCAGATTACTAAGCTGTCTTGTAATAATATAGGTCTATTATTGTAATATAACTGATATTATGACAAAGAACCTTTGTAATGGGTATAGAACCTGGGAAATATAAATATTACTTTAAATATATAGAAGTTATGTTCGTTCTTTGAGACTTTTCAATTGAATGAATGTATGAATGTTGTACAGTATAGCACCATTTGTCAGGTTGGAAGATACCCGGATTTGGGGGCGCTACATTCCTCAATTTAATCCTACAAACCATTTATATTCACAATACTAGTTAATTATAACATAACTAGCATTACAAGTTCATTCTCTTTTGTCTAAACTTTGATTATGATTATACTAATCAAATCACAACACCTGTTTTCACATAATATTAGACTTCACGAACGACGAGCTAACTATGCAATTAACAAATAAATTAAACATATAAGTACCTCATTAGCATGTTAAGAATCTATTTTAACATCACATTATATGTCTAATATCTTTTTATGTTCATTAGATTATGTTACAATTGCATTTCATGGACTTGAACAATTAAAAATCTTATATTTGGGCAAAACTGCAGAGTGGCGCTTCAGCTCCACCATTTGAACTGTATCTGGCGCTGCAGCGCGGCTGGTGCTACAGCTCAGACTATTAGTGCTACAGCTCAGATTTTAAGCCTAAAGCTGGCGCTGCAGCGCGATATGCCAGTTCCAGAATCTGAAGTTTGTGAAAAAACACAGAACATGGTAAAAACTTCCAATTTCTTTGTTCATACATTAATTTAAGCATACCTAGATACTATAATTCATATATGATCATTGCCCAGCCTTTCTAGCATGATTTTAACAACTTAAATCATACAATTACTTGAATCAAATCACATAATTTTATTGTTCTTTGTGTTTTTCGAAAGTTTTGAAGAAAAACATGAAATTTAACATTATAGGTTCATTACAACTCTGAATCTGTCTGTTCAAAGTTTGTTTTCTTCATTTTAGCATGTACTATCATAATCTACTGTTAAATATCAAGTCAAACAACAATTCATGGAATACCATTGCTCATAAGGGTCATATATATAACTTTTATACTTTATAACTTTAAAAATCCAATTACAACATATTTATATGAATTTGATGTTTTGAAAACATACATAGATGGTAGAAAACATGTTATAATTATATATTATCAGGTATATACACATAAATCATCAATTCATGTATTGATCATACAATATTTATTTAGAGAGAACCCAAAACACCCGTTAATGGAAAAACTCTGATTATAGCATGTTTACATAGAATCGATAACTCTAATCAAATAGAATTGAATTATACATTCTAATAAACATATATAATCAATTTCCTAACACGTTGGCCATCACTTTTAGTTTACAGAGAACTAAAATAACTTCAAGAATGTAAATTGATGTTTGGGTTGAAGAGATTACCCTACTAGTTTGTGTATATGACTCAAGGATGATGAATTCTTCTCTATTTCTTCGTCAATCTCACAATTTCTCTCTAAATTCTCTATGCTTTTCTCTCTACACTTTGCTCTCCAGGTTTGAAATAAAATGAACATAATGCATATAAACTGACGCAGTTGTGATAAGTAAATCCCCTTCGTGGGTTAACTGCCCAACTCCTCTTAGGGCCTTGTTTGGTTAGCCTTTAAAAAGGCTTTTTCCCATTTAATTTAATTAATCTCTTATTATATAGTTTAATAATGTCACACTCATTTAAGTAATTAATCAAATATCTTAATTAATTTAATTTAAAAAATATAATAATTAATTCACATAGTCGTATAATTAAATTCTCATTTATTAATTATGTCAAATTAGTAAATCTCTAATTAATTATAAAATTAATTAGAATAACATTATGCTTATCAAATAATTCATTTAATCAAATAAGCTCAATAATTTAATCTATGTAACACATATAATTAAATTAATCTCTATAAAAAATTCATCAATTAATTATTTAACCCAATAATTAAATCATCGAAAAATATTTATTTAATTCAATAAATATTCAAATTTAAATTACAAAATCTCGTTCGTCACATCCCTTTAATGGGAAGTTTATTGCTTAAATTTTATTAAATTTGGGTAGTTAAAAATGAATGTTTGGATAGTGAATACTAAATCATATTGGAATGAAGCACCCAGATTTGGGGGTGTCACATTATTTATACAATTGTCGTGCAAAATACGACAACACATAAGTTGTGAGTTTCCATACAAATATTGTCTCGTAGACAATATCCAAACTCAAATAAAGTCCTCATTACAATTATTGTCACACTATTTTACAAAATAGTGAGGACTGCTATAATAACCATCTTGGACTATTACTCCACTCCCCGACTAGTCCAAGCTACATTCTCGCCCCTTGAGAAGAACAATGGAACCAAAAGAAAAAGGGTGAACTCAACTAGCCCAGTAAAGAATATTATGACTAAGATAATGAAGAACAAATTATCCTTAGTCCTCAACAGAGAAAAATCTGATAGAATACCATAGACAACAAGTTTTAGAATAACAACTGCAGCAAAAACGACAATCCATTAGAAGAGTCAAGTAGAGCATGATGTCTACTATCTTCTATGATTGAAAAGTCTATCATCAATATTTTATTCCTATAACACCAATCAATAAATATTTCTAATCAACGAATTATCTATGCACTACGGGCCAAAGATAATTGTTTGCATCACCAGTGGTCATACATCCATCCATCTATGCACTACGGGCCAAAGATGACTTTCACCACAATATAAGCATGAGGATGATGACAATGATATAAAGAATCAATCAAGTGAAATCAAGGATAAATATTAGAGATTTATAATTTAATTTATCCAGAGTTCAAAATGTCTAAATTTTCAACATGATAACTAATTGTGGAGTAAATTTCAAGAATGATATTCATGTATTAGAAATAATTTGCATAGCAAAGTAATTAAATTCTGTTATAAACAGTACTCAAGAATAGTACCGTATGAATAGTGTGACGCCCAAAAAACAGGTATACATCACCCATCTTGGGTCGCCACTTACATGGTACATAAATTCAAATACAACTTAATAATACAACTGTCGTGTACAATACGACAAAACATAAACTGTGAGTTTGAATACAAATATTGTCTACTAGAGATTATACAAACTCAAAAGGAGCCCTTATTACAATTATTATTACACTATTTCACATAATAGTGAGGGCTACTAATGCTATCATCTGGTCCGTCACTCCGTTCCCCGACTAGTCGCTGTTACGTTCTCATTTCCTGAAGAGAACAAAAAAAGTAAAAGGGTGAGCTCAACTAGCCTAGTAGGAAATATTATGACTAAGATAATGCAGAATATATTATTGTTAGCCTTCAATAGTGTTAAACTGATACAATATAACAACCATCAAGTTTAACTGCAGCGGAACAAGCAATCGATTAAAAGAGTCAAGTAGAGAGTAAAATCTACTATCTTTTATGATTTATAAGGTTTTTCATCACTTTTATCGCTGGGACTCAGCTTAATAAATAATCTGCATCATCGAATCACCCCTGCACTACGGCCAAGGATATTCTTTAGTATCACTACCACAATTATCCATGCACTATGGGCCAAGAATATTTGTGTATTCAATAATGGTCGTGATCATGCCAAAAACTGTCCATCAATGCTCTACGAGCCAATGAGGACTTTTTCCACATCATTTGTAACATTACGGTCATGATTACACTGAATAATCCTTGGTCATATTCATACCAAGTCCATCTATGCACTATAGGCCACAGATGACTTTCAACAAAATATAAACATGAGGATGATGACAATGATATAAGAATTCAATAAAACGAGTTCAAGAATTAATTTATCCAGGAACTAATAATGTCCAAAATGTCAACATGATACTTTTTTGTAGAGTAAAATTCAAGAATGCTCAGAAGAATATTTCCATGAAAAGATACTGGATGAAGTGCAAATATCAAGGATATTCCACTAATTTTATAGAGTATAGAAGTCAAAACTTTAACCAACTGAGTATAATAAGGAATGGAATAACAAAAGAAATCATCAGACATGCGATAGACCGCACAGGCAGGTTATTCCAACAGAATAATAAATAACAGAATCAGGTCCGCCGTAAAACGCACAGACATGATATTTTAACAGAATACTAAAGACGAAATCAGGTCCGGCGTAAAACGCACAGACAGAATATTCCAACAGAATAGTAAAGACGGAATCAGGTCCGGCGTAGAATGCACAGACAGGATATTCCAATAGAATAATAAAGACAGAATCAGGTCCGGCGTAAAACGCACAGACAGGCTATTCCAACAGAATAATAAAGACGAAACCAGATCCGGCATAGAACGCACAGACATAATTTTCCAACAGAATGATAAAGAATGGAACAACAGAAGAATTTCACCAATTATAGGGTAGCCCGCGTATACAGGTTATTCCAACAGAATAATAAAAAATGGAATAACAGAAGTTCTCTTCATGAAGACGAAAGAAAGAAATAATACTCCCTACCTTGGAAAAAAACTGGATATTGGAATAGTGAGGTAGCAGATTTCTCTTCTTCTTTATCTCTATAATTTCTCTCTATAATAATCGCTCTAAAGCTTTTGTGAATTGGTAAGAAATGAAGTAAGAATGAGCTTCTATTTATAGGAAAATATAGTTTCGATAATTGTATGTTTTGGGGCTCGAAAATTAATGTACAATACCTCCAACTTTTCTTTCATTTATAATTTAGTCCTGCAAGTATTATCAATCTTGCACCAACTCCCCTAATAGTAAATAATATGAATCAATAGTTCAATCATGTGAATCAATAGTATAATAATGTGAAAAATACGAATTTCAGTATAGTACCTCCATCTATACCTCCATTTTTAATTTAGTCATACAAGTATTATCAGTCTTGCACCAACTCCCCTAATAGTAAATAATGTGATTCAATAGTACACATATGTTAACAAATAGTTATATAAGCATATGAATTAGTAGCAATTAATTGCTCATTTATCCGATAAATTACCCGATTTATCAATATAACCCCTAGACATCAATTATCATCGGAATAAATGTCGATTTTCACTAACACAAACAATTCCAACATAATGAAACTATTTTTATCAAAAATATAATTTTAAAATTTCAAAGTTTGACTTTTCCCGAAAAAGTCAACTGTTGACTTTTTGACCAAATAGTGAATCTCAGAAAATTTTGTATTTATAGACTATTTTTACTAATTTCATCGTTCTGGACTCAAATATCACGTCTGTGTCTCCAAATTCAACTCCTAACAACATTCATTATAAATATTATAACTCATAATATTTATCAACCAGGTTGTTCCCAGGAAAGAGGGGGCTTTTTAATAAGAATTTCTCCCTATTGGTTCGCAATTAGGTGACCAAACCTCTCCTTGACAGAACTTCTAGACATTGTAAATATTGCAATTTATAATATGAATAACTTTGTCGTCTCAAGTATTGATATAATAAAAAAAATATTTTATGCAGATGATACTGTGACAATAATTGAACCAATAATATGATTGATATGATGCAGCAATTACTGTAGCAATAATTGAGTATAACTGAGTGACTTCTCACGTAAGCATCAATAATCAATACCGTGTGCTACTATGAAACCACGCGTATTACTGTACTTTTAACACCGGGTGTTTCAATAGTTAACGGTAAAACTTCCGCCGTTATTTTCATAAAGTATTTTTGTCGTTTTCTCAATCCGACAATAATTCCGTTGTGGGGGTCCACCAATGATTGTGCCGTTGTACGAATATTCCCTGTTAAAAAGAATATTCCCCGACCAATAGAATATTATATAACAACTTGCGTACTTTGCAAAATTTGTAAATATTACCTACAACTATAACATTATATCAAATCCACATCATAATATTCAAAAATATATTTTGAGAAAATTTAATCTTTATTCAAAAAGTTGGGGTCTTACAACCTCCCCTTCTTATGAAATTTCATCCTCGAAATTAGGGTGCGTACCTGGTATGTCGAAGAGTTAAGGATATCTTGATTTCATCTTAGATTCTAACTCTCAGGTCATTTCTTCCACATCGTGGTTTCTCCACAAAACTTTGACTTGAGGTATAACCTTGGAGCGTAGAATATGATCCTTTTTATCCAATATTTTAACAGGTAACTCTTCATACGTTAAATCTTCCTCCATCTCTTCTTGTTCTAATTCAATAATGTGGTTCGGGTCTTTCACATATTTACGTAACATAGATATGTGAAAAACGTCATGAACACGAGACATACATGGCGGAAAAGCGAGTCTATACACCACAGTTCCTACTCGATCGAGGATTAAAAATGGGCCAATGAATCGAGGGTTGAGCTTTACTCTCTTTCCAAATCTTGTAACTCCCTTCCATGGAGCAACACGTAATAACACATGATCTCCAATATCGAATTCCACGTCCTTTCGATGAAGATCAGCATAACTCTTTCGTTGAACTTGTGAGGTTTTTATACGTTGTCAGATCGTTTGAATCTTTTTCGTAGTCATACGTAACAACTCCGGTCCCAACAACGTTGCTTCACCCACCTCATCCCAGCATACTGGAGAACGACACTTTCTTCCATACAACGCCTCAAATGGAGCGATGTCAATACTTACTTGATAACAGTTGTTGTAGGGAAACTCCACCAATGGTAGGAACTTATTCCAACTTCCCTTGAAGTCAAGGACACAGAGTCTTAATAGATCTTCAAGAGTTTTAATGGTCCTCTATGACTGCCCGTCCGTCTGAGGATGATATGCCGAGCTAAATCGTAAATCTGTGCCCATAGCTTTTTATAAACTAACCCAAAATCTTGAAGTGAATCTTGGGTCTCGATCAGAAACTATGGATACTGGCATACCATGCAGTCTTACAATCTCGTTTATGTAAATACGAGTAAGACATTCAAGTGTATAAGTTTCTCGTATAGGTAAGAAATGAGTAGACTTGGTCAATCTATCAACAATGACCCAAATTGCATCTATGCCTTGAGAAACCTTGGGAAGACCAGTAACAAAATCCATGATAATGTGTTCCCACTTCCATTTTAAAATTTCAAGTGGCTGTAATGGACATTTTGGTACTTGATGCTCCGCCTTGACTCGTTGACAAGTTAAACACCTTGAGATAAACTCTGCTATCTCTCTCTTCATATTTCTCCACCAAAATGTATGTCGAAGATCACGATACATTTTGGTACTCCTAGGATGGATTGCAAACGGTGTTTTGTGTGCCTCCATCATGATTTTATACTTTAAATCAGGGTTGTTAGGAACACAAAGTCTAGAGTTAACTCAAAGTATTCCTTCCTCATCGATTCTTGCTTCCAACATAGCACCTTCTTGCACTTTCTTCTTTATATACATTAGCTCCAGGTCTGTAGCCGAACAGCTTTAACTTTATCGATTAAAGTCGGTTCTACTCGTATGTTTCCCATCATCATGTGGGTCCCTGGAGTCTTTATCTCTAACTCCATCCTTTGCAAGTCATACAAAATGGGCCTTTGCGTTGACAATATTTCACTCGTACCCGCATATGATCTTCTACTTAGTGCGTCAGCTACCACGTTCGCTTTTCCAGGATGGTATTGGATGGTATGATCATAATCTTTCAACAGTTCAAGCCAACGTATTTGTCGCATGTTGAGTTCCTTTTGAGTGAAGAAATATTTGAGGCTTTTATGATCCGTAAAGATCTCCACTTTCTCTCCATACAAGTAATGCCTCCAAATTTTAAGTGCGAAAATAACAGCTGCCAACTCTAGATCATGAGTAGGACAATTCCTCTCATATTCTTTGAGTTGTCTTGAGGCATAGGCTATGACTTTCCCATGTTGCATGAGAACACATCCTAACCCTTTGCCCGAAGCATCACTGTAGATGACAAATCCCTCCGAACCAGATGGTATTGTCAGAACAGGTGCTGAAATGAGTCTCCTTTTGAGTTCTTGAAAACTCTTCTCACATTCCTCGCTCCAACCGAACTTTGTATCTTTATGAGTCAGCTGAGTTAATGGAGTAGTGATTCGAGAAAATCCTTCCACGAATCTCCAATAATAACCAGCTAAACCGAGAAAGCTACGTACTTCGGTCACTGATTTGGGTTGCTCCCAGCTTTGAATAGCTTCAATCTTTGCCGGGTCAACAGATATTCCATGACTTGATACTACGTGCCCAAGGAATGCTACTTCCTCAAGCCAGAACTCGCATTTCTTTAACTTGGCATAAAGCTTATATTCACGAAGATTTTGGAGTATCAGTCTCAAGTGTTGTTCATGATCTTCACGACTTTTGGAATAAATAAGGATGTCATCAATAAAGACGACCACAAAGTGATCCAAATATTCCTTGAATACTCAGTTCATCATATCCATGAAGGCAGCAGGAGCAATAGTCAATCCAAAAGACATGACTAAGAATTCATAATGCCCGTACCGAGTTCTGAAGGAAGTCTTTGGAATATCCTCAGTTTTAACCTTCAGCTAATGATATCCAGAACGAAGATCGATCTTTGAAAAAAATTGTGCTCCTTGTAACTGATCAAACGGGTCATCAATACGTGGCAATGGGTACCTATTTTTGATGGTGACGTGATTCAACTCCCGATAATCAATACAAAATCGCAAACTCCCATCTTTCTTCTTCACGAATAGAACAGGAGCACCCCAAGGAGACGTACTATGATGAATGAAACCAATGTCTAACAATTCCTACAATTGGGTCTTTAACTCTTGAAGTTAAATAGGAGCCATTCGATATGGGGCTTTGGAAATGGGTTTTGTACCGGGTTCAAGGTCGATACAAAATTCAACTTCATGCTCTGGGGGTAGGCCAGGAAGTTCTACAGGGAATACGTCAGGAAATTTATTAACAATAGAAATATCCTTCAAATCTGACGTATTTTTGTTTAAATCCGTGACATGAGATAAGAAAGCTTGACATCCATTTTTCAATAAACGAATAGCTTTGTGGCTTGAGATGATCGTAATTAATTTTAATGGTTTGGTTGCTTGAATTCGCATAATAGGTTTATTTGGAATATGAAAGCTAACAACCTTATGAAAACAATCAATTTTAGCATGATGAGTAGTTAACCAATCAATCCCTAGAATCACGTCAAATGCAAGTATTTTGAAGGGGATAATATCAACAGGTAATGCGCGGTTAGTGATTTTAATCAAACAAGACTTATAAACAGTGGATGTAATGAAGGTTTCTCCTAATGGAGTTTCAACAGATAAGTCAAAGTCTAATTTCTCCGGAGTCAAATTTAAACGTTGAGCGTAAGTAGGAGAAATAAAAGAATGGGTAGAACCGGTATCAAATAAGGTATAGACTTCACAAGAGTTTATGATAAGCTTACCTGTGATGACCTCGTTCGAGTTCTTTGCTTTCTGGGAGGTCACAACAAATGCTCTCCCTTGCACCACCGGCTTTGACTTTTCTGGGACAGCCTTTGGTGCCTTCATCCTAGCTGAACTTGTCTTTGGTGAACGACAAAATCGGGCTAGGTGACCTTCTCTTCCACAATTATAACACGCTTTGGATGGGATCGCGCAGTTTGGACTGATATGTCCCTCCCCTCCGCATTTGAAGCATATGATAGGTGGTCGTTCCCCTTCCTTAACCACGGTTGCTGGTGCTGACGTCTTTTCATCATTGTTGAATCTCCTTTTCTTGAAATGTCAATTTTTACTGTCTTGGCCATGATTACCACCGAAGTGGTTACCATTTCTGGCATGTTGATTCCCTCCACGTTTGATGTCACCGCTTGGATGACTGATACCACTGGTATTTTTATGTTGTCGGCTGCTTTCTCTTGGTTGCGTTGACTCGTTAGCGCTCTCCAATAACTGAGCCATATTTACAACATCTGAGTACAAACACAGTTTATGAGAAATAAGGTATTGACGTATCTCCGGTTTTAAACCTCATAAAAACATTCGTGTCATTCGCTTCTCATTATCGACCAAATTGGATGCAAATCGAGATAACTCCGCAAATTTAGCCTCGTATTGCGACACGGTCATATTGTTTTGTTCCAACTTGATAAACTTCACCTCCTTCATGTGACGAATACTTTCGGGAAAGTACTTGACGTTGAACAGCTCTTGGAACTTTTCCTAAGACATCTTGAGTGAGTCAGATTGGGTACGTTTTACAGATTCCCACCAGTAATCTGCCTCTTCACGCAACATGAAGGTGGCGAAGGGAACCTTTTGCTCCTCGGAGCTTCCCAAGACATTAAATATATTGGTGATCTACTTTATCCATGTTTCAACCTTAAGTGGTTTTGACTCTCCAATAAACTCTGGTGGTCCCAGCTCCTTAAACTGTTTAGTGGTAACCATCTGAGAGTTTCCAGTGTTTCCACCTACATTTTGGACAGGAGCCGTTCTCGCCTGATGTTGCATGAATTGTATAAAGCCTCTGAACATTCCATCGTTCATCATTTGGTCAGTGTTGTTGTTTGCATGAGGATTGTCGCCTTCCTGATGCACATTATTCTGATTGTTGATCTGTGGAGACTCAACAGTTTCTTGTGCTCCATTGCTATTCTCAATATTCTCGGATGCCATTTTCAAATACTGCCACAAAACAAGGGTTAATTGACATGCAACATTTTATCCATATACTCTGACCAACCAATTAAATACCAAATAAACTTAGGTAGGTCATACTAGCGAAGAAATTCCCCGTCACTCCCCTCCTAGTTCTAGTCTCACATCTTAGCTCAGGGATCATATCCCTAAGCTTTTATACCAACTGTGACACCCCCAAAATAGGTATACATCACCCATTATGGGTCGCCACTTACATGGTACATAAATTCAAATACAACTTAATAATACAACTGTCGTGTACAATACGACAAAACATAAACTATGAGTTTGAATACAAATATTGTCTACTAGAGATTATACAAACTCAAAAGGAGCCCTTATTAAAATTATTATTACACTATTTCATAGAATAGTGAGGACTACTAATGCTATCATCAAGTCCGTTACTCTGTTCCCCGAGTAGTCCCTACTACGTTCTCATTTCCTGAAGAGAACAATAAAAGTAAAAGGGTGAGCTCAACTAGCCCAGTAGGAAATATTTTGACTAAGATAATGCAGAATATATTATCGTTAGCCTTCAACAGTGTTAAATTGATACAATATAACAACCATCAAGTTTAACTGCAGCGGAACAAGCAATCCATTAAAAGAGTCAAGTAGAGAATAAAATATACTATCTTTTATGATTTAGAAGGTTTTTCATCACTTTTATCGCTGGGACTCAGCTTAATAAATAATCCACATCATCGAATCACCCCTGCACTACGTCCAAGGATATTCTTTAGTATCACGACCACAATTATCCATGCACTACGGGCCAAGAATATTTGTGTATTCAATAATGGTCGTGATCATGCCAACAACTTTCCATCAATGCTCTACGAGCCAATGAGGGCTTTTTCCACATCATTTGTAACATTACGGTCATGATTACACCGAATAATCCCTGGTCATAATCATACCAAGTCCATCTATACACTATTGGCCACAGATGACTTTCAACAAAATATAAACATGAGGATGATGACAATGATATAAGAATTCAATAAAACAAGTTCAAGAATTAATTTATCCAAGAACTAATAACGTCCAAATTGTTAACATGATACTGCTTTGTAGAGTAAAATTAAAGAATGCTCAGAAGAATTTTTCCACGAAAAGATACTGGATGAAGCGCAAATATCAAGGATATTCCACTAATTTCATAGAGTATAGAAGTCAAAACTTTAACCAACTGAGTATAATAAGGAATGGAATAACAAAAGAAATCATCATGCATGCGATAGACCGCACAGGCAAGTTATTCCAATAGAATAATAAATAACGGAATCATGTCCTGCGTAAAATGCACTGACAGGATATTCCAACAGAATAATAAAAACGGAATCATGTCCGGCGTAAAACGCACAGACAGGATATTCCAACAGAATAATAAAGACGGAATCAGGTTCGGCGTAGAACGCACAAACAAGATATTCCAACAGAATAATAAAGACGGAATCAGGTCCAGCGTAAAACGCACAGACAGGATATTCCAACAGAATAATAAAGATGTAACCAGGTCCGGCGTAGAATGCACAGACAGGATGTTCCAACAGAATGATAAAGAATGGAACAATAGAAGAATTTCACCAAGTATAGGGTAGCCTACGTATATAGGTTATTCCAACAGAATAATAAAGAATGGAATAGCAGAAGTTCTCTTCATGAAGACGAAAGAAAGAAATAATACTCCCTACCTTGGAAAAAATCTGGATACTGGAATAGTGAGGCAGCATATTTCTCTTCTTCTTTCTCTCTATAATTTCTCTCTATAATAATCGCTCTAAAGATTTTGTGAATCGGTAAGAAATGAAGGAAGAATGAGCTTCTATTTATAGGAAAATATAGTTTCAATAATTGCACGTTTTGGGGCTTGAAAATTATAGTACAATACCTCCAACTTTTCTTTCATTTATAATTTAGTCCTGCAAGTATTATCAATCTTGCACCAACTGCCCTAATAGTAAATAATGTGAATCAATAGTTTAATCATGTGAATCAATACTATAATCATGTGAAAATACGAATTTCAGTATATTACCTCCATCTATACCATCATTTTTAATTTAGTCATGCAAGTATTATCAATCTTGCACCAACTCCCCTAATAGTAAATAATGTGATTCAATAGTACACATATGTGAACAAATAGTTATATAAGCATGTGAATTAGTATCAATTAATTGCTCATTTATCCGATAAATTACCCGATTTATCAATATAACCCCTAGACATCAATTATCATCGGAATAAATATTGATTTTCACTAACACAAACAATTCCAACATAATGAAACTATTTTTATCAAAAATATAAATTTTGAAATTTCGAAGTTTGATTTTTCCCGAAAAGTCAACTTTTGACTTTTTGACCAAATAGTGAATATCGGAAAATTTTGTGTTTATAGAATATTTTTACTAATTTCGTCGTTCCGGACTCAAATATCATGTCCGTGTCTCCAAATTCAACTCCGAATAACATTCATTATTAATATTATAACTCACAATATTTATCAACCATGTGGTTCCTAGGAAAGAGGGGGCTTTCCAATAAGGATTTATCTCTATTGGCGCGCAATTAGGCGACCAAATCTCTCCTTGACAGAAATTCTAGACATTGTAAATATTGCAATTTATAATATGAATAACTTTGTCGTCTCAAGGATTGATTTAATAAAAATACATTTTATGCAGATGATACTGTGACAATAATTGAATCAATAATATGATAGATATGATACAGCAATTACTGTAGCAATAATTGAGTATAACTGAGTGACTTCTCACGTATGCATCAATAATCAATACCGTGTGCTACTATGCAACCACGCGTATTACTGTACTTTTAACACCGGGTGTTTCAACAGTTAACGGTAAAACTTCCGCCATTATTTTCATAAAGTATTTTTGTCGTTTTCTCAATCCGACAATAATTCCGTTGTGGGGGTCCACCAATGATTGTGCCGTTATACGAATATTCCCTGTTAAAACGAATATTCTCAGACCAATCTAATATTATATAACAACTTGCGTACTTGGCAAAATTTATAAATATTACCCACAACTATAACATTATATCAAATCCATGCCATAATATTCAAAAATATATTTTGAGAAAATTTAATCTTTATTCAAAAAGTTGGGGTCTTACAACCTCCCCTTCTTATGAAATTTCGACCTCGAAATTAGGGTGCATACCTGGTATGTCGAAGAGGTAAGGATATCTTGATTTCATCTCAGATTCTAACTCCCAGGTCATTTCTTACACATCGTCGTTGTAACGCCCAGAAATTTGGTCTATCTTCACACCCAGATTCCATACGTCACGAGTACATCATTCATCCAACATACATCATTATATACTGACATATAACAACATATATTCTCAAATCCCAGGTTCTTGAAACCTTATAACCTTTCTCATTACAAATAATGATAATTACATTATTCCTTTCATCTTACAAGAGTGACTTTTATCCGCCATCAAGGATACTTAAAGTTCATTAAACTAGTCTATAGTTTAATTTTCTTCTTTCTATATTACAAGTCTTCACTTGATCTTCTCGCTCATTCACATTATGAATGGCACTTCATCTGGATACCATCAGCTTGATCTATACGGGATCCTTAAGTTCTTCTAAAATCGTTCGCTGAAAATGTTATGAATTTAAAGCAAGTATGAGCATTCAATTGTCCAGCAAGTCATAACAGTTGAACAAACAACCTCAAGAATTTAAACATTCTTTTTAAACTTCAATAACCGAATAAAGGTTACGAAGCAGCTTGAATAATAGGAATAGTCTTGATTCCTATCATTTTAAAACATTAGTCACATTCACTTTGAAATACTTTCATTCTCTACTCTCTTTCATGCACATTATGCCTGGCTAGAATCAATAGCACAGACTTAACAATAACGGTTCATGTATAAACAGAACATTCTTTTATTGAACAGTTCAAACATAGAACAGTTCATCTCACAGAAACACCGAAGTGTTCACATTGTGGCACAAGGCCTCATACGTTCTACCACCTTGTACAAATATCACATATTCGCACATAA
Organism: Panax japonicus; assembly: GCA_020205505.1. NCBI lineage: Eukaryota > Viridiplantae > Streptophyta > Magnoliopsida > Apiales > Araliaceae > Panax > Panax japonicus. The sequence goes on from JAINUV010001453.1 coordinate 718,954, forward strand.
ACAGAACTTCTCAAGTTCAACATCTGAGAAGTTTTAGAAACTAGCATTCATTTAAAAACATGAATGAAGTTTAGAAACTTGCCTTCCGCACAGCTACAGCTTACGATGAACTGCTCATTCCAATCCCTATAACACATAAGGAAACAACACATACACCAATTAGTCATATACTTGACTTACACATTGGTTTACTTTACTTTACTTCTTAAGGTTCACGATCTTACAACTAAGTTTACGTGACCATCTTTCTTTACCGCTTTACGGCTTCATGACATACGGAGATGCCTTATTTAATACGTTCATCATCTTTGATGATTTACATTCTTATCTTCTTCGTATACGTCTCTAGGACTCAGTACACGTCGCTTCTCTGCTAGTAGTCCATATGGTATTCTGAGTGGTTTCCCACAAACAACCAATAAACAAGTTCCCGTCTCATCTACACTGCCACCACAGTGAGTTAGATCAGTTGCCAGTTTTGTATATACCTTCGCTCTCTGAAGGAAGTGTTTAGCCCAGCTCCCATATGTCAACCATCAAAGGTTACGATTGTACCACAACCTAACTTCTCTTAACTTATACGAACTATTAAACTATAATGTTCGATTAAGTCAATTTCTTATTCCTTACGGCTTTCTGACAACTAAATGTCATCCCTCTGGATTCATTCTTTATCGAATCACATTCGGCTTTCATTAATCTTATCACTGTTTGTTATGGCTTTCTTGATAATTCATATACTATTTAATACTTTCTTTATCCATTATATGAACCCCATGTTCATTACTCGTTCTTAGTGTCAAAGCCATACCAATCATTGTATGCTAAGACCAAGCGTCCATCGCAACGACGTTGCGTTCACAGCGTCTATATGCTTCACACTTATCTCTCATTATCATGATATAACATCAAAATTTTATTCATTACCCTCATCACTCAACGTCTAAGGAATAACAACCATAGCAAATCCTCACGTTCGTTCATCCCGACTACGGTCCCCGGATATCGGTTACGTAACCCGCGATTATATTCTTTGTCATTTAATCTTGTTTAATATATACGTTCAACCTTTAATAAAGGTTTACATCACTTGATAGAGTGTTACATTAGTTGAATATTATATTCTTTATCGTCCCTTACATTTCCCCCAAGAGCTGAGCAGATAAAAGCTCATCTCTTGCTTTTTCCCAACACTAGCGCCGCGGCGCCACTCCCTTTTTTATCTCTCACGCCGTGGCATGAGTTTTCAGTACTCGGCCCCCCGGTCTGGCGCTACTGCGCCACTCTACAAGGCATGACTGGCGCCGCGGCGCCAAGCCCTAACCCTAGAAATTTTCTCTAAGTGTTAAATCAATTTTGAGATGGTTACTTCACGATCTCATAACTCCTTCGTTATAACTCAAAACGAGGTCGTTCCAAAGCCATTCTCTTCCTTATCTTATGTACTTTAATACCCCTCAGACAGAACTTCATTCTGAATCTGTTAACATGCCATTAGATTAGCTTGATCTTCACTCTTCATTCATTTTTACGTTTTTAAAGCTCTTCGTTTGTTCGTCCGTAATTCGATCATTCGAACTCAGAACTTGTTTGTTCTTGATTCTACAACTCACATTTTCTACGTTCTCTTACTTTCTTATGAAACCCTACCCATTCAGGTTCATTTTCTAACTTTCTAATTCTCGTTCGTCTTTTACCAAATTTCGCCATAACTTCGTTATAGCTAAGTTTTAATCCATTCTTCATAAACGTTTCTACCGTTCCTAACCAAACAATACACATCTAACTTATACGCGATGGTTTTAAACTTGTCCATCAACAAAAATTATCCTACGATGGTTTTAAATTTGTCCATCAACAACGTTCTTCGTGTTCTTCGCGTGTTCTTCATTTGTTCTTCATTTTAATCGATATTTTGGATTATGATTTCACTTTTTATTGGAATTTGATGTTATAGAACATTATTCCTTACTTATTCCACCTACTTATTCATATAATCCATTCGGATCGCTCTAATTCATTATAAATCTTATACTTCCTTAAGAAATTTATAAACTAAGTTTCTAAGTTCTTATTTCTTCTTTTCTCATGATTTCAACCATATGAAATCATTCCAATCTTCTTTTATTCCTTAATCTCACTAAGCTATGTTTTTGACATAGAAATCTTAAAGAAAAATATTAGAAGAAACTAGGTTTTAGATTACATCTTCTTCTTATTTTTCTTCCGCTAGACAAAGCCAGCGATTTGCAAGCTTTTCTATTTCACGAACAATTTCGATCTGATCATTCATGCTCATGCTCTTCCTTCTCCCTCCCATCTGAGTTCTCTCTCTCTCTCTCTCTCTCTCTCTCTCTCTCTCTCAAATGTCTAGGATTTTCAAAATCTCAAAACAAAGAAATGAGCTTCCTATTTATAGAAAACCAAAGTTAGGGGTAATTTAGTCTTTTCTCCCCCCCACCTCGTTACTATTCCCACCTCCTCCAAGACTTAGCCACCAAGTTTACTTGGTGGCCAAGTGGCTGTCCCTCTTGCCCCATGGGTCACCCCATGGGTTGCCCCATTGGTTATTACCCATCCGTTTACCCATCGGTTCAATCTGCGGTTTCTTTTTTTTGTTTGGGCCTTAACCATAATTCTTATTGGGCCTAACTTGGGCTTGATTTCACAAAGTGTTGGGCTTGACATAATCCAGTCCAATTAGATTCTACAAATTCCATGAACTCAAAGTCCATTAAGACTAATCGTATTCTACGCATTCTATTCTTGTATTCTCGGATTCTCGTAATCTATTCGTATATTGTTCGTACGATATTTGTATTATATGTCGTAATAATCTTCGTACTATACTTGTATAATAATTCATGTCATACTCATATCTCTCATGCATAATAACCCTAATTATTATACATGATCATAAAATTCTCGGAACTCACTTTTCCTAACCCTTAGGTTTTGAGTCTGTAGGCGAAAACTTTGTTTTTGCCATAACTGAAATAATATTGAATATTCCATCACATCTCAAAATTAAACGTAATCTATAGCTTATCAGAATTTCAAAATAAATATCCGAGCAGAAACGGATGAATAGTGCATATTTCGTCTTTTTCCCCAAAAATATTTTGTTCCCAAAAAACTTTCATTTTCGTCTTGAAAATTCTTATTCGTTCAATCTAGCTCGTAGCCAGAATACTCCTGACTTATAATCATCCTAGGTTATAGAACGATTAATAAACACATAACACAGAATAATATTAATAAGAATTTATTTTATTAATAACTAATTTTTTAAACCTAAATTCTGGACAACCCGAATTTTCGGGTCGTCACAGTGGTTTCTCCACAAAACTTTGACTTGAGGTATAACCTTGGAGCGTAGAATATGATCCTTTTTATCCAAAATTTTAATAGGTAACTCGTCATACGTTAAATCTTCCTCTATCTCGTCTGGGTCTAATTCAATAATGTGGTTCGGGTCTTTAACATATTTACGTAACATAGATATGTGAAAATGTTATGAACACGAGACATACATGGCGGTAAAGCGAGTCTATACGCCACAGTTCTTACTCGATCGGGGATTAAAATTGGGCCAATGAATCGAGGGTCGAGCTTTCCTCTCTTTCCAAATCTTGTAACTCCCTTCCATGGAGCAACACGTAATAACACATGATCTCCAATATCGAATTCCACGTCCTTTCGATGAAGATCAGCATAACTCTTTTGTCGATCTTCTGAGGTTTTTATACGTTGTCGGATCGTTTGAATCTTTTCCATAGTCATACGTACCAACTCCGGTCCCAACAACGTTGCTTCACCCACCTCATCCCAGCATACTGGAGAACGACACTTTCTTCCATACAACGCCTCAAATGGAGCCATGTCAATACTTGCTTGATAACTATTGTTGTAGGAAAACTCCACCAATGGTAGAAACTTATCCCAACTTCCCTTGAAGTCAAGGACACAGAGTCTTAATAGATCTTCAAGATTTTAATGGTCCTCTCCGACTGCCTGTCCGTCTGAGGATGATATGCCGAGCTAAATCGTAAATTCGTGCCCATAACTTTTTGCAAAAAGCTGTTTGACCTGTTTGACCTGTTTGAGTTAGTTTGCAAAAAGCTATGGGCACGGATTTACAATTTAGTTCAGTATATCATCCTCAGACGGACGGGCAGTCGGAGAGGACCATTCAAACTCTTGAATATCTATTAAGACTCTGTGTCCTTGACTTCAAGGGAAGTTGGGATAAGTTCCCACCATTGGTGGAGTTTTCCTACAATAACAGTTATCAGGCAAGTACTGGCATGGCTCTATTTGAGGCGTTGTATGGAAGAAAGTGTCGTTCTCCAGTATGCTGGGATAAGGTGGGTGAAGCAACGTTGTTGGGATCATAGTTGGTACGTATGACTATAGAAAAGATTCAAATGATCCGACAACGTATAAAAACCTCACAAGATCGACAAAAGAGTTATGCTGATCTTCATCGAAAGGACGTGGAATTCGATATTGGAGATCATGTGTTATTACGTGTTGCTCCATGGAAGGGAGTTACAAGATTTGGAAAGAGAGGAAAGCTCAACCCTCGATTCATTGGCCCATTTTTAATCCACAATCGAGTAGGAACTATGGCGTATAGACTCGCTTTATCGCCATGTATGTCTCGTGTTCATAACGTTTTTCACATATCTATGTTATGTAAATATGTGAAAGACCCGAACCACATTATTGAATTAGAATCAGACAAGATAGAGGAAGATTTAACGTATGAAGAGTTACCAGTTAAAATCTTGGATAAAAAGGATCATATTCTACGCTCCAAGGTTATACCTCAAGTCAAAGTTTTGTAGAGAAACCACGATGTGGAAGAAATGACCTGGGAGTTAGAATCTGAGATGAAATCAAGATATCCTTACCTCTTCGACATACCAGGTACGCACCCTAATTTCGAGGACGAAATTTCATAAGAAGGGGAGGTTGTAAGAACCCAACTTTTTGAATAAAGATTAAATTTTCTCAAAAGTATATTTTTGAATATTATGGTGTAGATTTGATATAATGTTATAGTTGTGGGTAATATTTACAAATTTTGCAAAGTACGCAAGTTGTTATATAATATTAATTGGTCGGGGAATATTCATTTTAACAGGGAATATTCGTACAACGACACAATCATTGGTGGACCCCCACAACGAAATTATTGTCGGATTGAGAAAACGACAAAAATACTTTATGAAAATAACGGCGGAAGTTTTACCGTTAACTGTTGAAACACCTGGTGTTAAAAGTACAGTAATATGCGTGGTTTCATAGTAGCACACGGTATTGATTATTGATGCTTACGTGAGAAGTCACTCAGTTATACTCAATTATTGCTACAGTAATTGCTGCATCATATTATTGATTCAATTATTATCACAGTATCATCTGCATAAAATGTTTTTTTATTAAATCAATACTTGAGGCGACAAAGTTATTCATATTATAAATTGCAATATTTACAATGTCTAGAAGTTCTGTCAAGGAGAGGTTTGGTCACCTAATTGCGCGCTAATAGGGAGAAATCCTTATTGGAAAGCCCCCTCTTTCCTGGGAATGACCTGGTTGATAAATATTGTGAGTTAAAATATTAATAATGAATGTTGTTCGGAGTTGAATTTGGAGACACGGTCGTGATATTTGAGTCTGGAACGACGATATTAATAAAAATAGTCTATAAACACAAAAAATTTCGAGATTCACTATTTGGTCAAAAAGTCAACAATTGACTTTTTTGGGAAAAGTCAAACTTCGAAATTTAAAAATTTATATTTTTGATAAAAATAGTTTCATTATGTTGGAATTGTTTGTATTAGTGAAAATTGACATTTATTCCGATGATAATTGATGTCTAAGAATTATATTGATAAATCGGGTAATTTATCGGATAAATGAGCAATTAATTGCTACTAATTCACATGCTTATATAATTATTTGTTCACATATGTGTATTATTGAATCACATTATTTACTATTAGGGGAGTTGGTGCAAGATTGATAATACTTGCATGATAAAATTAAAAATGGAGGTATAAATGGAGGTACTATACTGAAATTCGTATTTTTCACATGATTATACTATTGATTCAAATGATTGAACTATTGATTCACATTATTTACTATTAGGGGAGTTGGTGCAAGATTGATAATACCTGCAGGACTAAATTATAAATGAAAGAAAAGTTGGAGGTATTGTACTGTAATTTTTGAGCCCCAAAACGTGCAATTATCGAAACTATATTTTCCTATAAATAGAAGCTCATTCTTCCTTCATTTCTCACCAATTCACAAAAGCTTTAGAGCGATTATTATAGAGAGAAATTATAGAGAGAAAGAAGAAGAGAAATCTACTACCTCACTATTCCAGTATCCAGTTTTTTTTCAAGGTAGGGAGTATTATTTCTTTCTTTCGTCTTCATGAAGAGAACTTCTGTTATTCCATTCTTTATTATTCTATTGGAATAACCTGTATATGCAGGCTACCCTATACTTGGTGAAATTCATCTATTGTTCCATTCTTTATCATTCTGTTGGAACATCCTGTCTGTGCATTCTAAGCCGGACCTGGTTCCGTCTTTATTATTCTATTGGAATATCTTGTCTGTGCATTTTACGCCAGACCTGATTCCGTCTTTATTATTCTGTTGGAATATCCTGTCTGTGCGTTCTATGCCGGACCTGATTCCATCTTTATTATTCTGTTGGAATATCATGTCTGTGCGTTTTTACGATGGACCTGATTTCGTCTTTATTATTCTGTTAGAATATCATGTCTGTGTGTTTTACGCTGGACCTGATTCTGTTATTTATTATTCTATTGGAATAACTTGCATGTGCGGTCTATCGCATGCCTGGTGATTTCTTCTGTTATTCCATTCCTTATTATACTCAGTTGGTTAAAGTTTTGACTTCTATACTCCATGAAATTAGTGGAATATCCTTGATATTTGCGCTTCATCCAGTATCTTTTCATGGAAATATTCTTCTGAGCATTCTTGTATTTTACTCTACAAAGCAGTATCATGTTGACAATTTGGACGTTATTAGTTCCTGGATAAATTAATTCTTGAACTTGTTTTATTGAATTCTTATATCATTGTCATCATCCTCATGTTTATATTTTGTTGAAAGTCATATATGGCCTATAGTGCATAGATGGACTTGGTATGATTATGACCAGGGATTATTCGGTGTAATCATGACCGTAATGTTACAAATGATGTGGAAAAAGTCCTCATTGGCCCGTAGAGCATTGATGGACAGTTGTTGGCATGATTATGACCATTATTGAATACACAAATATTCTTGGCCCGTAGTGCATGAATAATTGTGGTCGTGATACTAAAGAATATCCTTGTCCGTAGTGGGGGGTAATTTGATGATATGAATTATTTATTAAGCTGAGTCCCAACGATAAAAGTGCTGAAAAACCTTCTAAATCATAAAAGATGGTAGATTTTATTCTCTACTTGACTCTTTTAATGGATTGCATGTTCCGCTGCAGTTAAACTTGGTGGTTTTTATATTGTAGCAGTTTAACACAGTTGAAGGTTAACGATAATATATTCTGCATTATCTTAGTCATAATATTTCATACTAGGCTAGTTGAGCTCACCCTTTTACTTTTATTGTTCTCTTCAGGAAATGAGAACGTAGCAGGGACCAGTCAGGGAACGGAGTTACGGACCAGATGATAGCATTAGTAGTCCTCACTATTATGTGAAATAGTGTAATAATAATTGTAATAAGGGCTCCTTTTGAGTTTGTATAATCTCTAGTAGACAATATTTGTATTCAAACTCGCAGTTTATGTTTTGTCGTATTGTACACGACAGTTGTATTATTAAGTTGTATTTGAATTTATGTACCATGTAAGTGGCGACCCAAGATGGGTGACGTATACCTAATTTTGGGAGCGTTGCAATATATATATATATATATATATATTATTGAAATAATTATAATATATTTGAATGAATATTTTATTCGAGAAAATAGTTGTGATTCCATAGAAAAAATATGCGAACTTGCAACAAGTGTTTCATGTTAAATTCCTTTATTTATACCAAATTTGAACCAATATCCAACACATAATAATTATTCACAATTAATTTTATGAGCTCAAAATATTAACAACCAAATTATTCCTAGGAAAGAGGGGGTTTTCTAATAAGGATTTATCCTTATTGGCGCGCAATTATATATCCTAACCCTTTTTCTCGACAGCATTTTCTAGACATTTTCAATAATGCTAACTAATAATATTATTTAAATAATATAAAATATTGCACAGATGTTATTGTAACAATTATTGAGATACTATGCAGCAACTACTGCGACAATTATTGAATACTGAGTGACTTCTTACGTAAGAATCAATCATCAAAGATAATGTGCAATACAATGTGCTATTGTGCAACCACGTGTATTACTGTACTTTTATCACCGGGTATTTCAATAGTTAACGGTAAAAGTTTTGCAGTTATTTTTTTATAAAAAAGTTATTTCTGTCGCTTTCTATATCCGATAGTTATTCTGTTATGTGGTCCACCAATGTTTGCCCCGTCGTACGGATATTCACCGACAAAAAAAATATTCCATGACAAAACGAATATTTTATGACAACTTGCTTACTTTGCAAAATATTCACATATCACCCATAATTATAACATTATATCAAATCAACACCTTATTATTTAGAAAAAAATTAAATCTTTATTCTTAAAAAGTTGGGGTCTTACACATTACATCAAATTTCTATTCGGCGAATCAAACCCCCACCTAATTGTTGTTATCGAGCGTGAGAGACTAGTTTCACAAATGAAGGGCAACATTGGGATAGCTCAATATTGTTTGTTCTTTTTAGCAAGCTTTGGGTGTTGAAAAAGTGTGTTTTGTTGACTGTGTTATTGAGTTTTAAAATTGACAAAAAATAATAGACGAAGAATTTAAGTTTTAAATTTTATAGCCAATTATATTATTACTAAATTTTTCAATGGACATGGAAAAAAAGAAAGAAAAAGAAAGACATAAAATATAAACAAATATTTTAAAATTCTATCATAATCTCTTACATTATAAACACTATAACACTAAGTTAAGATAAAGTTAGTAATCTAAATAGAAAACTACAGTTTTCTTTAAAGCTGTAAACGAGCCAACACAGTTCGGGCTCGGCACAAAAAGATACGAGCGAGACTCGGATTCGTTAATAATATAATCCAAATCTGAGCATTAAAAATAGTTCGAGGAAAAATATGAGTAGAATCTGAGCAAGGTTATACTTGACTCGTTTAAGATTCAAACTACTCGAATTTTTTATTTTGATTCGATACATACTCGGTTAATACATATTCGATTAGATGTTCGATACATTCTCTTATAATATATATAAATTTAAATCAAATTAGGATAATTTGTTATTATTTTATTTTGTTTTAAATTTTAATTGATATTTTATATTTGTAAAGTGTAATAATAAATATATTTTCTCATTTTTAAGTAAAATAACAAATTTAATTTATAATTATATTTATTATAAAACTAGTTATTATGTGGAGACTCAAATTTGAGCTTGAATTTGAAGCTCACGAGTAGTTTGAATAAATATTTGAGTCGAGTCGGATCGAATTCGAGTAATAAATATTCGAGTCGAGTCGAATTTGAGTAGGATTTTTCAAATATAATTCAAATTCAAGCTGAATTCGAGTACAAATTTATCATTTCGAGTCGAATTCGAGTAGTTCTCTTTTCGCTCCGGTTCAACTCATTTACACCCTTAGTTTTCTTACCATATTTTTATAAACTAACAACATGATGAAAGAAAACATACTTATTCTATTCCAAAATTAGAGATACATTTGTTTTTATATCCATTTCAAAATTAGAGATACATTTCTACTTTCAGACTATAAAGTAACATGATGTTCCTAAAATATGTCATTACTTTTTTACTACCATGTTTAATATCACACCACCACAACTGAATTCCTAGTAAATACTAAGATTATATTTGAGAAAATAAAATTATTTTTAAAGGTCGTCATTTTACAAATATTTCTCTAATTTTAGAATGAATAATGTATAATTTTTTTATTTTTTTCTTTCCATTATAAATTAAGATTTTTATTTTTTATTTTTCATCCAAAACTCATCAGCATTTAATGCGTTCAGTATGTTGTAAAAATACGTTTAAATTAAATTTATGCACATGACGATTAAAGTCCAAAAGCCCAAAATCTCCAAAAATCCAAACCAAAAATGCACAAAAATTCTTGAGTTAATTACATATTATAGTACATTTTTAAAAATAATTACAATAATCATACACCCATAAAATAATTACAAAAATATAATATTTCATCATATTTATTTACAATACTAATACAATTAAGAGTCTTTAATATAAGGGATTAATATTAATGGGTTGACATGGCAAAGAGTTGGATTTTTTTGAAACACGTGATAACCGCCATCTATCATTTGATTGGGACTCTTCAGTTACAAACCCTTGTTCTGTATACCGAAACCCTTTTTTCTCACTTCTGTTCATGCGTTCTTCATATCTATTGATCATTTCCGGTGATTTACTCTACATTTTCGTGATCATTATTCGTTATTATCTTCGTTTAGTTGTTCGCCATCTTCGTTTAATTGTTCGTCATTATCGTTGTTACTTGTTATCGTTGTTGCACTGTGGTTCAGTTGGTTTCTTCTTCTCCATTGATCGATTCTGGTGTTTATTATTGTTTCAAGTGAGTATTTTCTAAATAGTTTAATGTATTATCTAATAAAGTAGTTTACTAACAGAATGGAGTATTGATTGTTTGGGTTTGTGTTATTTTTATGTTTTGTATAGAATGGTTGATACAAAGAAGAAGGATGGAAAGAGGAAAAGAATCACGGAGGGTGATTCTGTTCAGGACTTAAAGAAGTTTGTTGTGGAGAGCAAGGGGAAGGGGAAGAGGAAGGATGTAGGTCAGAAATCGAGAAAGAATGAGAATAGGTTGGTGATACATAGTGATATCAAACATTCTGAAGTGCAATTAGATTCTGATTTTGATGTCCCTGTTAAGACCGAAGGTCAATTGCTTATCAAGAAGATAATTCCAACACAAAGAATTTTAAAGGTGTGTTAATTTAAATTTTGTCATTGTTACGATCATATAAATGTTTGGTGTTAGATTTTGGTATGTTGTATTGGTTACTGTGTAACATTATACTGTCTAATGTTGTCTTGGTTATTTTCTAATGTTGTCTTGGTTACTGTGTAACATTATATTGGTTACTGTATAATGCTGAATTGGTTACTAACTAATGCTTTATTGGTTACTGCATAATATTACTGACTAATGCTTGGTAACCACATGCTTGGTAACCAATGCATTAGATAGTAACCAGCATATTGCATGAAGGTAACCAATGTATTTTATGAGTAATTTGATACTAGGTCACCATTAGTCAGTAATATTATGCAGCAACCAAGACAACATTAAAAAGTAACCAAGACAGCATTAGACAGTAACCAAGACAACATTACACATTATCCAAGACAACATTAGACAGTAACCAGCATGTTACATGAAGGTAACCAATGTATTTGATGAGTAACCATTAATATAAATATACATTGGTTACCTTCCTGCAACATGTTGCTTACTGTATAAACATGTCTTGGTTACTGTGTAACCATAATACTGTCTAATGATATCTTGGTTACTATGTAACATTATATTGGTTACTGTCTAATGCTGAATTGGTTACTGATTAATATTGTATTGGTTATTGCATAATATTACTGACTAATTCTTGGTAACCACATGCATGGTAACAAATGCATTAGACAGTAACCAGCATGTTGCATGAAGGTAACCAATGTATTTCATGAGTAACCATTAACATAAAAACAATCAGTAGAACTCATTTAAAAATTTTAAATCAATCAAATAAACATTATTCAGCAACCAAATTTATAATAAACAGTAGTAACCAATTTATATCTATTTAGTAACCATAATATAAGACATATTTTCAAATGCATTTTGGAGTCAAAACATTCAGTATTGTTACTTTGTGACCATTATACTGTCTAATCAAAACATAAATATAATGTTGCATTAGACAGTATTAGACAGTATAATGTTACACAGTAACCAAGACAGCATTAGACAGTGTAACATTATACTGGTTACTGTCTAATTCTGACTTGGTTACTGAGTAATGCTTTTTTGGTTACTTGTTTATGTTGTTTTGGTTACTATCATATAACTGTTTGGTTAACTTTGTAAATCTGATTTTGTTTACTTATAGTTATGGGATCTTTCCTATGAGGAATGCAACATAAAATTCACTGGAAATGTTATATATTGGTGCGACATGGAAGTTCCCAGCATTATTGCAAATAAATTGAACCAGAGTCAACTGGAAAAGTTTAAGGCAACATGTTTTTGCAATTTTCTGGAGTTTAGTGAGCACCAAATATATTCCCAGATTATTCACCACGCTCTTGTAATGGAGGTTCACCAGAGGGATGAAGGTTAAATGTGGTTTTTGTTTGGGGAGAAAAGGGTCAGGTTTGGTTTTCCTGAGTTTTGTCTGATTTCTGGGTTGAGATGGAAAGTTGAGGATGATATAACTGCATATAAAGGTATGGAGAATATGCTTATTGGTAAGTTTTTTGGGGACGAAGTTGTGACACATAGTAGTATAGGTAGGGTATATAGGAAGGAAACTTTTGATGACGATGACGAGGCTATTAAGATGTCAATGATTTTGTTGGTCTTTAATTTCATTATATCTGTGATAACCCAGGATTTCGAATAATCCAAAATTTGTGAATAATTTTTTTTTAATTAATATTAATATTAATTATCAATTTTGTGACAAGTATCTGTGATACGAGTCTCGAGAAAGTCAATTTGTGTATTGACTAATAAATTTAGAGTAGAGTTGTGCTTAACAACTTTAGAAAACCCTAACCCTAATTTTCGGATAGAGATTTAATAGAAAATACAATTAAAATAATTGTATTGTTGATTATGTGTTTGTACTGTTTAGAAATGTTGACCAATGGTTGATCGATAAGGTTTGTATTTAATAAACCTTAATAAGGGATTTAAAACCCTAATCTTAAATTTAGAAAATAAATTGTACAGTAAAAAACCCTAATTGTACGCCGGAAAACCCTAATTTCAAAACCGGGAATTGTAAACCCTAATTAGGCAACCCTAATATTTATTAGCATGCCTAAAGTGTTTAATAAACTTAAATATGATTAGAAAGCTCTAATTATATTTTTGTATGTTAAATTTCTATTTTAGAAACCCTAATTTTTATTTTAGAAAATTTATTTTTCTAATTAAACCCTAAATTTGAAAATTGTGGGAACTAGAATTTTTTTAATACCTAAAGGGTTCAAATCTTAAACCCTAATCCAAGCCCCAAACCCTAAGGATTTGTACAAATTTCATGTGTACCATTTAATTTAAATTGCAAATGACCAAAATGCCCTTTATGGAGATTTTATTAGATTACTTGTGTATCTTGCCAAATCAAGAGTTGTTCACCAACTCTCTTAACTTTATGACTCCAAATCTCAGCAAATCCAACAATGTCAGTCGAAATATATCAGATCCAAGCAACATCAAGCAAGATATATAAGATTTAGAGAGAGAAAGTTCATAAAAGTTAGCCATTTTGCTCTAAGCTCTCACCTACTCTCTCTCTAACCAAAGCTCCGAATTTCTTGAGAAAATAAGTCACTAAATACATCCTAGAAACACCAAAACCAGATCAAAGAGCATAGATCAAGAATCAAAAGCTAGATACTGTTTCATTTTTTGATCTTTGATGCTTGAGAAATATTTGTGTTTATGTGTTTGAATCTTTGCTAGATACTGTTTTTCAATGATCTATGATGATCCATCATGGATCCATAGCATCAAAGTGTGATAAAATCGAGTTTTCAAAATCTGTTCTTGAACAAAATCTGTTGTCTGACAAGCTAATGTCAGGGGCCACAGATTCCAGTTCGTTTGTTGTTTTTGTTGTTTAATCGTTGTTACATGTAGCCTTGTATGTGGTCTTTACTCTGAAAGATGAATCAGTGTCATTAGATGTCTGGATCGGGAGTTATTAACGGTCAAAAACCGTTGATCGGGATTGACCGACCAAAATTCTGGGTAACCCAGAAAGAGTTAAACAGTGTCTGACAACGTTTTGTAGCGAGCAGATCTGTCAGTATTTTCATGTTTTGATGTTGTTGTTGTAACCATTTTGTAGCTAGTTATTTATACCACAGATCTGGGTCATTATATTTCTTATAACGTCTTCAGATCAATAGTGGAAGGTGGTCAAAGTAGACCACCCGATCTGTTCTTTAACGTTTCTGGAAAACCCAGAATCGGTATGAACATTTTTCTGAAAATTATGAAAAATAGAAATAAATTCTAAAAATTACCAAAAATAGTTTTAAAAATTATTTTAAATTATGAAAAATAATTTTTAACCAATTAGAATATTTTTCTTAAATATTTATAATTATTTAAATATTAAAGGTATTTAATTTATTTAATTAGTGTATTAAATAAATTAGAGAAAAATGATTTAAAATCATTTTAAATAAGAATAATGTATTTAAAAATATTTTGAGTTATAAAATGTAACTTTTAATATTTTTGGAGAATTTTCATTAATAATTTAATATTAATGATATTAGATTTATTTGATTATTAAATTAAATAAATAAGATAAAAATAATTTTAATGATTTAAAAAATCATTTTAATTGAGAATAAAGTGTTAGAAAATATTTTAAATTATAAAATATAATTTTCAATATTTTTGGAGAATTTTCATTAATAAATTAATATTAATGATGTTTGATTTATTTAATTGTTATATTAAATAAATGAATTAAAAATGATTTTATTGATTTAAAAATCATTTAAAAATGAGAAAATTGGTTTAAAAATATTTTAAGTTATAATTAATGACTTTTAATATTTGGATAATAATTTTATTAATATTTATATATTAATGGTGATGATTTAAAAATGATTTTAATTACTTTAAAAATCATTTAAGTAGAATATTAATGGTTTAAAAATATTTTAAGTTATTGATGATAACTTTAATATTTTGAAAAGTATGTTATTAATATTTTGATATTATTAAATATTAATAATGATACGATTAATTGATAATTAAATCATTTAAAAATGATTCTGATATTTGAAAAATTATTATAAATTATAATAATTGTTTGATTATTAGTAAAAGCTTCCGAGAAATATTATTAATGATATTTGACTTATTTTATATTAATATTGAAGCTTAGAGACCAAGTTTAATTGACAATCAATGTGTTAATTGTCGGGTAGGGTGACCAGAACACCGAGAATGGACCGAAGTCCAACCAGACTGAACTAGTTTGACTTGTTAAGTGTTTATATAGATTATAAACACTAATGTGGCTATGTGGTAATGTGTCTAGGAGAAGTTGGAGTGTGAATTACAGTGTTGTCTGTTATGTGGATTATTGTGGTAATTGTTAGACCGATATTATTGGTTATAGGTCTTTCGAAAGCAGATAAGTATTTTGTGTAGCTGTAATCAGCGGAAGAGGCAAGTTCCCTAACTCAACCTTGAGTTATTTCATTCAAATATTATTAGTGGATAATTATTGCTAATTATACCACGTCCAGTGATTTATTGTTGAAATTAAATTATTGAATTAGAAAATATATATTCGTAGAATTACGGTTGTTGGATATTCATATCTGTAGAAGTTAGAATTAACAGTACAGATAATTCTTGTTGATTGTTAAATTATGTTGAGAAATATCTTAGCCATTTATTCTGGTTAGACAAACATTTGTAAAAACTTGTTAGGTTTAAGAAGAGAAGCTAATAGAATTTGAAATCCCAGTATTTCGTTGTAAAATCAAACTTTTGATTCTAAGACTGAGAAGAACAACCTTTTATATAAAGGGAACATTTTGTTGGTCGTGAATTCGACCTTTGCGCGCGTTTTGAGTATTATGCATAATATAGGGTACAAAGAGTTAGCCGGCTCTGAGTACTTGCAGAGGGGTATGATTTAATCTTTATGCTTATCTGATACACCTGAGTATTTATCAAAGTAAATCTTTGATATCTACCCGAGAAAAATAAGTTCAAAGATCTTGTGTGATCGCTCAGTATATATCTGGAAAACATTCCACTTTGATATTTCGTAGAATTGATTCTTGATTATTCATTAGAATATCGTAGAAACTTTGAAAGCGTTGTACTCTTTCATTATTGAATTATTTTGGTATATAATACGAGAAAACTTGTTATTGAATAACGATTTGTTCAGCTATTTCAAAGTTCCCCGAACGTTGATTTCATTCTATCAAAATAGATAGACTGTTGTTTTGAATTTTTATACATTTATTGTATGTCTTAACTTGCGGAGCAAATTAGTTTCTCACCCTTGCTAAATAAAATTTTTCAGCTAGGGACGAAGTTGCAGGAGGTGGTGCAAAGGATAAGGGAAAAGGCGTAGTTATAAATTAGTTATGTTGAACATATTTATTATGTTGTATTGTAAACCCTTTTTGTATAACTAAAGGGTATGTTTGTAAAGTTAAGGTTAGAAAACCTGGGTGATGTATTATGAAACTCTGATAAAAACTTATGTAAGATACTATCTATATATAATATGGGTAGTTAAATGTTATTTAAATTGTGGATCGTGAACACCAAACTCGGGAGTCAGGTAACCCGGATTTGGGGGTGTCACAGGTTGGTATCAGAGCTGAAGTGACCAAGGTGTCACCAGCTGGTAGTGAAGCTGTAGGTTATAAACCTTAAGTGGGGCGGGGGAAAACCCTAGGATTATGACCATAGTGAGATAGAAAATAGTCATTTAGAGTACTAAGTGAGGGATCGTTAAAGTGTATCGATAGTGAGATAAGTAAATTCGTAGTGAGAGAAATTAGTACTGGTGAAGTACTAATCAAGTTGTTTAAAACTGATTGTAGGATGTCGGGAAAAGATGAAATGAGTACGGAGAAGCCAGCGGCTGTCGCACTAATGCTAGTAGCCGAGGTGCCAGCACAGAGTGAATCGGTTGAAGAAGTGGGGAAAGATGAACCAATGATTAATCTAGGGAGTGATCATGACGATTATCCTGAGATGTATCTAAGTGGTGATGAGGAGGTGGAGTTTGAAGAAGCTAGGGTGGAACTAAAGAATAAGATCAAGGTTGGTGAGCAAGATCAGTTATCTATTGAAGTCCAGGAACTCCGGAGAAAAGTATTTCTTTTGGAGGAGTTGAGGAAGACGGAGCGGGCGTTACGTGAAATGACTGAAGAACGGAACGAGCTAAAAGCGCGGGTGGAACGAATGAAGGCTGAAGGTGGTGGATCGTCTGAAGGAACCAGCAAAAAGGACAAGAAGAAAAGAAAGAGGAACAAAGACAGTGACAACTCTGGAAATTCGAACCCAAAGAAAAAGAAAGCTTGCAGTAAGTGTGGAAAAACTCACGTGGGGGAATGCATGATGTGGAAGAACGTGTGCTTCAACTATAAGCAGGAAGGACATATTTCTTTGCATTGTCCTAAGCCAAATTTGAGGAAGTGTTTTTCATGTGGGCAGACGGGTCACGGATTTAGCAAGTGTCCCAACAAGAAGAAGATTGGTGAAGGAAGTGGTCGGTAGACAACTTAGATATATGTAATCATACCTTTTGGTAGAAGTTTCTGATATTAAGATATGTAATATCAAGAATGATGTTTGAACATATATAAATATATGTTTGTATGAATAAAATCTTTATTTTTTATATGAATATAAGATTAAAATTTGTGAGTTCTTAAAACTCATACTTATGATAAATTAATGACTCATAATTATATGAAATGTTTTGAACCCCTCAGCGAATGGACGCTAAAGGTCTGACTAGGATAAGTTCATACACTCATATAATTATGATAAGTTACTGAACTCCTAAGTGTGGTAAGTTTGATGAACTGGAAATAGTAATGTGTAATTGGAGAATGTCAATTTTTTGTGTAAAGTTGGGGAATTGCAACTTTTGTAAAGTTGTGTGTGTTAACCCTAGTATTATTTTAAAGGGATAGTTATATGTGTTAAGTACTATAGGTACTATGTGCTATTTGAATAAATATGCGATTACTTGAGAATTATGTGTTGAATTCTTATTGTGTTAAGAATTATTGTAGAATAAGAGTATTAATATAAGATTTTCATTTAAATCAGATCATGCCGCCTAGACGACATAATCGAAACCAAAAAGAAGAACATTCGGTGAATAATGAAGGAGGTCAAGTGGACCCGATGCAGAATTTTGTGGATATGTTGGCCCAAGCTATGTAAGATAGGGCTCCAGCCAGGGGAAGACCAAGGGATCAACCAGCCGACAGATTGGCTAATTTTAAGGATTTTAAAGCGGTAGGACCGCCTGAATTCAAGGGGACTACGGATCCGATCGAAGCCCAAACTTGGGTGAAGGAGATGGAGAAAGCGTTCGTGATTGCATGTGTGGCGGAAGAGCAAAAGACGGCTTTTGCGACATACTTAATGAAGGGAGAAGCCAATTATTGGTGGGAAACCAATCAAGCAAGAGCTGGTACAGCGGTGGTGACGTGGACCAGATTTAAGGAGTTGTTCTTTGAGAACTACTTCTCGCCGAGTATGCAATCTTGGATGGAAGTTAAGTTCTTGGAACTTAAGCAGGAGAATTTGTCTGTTTCGGAGTATGCTGCTAAATTCAACGAATTGGCGCGATTTGCACCTCATCAGGTTGATACAGAAGCAAGAAAGCAAGAAGATTTGAGAACGGATTGAAGTCAGGAATTTACAACAAAGTAGCTGTGCAGCAGATCAACACTTTTGTGGCTCTACTGGAGAAAGCATTAATTGCTGAAGGAGGAAGCGAGGCTGCATCTCGTTTTAATCAGGAGAAGAAGAAAATTACCAATGAGGGTGGAAGCAGTGGTGGGAGTAATACAAACAAAAGGAAGTGCAGTGAGATTACCCAATCGGGTAGCAAAGCTGAAGGGAATAAGAAAGGAGGAGGGCCTTGTGCAAATTATGGGAAGAATCATGCGGGTGTTTGTTTGAAGAAGAAGGGGGTTTGTTACAACTGCGGACAAGAGGGGCATATGTCGCCAAATTGTCCCAGCCCGAAAAAGATTCAAGGTTGCTATGCGTGTGGATCGACTGATCATCTGGTGCGGAATTGTCCGAAGAAGAATACAGAAAAAGAAAGTGCCAACAAGGGACCTGGTGGTGGAGCCTTGGCGATTCGAGGACCTGCACAGCCAGGAAGACCCCGTACATTCAACATGACGGCGCTAGATGCAGTGGCTACTCAAGAGGTAGTAGCAGGTAATGATGTCGTTTAGAAATTTAATTACGCGAGTATTATGATTTAGATAATTCTGTGAACTGTTTTCTTTTATAGATTTAAGTCACAGGTTAGAATTTGAAACACAAGGTAATATTGTGTTGATCAAATAAATTGATAATACAACTTTAAAAGATTGTAGAGAATAAGAAAGCGGTGATTCCGAGGACGGAATCCTTTTAAGGAGGGGTGAATGTGATAACCCAGGATTTCGAATAATCCAAAATTTGTGAATATTTTTTTTTAATTAATATTAATATTAATTATCAATTTTGTGACAAGTATCTGTGATGCGAGTCTCGAGAAAGTCAATCTGTGTATTGACTAATAAATTTAGAGTAGAGTTGTGCTTAACAACTTTAGAAACCCTTAACCCTAATTTTCGGATAGGGATTTGATAGAAAATACAATTAAAATAATTGTATTGTTGATTATGTGTTTGTACTGTTTAGAAATGTTGACCAATGGATGATCGGATAAGGTTTGTATTTAATAAACGTTAATAAGGGATTTAAAACCCTAATCTTAAATTTAAAAAATAAATTGTACAGTTAAAAACCCTAATTGTACGCCGGAAAACCCTAATTTCAAACCCGGGAATTGTAAACCCTAATTAGGCAACCCTAATTTTTATTAGCATGCCTAAAGTGTTTGATAAACTTAAATATGATTAGAAAGCGCTAATTATATTTTTGTATGTTAAATTTCTATTTTAGAAACCCTAATTTTTATTTTAGAAAATTTATTTTTCTAATTAAACCCTAAATTTGAAAATTGTGGGAACTAGAATTTTTTTAATACCTAAAGGGTTCAAATCTTAAACCCTAATCCAAGCCCCAAACCCTAAGGATTTGTACAAATTCCATGTGTACCATTTAATTTAAATTGCAAATGACCAAAATGCCCTTTATGGAGATTTTATTAGATTACTTGTGTATCTTGCCAAATCAAGAGTTGTTCACCAACTCTCTTGACTTTATGACT
Source organism: Panax japonicus (assembly GCA_020205505.1). NCBI lineage: Eukaryota > Viridiplantae > Streptophyta > Magnoliopsida > Apiales > Araliaceae > Panax > Panax japonicus. The sequence continues at coordinate 739,393 of JAINUV010001453.1, forward strand.
CCAAATCTCAACAAATCCAACAATGTCAGCCGAAATATATCAGATCCAAGCAACATCAAGAAAGATATATAAGATTTAGAGAGAGAAAGTTAATAAAAGTTAGCCATTTTGCTCTAAGCTCTCACCTACTCTCTCTCTCACCAAAGCTCCGAATTTCTTGAGAAAATCAGTCACTAAATACATCCTAGAAACACCAAAAACAGATCAGAGAGCATAGATCAAGAATCAAAAGCTAGAAAGGTATAACCAAGTTTCATTTTTTGATCTTTGATGCTTGAGAAATATTTGTGTTTATGTGTTTGAATCTTTGCTAGATACTGTTTTTAATTATCTATGATGATCCATCATGGATCCATAGCATCAAAGTGTGATAAAATCGAGTTTTCAAAATCTGTTCTTGAACAAAATCTGTGGTCTGACAAGATAATGTCAGGTGCCACAGATTCTAGTTCGTTTGTTGTTTTTGTTGTTTATTCGTTGTTACATGTAGCCTTGTATGTGGTCTTTACTCTGAAAGTTGAATCAGTGTCATTAGATGTCTTGATCGGGAGTTTTTAACGGTCAAAACCCGTTGACCGGGATTGACCGACCAAAATTCTGGGTAACCCAGAAAGAGTTAAACAGTGTCTGACAACGTTTTGTAGCGAGCAGATCTGTCAGTATTTTCATGTTTTGATGTTGTTGTTGTAACCATTTCGTAGCTGGTTATTTATACCACAGATCTGGGTCATTATATCTCTTATAACGTCTTCAGATCAATAGTGGAAGGTGGTCAAAGTAGACCACCCGATCTGTTCTTTAACTTTTCTGGAAAACCCAGAATTGGTATGAACATTTTTCTGACAGACTTTGACCAAGTGTTACATTGTGGATCTGTAGTTTTTGGACTGAAATATTGTTATCTCGTTGTTCCTTGTCATGAGTACTATAGTTATGAACCAAATATTGAGCCATTTGAGAACGGGAACATAGAATAATTTAAGCTTGAAAGTGCCTGCTCGCACTGCCTGGGTTTCTGGAAAACCCAGAAACCGTCTGACAGCAACTCTGGAGGCTTTGATCTCTTTGTTGTGATGTTGTTTTACCAAAGTATTAATTGGGTATTGTAGTGTTACATTAATACTACAATACCAAAGTTTTAGATAGTCCAGATCATGAGCAGATTTGAAAATTAGAGCCGGTCAAACATGACCCCTTGATCTGCCGGCTGTTAGTGTTCTTGAGCTCAAGAACACAAACAGCGACGCTTTCTGTCGCTAAAGACCTATAGCGACGGTTTTAATTATTTTATTTTCTGAATATTCCAAAAATTATTTTAAAATAGAAATAAATTCTAAAAATTACCCAAAATAGTTTTAAAAATTATTTTAAATTATGAAAAATAATTTTTGACCAATTGGAATATTTTTCTTTAATATTTATAATTATTTAAATATTAAAGGTATTTAATTTATTTAATTAGTGTATTAAATAAATTAGAAAAAAATGATTTAAAATCATTTTAAATAAGAATAATGTATTTAAAAATATTTTGAGTTATAAAATGTAACTTTTAATATTTTTAGAGAATTTTCATTAATAATTTAATATTAATGATATTAGATTTATTTGATTATTAAATTAAATAAATAAGATAAAAATAATTTTAATGATTTAAAAAATCATTTTAATTGAGAATAAAGTGTCAGAAAATATTTTAAATTATAAAATATAATTTTCAATATTTTTGGAGAATTTTCATTAATAAATTAATATTAATAATGTTTGATTTATTTAATTGTTATATTAAATAAATAAATTAAAAATGATTTTATTGATTTAAAAATCATTTAAAAATGAGAAAATTGGTTTAAAAATATTTTAAGTTATAATTAATGACTTTTAATATTTGGATAATAATTTCATTAATATTTATATATTATTAGGTGATGATTTAAAAATGATTTTAATTACTTTAAAAATCATTTAAGTAGAATATTGATGGTTTAAAAATATTTTAAGTTATTGATGATAACTTTAATATTTTGAAAAGTATGTTATTAATATTTTGATATTATTAAATATTAATAATGATACGATTAATTGATAATTAAATCATTTAAAAATGATTCTGATATTTGAAAAATTATTATAAATTATAATAATTGTTTGATTATTAGTAAAAGCTTCCGAGAAATATTATTAATGATATTTGACTTATTTTATATTAATATTGAAGCTTAGAGACCAAGTTTAATTGACAATCAATGAGTTAATTATCGGGTAGGGTGACCAGAACACCGAGAATGGACTGAAGTCCAACCAGACTGAACTAGTTTGACTTGTTAAGTGTTTATATAGGTTATAAACACTAATGTGGCTATGTGGTAATGTGTCTAGGAGAAGTTTGACTGTGAATTACAGTGTTGTATGTTATGTGGATTATTGTGCTAATTGTTAGACCGATATTATTGGTTATAGGTCTTTCGAAAGCAGATAAGTATTTTGTGTTGATGTAATCAGCGGAAGAGGCAAGTTCCGTAACTCAACCTTGAGTTATTTCATTCAAATATTATTGGTGGATAATTATTGCTAATTATGCCACGTCTAGGGATTTATTTTTGAAATTAAATTATTGAATTAGAAAATATATATTCGTAGAATTACTGTTGTTGGATATTCATATCTGTAGAAGTTAGAATTGACAGTACAGATAATTCTTGTTGATTGTCAAATTATGTTAAGAAATGTCTTAGCCAATTATTCTGGTTAGACAAACATTTGTAAAAACTTGTTAGGTTTGAGAAGAGAAGCTAATAGAATTTGAAATCTCAATATTTCGTTGTAAATCAAACTTTTGATTCTAAGACTGAGAAGAACAACCTTTTATATAAAGGGAACATTTTGTTGGTCGTGAATTCGACCTTTGCGCGCGTTTTGAGTATTATGCATAATATAGGGTACAAAGAGTTAGCCGACTCTGAGTACTTGCAGAGGGGTATGATTTAATCTTTATGGTTATCTGATACACCTGAGTATTTATCAAAGTAAATCTTTGATATCTACCTGAGAAAAATAAGTTCAAAGATCTTGTGTGATCGCTCAGTATAAATCTGGAAAACATTCCACTTTGATATTTCGTAGAATTGATTCTTGATTATTCATTAGAATATCGTAGAAACTTTTAAAGAATTGTACTGTTTCATTATTGAATTATTGTGGTATAGAATACGAGAAAACTTGTTATTGAATAACGATTTGTTCAGCTATTTCAAAGTTCCCCGAACGTTGATTTCATTCTATCAAAATAGATAGACTGTTGTTTTGAATTTTTATACATTTATTCTATGTCTTAACTTGCGGAGCAAATTAGATGTTCACCCTTGCTAAATAAAATTTTTCAGCTAGGGACGAAGTTGCAGGAGGTGCTGCAAAGGACAAGGGAAAAGGCGTAGTTATAAATTAGTTATGTTGAACATATTTATTATGTTGTATTGTAAACCCTTTTTGTATAACTAAAGGGTATGTTTGTAAAGTTAAGGTTAGAAAACCTGGGTGATGTATTATGAAACTCTGATAAAAACTTATGTAAGATACTATCTATATATAATATGGGTAGTTAAATGTTATTTATATTGTGGATCGTGAAAATGTGAGTCAGAAAGCAGTAATATTATGCAGTAACCATTTTTTTCAATAAATAA